>VMOF01000002.1:60330178-60930178 GCA_011764245.1 Trialeurodes vaporariorum
ATGAAGAGAGCCTTATTGCTCTGAAAACGGGTTCATAAAATATGACCGGTATGACTTGAGACCAAATTTCAATGGGCTTTCATTCCAAGACTTAATTTTGAGCTCATGTTTTGGTAAAAAAAAAAGAAGAAAAACAATAAAAAGAAAAAACAAAGAGACGGATGATTGTTGAGCGACCATGTAACGTTGCCGTCTTGCCCACTGCGTCAAGACAGTTATGAGAATAAACACAATATAAAGCAGGGGGTGGTAACTTAAAAGCTTCACGATATTTTTGGTTTCAAAAGAGTTGGCAGCGGCGGCTCGTGCAATCTAGCAACCGTGCTTATTTGCCATTTAAACTTGTGCAAAAGTATCGATATCTTAAGGATGCAACTGCACCTCTTGAGGATCGATTATTTTTCTTAGGTTTAATTGAAGAAAATACGCTGTTGCCACGTTGCACGCGCCGCCACTTAGAGTTGGCAGTACTTTTTACACATTTTTTAATAAAGGGAGAATTTAATGGAATAGTGAGACTATTTTGTTTCCTAGGCATTCTATTTTTTTGGGTTATAATTTCTTCCGTACTTCCTAGATGTTCTGCGTACTTTTGACTTTGAGCTTTCCAGCGTGAGTCGTGCTCATGCTAAAATGTGCGGCAAATATTTAAAAAAAAAAAAAAAAAAAAATACTTTCTCGATCTTGGTACACGGTAAAACTTTCACTACAGGCAAATTTAAAACAAGGTCCCAAAATTGTTGGGAATGGAAGAAATTCCCGATGAATGCTGCAAACGCACGCTGCAAAAATTTTCAGATAACTTAAAAAAGGAGAAATCACTTAAAATGGAGGAATTTTTAGGGATACTTTTCGGTTTTTGATACGGAATCCGGATTTTTCTAGAGCCAACTGAACAGCAGTTTGCTGATCGATTTTATTACCCTCATCACACAATACATTTACGACCATTTCCATTTTAAGATGCATTGCCGGAAAGGATGATGAAAAAGATAAAAACAATTTTTGCATGAATTTCTTGTCACTTTAATTCAAATCAGTCGAAAAAGCATGCATTTAAGGGCAACAAAGAACGACCGTCAGAACTTTTAAAACCCCGGTTCAGAGCCACCGGGTTTTTCTTTATATTTCAATGAAAATAGAGCCACCGGTTTTTTCTTTAAATTTTAATGAAAATAAAGAAAGTTAAAATTCCATAAAGATCTAATCAAAACATAGAAAGGAGTAGAGTTTTCACAAATTAAGGGTCAAAACTCGTAAAAATTGGGCAATATCTCATTGAGATCGTACACTGCAAACAGTCAACTAGGGTTGGTCAGACAGCCGATTCACTCCAAAAATTATTCATCACTGAAAAAACAAAGTTTAAGTAGGTACAACCGCAGCGGTTTTTATTTAAATAGCACTACAAAGCAAAAATTCCAGCTTTACAAGAGATAGTTTCGGTTGTACCGAAGCACTACCTCGGTAGAGCAACAGCCTTTCAACTTGCTTTTCCTCTACCAAAGTAGTGCTTCAGAACAACCGCAACTTTCTCCGGTAGAGCTGGAACTTTTGCTTTGCGGAGCTATTTTAAAAAGCTGCTGCGGTTGTACCTAAAGCTAAACTTTGTTTCATCAGTGATTGGGAGCAAAAATGATTGGGAGCGCTTTTCAATGCAGCTAGACTCAATATACTACTTTATTTTTGATGGATTGAGCTCAACATATCGACGCCAAAATAAGCCGCTCGAAAGTACTTTCAAAACAGCAGGTGGAGACAGCCCTTGAGGCTGTTGAATCAGTCATACACACTTTGAAAAATGAGCTCCAAGTTCAAAGACTATCGATAGCGCATCGATTCGGTGTGATTAATGTCTTTTTCTGTTCACTCGTGTGCGATCTATCCTTGATCCGAGTTGAACGTAAGCTCCGGGATCTTGAGCAATTCAAACGTGATCACGCATCAAGCGACATGACTCCCGTTGCGTCACTGGTTGAGCGCGGGGTGAGCCTTAGCAGTTAGCGTGCAGTGAGCACAGTTTTTAAAGCGGGTTACAATGTTACAGTGTTTAAAGTTACATGCATGCAATGATGACGCAGGATGAACGGAATTTCGCAATACATTTCCACTCTTTAAGAGTCTGTTTGCATGTAGGACACGCCATTAATCGGATAGAGGATCATTAAAATTATAAGATCGGATTTCTGGCTTTTATTTGGATTTTCCAGCGAAGAAAAAATTAAAACTAAATTTTCAATAATTTGGAAATTTCTTGGCCAAATGCTTTCCACTTTAATCGAATGATATTTGTTATCAATGAGTACGCTGCAAACTTCGTTGAAATCGGCAAAAAGTGGCCAAAAATCAGGGAAAAAAGGTAAACCATTTTTTTTTTTGTTTTTGACCTTTTAAACTAAATTTAAAATTTTCAAGTGACATTTCTAGGTTTTAATTGCTCATTATAAGTGTGTACTGTTATTATAACTGATCTTGAAAGTTTAAAAATAATAAATTGATGAATTATTTATTTTTAGATTTTTGCCCACTTTTTGAAGATCTCAGACCATAAAGCGGCGGTGTTACGAAGGGTCGATTCGAGGTAAAATCAAGTGAAAATCAAACGCAGAGCATTGAAAAGTTTCAAAATCCACTGACAAACAAAATTATTGTGTTCTTAAAATCATGGGAACTGGTAAGCGCGGGATGGACCGATGAGCCTTTTCTTGAAGTGACGTTCCAACGGTCGCAAAATATTTAAACAATATTTCAGATATCAGCTTTATATCGATCGGTATTTGACGATCGAGATCACGGCACCGAAAAAAATGAAAACCCGCTTTAGTAGCTCTGACAAAACCATTTAGTAGAAAAATGACCCAGCAAAAGACTTTACTATAGAGATAACCTCAAACCAAAGGTTTGGTTGACTCAACTAATGTCTTTGGCTCGGCCATTTTTCTACCAAAGTGTTTTTTCTGGTTTCTCCCCCCCCCCCCCCCCCCCAAGGTGAGGAGTCTGATCACAGCTGAATTTGGGAATTCCTCAAAATTCACGAACAGCGGCAACCTTGCCCTTCGGAGAAGAGCAAGAAAGTGAAAACCGCAATGCTCATCAGCTAACAGCGGGTGTTGAGAGGATATTGGACATGGATCATAAGCAATACGCATGCGCAGAACCATAGCCAGAGACATATGTCTTTCTCTCTTTATCGAGTCTCTTCGCGGATCCAAACGCACACATTAGGAAAGGACAGAAGTAGAGAGTCTGATGACACATGATTGATAAACCCTCGGCGCTATCCCTTTCTACGCATGAGTTCAAATGGACCAACAAAAAAGAGAGAGAGGGGAGGGAGAGAGAGGGGGAGAGAGAGAGATTGAGAGAGTTAGACATAGAGGGAAGGAGAGAGAAATTCCTGGACATGGATCATACGCATGCGTCATGCTCGTTGCATCCAGCATCCCTCGATCCCATGTGCCCCCACGGTCTTTATGTTTTCTGGTTGGTCTCAAGATTCAATCGAAATAATGCACACAACGCTGAATTGTGTTCAGTCCATGATGAAGGCGATGAAGCTCATTTCATGCATGAATTAGTTGAGAACGCAGCTGCAGTCGGCAAGCGGTGTTGTCAGATTTTTTTTTCTCATTATTTTCTTATTTTTAACGCTTTAATGAAAAAAGTTTTGTTATAACAAAGATATTTACGAAAAAAAAAAAAAAACCAAAAAACCGCTAGCCTTAAAACCAACCAATAGCAACATTGCCGAAACTTAATTTTTTTTTTTTTTTTTTTTTTTTTTTTTTTTTTTTTTTTTTTTAAATCTGCAATAGGTTGTATATTTCCATACGCTACACCTACACCGAGAAATATTTGCCAGTTAATTCAACTAAACGTCTGTTTAATACTTACTTAACCGAAATTTCTGTTATCTTGACAGGAATTCCTGTTGAATTCATAGGAATGTAAAAATAACAGGAATTCCGATTAACTAATAAACGGACGTCCGGTTACAGCGACAGGGCATTTTTCTCAGTGGATAGAGAGGATTAAGGGGCGTGATTTTGAAACACCAAAAAGGCGACCATTTTGGAAACCCTCCCTGATTACTATATCACACGGGCGCATGGTTTGCCTCATTTTTTTAACCTAAAAATTTTTAAAGAAAGTTATGACAAATACGTTTGAAATTGGTTCAACCCTTTCATGACCACGTTAGTTCAAGTTCAAGAGAACGCCACTCCTCCGTTTATACAGGGAAGGTAGTTAACTGTTCGTACTCGGTGGTCTTGGAATTGCCTATACGACGAATTGAAGGCTCCAGACGAGACCTTATTTTGTAGTGTTTTCATCTATATTTGCGTTTAATCGGAATACGGACTGAAACAATGTGTGATGGACTAGAGGAGAAGAACGAGTATACTCGGGCTTGGCCCTTAAGGAGTTAAAACGAAGATGCAAGTATTTTAGAGTAATTAGAGTGGCTATTAAAACACAGAAATTGATACGCAACTGTTTCTTTCAGGAGGATTTACACTATAAGGAAACTGACACAAAAGAAAGACAACATTTTCTCACCTGAGGGCGGATCATTCACTTCATCGATAAACCGATCGTTAGGACTGTCTATGAGTGATGCTATTGGTCAAAAATTATAAAACTCGGCTGTTGCTATGGTAACCAGAGTTAAAGTGTCCGTTATTGAGAGGCTATTCATTGAATGGCTTTAAAAAAATGGTCACTTAGATAGTAACCGTAGCAACAGCTAACTCTTACAATTTTGGACCAATAACATCTCTTAAAGACACTCTTAACGATCGGCTTAACGATAAATTAAATAATCGGCCCCCTCGATAGTTGTACTAGAATTCTGTGTCCAGAAAGCCGCTCTAAAACACTTGCACTTTCACTTCAAACCAATTTCCACTGAATTAATTACAATTTTTGATTGAAGGTATGAACAAGTGAAGCAAACAAACCAGAATCAGATAGTCCACGCTGTCTCACTTTGAGTCTTGAGATAGGACTTGGAACATATATTCGCCCCTCTACAGAAATATCTTGTTGTACACTTCCTAAGGGAATCAATGTGAAATACCAATGAGCTATAACTTTAGAGTGGCAGCGGGCTGGTCCACCTTGTGCCACACAGGGTAGAAGGAATCCTGGGAAAAAGCGGAATTTGGACGGCAGATTCCAAGCTTTGAGGTTAAATTTTGTAGGTCGTTCGGAATTTGGCGGGAATTTGGACGGCAGATTCCAAGGTTTGAGGTTACATTTTGCAGGCCGTTTCCGGCGATGCCCGAGTTTGTTTACGAAACGACCGGAAACAACCTACAAAACTTAACCTCAAAATCGATTTTTACGGCAAGGTGGCGGCGCCCTAGGTGACAACAATGAACCAGCGGAACGTTCCTTGATGTGCCACTCTAAAGTTATAGCTCATTGTGAAATACACGGGTTTTAACCTCAAATCTAGCAACACTGGCGGCAGGCAGTCGGCGGCAAGGCACTGGATCTGTAGTAGATGGGTAGGGGTCGGACAAGGCAGTCAGTATGCGCGTCCGTTTCATCGTAGTAAGAAAGTTAATTCGGTCTCATTATCGCAAGATTGATCCATCAAGGCCGGGTATTTTTTGGTCGTAGATTTCATTTTAATTTTTTTTCGGTATGCAAATTGCTCTATGCATATCTACAAACAATGTTCGTAACATTTTTGATGCGAAACCTAGAAACCAAAAAACACAATTTCTTTGATTGCGACATCGCACTTATTCTTAGTTTGTTTGAAATCATAAAAACATCAAACTTACGATCGAGCCCGTCATTCCGACCTGAAATATTGGTCGCAGGATGAGAGTTGGGCAAATGGGACTCGATAACGGGTCATTCCAGATTAAAAGGGAACAGAGGGTCAAAATTTAAATTTCAAGGAAAACTGTTTCTGTTAACATTTTTAGACTCAGCAGAACTTCAAGTTTCCGAAAATATATAGTTTTCATACCTTAAAAAAGTTTTAAGACCGTTTTGTAGCTTATTTTGTACCTATCCAGATTCTGTGAATCACTCGGGATTTACAGTGGAAAATTGGCAACACTGTATTCTGGGTTTGTTTACAATTAAAAGTTTTGAGGTTTTGTGTGATAACAAAAGCATGCTCCAGAAACGTGATCTCTGAGGTCCCAATTAAATCTGGTAAGTATTTCTTTATTTCATTGTACTTTAAAGATTTGGTGTGCTTGGTGTAACCTCCGTTACAATTATTAACGTTTTTTTAGATTATCTAAGAGAATAAAAATTTGTTTAAAGATGATTTTTGTATTCACTGCAAGAATATGATTTCCTAACCTCCTGAATTTTTGTAGATTTTTCCCCCTATTTTAAAGCAGGAAAAAAGTGTAACGGAGGTTACATGTAACGGAGGTTACATGCAACTGAACTTTCATGTAACCTCTGTGACAGGTAGCCATATGACTCAGAGAGCTTACACAATTGATATTATTTGTTCTTAAATGAATTAATCTGATCTAAGTGATAAAATCAAGCATGATATCACTTAGATCAGATTAATTCTGTGTAAGCTCTCTGAGTCATATGGTTACCTGTCACAGAGGTTACATGAAAGTTCAGTTGCATGTAACCTCCGTTACACTTTTTTCCTGCTTTAAAATGGGGGGAAAATCTACACAAATTCGGAAGTTAGGAAATCATATTCTTGCAGTGAATACAAAAATCATCTATAAAAAATTTTTTATTCTCTTAGATAATCTAAAAAAACGTTAATAATTGTAACGGAGGTTACACTAACAAGGGGAAGGCAAAGGTGGGCCCGCTCCAAATGGAACGGGACTTGCGCGAAAACATAGTCCTTGGGGTCCTAATGAAGGGACTGCTTGTTTGCTATTTGGTTTTGTTTTGGTCTTGTTTTGTTTTTGTTTTGATTTTGTTTTTTTTAATACTGTTTGAATCGAATTAATCCACATCTTTTCGTGCTGTATACGCAGTTACCTACTTCACTGTGCTTGTATGTAAAAGTTAAGAAAATAGTAGAAAATCAAAAAGACGAATGGAAATTGATCAACGAAACTTTTTCTTTTTCGTCTGTTTTTTCAAGTGCTGTTGTTCTTCTTTTCCAATATTTTCTTAACTTTTATATAAAAGCACAGTGTAGTACCTGATGCATGCAGGATGAAAAGAGGTGGAATAATTCGATTCAAACGGTCTTACAAAAAAAAGAACAAAACAAAACAAAACAAAAAGCAAAACAACTAAAATACAAACAAGCAACAAGAAAGAAATACATATAACAACATGGCAAAGAAATATGAGCACAACTGTCGTGAAAAAATTAACGCCGCCAGCATGAATCGAACGCGGGACCATGCAAATCGGAGTCCACTACGCTGTCGTTGCGCCACGACTTCGGTTGACAGGATGGGTCTGATGCTCGGCTACATAACAATCCGCCGTCCCTGGGGCTCACTTTAAAATCAAAATTTTGCAAATTCAGGGGCCCATTCACAAAAAGTGCTGTAAGTCCCTTCATTAGGACCCCAAGGACTATGTTTTCGCGCAAGTCCCGTTCCATTTGGAGCGGGCCCACCTTTGCCTTCCCCTTGTAAGCACACCAAATCTTTAAAGTAGAATGAAATGAAGAAAGACTTACCAGCTTTAATTGGGACCTCAGAGACCACATTTCTGGAGCATGCCTTTGTTATCACACAAAACCTCAAAATTTTTAATTGTAAACAAACACAGAATACAGTGTTGCCAACTTTCCACTGTAAATCCCGAGTGATTCACAGAATCTGAATAGGTACAAAATAAGCTACAAAACGGTCTAAATACTTTATCCTGAACTTAAACTACTGCTTAATTTTAGGGGAGAGGGAGAGACTAAATTAGAGTCTAAATAATCAATTTTGGGGGAAAATTTAAAAAAAAAAACTTTCAGAGTTGACGTATGCAATTAAAACCTTTATTTCCTGCATTTTGAGTTAAAAAACGAAATATATTAATGGAAAATGTATATGCCCAGCTACTGGGACATGCTAAAGTTATAATTCATGCAAGGAATGCCGGTACAATTTGATTTGGAATGAGAAACCAGTGTATAGGCTTACTGTGTAACCTCCGTTACAAATGGTTGTAACCTCCGTTACAAAATAAATAATTTTTTTTGGCCCAAGTTTCAAGTTTTTACAGAATTCTAGGTATGTGAGGTCAAAGCACATATTGTTGGGTTTCACTCTAATTTTTTTCAGAACTCTATCTCTTCATAGAGAACTGAGTTTTGCAATTGGTTACTGGAATCCGAAACCCACTTCCATCTGAGGTAACCTCCGTTACACACTTTGATCGAGTTTTTCATGAAGAAGAAACAAAATAACCTGGATTTGAAACCATGCAAAAAATTGCTCTTACTTGCCTGCTTAGTTTCATGCTATTAAAAAATGTATTTAGTGAAAAGAAAGTACTTAAAACTTGATTTTTAGGTGTACGACTGTAACCTCCGTTAATCTGGAATGACCCTAACCGAGATTGCAAAAACCAATTACTTTCTGCAAACAAGCGGACTCCAAATTAAGAGTAGCCTGCGCTTATTTTTAAAAATGAAATATTGTTTTCGGTTAATTTGCAGTGTGTCCACACAATAATACCATTGGTTTTTGAATCACAGTTCCGGATCACACTTTAGTAACGGTTCATTCTCGAACTTTAAGTCACTTTTTCTCCGCAAAAAAGTCACTTGTGAGCTGTTTTATGGGCTCCACCGTTTTTCTCGTGGAAAAATCAACGAAATTAATAAGGAATACAGCGAATCCCAGGATCAGTCAAGTGCCCTATTCTACTCACTGTGCGCCGTGCGTCATAGGCAACACGAAACCGCACGCGGAGCAACAGATCCAAGGCTGCCATTTTGCGTATAATTAAACATATTTCCACACATTAAACTTAATGTAATTTTTTTGAATTTCCTGCCAAATGTGGCATCGCTGATCAGATCCTACAAGTCGTGTGCTGATCCCGCGCCGCGCGTCAGGAAATTTTTACGATGCACACGACGGATGGCGCGGAGTTGATATAATAGTATACAGGGGAAGGACATTCGCAACTAACGAACCAATCATTATCTGGTGCTCGATCTTGGCACGGAATGACTTGTGGAGTTGTGGTACGCGTCCACACAAGAGCGCAACAGCTTATTTATTTTTCGGTCCTTTCACTCAAATCGACGTATCTAACTAAAAAAAAAAGAAAAAAAAACCCCACTGCAATTGCTTTTATAATCGGCGTGTTTTCTAAAATTCCGTCGAGAGAACTTGTCTTTCTCTCTCTTTCTGTTATTTGAACGCGTACGTTAGAAAAGGACGGATATAAGGGATATAGTAACTGAATGGTCTGAATGCCCCCCCCCTTTATTTCCTAACGCGTTAATTTTAATGGCAGTGCGTGGCGTGCATTTGGCAACGTTGCAGTTGGTCCATTTGCATCCGTGAAAAATATCGAAGTATTGGGTGTTCGGTGGACACCTTTTCATTCGACCTATTACATGGTTTTAAATGGATTCAGTACACCGTAGCCAGATAGCACACTACGCCGCACTGTTTAATGGGCAAAAGAGAGAAAGGGATAGACTGCTGGACACGTTTTTGGTGACGATAGAAAAATGACTTATTTTTGGACGACTTATTATTAAAAGAAAAAACGAAATAAATGAAACTAAATTCATTATAACTGATCTTGTAATAAAATAGTAAATCTTGGTTTTATTATTAATAATGTTTTGCTTGTTAAACTTTGCCACTGACTGATGATGATCTTTTGGATCGAAAGGCCGTTGGCTTCGGCTTTTACGAAAGTCAGTTTAATTTTAATACAAGATTGGTTAATATGAATTTAGTTTTATTCATTCACATCGTTTTTTTTTCTTTTAATACAATACATCTTGTTCTATGAAATGTTTCGGCTTATAGTATTAGATATTTTGCTTCAGATTTTAACACTCGCATGGATGAGTTGGGTATACTCTTTCCCTAAGTATATGCGTTCTATACTGTTCCAGCAATAGTTGAGGAAGACATCGTCAACTTCGGGGAAAAGACCCACCGACAAAAAAGATAACCAGAAAAATGACGATGTGAACCAATGTAAAGGAAAGCACCATTACCAGAATTCTAGTGTTTATACTATATTGTTCTTGAAAATGTTAAGGAAATTCTAGATCTATAACCATATTCTGGTATTAACACCAGAACTTTCTGGTCAAAGTACTAGTTTTTAGAAGAAGTAGAGTACTTTCTGTGGTTCATATAATATCGTTGTGCTTCTGGTAATATTACTAGAATTCAGAAATTATTTTTTTCAGTGCAGAAGTTGGGGAGTATTCGACAACTTTAGAGTCTTCTACAACTTGCACTCTGAATTTCCCCTAAGTTCACAATATCCCCCCACTATAGCCGGTGAAGTAGGACACAAACTTTAGAGATAGGACCGGGCCAACGCCGACATTTTTTTTTCTTTTGCATTAAAATAAAAACAAGAAGAAAAAAAAAAAACTGGAATTCGGTAAAACCGTTAAAAATAAGGAGAAACTAGTGACGGAGCAACCACCGCCCTATATGATGCCCCACTCAAACGTTTTCGAGTGCAATTCAGTCACACGCGAATCACTCTGAACCGTTGATCGTCATAAAACAAAAACAAAAACACATGCCTCTGCTGAATGTAGGACGTAAATATCACGTTATTATTCGTCTTGTTTACTGTGGTAGTGCAGAATACATCGTGTTCTTTAGAAAAGAAAAGAAAATAATGGTCCTTAGTCCAACAAATATTATAAGTGATGCATCAGAGCCCTGACTAATAATTCATATTTCTCTCTCTGTTTCTCCGCAAACTCGGACATGTGTGTTAGTAATGGATGGGGGGGGGGGGGGGGGGGTTTAGCACATGACTTATTCAGCTCCCATCTCCGTCCTTTTCCAACAAATGCGTTCGTATGGGTATTGGGTTGAGAGAGAGGGAGGGAGGAAGGGAGAGAGGGGGGAGGGAGAGAGAGAGAGAGAGAGAGAGAGAGAGAGAGAGAGAGAGAGAGAGAGAGAGAGAGAGAGAGAGATAAAAACAAATTTCCACCAAGGGCTTTGTGATGCATAATGCTCCATTAATCGTATCCAACGATAACAACGCGGATTCTCTTTTCCCTGCGCAGAGCCTAAACTGGAGGGGCATGTTTAAAAGTAGCAAAATCGAGCTGCAAACCACGAAACAATACAACCGAAAACCGTCTTAAATCAGGGCCTCACCCTGATTCCTCGTTACTTCAGACGTTGGACTCTCAATCAATGCATGGTGCGCTTACACGCGAAGAACCAACCATACTTGACAGATGAGGTCAAACAATCACTACATTTCGTATTGGCTCTAATGGGAAATCTACCTATTTTCTGTTTGATCTGGCAACAACGGAGTCTACGAACACACACAAAACGAGAAAAAGGTTATGTAGATTATATTGAGATATACTTTATACCCCCATGATGTGCGTGTGATGGGTCTGAATAAACCGCGAACGACGCAGACGAGAAAAACTTGAACCGAAAAAAAAAGAAAAGAAAAAAATGAGAACACAAAAGTAAAAAGATGGAATCGTGACTGATAAAACGGGATTATCCCATAGATGCAAAGGACTTGGCAACGTGGCATTGCGTGAGACCGCAAAAGAGCATGCGCGGAGCGCACAATAATGTTCTTTCGAGTCCGATTTGATGGCCGCACATTGCGATGATATATGGAACTTTTCGGACAACAAACCGGTGTGGGGGGGGGGGGAGCAATAAAATGGAGCTGACGATGGGCTAAGGCCTCTTCAGAAGGTCACATTATCCATCATCAAAGTAGCTCCCATACGGACATTGGGTAATCGCTGCGCCACATACGTCATTTTCAAACATACGAAAATTAACGGACATATACGTCAAAACTTTAAAAAAATGTTGAGTGTCTAGAATGAATCTGTGTCATGATTGATGATGACCCCCGACAAATTCAATGGTTGTCAAAGGTCTGTGGACTGTCAAGTGTCAATGTTAAACTATACATATGTGTGGTGGTGGATGGTACGCCAATCACCAGATATTCACTTGTAGACTGTACTTTGAGGGTCCAATTTGATCGTCAGCACGGGGAAAAAAAATGAGTAATGATTTTCCCAGGTTTACGTCCTATTGCATGGGCAAAAGTAGGCGTTAACTTTGGGGAAAATAAAAAAGTTGGGGGAATATTCGAGAACTTTGGAGACTTCTCCAAGTTTCGTTCCAAACTTCCTCATAAAATTGGCGACATTTTTCCTAAAGTTGACAAATTTACCTCCAATTATTGTTAGTGTACACTGTTAAAAATAACGGAGTGAGAAGATAGAAGTTCGGAGTTTTATAATCGGGGAGATGAGTTATAATCCGTGAAAGGTTGTTGTTATTCTTAAAAAGACGAGATGACTCCAAAAAGGGCTGAAACCTGTCCCGAGAGCGAGTGACAGTCACATCCAGACAGCCGGAAAAAACTTAGTTCCGCGTAAGGTTGAATCTCTCTCTGTATCAGAGTGAAAACCAGCTCGAAAGAAACTGCGAATCGTCCGTACGCGGACGCAGGGTGGCTGTGTGCCACCAAACGACTGTGTTCCATCCCTCGCGGACGAAAGTCTGCGTCCGGACGAGATGAGGCTCCATTCGCGTAGGAGACAGTTGTCTGCTCTTCCCCTCTCACCCGCCCCGCCAATGACCGTTACAAATCAGTCTTGAGTTTTTCTGCCGAGGAGAGGTCGCGCGTTTTTCGTTGGTTGTGTTTATTTGCGTACGTTTCATTTTCCTCGTTATTCTAAGTTCCCCAGTGTTATGTGTGATTATAATTAGATAGTTTATTCAACATGAAGTGAATGACTACTTGCTGATTCGCATACTTATAATGTCTGAGGTAGTTTTTGGGAGAGAAATTTGTTTGAACTTTTGATTTTGAAGATTAATGACACTCTGAATAGAGTTTTCATTTCCTTGAAATCAAGTTCTATATTTCATCGTGGGAACAACGTGAGAATAAACTTGATAGCTCGCATGAAAGGTAGTAGATTGTTACCAGCATACGATTTTTTTTAGAAATTTACTTGTTTATTTACTATGTGTTTTTACGTCCATGATAAATTTAAATATTTTATGTAACGTTTCTTTGCATTTTCTCTGACATTTCTTGCATTTACAGGTATTTCCTATTTCTTTCGCGTTCTTCTTTCCCGATCCCAAAGAACTTTACTCAAATCTAATGCGTTTAACTGCATAGGCTTACCGATTCAACTTATAAGTAATGTTTGTAGCCACAACCAGTGTCATTTGGTTGGTTGTGAGTACTAATTTGGTGGTTATGGTGGGGACTGTAGACGCTTCGAAAAATTATTAAATAACTCTTTTAGTCTATCGAACCAACTTTTATTTTCAGCGCACGAGACCAATTAAAATTATCGAAATTTATCGTTCAAGGTGTTTTTTAGCGCGATTTTGTACCGTTGAATCATATGATGATTATCATCATCAAGCGATTAATTATTGGCGATAGCATGTGGATGTGTTTATCATAAGTGGTGGTAGCTACACTGTTCTTCAAATTCTGCTGTCTTAAGTTTTATTGCAGTCCAAATAATGACACCGTTGGGTCCCCTCGCAATCGCGGAAATCTAAGAACTTTATCGTGATGTGTTTTGTTTGACGTGACTACGTGACTCCTGATTCACATTTCAAGCGGCAATTCTTGAGGTATAAGACTCATTCTTGGAGGGAGCTGCAACGCCTTACATTTTGACTTCCATTGGGAGTGAAAAGCAATCCTCTTTTTTAAACCCATGAGGGACGATTTTCACCCCGTCAGGGAGTGAGAGCTCTCACCCCGATAGGGAGTGAAAAGCAACCCTCTTTTTTAAACCCATGAGGGACGACTTTCACCCCGTCAGGGAGTGAGAGCTCTCACCCCGATAGGGATTGACACTCAATCCGTCGAATCTCACTCCTTTCATTCCCACTCCGTCAATTCTAACTCCGCTTATTCTCACTCCTTGAATTCTCACTCGGAGTGAATGCTTCGATTATAACGGCGGACGAAGCATGCCTCTCGATCCGTTTTTTTTAACAGTGTAACAGGACGTAAACTTTGGGGAAATAGTCCCAACTCCCCCTCCCCCCGTCTGTGAAGAGGCATTTCATAGAAAAAGTGACAAAATTAAGATGGAATCCCCCACGGTAAGTATAGTTACCTGCGTTACGACGCCACTACGTTCTTGTATATACTTTAAAAGCTTTGATTACGGTAAGCAATGGCATTTTGAATTTTTTCACCCACCAACGTTATTTTGGTTTTTACATGGAAGCCGACACTTGTTTCATCTGTGGCAAAAGCTTGCAAAAATCTCATTCGTTGGAATTAGAAAAACAGAGAACAAACGAACAGGAAAAAAAAAAAAAAAAAAATCAAGAATGGAGGTGTTGCAAACTTTTGCTACAGGCTTATTAATAGCTGGATAAGGGGCGAAACCCTGTAAAATGATGATAGGCACACTAAAAAATCACGAAATTCTCTCCCAAACTCATAAAATTCTTTCAAACGCGAGACCTTAATGGCGGTGATTACCGCCTAAATCTTACAGCAATTAATTTATGCTTCTTCTTCTTCTTCTTCTTGAGTGGTGTCGCAAGAACACCTCATGAGGATGGAGCTCATTGAAGGCGGTAATCACCGCCACTACGGCCGGTCTCGAATTTGAAAGCATTTTGCGAGTTTGAAAGTAGATTTCGTGATTTTTTAGTGGCCTTAGCGTCATTAATATAGGATTTTACCTCTTAATCAACTATTAATACGCCTGTTGCAAAAGTTTTGCAACAGCTGCATTATGTTCAAAAATAAGAAATAAAAAAAAGAAGGAAACAAAAAAGGGAAAAATAGGTATTTTTGTAGCAAGAGAAGAAAAGCGGGGTGAGACCAAAACTTAAAAAAAAACAAAAAAACAAAAAACAAAAAAAAACAAAAACAAAAAACAAAAAACAAAATTGGCCCAGAGTGCGACGGTGCATATAATGCTTGTTCCGCGCAAGTACCATCGGAATCAGCACGCGGTGGGTCTCAATTTGAGGCAAAGAAAAGAATAAATACGGCGTGACCGAATCAAAGAATAAAAGGATGAAAAGATACTCATTGACAGGACTCACAATTTCAGCGTTGTTATTTTTCAATCGCACTCGTGCGGTTTCAAACGGAGAAGCAACGATTTACGCACGGATAGGAAAAAAAAAGGGGGGGGGGAAAGTAGACAGAGTTTCAAAAACAGAAAAAAAAACTGATCAGCGGTTGGGAGGGAGAGGGGTGGAGGGGGGGAATACAATAAAGTCACCACAAACATCATTCTCCAAAGAACAGAAAGTTATGAGAAATTTCCTCGGACCGAGGAGGTTTTTAATTTGACTCACAAGGTTGGATCCAACCGCAGAGATATTTTGAGTGGCTAAATCTATTTCAAAATTCAGATTTCACCAGCGGCGACGAGTGCCATCTGGCAACATTGCAATCCCCAAAAAAAAGATCAACCTATTATAAGTGCACAGAGTACTCCCTCGAATCGTCATTTTACATGGTTTTAAAAGGACTAATCGCAACTTTTCCAGATGGAACGCGACGCCCAATGGTTTGCACTGAATCCCAACGATTGCGCCGCGCCTCACTTGATCGATTTTTTGTCCAAGTTGCCGAAAAATGATAATGGGGCTGTTGTTGCACTTTTTTGCTTTTTAAGTAATTTAAGGGGCGATTGAGATAAAAAAAAACTATGCTGGGAAGGAAGATTCTCACAGAGTAACAAGTCACCAGAAAAGTGATTAACAGCTCATTAATAGTACCGGGGCACCTGGTGACACCCATTACTAGATGACAATCTCCCATTATTAGTGTCCAATATCGCCATTAAGATCGCGAGTTTTAATACATTCTATGCGATTAAGAGTTAATTACGTAATTTTTTAGTGCTATCATCGTTATTTTGGAGGTTTTTATATCTGAATCGACCCTTAAATAGTTTGTAGCAAAAGTGCGCAACAGTATCATTAGGCCATGTCTAACAATAAGTTTAAATTGCTAAGAGAAAACTGAAGCTCTTACCAGAAACGGCAACTCAAAACACCAACAATCAACATTTTCTACAAGTAATTCAACTTCCAAAATCCACGGTATTTAAAAATTAACTTTAAAGTTTACTGAGAAGAAGGTGTCAAGAAGGGTGTATTTTCGGACATTGTCCTGTCTCAATATGGATGAATACTCCGCCATATTTCAAGAATTTAAACGAAAAACCAACATTATGAGGTTATTTTTTGTCCGTATAGTACTACAAGTAGGTATCAGTGTAAACAGTGTAAGGTGTAAGCGCGGGTTGATCAAAATGGACGGAATTTCTGAGTCAGAAGTTTGAAAGTTTTTGATGTGCGCATCCTTAATTTCGCAGAATTTCACATAAGAACCAACGTGCCTTATTAAAATTAAAAAATTGTCTATTCAAAATTCTCGAAGAGGATATTTTTCGCGAATATCTCTCCATAACAGTGAGTGGTTTCAGAAAGAGGAAATGGCAACAGTCACAACTTCTCGCAAAAGAAAACACACACACCAAAAAAAAAAACAAAACAAAACAAAACAAAAAACAGAAATAACTCATTATTCATTTTTTCCCCCGAGAGATGCTAATTTGTCTAGACTAAAATAAATATTTGGACGCTCCGTTTTTTAATAAGAGGATCGAAAAATAATATTTTCGACTTTCACTCTTACATCGATGCATACGGGTATACACTTTCGATTTCTCGAGTAGGCGTATAGAACCACCTCGCTGAGATAGGAGCTTATACGGTTCGGAAATTCCAAACAATTCTCAAACGAACAGCGACGAAAACATTCAAAACGATACTGCTTAAATCATAATTCGCGTCAAACAGATCCACTGGCGGATCCAGGAATCAATCCTTCTCTGTCTTCTCCCATTAAAATACGTACGTTAGAAAAGGGCAGATCAGAGGCAGTCAAGTGATTTTCGCCCACTCTTCTATCCTTTTCTAACACATGCGTTTTCTAATGGGAAAAGAGAGAGAAGGAATATTTTTTGGATCCAGGAACTTGTCCTTCTCTCTCTTCTCCCATTAAAATACGTGTGTTAGAAAAGGATAGATCAGAGGCAGTCAAGTGATTTTCGCCCACTCTTCTATCCTTTTCTAACACATGCGTCTTCTAATGGGAAAAGAGAGAGAAGGAATATTTTTTGGATCTGCTAGTCAACAGATCCGTCGATCTTTCAAACCAAGCAAACTGTCTGTCGTCGAGTTTCGTTAAATATCGCCACGAACACGCTTGTGAACTATTCCCGTGTGCTAAGTCTAATGATTGCACGTGTTTGCATCAGTCGAAGTCGACAACGTGACGGCAAATACCAGATAAAAAAGAAAAAGAAAAAAAAAATCCTGATCACTGAACCGACACGGCGCGACGTCGTTGTTTTTCGAAACTCGAGAATCTCGGTGTATTACAATATGGTGAAGGTTTGACCCTAATCATGCCATTTAGGAAGTTTGCTGCATTAAAAGGAAACTGGAACCGTTCGTATATATGTACAAAGCTAGTTTCTTGATGAAACAAAACTCCGAATTGCTGTGGGTAATTCTATACTCGCTCGAAAGCTGACTGCCAGAACAGGAAAAAAAAAGAAAAAAAAATTAAGAAAAATAATAAATTGAAAAAAAAAAAAAAAAAAAATCAATAAATAAAAAAAAAAAAAAAAACATAGCATCGATTGTTACATATTCGCGCGATTAGATGGACAAATAAAACCATAAATTAATAAAAGAATAAAAAATTAAAACAAAACCAAACAGATTACGAAAATTATGCGACACTAATAACATTTTTAGAGACTATAAAAGGAGGTTTAATTGATTTCGATTCAAAATATTAGCGGTCGTTTCACGATGGTAGATGAGAGCTCACCCTGTTTCCTGTGCCGTGGATTCGTTCGCATCTCTGCGAATCGAAGTCAATGCGCAAAAACACAAACTCGCCCATTGCGCGGTAAACAAGCCGATCTGTCAAGGTCAACTCTCGCGTGATACGACCTCTATCGGTCCTATTGGTTCATGCAGACTTGGAAAAAAAAAGAAAAAACCGAGTATTTTTTGAAGTATTTGCAAGAAAAATTGTGAAGCTATCCAAGAATTTTTTAGCACGTCTCTAGCACTTTCAATATCTTATAGCTTCTAAAATAAGCTATAAGGTTTTTCAAATTTAGTAAGCTTTAAATGAGTTTCCTAAGCAATAAGGGAACAATATCACGATCAGATATCTTACAGAAACAGCAAAAGACCTTTCCAGGATGCGGTTACATCAAGGAAAACACTTTCGATTGGAACTGGGTATCCGCTGAATTTACTGGAGAAAAATGTTTAGCAGTACGGAAATGGACGAAGAGATCACGAAAAACCTAGTATTTACAAATATTACATGAACGAATTTAAAGCAAGTCTTTTCGAAACCTAAGAGAAAAACGTCTTCACAAAATCAAATTGAAATCCGAGCAGAAGAGAAAGCCTGATTAGCAGAACCGTTGTTAGATAAACTTTGAATAAAATACGATACGATTAAATGTGATACGATGAAAAAAATAATAAAAAAACCGTTTCAAGCGAAACGATCCATCCTCGTGTAAAACATGAACCTATCATTGATCGATTAATGGCTGGTATTAGGATGTTTCGGTTGTTCAGAAGCATCTGAGTATTAGGTTTTCAGAACACGTCTGATAAAAACGTGCGTAAATAATATTCCTCGACCTCTCGCAAAGACGGCGCCTGCCAGTGCTGCCCCCCCCCCTTCCTCTTGTTAAATTAAAGTCCTGCGTCCTGACTGCACGTAGGGCTGCCCAAAGAAGTGTGGGGACCCGCGGCTAAAGTTGGGATTAGGGGCATTTGTTTTTATAGGACCACATCCTTAATTGGGGTCCTCGGAGGAGAAAACTGCCTCGTTTGCCAACCCTCCCCCCTCTAACCACGGCTGACCGACCCCGGGACAACGGGGGAAAAAAAAAAGGATTCGTGGATCACATGCTAACCTATTGAGAGCTGTTCCTGATTCGTTACACTTAATTTTCAGTTCTACATCCATCGTAAAACAAGGAGGGTTATTTTCTTGTTTTTTTGTTTGCTTTCTTTTTAATTGCCGTGGTCCTCCGACTGGTCTGATCCAGCGCGCTTTATTTGCCGGTTAAATTTTGTGTTCATTAAAAACTGACTTAATTAAGCCATAGGTTTTTTGATCAACAGTATCATCAATAATTTTTATACATAGATCAGCTTCAAAGACGCATCAATACGCGATTTCTTTTGTTTTGAAAAATGCTGGCAAAATTGCAATTTCGTTCATTTAAACCCGTTGCATCTCGTTCATTTAAACTCATGTAAAATATCGAGTCGAGAGAGTGTAGTAGAGTCCTATATATGAAAGAGTCATACGAGGTTCCATCACTGATTGAATGCTGAAAACTGAAGAAAAAGAAGGGGCCTATGAAGCCTGGAGGTGCGCCTCTTGTTTACATCTTCATGGAACCATCTTCCTCGCTGCCCAGCTTTGAGGAAACTTTCGGCAATTTTAGGTTGTACTGATAAAATTTTCTATTGCAATCAATGAAAGTATGTTCGGAGCAGAATAAATTCACGCATTACTCTTCACTTTAAGTTAAAACAGGTAGTGAAGCCAACGAGAATTGAAGGTTAGGTTGACCTAACAAAGATTACTTACACACGAATGCATACATAATTACGTAATCTTTGGCGGGAAGATCGTTGGATAAAAATTTAATCAAGAGGCGCACCTCCAGGCTACTCAGACCCCTTCTTCTTCTTCACCCCTGTTCACATGTCTTGACTCTTTCATACACAGGGGCCGAAAAGCGCTGGTCCGAAAAGAACATGATAAGATCCATGGCGAGGCCGTAAACTATCTACTTGCATGCTCAAATCCTCACCATCCACCAATGTAGTTTGATCATTTCGGACCGACATTTTCCGGCCCCAGGGAATCTAGAGAGTACTACGCATGCATCCCCAATATATCGAACTCTTTCACGACTTCAGATTGACTAACTGCAACGTTGCCGAATTAAACGCGAAGCTACTGAAATAGTTTATACTGTCTTTTTAGTAACTTCGTTTGACTTTAACGCACCAGAGATGATAATCAAAAGGCTTGTTAAGTAATTGTCCACTAAATAAAAAAATCCGTTAATTAGGAATTCACTTTCAATCCCATTCATTAATTTAACACTACTTTTCAATACAAAAAAAAGAACGGTAGCTGTACGAGGTTGGTCACAAATAGTGGAGAAAAGAGTAAGTAAAATACAACAATGGAATGGAAGCGATGGGTGTACTCATCGTGAGAGAGGAAACTTGCTGATAGCATTAATTGAGAGCGTTAGAGGAACTTTCTCAATCCTAATTGGCAGTGGCGATGAAGATTGAGTGCTGCTTACCTGAAACAAAGAACAAAATAATCCTGGTTAGAAAATAAACTAACACGTCAACGTTTCTAGTTACTATAACTCCAATCTATTTGATTCGCCACTTTTCTTAAATGAAGAAAATCAAATGGCAACGCAAAAGTGCTCAGTTCGAAATACGGGTAGACTGTCTCGGTCTCCGATCGTCCGGAGTCCGTATCTTCTTTTGTCAACAGGGCAAGGGATCTTCTTTCGTTTTCCACCTGCTTCTCTAAAGAGCCTCATAAAATTTAATTTTCTTCATTTTGAGAAAAGTGATTTTTTTTTTTTTTGGATTTGTTCTCAGCGTGAAATTCTGTTTGCACTGCCACCCAAAAACATGCGGAGAGTTTGATTTCAACCCTACATTTGGAAGAAAGTGTGAAACTGATAAATCACTTTCTCCTCCGTATGTAGAGTTGAAATCAAACTCTCCGCTTGTTTTTGGGTGGCAATATATACTGCATTTCACGCTGAGAACGAATCCGCATGAAAAAAAAAAAAAAAAAATTACTTTTCTCAAATTGAAGAACATTCAATTTTAAGAGGCAATATGGAGAAACACGTGGAAAACGAAGGAGGATCCCTTGCCCCGTCGACGAAAGAAGGTCAGGACGATCGTAGACCGAGACAGTCTACCCGTATCTCGACCAGAGCACTTCAGCGCTACCATATTTAGCGATTTTCGTCATTTAAGAAAAGCGCCTAATCAAATGGAATGGAGTATATAACAATAAGTTACAAGTAAATCGAAATCAACAAATGTGATGGAACCCAAAACGAGGTCCTTCACACACGGAGAAAAAGGCATCAAGTACATACTTTCATTCTGTAGATTACACGCAAAAAAAAACAAAAACAAAAAAAAAAAAACAAAAAAAAAAAAAAATTCACTTTTGTCGCTCAAAGCAAACCGTTGCGTTGGTAGAAAAATGCCCTGACAAGAGATTTTTAGTTAAGTGTACCGAACCTTTTGTGTTACCGAAACTTCAGTACGTTCAACAAGAACCCTTTTGCTAGTTCATTTTTTTCGCTGAAGAGTAATTTATCTTCCTGATCGTTCATTTTCATTCTCGAGAAGTGCAAGCCATGTTTTCCTTAGTGTTTTAAAATGCAGAAACCGAAAATTAAAACACTATAATCTTGAGAACGAATTTTTTGTTTGTTTTAAATTTGGATGGATACTGGAAGTAGGTCAAACTTCCCTCAAGAAAAAATACACTAAGTAAGTTAGGTATATTTTCTTGAATTAATTTGAAACAATAACGCTAATGCTGTATCCCGTATATGATTTTAGAACTACAAGTATGGCAGAATACCTTGAGTCGAACTCATCAAAAAATATACACTTTCTCAAAATCGCGTTTTCCTCGAAATCCTTCCAGGTAATTAAGGTTTGTTTTCCTGATGAATTCCATAACATAAGTACAGGGAAAAGTAGGAGGAAAAAAGCCTCGTCAAAAAATACGATAACAGTCCACACAGCTCACAGCACGGAAGGGCTAGCAGTAAGGAGGCGCAGGAAAATTTTACCACGATCACAAGCAACAGCAATTTCCGCAGAGAACAGTGAAAGTTCCGTGAACTATGATTTTTATTTTTTAATACAACCGCAACCCGAAATCCAAACTTGAGTTCTGCAGAGACGAGCGGACGATCGAAACACTTTCATTGCGTTTTCCGCCAATATTATGAGAAAATCATTTACACCGTGGCTTCCGTGATTTTATAGTCGCGGTTCCCCCGCCCCTTCCCCTCGTCACGGGGTAATAAAGTCTAACTCGGAAACCGCTAGTTTCCAGGTTATTGCTATTGTTATTTCACCGTCCTAATCTAAGGACACAGTTGATGGCGCTTCCTTGATTTCACCTAACCACGACATCTTGATTTTCACCTCCAAACGAATCAAATGCGGACCCAGGTATCTCTCTCTCTCTCTCTCTCTCTCTCTCTCTCTCTCTCTCTCTCTCTCTCTCTCTCTCTCTCTCTCTCTCTCTCTCTCTCTCTCCCCATTTAAAAACATGCGACAGAAAAGGCTGGAAGTAGGGGTTATCATGTGACTTGAGCCCTTATTTCTTTCCTTTTCTAAGACAAGCGTGCAAATGCGAGGAGGGAGAGAGGGAGGGTGAGGGAGGGAGAGAGAGAGAGAGAGAGAGAGAGAGAGAGAGAGAGAGAGAGAGAGAGAGAGAGAGAGAGAGAGAGACAAAGTCCTGATGTAGATCCGACTACGGAACGAATAGACCGCAAACACCGTAATTGGAGCCGGACGGCGTACAGCGAGACTTAGAATCGCTTGCAAAAAGGACCTGAGTCCACATATCCGAGATCACAGCAACGAATGCTTTCTAAAGCATTTTATCGATCTTATTATAATGTACTTGGGTGCTTTTAGCATGAAGCGATTGAGATAGTATAAAAAAAAACTGAATCCATGGATCGGCTTGGAATGAGACACACTCACAGTCACAGCTGCGTCTCTTCCAACGCACAAAACCACGTATCTACCTGTCTAAAAACTACAACCACACAAACCATAGATTTATAAGGAGGTGGCGTGGAAACTATCTATGATCGACGGAAACAGGTCGGTCCATCCCGACCACGGGGAACAGCGCAATATCCACTTTCCCTGCTCAATTTTGGTTGGGACTCATCGAAACAACAGTCAACCGTCGCCGACAGTTGACTGATGAGCTAAAAAGGAAGGCTCTGATTGGTCCACAAATATATATGAAGCGCGTGGTTTGAATTCACCAAGTAAAACCGAAACAAAACTTGTTTCCGTTTCCGGGACCGCGGCCCAGTCACAGCTTTTTTTTGTGCTCACCATTCAACAGTAGGCGACTGTTCGTTGTTGAAGCCGGTGACTCCCGAACGAAATTGGAGTATCCAACTTGCCTCACTTTTTTAACATGGGAATCATAGGGTGTGCTGGGTCTCTATTTGTCTTTGAATTTTTCTTAAAACCTTACTGAACAAGTTTCAGTCACTTTCAGACGTGTTCATCAACCATAAGAGAGAAGAATTCAGTTCAAACGACAGCTTGTTGGCATTTCTCCATAAGTTAAAAAAAAAAAAAAAAAAAAAAAAAAAAAAAAAAAAAAAAAAAACAACAAAAAACAACAAAAAAAACCCTCGTGCCCGAAACCGCCGTAGTGCAAACATAGCGGTCACAGTTTCCGGTGAATCGCCAACGGAACGGACTGACTTGTATACTTAGATCATAGCTCATATTATGGTCGGAACATCGCAAATCGAGAGCCGCCGCGCCAGTTGCGCCAAATCCAACACCTGCGTGCTTTTTCATACCGAGACATTACTGGGAGATTGTAGCTTGTTTTGGCCTTGAAGCTTCCGTATGTGCATCTGTAAAATAAGCTATTCATTGCATTTACCCTCTAATGATAGGTGTCGATGAGGTTGGATCACTGACATTCATACACCATACATACGATAATTATGGAGCGTCCGGCTGTTCCGCTTTAAGTGATACTTGAACTAAAAGAGGTTATTACACACGCTACCTTGAAAAGGATATAGTTAGCTGGTATTATACATTATACATTATACATACAAAGCGTCAACTTTTCCTGCGGTAATTGTTGAAATTTTAAGAGGGCATAAAAACCGTTGCGAAGGTAGTGACTGACTAATATGGCAAATGTATGATTTCACTAACACGTATACATATTAAACATAAAAGGGGGGCATGAGTTATAATGGGTATGTGCATATTCGTAGCCAGTAACTTGTCTTACTCTCTCTTTGCATGCTCTTTACATTTGATCGCATGTGTTGGAAAAGGACAGAGATAGAAGCTGAAGTCACTTGATAGCCTCTCCATCCATCCTTTTTCAACACATGTGTTTGAATGGATAAAGAAAGAGAAACAAAAATTTCTGGCTATCTCTGGGCAGAAAGGGGTGCAAAATGTGCCCTACTTTCCACATTTACTCACTACCGATAACTGGGTATTCCACAAAAAATGTCACCAAAGTGATTTTTGCTCCAGCAATTCCTGCCCGATGATTCTCATGTGAAAATAAGCAAAAATAATGATCGATAAGCAAACAAAACAAAGTTCAGTCTAATATAAAGGCGCAATTAAGGATACTATGGACAGTAAAAACAGAATTCACGTTCTACATGGCGTCATCGCTGGATACGTACATACGTCTCACTCAGCCCTACATCTTTCCAGCTTTTCATTCAGGGGTGGCCCTCGAAAATTCGGAAACAATATTTTTCCTCCATTTGAATCTATGTGCAAAACTCGATCTTCATAAAGTGCATTGAACCCCTGAGAAATCGATATTTTTGCATAGATTTAAATAGCGAAAACCATGGTTGCCAAACTGCATCGAGCCAAATACCACTGAATGTCATTGAATGCAAACGAAAGCGCGTATTTCGGGAATGAAAACAATGCCATTTCCCGTGGTTCTGCCTCTAGAAGCATACGGCTAATGTGCAACTGATAACTTCAAAACAGCTCCACCGACAAACCAGAAGCGAATACTTGCAGGATGATAAAGTCGACCGCCTCGCCTGTCAACACTCCACCCTATATAGCAGCCAAACATTATTTAGGTCGAACACATTCATATCTCTACCCCCCCCCCCCTCCACCACTCTCCCCTCCCGGAAATACACAAGAACACAAGAAAACATCACAGAATGGGAAATGAACTTTTTGTCAAATAATGAAAAAGAGTAAAGCACTTCATCAATGAAAACGAACGAAACAATAATAATAAAAACTCAATTGCATACTCATTCATATTCATAAAATTCATAAACAACGTTTTCCTTAACTTTTATTACTCGGCGATTTTTTTTAATTATTCGAAAATTAATTTACTTAAGTCGCAAGTTAAGTATTAACGGAGAAGACGAAACTCAATTATTCGACCAGCGGATAAACAAACACTACCGTTCGAAAGTTTGGAAAGAAATTAACCTCTTTCTCACATTGTATATTTTGACAAGTCCGTGGCTTTGTATAATGAATTCATTCATAATTAATACTGACGATGAAAAACTTGTGAAATGGCTTTCACATCGATATATTCAGTTCATGACCTTATCCGAGAACTGAGGCCTGATCATACTAAACTAATACGACATTTCAGGGTTGCTGTTCACAAGAAAAAACATTCTACTATAAAAATGTCCAGGAGAGTTAAAATAAACAAATCCTCTAGGATGAGGGATTCTGACTGTTTTCATGAGAATTCTGGTCAATTTAAGAAGAATCCTGACCATTTCCCCTGGAAAAAAAATCTGATAAAAAATGCCAGAGTTTCGAGCTAAAATATCCCGAATTCTGCTTGAAAACGTCAGATTTCTTCTGAAAACTAACTGTCATAACTTCTTTTCGAGAACTTCAAACTAGAAACCTGGCTAGTTTTAAAGAAAGTTTTAGTTTAAAATTCTTCTTGTTACATGATATTTTTTCAATTCTAGTATGGTCGTTGTTTTATTCTAAATTTGGCAAGCATGACAACTTCTTCGCAAAGTTTGCGCAGTTTTCTTATACTTTCTGAGGGCTATCACTGATTTTATTTTTTAGTCACTTAACATTTTGATAAGCTTTGATGAGAAAAGAATGAAATATCTCCACGCGAACTCGAATACAAAAAAACTAGACTGTAAATTCTTCCGCCAGCAAACGCAAAGGGGCAGAGATGTTAAGGCCTTTAGTGCATTTTTTCCTTCACCGGCACCTGCACCGGTATGGGGTACCGCGTTTCGTATACTGCACTGTTTTTTTTTTTTTTTTTTTTTTTTTTTTTTATTTTTTTTTAATCCACAATTTACGACGGATTGCATCGGGCGGCGGTGTATTGCACCTGGTGCTGCTCTGTTGCAAGCTCCAGTGCATCGGAGTTGAAGACCGGTTGCATCGGAGCGGAGCTGCATCTCCCAAAAGATGGCGGGATTTTCAAAATCACGTGCAACGGCAATACCATCATTAATTAATGTTCAAAGCAAAGCTGCCGTTTTACGTATAATTAAAGACATTTTTCAATTCACCGATGATCCCTCCGGTTGAGAAAAGATTACACAGTTTAGTTCAGTGTATGACTGCATGCACGAAAATACGCCGATCTGTACTCTTTTCTCAATCGGTGCAATCACCGTTAAATTATTAAAATAGCCGCAAGTTTTTTTAAGTCATCGACGACTCCACCGGTTGTGAAAACATTACAGATTCGAATATTATTGCGCATTACAGTCATACACTGAACTGAACCATGTACATCTTTTCTCAACCGGTGAAATAATCGGTGAATTGAAAAATGTCATTAACTAACGCAAAACGGCAGCTCTGGTTCCAAGGCAAATTACGATTCACTTTCGAGGTTCATCAGAGAAAATAAGCCGAGCTATCAATGGATTTGTGGCAAACTTTTGCTTTTTTCAGAGTTACGGAAGGTCAATTTCTATGTAAAATCGCTCCTCCATAGCATATTGCAAGAACCCATTGAAACTAATCGAAGTAAAACTCAATCTATATGAGGATACGATCTGTTTACAAAACACTCGTACGTTCAAACTCTGCGATACACTGATGAAACTGAGAGTTTTATTATTTTTTTTTCATAAAGGTACAGGGTGCTTTGTTTAGTTTTTTTTTTTTTTTTGTTTGTTTGTTTGTTTGTTTGTTTTTGTTTGTTTGTTTGTTTGTTTGTTTGTTTGTTTGTTGCTAATTGCGTTTGAGAGCTGGGGGTTTTCAAACTTTTTCATAATTTTTTCAATCCAAT
The DNA here is from genome assembly GCA_011764245.1 of Trialeurodes vaporariorum. Taxonomy (NCBI): domain Eukaryota; kingdom Metazoa; phylum Arthropoda; class Insecta; order Hemiptera; family Aleyrodidae; genus Trialeurodes; species Trialeurodes vaporariorum. The sequence goes on from VMOF01000002.1 coordinate 60,357,530, forward strand.
GGTGAGTACAATAATACACGTGGAAAGTTTTTTTCGTGAGGTCACGGAGCAGATCCGGCGTAACTCCGTGTCATTGCTCCGGGACGAATTCCGGTGAATAAAAAGACGCACCACTTAAGATGTCTTGGAGGCACCGCGTGCCTTATCCAAACGAGCCATTTAAAAATTTGGTTCGTCTCCAAAGTTTTGAGCTCGAGAGTAAGTACCAGGAAGGAAAGCTACTTTCAATTCGACAGCTATGCTTCTAATCACTTTTCACAGCAGATGCGGTCCGTGGGAGAGGGGGGGGGGCTCTGAGGGCTGAAGCCCCCCCCCACTTTTTTGAAGAAGAACAAAAAAAGGAACAAAAGGTCGTAACACCTTAAGCCCCCCATTATCAAATGGAGCTGAAGAGAGGTAAACAGAAAAAAAATCCACATTATTTCATCTCCCCCCCCCCAAGTTGTGAGCCCACGGACCGCCTCTGTATCAGAGCTAATCAGGGAAAGCGTTGGAGGACATAGCATGGTTCAAAACCTGGAGGACAGTGGGATTGGAAGGGGGATTTGGGTTCAAGCTTTGACTTTTTTCTGCGAAAACCCCCCTAATTACCGACAAACCCGCCGAACAAATGCATTAGAGAGCTTAATGAGGGCAGTTTAGAATTTAGCCCCCTCTCCTGCCTTCACAGTTCTTTAAATGCGCGAATTGCACGGTACGGTGGTCATTATGCGAGCCCGTATAAGTGGCTGTACCGAACTGTGACGTCCGGACACGAATAATTTTGACTATTTAATATAAAATAACGAATTTCCAAGTGAATCTTCAGCGTTTACGTTTCGATTCAAGTCAAAATCACAAAGTTTCGGTACTAGATACTTCTGAAAAATTTCTCTGACAAATATTTCGTCAAAACTTTAAAAACTAGACAGAAAGTATCAAAAAATGGAAATCGCATTTTGATACAAGAATCTATCGGCCATACTATTTTGTTGTTTTTTTGGGGGGGGGGGGCAGTTTTAGTTTTATTTTTGAGGTTATTTAGGATATATTTTTCAGAGACATTCTTGAGATAATTATATGGTACTCGAATCTCGACACTCCGTTTTTGACCAGTAAATTGGCATCGAATGGTAGCGAGAACCCGGCACATAACGCCGAAGTTTCACCTGAAACGTCAATAAATTGGTGAAAAAATAGAAAGGTATAGCTCATTATAACCTGTAAATACGTGTATAGTAACTAAACCAATTTCTTAGAGTTACATTGAAATTTATAGATCAAATCTTGTTTTTTTTTTTTTTTTTTAATGAGCTGACACCCGGAAGATTCCATACTTTGAACCAATGTTCTTTTACATTGGTTTAAAAAGCGTAGAGTGCAATCTGGCAACGTTGCATTTCGCACATTCAAACCCACGAAAAAGATCGAATCCGAGTGAGTTCACCGAACGCCCAATCATTCGATCTTATACACGGGTTTAAATGGACAGAAGCAACGTTGCCGGATTGCACGAAAAGCTTTTACTGTGCACGGTACACTGCGTCCAGTTCCGCCTGATATAGATCCCCCTTTGACGTTACGGAGGAGTAATGAACTCCCGGAAAAGAGAGTCTCCGTCTCATCAAGCATATCTTTCATCGCGCGCATGCGTATAATATTCCTCCGCTCTAGTGCATGGCGCATCTGGGAACTTATCTCTCTTTCTCTCTCTCTCTTTCTCATTGTCCATTTGAAATGCACATGTGAGAGAAGGATGAGAGTAGCGGGTTAAAGTCACGTGATAGCTCCTTCTTCTATCCTTTTCTAACGCATCCATTCTTATGGGTGGGTGAAGAGAGATAGGGAGAGAAAGACAACTTCCTGGCGCGCCGTCTAGGACTGAGTGGCATGGCGTAAGCATGAGTCCTCCGACTGCGACAATGCAGGACGAATCGGTAGAAGGATCTTTTCCGTGGACTCGCTCTTACGTAACGCTGATTTTTCTTCTTCATAGTACAGAATACAGAGGGCCCAGCAGTGGGAAAATGAAAAGAAAGAAAAAAAAAGTCAATTTGAACCCTTAAATAATCGATTCGATAGTAAAGCAGCGCTCCACAAACGATCGATTTTTATACACAGATTCCAACGGAGGAAAAACATTGTTGCAATGCCAATGGGTCTTTTGCAAAGTTTTGCTACAACAATAGAGAGTCGTATGAAATCACTTGAAGATAACGTATAGGGAGCCACAAAAAGTTTCTAAGTTGACTCGCAAACGCATTGAATGTCAGTAGACAAAATTCCAATATGGCTGTCATTGAGCGAGCAACAATGAGGAAGTTCCACCAAATTGCAGCTTCCTCCATGATTAATCGTTTTTCTTAGCATTAAAACTTACAGTTAGATTGTGATTGGCTCAATGACAGCTGCCTTGGAATTTTGTTGAAACGCATTTATTGAGTTTGTGAGTCAACTTATGAACTTTTGGAGGTGTTTTTTTCACACACACGAAACAAAAAAGAAAAATATAAAAATTTGCAACAAACAAATTGCACACTGAAAAAAAGAAACCAGATGCAAAACGACCTGGAGTAACTGAGGGAGCCGAAGTAAGGAATGGTAATTTTAACAGAATTTTTGTGTTACACAGAAAAAAAAGCATGGTACAGTTAACTTTAAGTATAGCAAATTTTGGCGTCAGCCGGCAACTAGTACGTATTATAAATGAAACGTAACTTGTGGTAAAATTAGGATCACTTATTGCTTATTTTACCTGTTATCTGGTTCAGTTTACTATGCTCTGGTGAATTTAACGATATACATTCTGTCTGACACCAAAATCTACCAAGTGTATGGTTAATTTTTTCGTAATTTTTTTCCATGTATTAAATACATTTTTTTTTAGAGAATTCTGGTATTGCGACCATATTCTGAAAGTAACACCAAAATTTTCTGGTAAAAGTAACTAACTCTCTTCAGTCAACAAATCACTCTGATTCTAGTATTAGTACTAGATATCGCTATGATTCTGGTATTAGTACTAGATATTTTAGGATTTTTGTTTTGTTTTTTGTTTTCAGTGTACGAGCCGCCACTGGAAAAGACTCAGCATCTCGTAGTGGTGGCTAGAGCTGGGAGATTAGCGTAGATAACACGCTGGTCTTCTCGCTATAAGAAAGATACACGACGTAAAGTGAGGATAAAACATTGTTTTTAACAATGTGGAAAGGAAGAAGAAGAAAAATGAGCAGGGAAAAAAAACGGTTTCCGAAGAAAGCCGGGTCTGTTATTCCACTGGGATGGTGGATGGTGAGCATACGGGAAGATTAAATTAAAGCGACGTCAAACATATGTTGCCTTCACCAAGATGGATGGGCAAAGCAGAGAGGTCCCTTGCGCAAACGCAGCGCAGCCCAGTCAGGCAGACAAACACCAGACAGACAAATGCCTGATGCAAACGGTAGATAAAGAAAAAGGAACAAGAGTTCCAGAGAGAAAAAAGTCAATGAGTAAAATAAATTTCGAAGAGCACATCTAATAAATGCAATGAGCGCCGGGTGTTGAGTTGGTTGGACTCGATCCCGAGATGGGGGCTGGGTTCTGGTATTTGGACCGTGTTTTGTTTTGTATACACTGCGAGAAAGACATTTATGCGCAGTATGATTCGGTATATTGACGAAGAAAAAAGGTACACCTTAAAATTTACGCTGCGTAGTAATAATATAAATGGTTTTGGTGAAATGGTGATGAGTTATGAGTTTCAGTAACTTCTCTTCACCAATCAGAAACTGCACAAAATACATAAAAAAAGAAAAAACGAAAAAAGAAGAAGAAAGATAAAACTGGTTGGATAAACTCAAAGATTACTTGTACAAATATGTAAGTACAAGCAGATGTGGCATGGGGCCAAATGCAGAGCTGCCGTTTTGCGGATTTTATAAATAATTTTTTAATAAAAGACGAAGAGATTACACAGTGCAGTTCAGCAGTGCGCCTTTAACCTACGAAAATACTAATGATTTGTAATCTTCTTGACCACCAAAGGCGGAAACACCGTTGATGACCGTTCAATTCAATGGAATTTAAATAATAATAATCAACAACAACAACAAAAATTACAGATAAGCGTATTTTCGTGAGTTGGAGGTCATATTGCAATAAACTGGGCTGTGCAATAATTTTGGCAATCAGGGAAATGAATAATCGGTAATCAAATAAACGTCAGGAATGACACAACCCGGCGTATTGGGTGGATCAGGAAGATTACAAAAACCAAAGAATCTGTAATCTTTGTATCAGTTTGTTTACTAAATGAGTGTTGTGTGCAAGATAGCAAGCCGATCACTTCATAATGACACTCAATTAAATTGGCTGTTACTATGCTTTGAAGAACGATTCAATCAACATTTACTTAAGCTCATTTAAAAGCTAATAAGCTGACAAAGATTCCTATAATCAAGAGATTGAGTTTCCTTTCACTTGTTCTCTCGTAATCGATGCCGTATCACAGTTTAAATGATTTTTGAGATCATGAAATGACCGGCTTGCTATCTACCTACATGTAAGTAAAGTAGCAATCCGATTTCCATCTGCCAAGAATTCCGATCTGCCAACGACATTTTTTTCTCCTTCATTTGCTCCACTCACAATCAGCCAAGAATTTTTTTTCATTCGATTACTAATCAAATGAGGGTAAAAGTAAAACTCTCCATCGAGCACTATTTTATAGCAAATGTACAAGTAGAACAAAAATTGTGTATAATCTTTTATTTCTTTCTGACATTTTTTTTCTTATTCTACACAGTTAAAAATTGACCGAAAAATCCGGCGTGAAAATCGGAGTAAACATAAAATGAGGGAACATTTCACTCTCATGCGGAGTAAAAATAAGGTGTACCGGGAGTAAAGGGCACAAAATACTAGCGAGGAGGGTGGGTACGCCTACGCCTCCTCGGTGGAGTAAGTATCATTATTTTTCAACTCCGAAGAAAAGCAAATTATAACTTTCTCTCCTCCTTTTCGCACCATTTTTCAATCCGCAAATATCTTACTCCGAAAACTTTATACCACCGGAAGAAATCATGGCTTTTCTGTAACCTGAATCGGAGTAAACATTTCTAACGGTGTATGTTATAGCTACTTATCTCTTGCCTAACGGAGACATAAATAAGACAAACAAATAACTTGTATAAACGTGTGAAAAACAGAAATTCAAAATACTCCTGCTCAAAAATCCTTGAGCTAACCGCAACCACTTATTTTCGTCGGGACGTTTTTGTTAAGGTATAAAATTGTTGCGACAAACGTATTTCAAAATGTTCGCCGTTCTCAGGGCATCTTCAAAACACAATTGGATGCCGAAATCGGGCACGCATGCGCAGTGGTAGAGAGGAGTGAGGAGAGACAAGACACAAGAGTGAAGAGAGACAATCCCATACATAGTGACAAGTCCTCGTAGTCGTCGAGAGCCATAAGATGGACTTCTATTCTATGTGACATGATGACATGCTCATCTCGATAAAATGCTGGACCAGAGACTTGCAAGGTTGCCACTATGCGCGAGTTCAAAGAAATTCTCCTAATCAACGATGCAATCCGTCGGTCAAAGAAAATAATACGAATCAGAATACACTCTTAAAAATGTTCACTCTGACTCCGGTTACATAAAAGCCTTGCTTTCTTCCGGTAAATAGTTTACGGAGTAATATATTCGCGTAGTAGAAAATAGAGCGAAAAGGAAGAAAGAGTCATAATTTGCACTTCTCCGGAGTTAAAAAATGAAGACACTCCACCTAGGAGGCGTGCTCAGTGCTCACCCTCCTCGGTGGTATTTTCCGCTCTTTATTCCCGGCACACCATATTTTTACTCCGCATGAGAGTAAAATGTACCCTCGTTTTTTTAACAGCGTATTGTCTTGAGGTGTCTTCATATATTGATCCATGATTCAAATTTTTCATATTTTTGTCCATCAGTGGATTCGCCATTTTTGATGGGCTGAAGCTCTTGCCAGGTTCTGCTGTGTACGCAAATGAACTAACAATTCGAATGGGGGGGGGGGGGTTCCAAGATGCATAGTAACCGAGAAAAAGAACACTTAATCAAAGCACTCATGACGTTAATTTCAGAATATCTGGTCATCAGTGCTTTGAATTAAGTGGTGTTTTTTTCGGTTACTACGCAACTTCGAACTATTTTGTTCGTATAACCGACCACCATTTTCTTCGCGACAAAATCTGTAGGAATCAATATTCAAATTCGCTGTTTAAAGGTCAAATGCAACAGTCTGTATGTTCCAATTTGGAGGTTACATTTTTATGATTGGGTTGTGAAACGGACTTTTACAGAGGTTACAGGGGTCCTCTGCGAGGAGTCAGTTACAGACTTTTTGAACGGTCTCATCTTCATTTTTGTAAAAGTTTATTAGAATCGAGAGACCATTGGCCTGTAGCAAAACCTTGTAAGAGCTTCATTCCATCGAATTAACGCTAAACGCGGCAACCTAGCTTTGGAGCTGCCTCTCTATGGTAGACGTGAGTTTGCGGTTGTGACAAAGATAGTTCCTCGTGGCTGACAACAATGGATCAAACATCCCTCACCCCCACCCACCACACCCTACCCGATTCTGGGCATGAAAGTTATTACGATATTCATCGACAACAGATGAACAGACACAGTCTCGAGTCGTCGTTTCAAGGTCATCAGACGGATCATTTTCGGATCCGCGTGGAACTAGAACGATTTTAGAACGTGCGATGGCCTCATCGATTGGAGATTGGTTTTTGGTGCGTCTCGGGTGTCAGCAGGATGGATTGGTCTTGCAGACTGAATAAAGCCGATAAAATAGTCATTCGAAGTCCTATGAAAAAGTTCCGAAGACCTCCTGACTCAGCCGGGAAAGAAATTTCCCGCGGACGATTTTTGGACGTCCTTACACAAGAATGTTTAGGAGACGCTTTTCGGACATTTTATGAGGACTTCTTCAGTGGGCTGTCTTTAAAATCGTTGGATAATGCTGGTAGACTGGCTGAATGGAGGGTTACTATTATGCCCTCTATAGTATTTATCGAAAAGTAGAGCTCTTTAACCATAAGTGTCTCTTCGGTACATTCGATAAGCTACCCTCTTGAATTCTATGAGAAGCCTTCAGCTTATCGAATGTAGTAGAGGGATAAGTACTTGGTTACAAAGCGTTACTTTTCGAAAAACACTGAAGTGGGACTAAAAGTAACCATTTCATTCAGCCGAAGTAGTATCCAATGATTTCAAGGATCTGCCCGCAGGAAGCCGATCACGGGTGATCGAGTCGACTTGGCCATAAAGCCAAAACCGAGTTCAATCGACGAAGACGTATAATATGTCATTAGGTTCTACCTCTGATGCTTGATTTTTACGCAAAACGCCAAGAAAATTACCATAAGCGCTATTGCATTGCAACTCGTCGAGTATTTTTGCGATACAGCCGTTTGAAAAGAATAAAAACAGTAATAATAATACTAGCTCTGGAGCTTCGATGAAAGTTCATGACACACTCACTACACGACTAACTTTAATTTTCACTGACTATTTTAATTCTTCGCTAGCAAAATTCCAGATGTTTACTATAAGGAATCCGAATTGCCACCTCCTCATCGATTATAATCCTTGGTAAAATTTCAGACCGATTTGCATGCTTACCGCACGTCAGCTACGTCGAACAGTGCCGCCATAATCATAATGCCAACAACAAGTTGCGCGATGAATTATAATGAATGCGTGATGTGAAGAAACGGGGTATCAATTAAAATGTTAACAAGGATTTATCGACAAGAAAGCCGTAAAACAGCGCTATAATGAAGTGCTGCACTAAGTAGATCTGAACTGAAAACCTATACATATACCTCGTTCGCTTGACTTATCTATTTAGCTTCGGTCGATTCGATTACTCCCAACCGATTGAACGATTCGAGGCGTATGTGGTGCCCCAATGGATTGATCGACTTAGGGGCAAACCGAATCGACTCAGGCGAAATCGACTTGATTTTCTCCCCGTAAGAGACTACATGCATTTAAGCATTTAAGGTGATTCCAGGTGAAAATTTTCCAGTTTTCAATCCGATGGATAGCGCCACTAGTCGCTTTTTGGGAATGTCGAGTTTTCGGCATTTTAAACTGAATCCAAAGAAAAAACGAAAAACCCAACAACGTCGGTTTTTTTTTTTTTTTTTTTTTTTTTTTTTTTTTTTTTTTTTAATTTATTTATTTTTTGAGTCCTAAATGAACAAAATTGGTTTAAGCCGTAATATTGGAATTTCATTTCGCCACGAGCTTGGTGAACGTGCGAGTGAGGCAGATAAACTGGATAGACATAGTATCACACTCCCTCGCACTCACTAAGCTTATGACGAAACTAATTTTCAATATTACGGCTTAATTCTCAACCAAAATTGTTTATTCAGGGCTAACAAAACTTAAAAAAAAAAAAAAAAAATCACAAGTGCAAAAGTTTTTGGATTTTGGATTTTTTCTTTAGATTCAGTTTATAATGACGAAAATGGACATTCCCAAAAAGCGACTAATGACGCTATCCATCGGATTGAAATCTGGAAAAGTTTCGTCTAAAATCACTTTATTTCGCCTCGATCACTCGTAATCACAGTTTCCGGGAAGAAAAATGCCTCCCGGCAGGCCGGTAAGACGAAGTAGATTCCATGCTTGGTTACATCATTTTTTCAAAAATTTAAATATAGGTTATAATTTTCGTTAAATTTTTTTTTTTTTTTTATTTCATCAGCTGCTCAAAATCCAAATATTATTGTGAAAAAGATTATATTACCAATAGAGAAATGTGTAATCTTTACAATGCAAGTGAGAAATAAAAGCTAGGTTATATAAGTTTTTCACAAATTTCAATAAATAGGTTATGTTATGATTTTCTTTGAATTATTCATTTTTTTTTTATCAGCTTTTTTTTTCTATCTTTTTTTTGTTTTTTTATCAGCTGTTCAACATTTAAATAAAAATGACCATGAGAAAAAGATTATAGTACAAAGATTGAAAAATGTGTAATCTTTGTAACGGTAATGAGGAATAAATCTGAATAAGAGCAGCTGATAAAACAAGAAAATAAATAAATAACGTACCTAAGCAACAGTGTACGTGTAAAACAAAGAAAGAGCAATTATACCAATACGCCATCCTTGTCTTTCACTTGTGAAATCCCATAAGAAACTAAATAGCTCGTAAAACACGTAAAACACAAGGAAAATTTAAGAAATGGAGCATATGAACTAAAACCATCCACCACCACATATACTAAAATTTACAAATCAAAACAACCATTTCTTCATATAAAAACACTGCCAAAAAACCCGAAAAACACATCACTTTAACTCGCTTACAACGCAAAACACAAAAAAATGACTCGAGAAAAAAAGTTGCGTAACAAAACGGCCAACAAAAATTTTCCCAAAAAAAACGCTCAATAAAAACACTCCTAAAAACAAACCTCAAAAACACATTTTACGACTAAAAACCGGCCCATAGCGCAAAAACAAACGATCGGATTTACACCATCTTCGAACTCATCCAAAAAATAAACCCAACGAATAGTTGAGAAAAATTTCAAGAACAAAAACCAAAATTACGAACAGGATCGTGGGACATAAAAACGGTAAAACTGGCTAAAACATACATATAAAGATATATAAAAAATTTAATATATATATAAAAAAAAAAAAAAAAAAAAAAAAACCTTTTTTTGGGGACCATGAAACGAGCTCATTTGATAAAATTTCCCGAAAAATCCAACATCGCACCCTCCGCAATAAGTAGATTCATGGAATCTACTTAAAAGTCCGTTTTCGGAGTATAAAGCTAGAATATCTGTAAATATTTCGCGATCATTCTTTTCAAGTAAAATGTCAAAATTAAGAAATTTACCACAGTGAACCGTGGCGAGATCTAGCAGATTAAAATCGGGGAAAGTTTCGTCTAGAATCACCATAAGCTCTCATTGTGAGTTTTGAATTTGAAGGTCAACTTGCATTAAAAATAATTAAAAAAAAAATAAATAAAAAAAAAAACAAGTTGGAACTTGCAACACTGGAACAGTGTTAGCAAAGAGAGCATGAGTGTCGGCCGTAAATCATTGTAAGTGTGGAGTTCCATATTGATAGTACAAAACTGCGACAAAGTCAATCGCAACGCTGCATTTGTGTTGGTATAACAGTGATCGCTGTAAAAATAACTTGATAGGTCAAAGTGGGAATGAAAATTTACTTATAGCGTGTTGAAACAGTTGTTCACGAGGCGAGGTGAATACTGTGGTTTTGAAAATCGATTTCGATAGTGATAGTTCTTTTTAAAAACGGATGACGCAATACCAATCCTAGCAAGCCGCAAAGTCTAGTTTAGTTATTTGGGACTTTTTTTGATTTCTCTCGCCTGAACCAAAGTCATCAGGAAGGAAATTCTTAATACCAATCCTAGCAAGCCGGAAAGTCTAGTCTAGTTATTTGGGACTTCTATAGAATTTTTCCCCGCTTGAACCAAAGTCATCACGATGGAAATTCTTCGTCTTTATGGTTTCAGCTCTTTTTTTCTCTGATTAAAAAAAGAATGTTAATATTGATCAAATGTCATCCGACACTCATCAAGGCCCCTTTAAAGGGAAAGTAATATGAACTTGAAAAAAGCTCATTCGATTTTTTAAAGGGGGCTTAAACGGTCCATGAGAGACGAAATTCGCGGATACAGAGTATCCACACTTGTTTCAATGTTCGATCTGACAAGACCGTGCGCCTTTGAAAAATCGATATCTCGATAGTGAATCGATGTATTGCAATTCGGTTTGCACCGGTCAAAAGCGCTTGCTTGTGACTGACAACCTCGAAAATTTCAGATCCATCCGAGTTTATTTAATGACCTTACAGGACCTCTCGCGGCCGCAGTTAGACATTTCTTGTCAGAGTTACGCTGAAACGGGGAGTAGTTCCCCCCCCCCTAAGATGATATTTTTTGGCTCGAAACTGCATTGGGCCCTCTCGGGACATCATTGGGACCCGAAAAGAAGCGGAACCGATATAATACGGCACACGACTGGTTCGTGAGAGACGAAATTCGCCTTTTTCCAGCCTCCAGCGCCCCTCTAAGGTCGATCTGACAAGACCGCGCGCCTTTGAAAAATCGATATCTCGAGAACGAATCGATGGATTGCGCACTGCGGTTTGGATTGGGCGGTAGCTTCAGCTTTTAGAAAATTCTTGAAAAAAATTCAGATCCATCCAAGTTTTTAAACGGATCTTATGGGACCTCCGCGGCCGCAGTTAGACATTGTACGTGAGACTTACGCTGGAGTTGGGGCCACGCCCCCCCCCCCCCCCCCGATATAGACTTTATCGGTCCGACATTTGTCAGGGCCCTTAATGAACTTCATGTGAACTCAAAAAACTCACATATGACTTCTCACGGCGCATGCTAGGTCCATGAGAGTCGAAATTCGCGGATTTTAGAGAATCTTAGATTTCTGACCCTATACCGCGCGCCTTTGAAAAATCGATATCTCGAGAGTAAATCGATGTATCGCAATCCGGTTTGGACCGATCAAAAGAGTAAGCTTACCGGTACTCGCCGTTAAAATTTTGGATCCATCTGATTTCATTTTGAGACCTTACTTGAGTTACATGGACCCCAGTTGGAATTACTTTTTTCGGAGTTACGCTGGCAAGGGGGTCGCTCCCTCTCTTGGAAAACTGTGGAGGGGGCCCTTTGCTGGGGCATACATTCTATTTTTCACCTTTTTTTTTTTTTTTTTTTTTTTTTTTTTTTTTTTTTTTTTTTTTTTTTTTTTTTTTTTTTTTAATTTTATATTTGTGTCTAATCTAAGTTGGGGGAGGAGGAGGAGAGTACCTGCAAGTCAACCGGCAATTTACTTTTGATAGTGGCTGCGGGTCGAGGGTGCGGATTGCGGACTTTTAACTTGTTGTGGGGTTTACAGGGTGGCCGTGTCTAAACTTATGAGAAAAGAAGGCAACCACAGACCGGAAGAACGTTCAATTTCTGGTTCAGAGACCATGGACAAAGACATGGGCACCCGCAAAACAATTGCCCGGAGGGGCAACTTTTTGAATGTCAATGGAAGGTCTAGGGGACACCACCTAGAGACGGGCAAGTCTAGAGAACCCCCCCCCCCCCCACTTCCGCCCAAAATAGAAAATAAATCAATTATCCTTCCAAATGGTAGAAATTGTACGTGATTGTAGCATGTAGTTGTATCAAAAGTAATTCTATTTTTGACGTGTTTGATATTATGAATAAAGTGACAGCATCAGATGATAGAAATAGTAAAAAGCTAAGTACAACTATTCCTTCTTTATTTTCATTGTCCTGATGAATTCTAAGAGTTAACCTATTTAAATTAACAAAACCAAAACTCTTGCCTATACATTCTCTAATCATGTAATTATCGACCAGAGGATTCTGAATTTTTAAGGAAGTTCGCAAAATTCTCGTTGCCAACGGTAGTTGCCAATGTAGACACGTTCATACTAGTAGATTTTAAAACTTCTTTCGGCGAGGGAGATGACGGGTGGGAAGGATGATGTCGTCTGAATCAGGAGGGGGTGGGGTAAAAATCAGGGGGAGATCTAGATCTGGGGGGGAGAGGAATCCTGAAACTGGGGGGCGAGCTGTATAGTGGCAAGGGGTGGTTGGGCACCACTGCTTAGGGGGGGGGGGCTACTTCCCGCCCTGCCCCCCCTAAATTACGCCCATAATTAAAATTGTAAAGTAAACTAAGAATAAAGTTTGTTAACTCTTACTCCTTTCGTTATTATTTAATCTTCGAATGTTCCGATTCTTTTTTATTGTAAAGTTTTGATTTTTCTGAATTAGGGGGGGGGCGCCGCGCCGCCCCTCGGGGAGCGCCCATTGACAGATAAGGGAGAAAGGTACGTGCGGGAAAGCGCACGGGAATCCGGCGTAGTGTGCCGCAAAAATTACTACCAATGGCGGATCCAGAAAATTCTTTTAGGGGGGGGGGGGCTTCACGCCTATGAATTTTCAAATTTGCAGGGAGGAATTTATGGGATTTTTTCTGTTGAAAAAAGGCAAAGGCTACCGTGAGTTGGGGGGGGCGTGTCTTTCCCGAATCCGCCGCTGATTACCATGTAACACTGGGCCACGATGACCGATGTCGCATAAAACCAGGTAGAAGACCCGTGGCGGGCGTGGCATCCGTGATGGCTGTGAAATTGGGATGAAGTAGATGGACACACATCATTCATGCAATCTGCACAACGCGGCAAGCAACTGTTGTAGGCGTAGGTGCAGTAGATCGTGGGGAGGGCAAAGGGGACGGGAGGTCGTCGCAAAACCATGGACGAAGATATAACTAAGGACTGCCGACTGTTGTTAGTCCTGTTTTGCTCTCGACCCCAGCGCTCCAAGCAGCGGTCAGCTGAACTACTCTTTCAAGTGAGCGATCCTGGCGATGTGTCCATGCTCACATGCTGTGCTACTGCTAAAACCGTTGTTGGAGTTGGTCTGTTATGGCATGGCTGTCAACTGTTGTCGGCGACCCAAGAGGATCAGATAACTCAGTATCTCAATGGAAGATCGAAAGCAAGGGAAATTCAGAATCAACTTTGGACAAGGTAACAGAAATCATCAGCAAATTAAAAGAGTCGCCTGATCTCTACTAATAAAACAAATGTCTATGTACTCTTTCTTGTTTGATTCCGTTTTGAGGTTAACTGTGATGTATAGTATTTCAGTCCTTGATTAATCATTTTCGACAATTCAGGAATCTTTCAAGAAATACTCCAGACGTTTGCTTTTTAGCGGATTTTGCTTCCTTTTAATTCGCTGATCATTTGTTCCCTTCGTTCAATCGTGATTCAAATTACCTACACGGTATACATTTGCGGGAAGGCATGGGAGAAAGGGAGCCGGAGCGGCCACCGCTGCAGCGGTTCGTTTTTAGTTGACCCTTACTGCTGCTTGGAGCGCTGCGGTCGCGCTCGAAAACCCGCTAACAGGTTTTAACAGGGGCGGAGATAGGAAGTCGGCAGTCCTTAGTTATATCTTCGTCCATGGCTCGGAATGGTCTTAAAATTTTCCTTAGGATTTGATCTAGAACGCAACGTTCTTACATTTTCGAAAAGTTAACTCTAGCTCTCGCAATTAACGATTAAAGGCGGAAAAAGCATGGTTTCTGGACCGCGGAACAGTGGCGTTATCTAGCGGATGAGAATCTTACTACAGGTCGCTGAGGATTCACCTTAAAACGCAACGCCGATCGCGTTCCCCAAACGAACTCTTTTAGCGGACCGAAACATCAACAATAACAGGATTGGAAATTTGAAATCATCTAAATGCATTTTAAATCGCAGAATACACGAAACATGGACACAATCCTCTGATATAAAACCTCAATATCTCATACAGAAAATTTCGTTGAAGTCTGATCCAAATTAGTAACGTAATTACATTCCCAAAAATGCTTAACCTCAATCTTGGCCAAAAACTCCCGCCACAAAGAAAAAGCGACAAATTGGGAGGACACCGGATTGGCGGAATCACATGGGTCAATCGGTCCTCGAGGACCCGTTCTCGATACTGAAACCAAGCGATCCCCCGAGCGGACCCCCGAACCATGCCGTTCCTATAAGAAAAGCATTATTGACCTTGTAGAAACGATTTCAATAGAGCATGACACTCATGCTCTAAAAAAAAATAAGAGGGGAAAAAATAAAACAGAGAAAAAGTAAAAGTTGAACACAGAGGTCGATTGGAATGATCAAGAAGGAATGGTTGTTGGTGGTTAGATATTGGCCTCAAATGACTTTTATGACCGGGAGACCTTCTCTCACATTACAACGATGTCCCGGTTTCCTCAGCGAGAGCAATCGAAGTGACGGATCGGTGCAACTACGACACCTCTCCCATTTAAAAAACATTGGAGAAATGTTGTTTTTGCACTTTACACCTACATTCAGATGCGAGATCGCAGGTTGAAAAGTGCCCGCACATTCAACATGAGGATCTAATAAAATAACAATCTCCGAATTTTATTTCTTAATTATAGCTACTATGACTCTAGATAATAATTTATATCTTCTTTAGGCTATCTGTTAGAGATTTTAAGTCACGAAACGCCACTAGTCGTGTGCAGCCGAAATTCTACAAGCGGCTGGTCGAAGACACTTGCAAGATAAATGGCATAATCTAGCTGTACCGGAAGCAGCGACGAATTTACGAATTATATCTAAGGAATGATTAAAATATCTGGACCTCCCCCTTCCAGCTAAATTTTGAATGATTCAAAACGGAAGAAAAATACCGGAAGTCAGTGTTGAATTTCATAATTATGATACCGGAGGATTTAAAGTTCAATTTAGAGCTCTATTTTCAAAATTTCATAACTCCCATTTAATAAGTCATAGCGAGGGAAGAAGCTACCTGGGTGCACAAAATAGTATACAAAATAAGAAAAATACCCATAAGCGGAAATAAGAGGGGGGGGGCAGAAAATTTTGGATACAAAAAAAGTTAAGGGCCATATGATTTGGCACATCCCAAAAGAATACTTTGGAATAGCTGACAAAACTTTTAGTAGAAAAATGACCCAGCGAAAGACTATAGCTGCGCCAGCCAAAATCTTCGGTTCTTCCACCAAAATTTCTTGAGTTAGGCGCACAAAACCTTTGGTTAGCTCTAATATAGTCACTTGCTGGATCATTTGTATTAAACGTTTTTTCAGCGCTATCAGTGCGGTTTTTCTGTTACATTTTTTCTTCCGTGAGAAATGTTGAAAAATGAGATGATGTAGGAGGGTGGGGGGGGGGGGGATAAAGACTTCATGAACACACTGTATACAGAGTTGCACTCGTGGCCCTCCCATTCGATTGATGATGAATGTGACTTGTGAGTTGTGAGTATGGAAGGTGGGCCTCGCGACTCGCGACTATGGGAGTTGGGTACGTCGGGGGAGGGGGGGGGAGAGAGGTACGGAAGATGAGGAATCGGAAGATGAGATGAGGTATGAAGTATATGTGGGTCAACTTCCGTCGATATTATACGTGCGTCCAATTCCAATAAATTCATTCAACTTGCCAGACGTCGAATGTCTGTCGATGAGAGCCTGCCCCGCGCCACACCACACCACCGCACCACCACCGCCGACTACTCTCTTGTTACAGGTTAGGTTGACCCGGCACACACACTTTCCCGCAGTCGTACTCTCGTACTTCATCTCTCGGACCGCCTTGAAGAGGCTGTTTTTAGAACTGCCTATTTTGCCTCAATCTTGATCGCGTTGATGATAATTCGATTCCGACACGGCCACGGTCTAGGAGTGAGTTTCTCTCCCGCCCCGGTATACAAACACTAATTCACTATACAGTACACACATACTCCACACTCACTTCCACTCTTCCGCGAGGAAAAGTACGTGGATAAGATCATTATGATGATATAGCGATATAGCTGGGAGAAAATACTACCGATAGATTTTTTTTTTTAAAAGTCTAAATGTGGCAACAATAAGACTAACGAAACTGCTATAGCATGCTATGGTAAAACGATACATCGTATCTATGGCTGTAAGCAAACAATTCTGCAGAAACTGTGGCTGACAAAAGTTAACCAAATTAACCAACACTTCCGTTTTGGAACCGTTTCCACTCGGATATGTCAAATATATTCGACAAAATATTAGCATAGAATAATACATACCGTTTCCACTCGGATATGTCAAATATATTCGACAAAATATTAGCATAGAATAATACAATCAGAACGGAAACTCCCATAAGAGCGAAAGGAAGCAAGTTTGGAATTTAACGGCACCAATAGGCAACGCTGTGGTCCTATATCCCAACATGGCGGACGTGTGTGATTTGTGTTGAAACTCATTTATTTCTGTAAATTCTGGAAAGAAATCATAAGTTTCTAGCCTCACTTTTATTCTAATGGCATTTCCGAATGAAAATTTCGCGGATCATGTCCTATATTTTTTTTTCGCGCGCGAATTCAGACGTAAACATCCTATATCCCAACATGATGGACGCGAAATGAATTTGCCACAAAATCAGACAGAGTTTCCGTTCTGATTGTATTATTCTGTGATATTAGTTCGGCTCCATTCTGATTTCGGATCCATCCAGACAAAGTCAGCTAAAGGCTAAAGGAGGGGGGGGGGGGTTAAAAAATTACATGCATACAGGTTTTTTTTTATTTTATTTTATGATGCCAAATTTAATGTGCTTCCAAGGTTGACTAATATAACCAAAAAAGTTAAAGTTTTTTCTTTAATTTTCTATTCTCTTCCAAGCCTTGTTAACAAATCTACTGTGCATCCAAGTGACCTTAGCTGGTACCGAGAAAGGTAAGTCCATTCTCATACCTCTTATTCGATTAATCTCTATTCGTTTAAATCAAAGTCAATAATAATGCTCTCCGCTTCCTAGTCTTGTAGCTCGTTAAAAGCCATATTTTATGTTTCGTATCTTCTGATTGACTTCAACTCAGAAGAGTAAGCATTAACGTATTATTTGACAATCTCGCATAGAATGTAAAGGGAAACAACTTTTTTTGGTTCTATTAGACAACCTTGGAAGCACATTAAATTTGGCATCATAGTAATGTTAACCAAAATCTTTTTTTTCAGCGATATTTGACTACCTCGCATGGCAAAAAACGCTAAACCGCACTCCAACTTACATGCAAAACAATTAAATAATATTTTTTTTCCAGTAGACTTGGCAACGATGAAAGGTGTTCTCTCTCTCTCTCTCTCTCTCTCTCTCTCTCTTTCTCTCTCTTTCTCTTTCTCTTTCTCTTCTCTTTCTCTCTCTCTCTCTCTCTCTCTCTCTCTCTCTCTCTCTCTCTCTCTCTCTCTCTCTCTCTCTCTCTCTCTCTCTCTCTCTCTCTCTCTCTCTCTCTCTCTCTCTCTCTCTCTCTCTCTCTCTCTCTCGACATAATTAACTAGTTGTTCGTCCCATATCTGTGCAATTCATCATGATGATTGAAGGTTAGGCTAGTTTTATTAGTTTTTTTTTAAAAAAAAAAAAAAAAAATTATAATAATAATAATAATAAAAAAAATGAAAAAATCTCAAAAAAATTAAAAATAAAAGAAATGTATCAATAGTGGAAAGGGCTAACTCTTTAATAAATTTTACTTTTAGGACTGAGCACAATGAGGTTTTGAACTACAGGCTGTTAGTCTCCAATCTCCACTCTCCGGTGTGTACTTTTATCACGCTAAATCCAAATTTCTCCCTCGTTTCACATATACACCAAAGTTGACTTCGAAAAACAGTAAATGTACGACTAACTTAAAAGTGACCAGCCAGTGAAAAGTAAGAAAATTGTCAAAAAACCGTAGATACTGGAGGAAAACTGATGGGGAATTCGGATTCTTTGGCTCAAACCCACGAAAGAGGAACGCTTGCATGCTAAATAAGTAGGTTTCAGGATAACTCATCATTCATCAAAAACTTTCTCCAAACAGTGGGTCTGTTAGCCAATGTCTGCTGTTCGTTAAAATCTCCGAGGATTTCTGGTTCATAAACAAGTAATTTTCCAACGAGCAAATTTTTCGATGGAAATTTTGGCCACTGAACCACTATTTCATTTCGAAATAAACACCTTCCTGCCACCGATCCTTGAAATTCCCGACTTTTGGATATACTGGATAAATTCTGTATTTTGACTAGACTTGACAACCAAGTGACTCATCTCCACCAATCACCGTTCTCCGTTCTTGTCTAGTAAATCTAGAATTCGGGAATTTCAAGGATTTGCCCGAAATAAAAAAAGAAAGAAAAACTTTCTGAAGTCTTCATAAAAAAGTTTCGTGGATAGCTTTTAACTAAACTTGGAGTTCAACCTTCCGGCCGCTAGGATCGCCACCGTCACCGCTCGCCATTTCCTCCCTACTGAATGTCGCAACTGTATGTCTACGCAAACTAACTGTGCTATTACTAGCAATTATGTCTGCAGAGCGTAAAAATCCTCTCTATCCGCTCCCGTATGTTCGATAGGAAATAAAAGACGAATTCGGAACAGACAACTCATATAGCAAGCGTTTCAGAAATACCGGACTTCCGCGCGAAGCCTCTGCGTGGACGAACAGCGGCGGCGCGGCGCGAGGCCCGTTCCTACTGGACCTTAACGAACCGAACCGAAATAACATCCGGGAACTGGGAAGGGGAGCCCGACTCCCTAGTTTAGTTCAGGCTGGACGAATAGTATAGAATCGACAAGCTCCAAACTCCCTGGGTGCTTCGTTGCGTGGATTCGACGTCCGTCTCGCACACAGTCACAAACCGCGACCCATGCGTTATTACGCGGCGTTGCGTCGCGTATAACATTGTAGACTCCTCCCGTCGCACAGTGAACGAAAACATGGAATTTTCCGGACATAATCAATTTCCATTACTTGGCTTTGGAAACGTTTAGGAGGTGATATTTGTGCAATTAAACCATAAATGCCCAGTGGGTCGTTAACAACCCACTTGTTGTGTTATTTTTGGACCATAACAAGTCAATTTGGATCAACTAACTCAAAAACCAATTTTGGAGGTTTTTATCTCGTAAAATTCAGCTGCACCAAAAAATTCATGTCCCCCCCCCTCTCCCCCCCCACTTCATTTCTAAGAGTTTTTAACTGTCAGGTTGATGTGTTTCATATTGAGAAAAACACCTAAACATTTCTAATACTTCTGGGCATAGATGGATTACCATGAATTACAAGAGCGGCGGTCATCATAGATTGGAAAATTTGAAAAACAACTATCCGAAATGGATTCAGCGGCCTATAAAACCTCTTAGGCAAAGGTTGAATAAACGATTACATTAATTGCTAGAGTTAGTTTCTGGAGAATAGGCAAAGCTCACTGATAACCTTTGGCGTATTTTCAACTTTCAATTCTTCGCAAATCAAAACAAAACTAGCCTGTGACTTCAAATTTTTGATTTTAAAGTGTCCTTCACAAACTCACACGAAATACTGGCTACGCGAAAAGGATGCCCTTTTACCAAAATTCGCAAACGGTTCAAAGGGTCTATTGCAAACTTTTGCTATAGTTGTAGAGAGGGTATGTTCTTGGGTAAAATCACTTGATAACGTTGAGAGTAATAGACAGTTCCAAAATCCACCCACAAACTCAATAAATACATTTAATTTAATTACATAATGGCGGTCGAATGAGCGGGTGATAATGGGGGAGTTCCATCTAATTGAAGCTTCCTCTAGGATAAATCACGTTTCTTGGCACAGAAAGTTGCGATTAGAAGGGACTCCCCCATTATCACCTGCTCATTCGACCGCCATTATGTAATTAAATTAAACGCATTTATTGAGTTTGTTAGTGGATTTTTGAACTTTCTGATGTACTCAACGTTATTATGTAATGCTTTTGCATCGAAATCAACTCTCAGTAACGCTTTATCAAAAAATCGTAACAAATCCATAATAAACCTAGATTAAAGTTGTCTCTGAGATATTGACCTGGGGCGCCATCCCTTATCCCAAATTCATGACTCGACTCTCGGTATGCATTCATCTTAAATTGCATGAAATTCGACTTTAGGAAAATTCGCAGGATGATGCAAAAACGCACCTTTTGGCACAAATACATCTTATAATTTTTGTTCATAAAATGATATCCGAGAATTTCCCCGTTTCGGTTCACTGCGCGCCGCGACTAATAATTTACACGTTTACATTTGAATCGGTACACTAGGACGCATTAGTTCGCGCTTGTTTCGCTCCTCACCATTATACACTATACAGTCTACACTCACACTCTCAACCCGCTAAACACAGTCCGGTAGTTTCAACACAGTGGTAGAAGGGGAGATGGATAGAGATAGATAGATGGCAACGAGACTGAGGGGGATAATTGGACGTCATTAAGATCGTAAGACTCGTATAGTCGTAAGCTCATATAGGCAGCACGGGCTATGCATTATATATACTCGCACCACCACCAATCACAAACCTGCACATAAAGCTTTAAAAAAAAAAAAAAAATCAAGACTTGAGAATTTTTAATTTCGCCGACTTTTCGTACGGCTATAAATTACGCTAAAGCATAGTCTCCACCATCCATACCATACAGTATTCAGCAACTTTGCTTTCACCATTCTTCCGACTGATTCTCGACCTTGTCCATGCCCTTTCCTTCATTAGTCCGCTTTCCGGCCTTTCTTTTCCTCCTCTTCTCTCCCTCTTCCCTTTCGCACGCGCCTGCACACTGCCAACCAACGCGCAACAATGGTCCATGTTTCATATCTTACACAATACGCAACCTTCTCCACGATGTACAATATTAATCGAACTCAACTGAGTTTTCGTTCGATCTTTCCGCATTTCCTGCTCTCACGACGCGACACCTTAGGCGGGGATGAGCAGAGGTGAAATCAGGAACTTGCATTTTCTTTCTCTTTGCTCATTTAAACGCATGCGTTAGAGGGAGAATGGAGGAGGGTAGTAAAAATATCACGTGATAAGAACATTCCCGTCCTTTTCTGACGCGTTTAATTTTATAGCCAAAGCGAGAGGAAGAAAAGTTCCTGGTAGGGCTGCCGCTGCCGTTTTGCGTGCAATCAATGGTATTATTCAATTCACCGATGATTCCACCGGTTGAGAAAAGATTACATAGTTTAGTTCAGTTTGTGACTGTAGTGTACGAAAAGACTATGATCTGTATCTAATCTTTGCTCAATCGGTGCGATTGCCGCTAATTTATTAAAATATTCGCAAGTTTTTTAACTTCATCGACGACTCCACCGGTTGAGAAAAGATTATAGATGCGAGTCATTTTGTGCATAACAGTCATGTACTGAACTGAACACTGTAATATTTCCTCTACCGGTGGAATCATCGGTGAATTGAAAAATGTCATTAGATATACCCAAAATGGCAGCTCTGGTGGGGATGAGTGAGAAATAACACGGAAAAAAAAGATTAGTGAAAATAACCATACGGATACCTGATTTTGGCACCTGCTAGATGTTATGGTAAACTTGACCAGAAGTATGGTACATTTACCGATACTTTGAGTAAATTCGACATGCAATCAGGTAACATCACCTAGTACCTAGTCAAAACGTAGTATACTTCTGGTTAACATTACCATAACATCTAGCAGGTGACAAAATCAGGTATCCGTATGGTTATTTTCACCGTAGTTTTTTTCCGTGAAAGCAGCGAGACGGTTGGAAAACAAGTCGTACAAACGAAGCAAGCAGTGGCGTAGCGTGCGATGTGACAACGTTGCATTGCGCCGATTTAAACCCATGTAAGGGGTCGAATGCGAAGATGTTCACCGAACACCCAATAGTTCGATCTTTTTAATGGTTTAAAAAGGACAAACTGCAACGTTGCCAGATTGCACGCTTCGCCACTGGAAGCAATACGAGCGCAGTAATGCTTTTTGTTTTCAATCTGACGAAGGTACAGATAAATTAAAATGGACGGCGTGTGCGGAGAAATTGAGGCCATTTCCTGAAAAGAGGCTCATAAAGCAAAGGGTGTGCTCTTTCTAAGAAGTTATCATAGCGATCGGAGATTTTTGCCTGAAGAGCGCACATCTTGTTTTGTTTGCGGGCTTTTTTTTTCGGAAATGGCCTCAACTGTTTTTACTGGACGAGGAACTTACCAATTCAGATAGACTTCCTCTTGACTAATATTCTTTTGGAGGTTATTTCATAATAGTTACCTGCAACAGAAAAGGAATACAAATTAACATAAGTAAATCATTGTTACGTAGACGTCAAAGAAAATCATACTGTACATAGATGAACAACAGAACAGAAAATTATAGTCTTTGGCTTCAAAGAAAAAAAACGTGTGGTGCGGAAATGTGCCGGATATAATACTGCATTATCTGGTATCTGTGCCTATCTGGTAATATTACTCGAATTTTAGGATTATTTTTTTCAGTGTGGCATTTTGCACAAACATATTCTGATCTGTATAAAATTTTACCAAAGGAGGAGTTTTAGTCGCTGATTTTAAAGATATGTGCAGATATTTGGATATTTTAACGGTGGTCATTGCCTGCCTCCGTGGTCTACTGGTGGTCACCGAAGCTGACTAGCCTGAGGTCCTGGGTTCAAATCCCGGCCGAAGTGAAAATCTTTGATGGCCTTAGATCTTGTCACTTCAGATTGGCATCGATGATGGATATCAACAATTCGCAGATGTCTCGGAACAATAAATAAATTCACGGTTGGTTGTATGGTTCCAAATAAATAAATTAAGCCGTACAAGTAGCAAAAATAAAAGTGGGTAAATAATACAGAGCTTTTCTGCATTCTTTACAGTCGTGCGGTTAATATTCATAGCTCTTAGTGACTTTAAATTCCTGGGACTTTATTTCTCTGAGAATTCTCTGAAGTGGGTAATAAAGCCAGCTTCATTTTTTCTTCTTCTTAAAATCCAATATAAAAATGTTTTATACTGCTTGTTACAATAGAAGTTCGAAATTAATGGATATATTTAATTGTTAAGTATGAACAACAGATCTTGCGTCGTTTGCTTACATCCCTCAATTCTGCGCACCCGCGCTCCATAATTCGAATTCTTAAAATATTATTTTCCCGCTCACAAAGTCGGTTTTTAAAGACAGGCAGATTGGCATTTTCCCTTTATTAAAACAATTTATAAGAAAGACCAAAGAAAACAGTGAATGGATACGAACATAAAGACTAGGGAAAAGAAAACCAGAAATATTCTTCACTGGGAAATTACTCTGCTGGGTAAATTCCCGACCGTTAAAACAATGACAGAATCACTTAATTATAGACGGAGACAAAAGTCCATGAAAATAAATAAATAAATAAATAAATAAATAAATAAATAAATAAATAAATAAATAAAATAAATAAAAATAATTCAAAGGAGAGACGAAAAACTTTGGAGCTTTTCATAAAACTGCTTCAAAAATTTCTTTAATATTAACGGACCTAGTGCACGGGATCCCGCATAAGATGGAAAATGGTTCGTTAAAATTACAGACATTTTCTGGATAATTTTATGAAAAGATACAAAGTTTTGTACATTTCCTGTAAGAGTTGGTTTTGTTCTAAGTGATTCAAACAGTCGTGTGGTTAGTAATCACCATCAAAATCTTTGCACAATATAAGAGCCACCGAAGGGTAAAATTTATACTTCCACTTTTTTGTGTAGCATGTTTATTCCACAATGGGGCTTTAGCAAACTTTTGCTACATGGGGCTGAAGAGTTGATTCTTGCATAAAAACTTGTAAACATGACAATGATTACACTAAAAAACCACGAAATTCACTCTCCAAAACGGGCTTAATGGCGGAAAGAGGCAGGGAGATTCGTAACTAATCTCAGACGTATCTCTGTGGTACCGTAGAGAGAGTGACGAATTAGACAGGAATCTCCCATGATACCATCGTTGAACGGTTATTACGATCTAGTCGTTATGTAATATTATTATCGAATTTTAGACTTTTTCAGTGCGATTTTCGTGATTTCCGCTGGTCCTCACATTGAAATTGGACTATTTATTTCGTCACAGCAAAAGTTTGCAAGAGCCCCATTCATCACTTGTGTTTCACGGAAATATGTCTTAAAGACATTAGAAAACGTGGTTCGAGGACAAGTCACATTGTAGACGCCGATATTGTTTCACAGCAACGATCATTTTCGACTCGACGAAATAGGAGAGAGATTGGGTTATCGCGGGGGCTACGTTCAGCATTTCAAATACCGTGTGACCTTTTACAATTGCAAGTACAATTTAATTTGGCGAGCCCGAGTGACTCTACAACATAACCCCAATGTTGCCAGATTATCCTATAAATTACAAACTTTCGCGTCGATTTAAATGGGAAAAAATCGGACAACTATCCGAAAAATGGCAACACTGATAATCTGTGTTGCCATATTTATCGTAGAAATTAAACAAGTTTTACATTGATAGGTGATAAATTCGGATAATTTCTGCTATACATTGGCAACACTGCTGACTATACAGTCCGCAGCTGAAGTGCAGAACGGGAGAAATAACCGGAACACTCTTTCCCTCGACCACCACGACCGTCTCAGGACAGTGTTGCCAGAAGGTCAACTTTACAGCCATTATTCGGCTAAATTTTGTGTCTAGAACACTAATTTTTGAGACTTTCAACTTTATAATATCTTCGAAGTTCCTTGAAAAGCTGAAGAATCACAAATGATTAAATATGAAGGGTATTCAGAACCATTTCATGCTAAAAACGTTGGAAAATATTCATAGAGTATCAGATCTATCGCTGAAAAACAGGCTGTTACGGAAATAACTCATTTTTGCCATTCGTCTTTCACTCTATTTTGTGTCTGCGCAACGTACTTAAAATACCGCCTGCTAGCTTCACGACAAGATTTAAATGTATATGTATGCATCCAAATGATACCAATAGAAAACAATAAGTTGAAATGCCTCCATCTTATCATTAATTTTCTTGGATTTTATTTACAAAAAACAAAAAGACAAGAAAATCAAAAATACACATGAAAGAAACAAACGATTCGGCCGTAAAACACGAGCCATCTTAAGTGTCAGTAGCGTAACTAGAAATCATTCTATCTCTTATTTTACTCATCCGAATGCACAGGTAGAAAAAGGATAGGAAGAGGGGATTGATCCCCCTTTCCTATCCTTTTCTAACTTACACATTTTAATGGACAAAGTGAGAGAAAGGTAATTTCTGGTATGCCACTGTTACGTGTATGAAATTTAAATAAGATAATAAGATTTAATATTTATTTTATTTAATTCAAATACATATACCTACACATATTTGTATATGTATATGTGTCGTGAAACTGTCAAGTTGCATCTGCCTCTGAAATCTGAGCCCATTTCTCTGAATTATTTGCGTATTTGTATCATATTTGATTACATTCATACACTGAACTAAAAAGTATAATCGTTCGGTCAACCGGTGGAGTCATCGGTGAATTGAAAAATGCCTTTAACAACAACAACAACAACAACAAAAAACGGCTGCTCTGATTGGAATCAATAAAAGGAAAACGAATTCCTATTTCCAACCTCGACACCCGACAACATTGCCCAGGTCTCTTCATACGAATATATCTGTCAGTAGACAGCCCCGTGAACCACTGTCATTTTAAAGGCAAAAAATATGTGGCTCATCGGCCAACAATTTGATATTTGATCGCGATGTGTTCATGTATAGTTGTATATGTATACATATTTAAAAGAGGAACCAATAGTTCGACTCAAAATTGCGGCTCGACTTTATTTTGATAGATGGCGCCCAGCCATGATTTTCTACCGTCTTTCAAAATTTCTTGACACAGCATCCGCATTAACTCAAGGACGAGGGCACTGCTCCACAACATCAAACAAGAAGGGGGGGGAGTCAAAAAACGACTCTGTTTTCTTTACCTACATTTGGGTCCTTGTAAACTATAAGCATATTACTTTTGATTTATTTATTTATTTATTTATTTGTTTATTTATTTATTTAATATTTTTTTTATTATTATTTAGCTATTTGTTTTTTTAAATTTTATTTTTTTTAAATTTTGTATTTTTTTATTATAACTTTTCGGGGAACACAAAACAACAAAGTCAACAAAACCATTTTTTGACGATCAACAGTGTCTTTTGTTGTCTTTCAACGTTATCTGTGAGAGGAAGGGGGGGGGGGGTCCGACATACATTCATCAAACACGGTTGGTGATCATAAACAGCTAGACGACTCGATTAATGTATCGAGTTCTATTTTATAGCCGATTTTCTTGCTCACCAATTCAGAATTATGTAAAGTATCAACAAGTAATTGGGGGTTGTAGGAGAAAATTAATCGGATCATGTGGTGCTTATATTAAGCTATGCGATGCGAGTCGAGTCCCCCCCCCCTTCTTTTTTTCTTTTCTTCTCACAACGTTGATTTACTCCTTTTAGCCCCCACATCGCGCGAGAAGGGCCCAAGTTCCAAGGTTTGAGTGTCGCATCGGTAACATCCATCGTTGCCGAACAAACAGTTCCGGAGCGACGAAAGAAAGAAAGGGCGCGAACGAAGATTTCCATTCCAACCGAATAATAAAATTGTATTTATGAGAGCTAAGCCATGTTCTGTTCTTCTTCGCCAAAACAAACAAAGCAAGAGGAAGGAACGTGGGTCGTGGGGGTTTACCGGTTTGCCTCGACTATGCACTATACTGAATAATTGATTGTAGAGATAAGCTTCACACTTTACTTCAATTTGATCAAAGATTGCAAAATTAAATTTTGAAAAGTTAACTATTCGTGCATCGGTGCATGGCAGTAACTATTTTGCATACCCTAAAAATTGAAGGGGCTTCTCCGATTGCAGTATTTTTACCTTTCAATTCTTTTTGTCTCGATTTAGCTTCCGCCAGAGTTCAGATTAACGATAACGAAATGAAATGTTGAATAGTTAAGTATTCGTACATGGCAGTGACTATTTTGCATACCCTAGAAATTGAAGGAACCGGTTGCAATATTTACCTTCAACTTATGTCTCGACTTTGCTTCAACTTTAATTATGAACTGCTACGAGCAGGGTCGTATCCGGAAGGGGGGAATGGCTGGTACGGCACTGCCACAGCTCCCCCGCCTTCCCTAGAAATGTCAGAAAAAGGGGAATAAAGGGGAAAAGGAAAGGAAACGGAAGGAAACAAGGGGGAAAAGACCTGCAGTCTGCCCCGAAACAGAATTCTTGATCTGCGGCCTCCTACGAAAAAATCCTAACTATGATCACATCGAAGATTCAAGAATACCAAAGTATTTTTACAGGAAAATAATGACTCGCGTTTTGCCTACCCCCCAAAATTGAAGGCGAACCGCGCGACGCGACGGTAAAAGTAGTATCGTCAGCTTCGTGACTCTTTAGTCTACACTCTACATACACACACCTCCGATAAATATTTGACTTATACAAAGAGAGGAACTTAAAGGAAGAAAAGGAAGGGAGGAGAAGAAAAACAAGAACATACAAACACTTAAGCCTAATATAGGTATACATTATACATATACATGGGGTCGCGTAGTTTGTTTGCTCATCGGCTCGACAAAGATTACGCAAGCTCCACAGTAGACGCTAAAAAGTTTATAAACAGTAACATGGACATAGACGCCGCGACAACGCGACGCGACGCTCGGCGACAAGTTTTGTGTCCAGCGCCTGCGCGCGCTGGCTACTAAACATGACTCGTCGATATCCTTGAATTAATGGTCAAAGTACTTACTTGGCTGGACAATAAAAAGAGCTCTCAACCTTATATACCATCGAACCATGACTTTTAAGTTAATATCCTAACACCTCCTTACACACCTCCTTCGTCTCTGAGATGGAGTTTTCTTATTTTTCTCAAGCAGTATCTGAAGAGCCAATTCACACTGCGACCGCGTCCGATCGATTACGCCACAAAAATTGAGCCGATACACAGTGGAACGAACCATAGAATTTCCTGGACATACTTTTACGGATAATAATCAAAATTATGTACGATATAAAGCGAAAAACTTTGAAAAGAGTGAAATCGTTTAAAGTATAGCTTAAATGAGTCAAATAACATGGTCTTTGCTGCAAAGTTTCAGCATTAAAAATGGTTTTTGAGCAAGAAACAACAACCCTTCAAGTCCGGAAAAATCTATGTTCACGATTTAGCGGGTTATCTGTCTGACCTGTCCTGTTCTTTCAACGGCGCACAGTGAATCAAAAATGTGATAATTCCCGGACATAATTTTACGCATAAAAATCAAAATTATGGACGATACAAAGCAAAATAACTTCAAAATGTGTGATATCGTTCACATTAGAGCTTACAATGAGTTGGATAACACGGTTTTTGCAGTAAAATTTCAACACTAAAAATGGTTTTTGGAGAAAAAAAACAACAACCTTTCAAGTCCGGAAAAATCGATGTTCCGCAGTTCTCTCAACAGCGAACAGTGAATGAAACACATGAAATTTCCCAAACACAATTTTACGTACAAAAATCAAAATTATGAACGATATACAGCAAAATAATTTTGAAAAGTGTGAAATTGTTCAACTTAAAACTTAAAATGGGTCAGTTTGAAAAGGTTTAAGCAATAAGCAATGAAAAATCAACACTGAAATGTTTAAGAGAGAAAAAAACAAAAGAAAAAACAACAATTTTTCATGTCCGGAAAAATCTGCGTTTCGATCCATTGTGCGATGTTTTCCTCGAGCCTCAGGCTGGACCGCATCGCTTTGCTCTTTCAGTGTACCAGGATTTTGTCTTCCTCTCTCTTTGCCTATTCAAAGGCAGTCGTTAGAAAAGGACAGAGACAGGGGATGAAGTAACGTGATAACGCCTCCAGCTATCCGTTTCTGACACATGTGGTCAAATGGGCGAAGAGAGAGATAGACGGAGTCCTGCGGATACGCTAGGTCTTCTCGTCTGATAAATTGGTTTAACCGTCTATTGAAAGGTATCAGTTATTTATCACCTCTGCTGAGCTAACCTATTTCAACCAAGTGTCATCAAGAAAGCGTTGCCACATCAGCGACGGCTAGAGCAATTGCACTGAGAAAATGTTTCCTGTCAATTCAACTGGACGTCTCTTTAATACTTACTAGACAGAAATTACTATTATTTCAACAGGAATTCCTGTTATTTCAATAGGAATTTCTATTACTTGACTGGAATTCCTGCTGTTGAAGTAACACGAATTCATGTTGAAAAAACAGGAATTTCTTGTTAAAATAACTGGGAATTCCGGTTAAGTAAGTATTAACAAAACGTCCGATTACGGCACTAAGAAATATTTCTCAGTGTGGTCTGTTGCAAACTTTTGCTACAGGGTTAGGTAAGGTCAATTCCTACGTCAAATTGCATGAAAATCACATTGCAAGCATCAAAAAGTCCGAGAACCCACCCACAAACTCAATGAACGCGTTTTACAAAATTCAAAGATGGCGGTCGAATGAGCGTCACATACAGTGGGGGAGTCCCATCTAAACGCAGCTTACAATCAGTGGCGGCTCCTGCTGTATGTCTTCCTGCCATTTGAACCTAGGCAAAAGTATCGATTTCTCTGGGATTCAGTGAGTCCCCATGAAGATCGGATATTTTACAAAGGTTTGAATGGAGAGAATCCGCGGTTGCCACATTGCACGAGCCGCCACTGCCGAGAAAAATGCTTCATCATGTAGAATTCTGGGTTTAAGATGGGACTCCCCCACAGTGACCCCCTCACGCGTTCATTTCGAAAGCCATTTTTGAAGTTTGCTAAACGCTTTTATTGAGTTTGCGAGTGGTTGAGACTTTCCAATGGTTCCAAAGTGATTTTCACACAATTTTGCAAAAGGATCGACTCTCCATAACGCTGTAGCAAAAGTTTGACACAGACTCATTGGGAAGAACGTCGATTTTTCTCGATTTACATCGTATTTATGAAGATTTGCTTTTTAGCAAGTCGATGATGATTTTTTTTTTTTTTTTTTTTTTTTTTTTTACACGGTTTTAAATTGATAAAAGTACGGGACAGTAAAATTGAGCAAGCCACCTCTGAGCCTCTTAAAAAGTGTTGCGGAATGTACGGATTTTAAGTTGTTTATTCCCCATAAGAATGAATGTAAAATATACGGATTTTAACACCGTATCTGGCAACACGGCTTCTGTGCCGAAGACAGTTTTAAAACAAGGTAATAGTACATTGCGTTAAATGGAACAACTCAAGATTTTCCTCTTGCAGTTGTGAGTAGACAGTTTTCGTACGTAACGTCACTACAGAAGTCAACGGCATCAGTCAACAGAGCAATCGTTGATTGCAATCGGCCGTAATCAGCGCAGCGTTTCAAACTATCTCTCTCCCTCTTACACAATCTCTATAGCAGATAGCTGTATATTTTTATCCGTTCACGGTTCACAGAATCTTTACCAAGAGTCTCCTGAAAAGTTTTAATGAGATCGGTTTTGAACGAGGAAAAATAAAAATAAAAAATAATGTTTCGCTTTGGAGGTTTATACGCGGGCACAATCAATCCGTCGAGAAAATTGATTCCACGCTCAGTTTTTCGAAATAAAAAGCAAAGCAAAACAAAACAACGGGTAGATTCGAGCCAAAAAGGTCACGAGCTTTAAAATGAGTGAGCAATAATCGCTAAAAAAAAAAAACCGCTTACAGTGGATCACACTGTTTACATTGCTCCATAAGGTACCATGTAAACTACTGTGAACAAACTAAAAATAATTAGCATTGCATGTACTGCTACTATCTCTCTTACTAGACCAAAATGAAGTAGTACTGAGACTCGCCTAGGAAAGTTCGTTCTTTGGTTGATATCCCCCCCCCCCGATAAATTTATTGACCTAAGAATGTCATATCTGCAAAAATATTTAATTTTAAATGTATCTGTAAACGATTTTACAGCGCCGATAGTAACAGATCGCGATGATTTAGCCTTGCGTTGAATGGTGAACACTTTCTTCTCCCACACGCGAATCCAGAATTTTGTCTTTCTCTCTCATTCCTCATTTCAACAAGTATGCAAGAAAAGGACCAAGATATGGGCTAAAGTCACGTGATGGCCCCCCTCTGATATCCTTTTCGAACACACGTGTTCAAATGGCCAAAGAGAAAGAAAGACTAATTCCCTGTATCCGCCCATGCCTCTTCTTCAGTTCTCTTACTCCAGCTTATCCATCCTGTGTTTACCGAAAGTCACCAATCAAACACCAGGCTAAATCAGGAAGGTGCGGTGACTGATTTTTTGTAGAATCCGCGAAATTAAAGCGTGCCTCAAATCTACCGAATGTGTCTTATTTGTGTAGAGCACCGTTTGTATTTGTCTCTAGTTTTCCGAAGGGAAATACAGTCTAAAAAATATGAAACGGAGCTTAAATTTTTTATTCAACGTCTTCATGTAGATACTTGAGAGCAAAGTTCATTAAAATTAGACCAAAACTAGAAATGTATTTAAGAGAAAAAAGTACGGTTTATGAGATTTCGTTACTGGCCAATGTCTGCAGAACCGCTCGTTAGATTCGGTGAGAGTGTCTTATTTGTGTAGAGCACCGTTTGTCTCTAGTTTTTCGAAGGGAAATATAGAGTCTAAAAAATATGAAACGGAGCTTAAATTTTTTATTCAACGTCTTCATATAGATACTTGAGAGCAAAGTTCATTAAAATTAGACCAAGACTAGAAATGTATTTAAGAGAAAAAAGTACGGTTTATGAGATTTCGTTACTGGCCAATGTCTGCAGAACCGCTCGTTAGATTGGGTGAGTGTGAGAGAGATAGTTTAAAACGCTTAACAAACTCCTCCGTCGAATGACGTCATCACTGAGACCGTCTACAAGACTACCCGAGACCGATGGGAGGCCACTGGAATCACTGGATATAACAATGGAGTAACTCAAGCAGTGCCTACTCGTGCGGCAACTATTTTCCTCCGTTCCTATAATTTTGTTCTGCGCAACGCTCTAGAATCAGTGAGCGTCAAGCTCACAGATCGTGAGGAAACAGAGGTCAGAACACTCGATTTATACAGGATACCAAACTGGATGAGTACTATTCACCATCTACATTAATCAAATCTTTGAGGTTAAAAAAAAGTTCTTCAAAGGACATTACCCAAAATCGGCCTTTTTACCCCTGAGAGCGAAATGTGAAATAATTTCAGGGGTGATAGAGGATTAAATCAGCGTTCCGAATCTGGCCTATTTTTTGATTTTGGACGAAGGGAAAGGGGGGAGGGGGTCCAAAGTTAGACCCTTCAAATGCCCATAACTTTTGAACGAATAAAGATATGAGAATTTACTTTGCGCGAAAAGATAGATCTTTTAAAGACCTTTCGATTGATGTGTACGATATTTGCCTTATTTTAATTTTTAATCGATTTATTGAAGTTTTTCTGATTTTTTTGAAATCGGGTTTTCCGTTTTTTTAATCGTGGAAGTTTGGCAACGCACGAATCATCACAAATAATTTCCAAGATAAAAGTAGACGCGATTTGCTAAAAAATGGTTCAAACCGCATGTTGGGGAAATGCTTTGAAGCGGAGTTATGAGGGTTCAAAGTTGGCGCTGTCACGAAAAAGGCCGCCCCGAGGGGCGTACTACAGGTGGTAGAAGTTGGCATTATCTGTTCTTCCCGTCCAAATGACTTGAAATTTGGTATTCCCGGGTATTTTTTAACGCTGAATTCAAATTTTGCATCAGTTTTTCAAAATCAAAAAATCCAAGATGGCTGCCGACCAAATTTCCGAAAAAAATGGTCGGCAGCCATCTTGGATTTTTTGATTTTGAAAAACTGATGCAAAATTTGAATTCAGCGTTAAAAAATACCCGGGAATACCAAATTTCAAGTCATTTGGACGGGAAGAACAGATAATGCCAACTTCTACCACCTGTAGTACGCCCCTCGGGGCGGCCTTTTTCGTGACAGCGCCAACTTTGAACCCTCATAACTCCGCTTCAAAGCATTTCCCCAACATGCGGTTTGAACCATTTTTTAGCAAATCGCGTCTACTTTTATCTTGGAAATTATTTGTGATGATTCGTGCGTTGCCAAACTTCCACGATTAAAAAAACGGAAAACCCGATTTCAAAAAAATCAGAAAAACTTCGATAAATCGATTAAAAATTAAAATAAGGCAAATATCGTACACATCAATCGAAAGGTCTTTAAAAGATCTATCTTTTCGCGCAAAGTAAATTCTCATATCTTTATTCGTTCAAAAGTTATGGGCATTTGAAGGGTCTAACTTTGGACCCCCCTCCCCCCCTTTCCCTTCGTCCAAAATCAAAAAATAGGCCAGATTCGGAACGCTGATTTAATCCTCTATCACCCCTGAAATTATTTCACATTTCGCTCTCAGGGGTAAAAAGGCCGATTTTGGGTAATGTCCTTTGGTAAAATTGTTAAA
Organism: Trialeurodes vaporariorum; assembly: GCA_011764245.1. NCBI lineage: Eukaryota > Metazoa > Arthropoda > Insecta > Hemiptera > Aleyrodidae > Trialeurodes > Trialeurodes vaporariorum. The sequence continues at coordinate 60,391,395 of VMOF01000002.1, forward strand.
ATTTAGGATAAATGTTTTTCAGATAATTTTTAATGGGGCAGTTGCAAGGGTCTGAAATGTTGTGTTTTTTATGAAGAAAATGGAAGTACTTGATGAGCTGAGAACAAAGATGCCTTTGGTTTCTAATTAAGTCCCATTTTTCCGGAGATGAGATTTTGGTCCAAAATACAATGTTTTCAATGGGAATTCCGCGTGGTGACGTCACTACACACACGAATTTTTGTAACTTTACACGTGTGTATCTCCAAAACCAAGACACTTAGGAAAAAACCAAAGTCACCATTGTTCTCAGCTTATGAAGTACTATCATTTTCTGTATAAAAAACACAACATTTCAGACCCTTGCAACTGCCCCATTGATTCATAGTTCATCAGTGATGAATTTAGCAACGCATATCTATCATGAAGTAATCGGCTTGCGTATTTTATGGCATATAATTTTTATTAGGCGACGCACGAAAACTTCCAAGTGTCTTTGGAAATGTTCGAGGTTACAATCGAGCATTTCGAGTGTTGTCTGGTGAAAGTACTCTTGGATTGTGAACAATAATTCGAACTGCGAAACTCTGTGTAAACTCTTCGATTGTCTTGTACTCTCAGTACCAAAGTACCTATACTCAACTTGGCATTGAGCGTAAAAGTCAAGCAAAAGAGTCTCTCTGCAACGCTTTGCAGTTCGGATCGTTTTTCACACTCTAATATCACTTTCACCGAACCACTTTCGATATGCTCAATTGTGCCTTGAACATTTCCGAAGACATTTCCAAGTATTATAAGCATCAATGTTTCGGTCGTTGGTCAACATTCCATATAGGAGCCGTTGGACGTTGTTCCCCCATGAAATTGTGTTGAGTCTCCGAAAATGATGTCCACCACGCGAGCGTCCAGTGCATGGTCTCCGCTGTCTGTGGTTTCCAATTAATTAATTACAATTATTTTTGATTCCCTTTTAGGGATAGTAGGACACATGTTGTCCCACTTAATTTAACATAGGACTCAATGGAATTTAAAGGGAAATTTTGCAAAAAGTTGAGAGACCTATCAAAGTTTTTAAAAAATTGTCTTCTTCTGAAAGGTTTGATAAAATCTAAAAAAAAAAAACTCAAACCCCTAAATGCGCGCATGAAAGGGTTAAAACATTTGAGGCAAATGAAACCTTCCATCCAGGTTTGCCTCACTTTGGAATATGACCAACGAGCTATACATTTATCTAGAGTGGCGGTTTAATGGGTAACCTGCGTAACCACCATTGGGGATTTTTAGGTTAGGTTTAAGCGAGTAATTTGTCCATTTGTTCCCATGTATTTTGATGCGGCGCGACGCACAGTGGATCAAATCATGTTCCGATCAACTGTGCGCCGCGCTGCATCAAAATACACGGAATCAAATGGACAAATTACTCGCTTAAACCTAACCTAAAAATCCCCCATGGTGGTTACGCAGATTACCTATTGAACCGCCACTCTAGATAAATGTATAGGTCGTTGGATATGACTTATAAAATGGCGTCGTCGCCCCTCTATAGTTATAGCTCGTTGATGAACTGCGACAGTGAGGCCAGTGTTGCCAGATTGGTGTGAAAAAGCCGTTTTACATTGATTTAAATGAGAGACGATACTTATTGATTTATTTAATTAAATTAATACAGGAGCCACCCTTAAGAGAGCTATGGTACAGGGCAAAAAGATAATAAACTATGATACAGGGAATAAAGTAGATGTACATGGAATAAAGGATGGACAAGACTAGACTAAACTACATAGTGCTCTCAAAAAATTCAGGGAGACTATAAAAGGCTATATATGGCTTTTTACCCTCGATCTGGCAACACTGAGTGAGGCATCTACATCTTCTAAACATTAGAAAACAATAAGGCAGGCAATTAACATTAAAACTGTGTCACTGCGATACACTTGATGACAGACGAACGCACATACGCTATATGACTCTTTATCACGGTTCACGAGTTGCTTAATTCCGTCTGGGCGGTTCTTGGAGAGTGCCAAGATGGGGTGGGAACCAAGCGCATGGTGCCACGATATGATGGCAATGTATAATGACTGTAAGTATACGCGATGTAGCCTGTAACTCGGAAACCGGCAACAACTCAAAGTTTTTTTTCTTTTTTCAAAAATCATTTTATTGCATGATACGAAGCGATGAGCAAGAGTTGGCCGCACCTGTGCTGTACTGTGCTGTGGCTACAACGATGGATTGATAAATTGATGATTGAGGCGGTGCACAATGGGCAGAAATTAGTGATTTTCCAGCCAAAAGTCAACAAGTTATTTGCATCAAATTTGTGAGTTAATTTTGGAACTTTTTGACGGTCCCGAAGTTCCAATGCAGTGATTTTACACTGGACGGATTTTTACGCTTTAACGACAAAGTGTGTCCAGCCGTCTCGAACGTATGAGAGTTTCGCAGGATAAAATATCCCTTTTCCTCCTCTCCGCAACCACTTCCATGCATTTTTACCCACTGATTTCAGATCCGGTGCTAGATTTTACTTATGACTCACACTTTTTCCATAATTTGAATTTTTCGCGAAAAATACGAAAAATGGAATTTACTTAGTAAAATCCCGGCCAATTTAATGAAAACTGTTTGCATTTCTGAAATCAGCGTCTAGACTAAAGCATGCGATGATGAAGTAAAATTGTACGCGGAAAATTAAGCTAAACCATTCAAAAGTAATCAAATTGGACACTGATGGACGCGGTGAATGTCTCGGAAACATTATGTCGTTTTCGAGACTTATTTCACTAAATGTGCAAGGGAAAAAAAAGACTGGTAGAATTTAACATCTGCATATCTGATTTTGGCGTCTTCTAGCAAGTATGGTAAATGCAACGTATTTAGTGGTAACTTAATTGAATATGTCTGTACATTTTACCATAATCTGGTGAAATTTACCATACTTGACAGCAGACTCCAAAATCAGCTAAACAGATGGTAAATTCTACCTGTCTTTTTTTTCCCGTGTGCCACTCTTTACTCGTGGCACAAGTATACATACAACAAACCCATTGTTTAAAAAAATATCGTTCTCAATATCCAGAGTACTCTCTGACACCTCTGATCTGATGTGATCAGAGGCGAGAACATCAGAGACGAGAGGCGTTAGGATTTGGTATTTCTTTCTCTACCTCGCTCTCTTCCTCTGCCCATAAAAAAATATTTGTCAGAAAAGGATGGAGAGAAAGAGACTATCGCGTGACGCAGCCCTCACCTATATCATTTTCTATAACACAAGCGTTCAAATTGGCAGAGAGCAAGAGAGACAGAGAAAGAAACACGTAATTCATGGATCCACCTCTGCTTATGATGAATGATAAACGATGAAGTGCTGGGTAAACTATAAGCAATTAAATCAACAAAATTGAGCTGATTGAAAAAAGCGACCGACTCCAACTATGCTCACGAGAAGGAATTGACGAATTACATTACGAATGCATGATATCCAAAGAGTAAGGAGCGCTTATATATACTGCTTATAGTTATGATACTCTTGGAGAGGATATCTCTTTTTGACTATTAGATGAGCGGAGGATGGTGCTATCAAAAAACCGGAAATCATCATTCGCTTGCTAGAATGATGTTTCAGCACAGGAATGGGGCTCTTGCAAACTTTTGCTACAGGAGATTGACAAGTTGATCCTTGCAAAAAAACCTGTAAAAATGACGATGACTGCACTAAAAAAACACAAAATTCACTCCCAGAATCGGGCTTCATGGCGGTTCGACGCAGGTATCATGGGAGATTCCCATCTGAATTGAGATGTTGAAGCGCGCTCTAGTGGCCAACGCGCTCAACAGCGTCGCTACGGATACAAAGAAGATCACTCTCATAAGGAAGAACCTAACCTTCCTCTCTACGTGAAGAGTGAGTCCAATAATCCATACAATTGATGTATAAAATACCAAATATCACTCATTTGAATTATATTTACCAGAAAAGGTATTTCTGTCTGTTTTCATGAATATATGAATTTAGTATTGTTGCTTGACGCAACAAAATGGTGACCTCGACGTGATTAATTATAATAACCTAAAAAGTTGTGCATAATAATGATGTATGAAGTGAGCGTTTTGCTCTCCATACAATACTCGCAATTAACTTAAAGTGAAGTGAGCGTTTCGCTCTCCATTCATTTATACCATAAAATTCTCACATGAAGTAAGCGTTCGCTTTCCATGTCTCCTAAAACTATTTGCAGTGAGCGTACGCTCTCCAAATAGACGTTGATAATTCTTTTATTTAAGGTTAAGTTCGTTTTATACTGCAAATTCATGAAGTAAGCGTTCGCTTTCCATGTACTTTGGACTCTTCGAAGTGAGCGGATGCTCTCCTAATAAATACTAGTCATTTCCTATTTAAGGCTAAGTTCGCCTCATAAATGCCCACAAAATCAGTTGCAGTGAGCGTTTCGCTCTCCAACTCACAAAATACAAAAATACTCAGAAGTGAGCGTTCGCTCTCCTGAGTTAAGACTTGTGTCAGGGGGTCGCTCCCCCCACAAGCAAATACACGGTGAACCGTTCAAAGACTTGCGGTAAGGCGGTAGCTCCCCACCCAAGCACCAGGGATGAGAACCGATTCGGAATTTGGTTCCGGTTCCGGTTCTGGTTCTAACAGGCCAGAGATTTAGGTTCCGATTCCGGTTCCGGCGGACCAGATGATTCAGGTTCTGGTTCCGGTTCCGGTTCCAGTCGGCAGGTTCCGGTTCCGGTTCCGGTTCCGGTATCGGTTCCGGTAAAATTCGAAAAATTCAAAACTTCATTGAAAGTAAACAATTGATGTTTACCTGTGAGCTGATTAGTTAAGCTCAAAAGTTTCCGGATATAATTTCCACAGTAGATAGACAGACAGGAAAAGAAATTTAAACAGATCTAAGCAACTAAAGGCTGTAAAGGAGGTCAGATGACAATGAAAATAGATTTACTTCATGCCAAAAATTTTGCCACAGATAAAATATCACAGCTGACACGGAACCGATTCAGAACCGATTAGAAACCGGTTCTGGGCTGCGTCATTTCGGTTCTGGTTCCGGTTCCGGTTTTGTTTGAAATTTTCATCCAGGTTCCGGTTGCGGTTCTGGTTTCCCTAAAATCAACCGGTTCCGGGTTCCGAATCGGTTCCCATCCCTGCCAAGCACACGCACCATTCTGAAAATCTTAGGAAATGAGGAATCTTAGGTTGCGATTCAAAAACCAATAAAATGGCTTAAAAAAGGCGAACTAAGTAATACCTTGAATAGTAAAGAAAATAACTAAAGAATATAACGAACTTTCTAAAAAGCGAGGAAATGAGGAATCTTAGGTTGCGATTCAAAAACCAATAAAATGGCTTAAAAAAGGCGAACTAAGTAATACCTTGAATAGTAAAGAAAATAACTAAAGAATATAACGAACTTTCTAAAAAGCGAGGAATTGCCTCGTTCTTCCAGCGTCTTAACTCTCAAATATGACGACTAGAAAGAAGGTTCAGTAAAATTAGTCAACATAAAAGAAGAATTGACTTCTCAGTTAAAGCTTTTGAGCACTACTTGAACTTTGTTTTTGTTGTTATTGTTGTTGTTTTAAAGCCAATCGACAGGTATCGAAATGGTTCAAAAGAGAAATCGAGATCCACCCGATCTTCTTCATCGACAGTTCGCAGCTGTTCATGAGATGAAAAGAATCAATTCTGAAAATTACAACGCAAACGACCTTGAAGACTTTTGAAATGGGATTCGCCCTATCGAACGAAGTTCGGATGTTCCTCAATAAAAAGCAGCCATCGTCATCAGCTGATCGCTTACATGAAATTCTAACCTCAAATGTGACATTTTTGAATTTACCCTCTCCTTAGTTGCCAAATTTCGACAAAGTTCAGTTTGCCAATGTTGACGTCTCCTAAGAAATTTGGGAAACTTATAAGCAGTGTCATCTTGAAATTTCATTATGTATTTTACAAAAGGACTTTTGAGATATAGCTCTACAAATTTTATCCGACAAGTTTAATTACAAAAAGAGTTTAATACCTTACTTAATGAAAACACTTTTAGCCTCGGGAGAAGAGACTTCCACAATTAAAAGTCAATGATTTAGGAACTATCTATAACAAGGTGAACCAAACACTAAAATCTCACTAAATAATAAATTGACATCCAATCATGCGAATGCAAAATGATCCGAATGAGTATTTTATACGGGTGCTTTGCGGCACTTTGAGAAAATTGCCACTATAGTAAAGTACCGCCTTAAAGAAAAGAAATTCTTGATTTCTTAGAAAAGCGTGTTTGCTTTTTAAAACATCTTAGACCCAAAGTTTATTAAATTTGGATCATTCAATGAGGATTTACGAATATTTAAAAGTGGGTCCGCGTCGAACTTTGACCTTCGATGTATCGAAAACAGATATCGACTTCCGGTTTGTGTCAAAAGTCTTGGAATTTTATTAGCTTTCCAATCATCTGATTAATATCGAAAGATTATACGCTTAGAAAAGCGTGTTTGTGTTTAGGAATCGTTGGAGAAAAATAGAAAACCGGATTCAAAATGTTCACACATTTAAACATTCACAATTTAATGAAAAAAGAAAACGAACAAGCTCTCTTGGATTTGTTCAGGTTGAAAAAAGGACAAAAAGGGAGAAAAAAAAAAGAAAAAGCAAATTCATGAAAAAGGTGCCAATATTGCAACGGCAATCGTCAGCTATTTTCCTGTCTAATCTTTAAAAAAGTTGCTGTCCGTCAGAATATTGTCAAAACGTAAATTCTTTGCAAACAGAGCCTCAAAAAGCATCTAGGTATGTCTGCAGCCAATCTTCTCGATTTGCTTCCAAAAATCTTCATGCTCTTTAGCATCTCGATACAAAGGAAGCAGCCAAAATAAACGAAGCAAATGACTTCTTATCTCATCTGACTAGAATCTATTGAATCTTTCTTCAATTTTCTCTTTTAAAAAAAAAATTACCTAATATATGTACCTAACCTGACCTTTCAGATCTTTACGAGAAATAAATTTCCAGAGACTGCTTTCAATACACTAAAATCTTTTTATGTGAACGATTTTCTCGAGGGAGGATCGACTTCAGCTGATGAATTTGGGCGTCTAACCATTCAGGGCTACAAGAAACAAAAACCATCCTCTAGTCTTATCTACAAATCATAAATTAAACTGTCTACTCTTCAACCCAGAACGCAAGCGTCTACCTTTCGTGCACCTCTAACCAAAATCTCGTTAAAAATCAGCAAGAATTCTAAAACTACACCCAGGAACAGACAAAGTTACCCGAGTCGTCACTCTGTAGACACCAACCTGTGTAACGCGTAGAACAACCTCGCAGATTAATTGTCCTTTGCCAGTTATTGAGGAAACCTCAACCGGGGGAGTATGTTGAAGCGCGCTCTAGTGGCCAACGCGCTCAACAGCGTCGCTACGGATACAAAGAAGATCACTCTCATAAGGAAGAACCTAACCTTCCTCTCTACGTGAAGAGTGAGTCCAATAATCCATACAATTGATGTATAAAATACCAAATATCACTCATTTGAATTATATTTACCAGAAAAGGTATTTCTGTCTGTTTTCATGAATATATGAATTTAGTACTGTTGCTTGACGCAACAGAGATATATCTCTGTGTTTCCGTAGAGAAAGTGACATATTAGACAGGAATATCCCATGATACCTGCGTTGATCCGCCATTACGATCTTGCCGTTATAGCAGATGTGTGAATTTATTACTAAATTTTAGACTTAATCAGCGTGATTTTCCTGTTTTCCGATGGTTTTTACATCAGATTGGACTATTCATTTGCTCACAGCAAAAGTTTGCAGGAGCCCCATTTTCGGTACTCATGAAAGTAGCGGCTCGAGCAATGGGTCAACTATGTTTTATTCCTACTAACCCTGAATAATAATAAAAAAAAACCATCGATTCTTTGGTGAAGCACCACGTGCCTCACCTGGGTTCGCTTTTTAAGCAGGTTTCATAATGCCGAATAGAGCACAGTTACTAGATTGCAGCTGGGTTCGATCTTCTTAAGCAGATTTAAATGGCGAAAAGAGCACGGTTGCCAAATTGCAGCTGGGTTCAATCTTTCTTATCAGGTTTAAATGGCGAAAAGAGCACAGTTGCCAGATTACATCAGGGTTCGATCTTTCGGTATGAGTTTAAACGGCGAAAGAGAACAAATGCAAGGTTGCTGGAGCTGCCACTGACTTAGACACGCGCAGTGGAACTTGCATGCGGAACGCCAAATGTGTGTAGCTTTTAAGGTATTTCTAGGCTTTTCGACGACATTGACCGATATTCAGCGTAAATCAGAAAAAGTCTGACAAATTTCGGACAGTTGGAACGTCACTTCAAAGAAACTTATTCAAGATATATACTCGAGCGAAAAAATGCGATGGTAAACTCGATAGTAAAGGTGAAACTGCGGTCAAGAGGTGAGACACAGATCGGTTTGATGAATCGCATTCTGAGATACGTTTTTCAACCGCAGTTTTACCGTTTGTTATACTGGTTGACATCCGTCTATATGTATAATATTTCCGGTTACCGATGGGAGCACCGGCGGTTGACTTTGAAATTTGATGGAATTAGGAAATTCACCGATGATTTTATCAGTTGTAAAAACAATACAGATTGTATTTTCGAGCGTTATGGACTATGGTCATACTCCTGAACTGGACTGTGTATAATCTTTATGTAAAACGGTGGAATTATCGGTGAGTTGGAAAAATTCTTGGAGGATCCTCAAAACAACAGCTTTGCGCGTCAACACCGGTTTTTGTTCCGCGATTTTTTACGAGAAAAAATATTGTTTTTTTTTTGGTTTTTTGTGCGTTTTGCTTTTTGTGTTTTTCGCTCTTCTACCCTCAATTTGCAGCGCAGTAAACACCGCCGCCAGGTGCACACGTGAACTCCCCCCCCCCCCCACACCCCTGAACCAACCCTATTTCCGTGGAGTAATCATGATTACTCGATCTCCTTCCATGTAAATTATACAATCATAATTACGATCTCGAAAATAAAAATAAAACGAGTGTGAAAAAAATGACAAAGCAGCAGGTGTGGAAAAGTATCCGAGGGCGATAAACCCTTTCATCGCCTTTTCCAACTCATACATTCATGGGGGAAAATCATGTATGAATGAGAGAGCTAGAAGATATTCCAGGTGCGCCACTGATTCCTGATGACTCTGTCTCTCTTTTTATTCCTCCATTGAAAAGTACAAGTTAGACAAGAATGGATAAGAAGGAGATAGTACCACCTCCTTCCACCTTTTTCCAACTAATTCATTCAAAAGGAAAATGAGAGAGGTAGAAAATATCCTATGAGTGCTCCCCTGACTCCAAGACTCTCTGTCTCTCTCCTTCCTCCATTAAAACGTAAATGATAGACAAAAATGGATATACGGATGATACCACCTCCTTTCATCCTTTTCCAACTCATTCATTCAAAGGGAAAGTGAGAGAGCTAGAAGAGATCATGGGTGCACCACTGACTCATTATGATATTCTCTCTCTCTCTCTCTCTCTCTCTCTCTCTCTCTCTCTCTCTCTCTCTCTCTCTCTCTCTCTCTCTCTCCTTCTTCCATTAAACAGTGCATGTTAGACAAGGATGATACCACCTCCTCTCATCCTTTTCCAACTCATACTTTCAAAGGGCAAATGAGAGACATAGAAGACATCCTAAGTGCGCCACTGTTTATTATGACTCTCTGTCTCTCTCCTTCTCTTCTTTCTCCATTAAATAGTAAACGTTAGACAAGGATAATACCACCTCCTGTCAGCCTTTTCCAACTCATACATTCAAAGGGCAAAAAAGAGAGCTGAGAAATATCCTGGGTGCGCCGCTGATTCCTTATGACTCTCTATCCCTCTCTCCTTCCTCCATTAAAACGTACATGTTAGACATGGATAGATAATGAGGCAAAACCTCCTCGTTTCGTCCTTTTCCCACTCATGGATTCATGGAGGAAAATGAGAGAGAAAGAGGAGATCCTGCGCATGCGCCACTGAAAAACATGGCGCATGACATCCTGCGAGAAGACGCTAAATTGGAATTAGCACAAAAAGTGCATAAGCATTTGGCACAATGAAAGAGCGGACTGGCGGGAGTGCCTCTGAAACAAGCTCCAAATGGTGTAGCAGGAAGAAGAAGAAGAAGAATAATATGACTCCGGACCAGAGACAATACAAGGCATCTTCAAACGCCTACGCCTCTGAGAAACGGAATAAAAAAGGGGGGTCTGCGTTGCAAATATCATAAGACTATTTTCTTCTCTCTCTCTCTCTCTTTCTTTTTCCCCCTGTCATTAAATGTTTTATGGGTCGCTGGTTCAGAATCAGACGTCTGCGGACTACATTTTGACCGCCAAAGCCGCCACTTTGAAAAAAAGAAATTGGTCCAAACACACTAGCGGATCCAGGAAATCGTCCTTCTTTCTCTTTTCCCATAAGAACACATGTGTTAGAAAAGGACACACACATTCTATAGGGAGAAGAGGGGGGGGGGGGAAATTCCTGGATCCGCTAACGGCCCGAAAGTAGGTTTATATGCATGAAAATCGACAAATCTCTTCGAACATCGACATTTTGGCGAAAAAATATTTATGAAAAAAAAAAAAAGGTCATTAAAAATGCATACATTTTTCCTAGGTCACTTTTTGTGAAAAAGAAAAATTAGCGCCACTAGAGCACGCTACAAATTGGGCTAAAAATGTGATAATACAGTTTTTTCCGCGTCTTTATAAGTGAGCAATGCATTTCCAATTGCACGTTAGAGCTTCAGTGGCATCGCATGCAGTCTGGCAACATTAAAGAATGTCCATTTAAACGAATGAAAAAGGTCGAACTACTAGGGGTGCTCAGTTTAAATAGACGAAATGCAGCGTTGCCAAATTACACGCGAAGCCACTGGCTTCAACTATTTAAAAAAAAAAAAAAAAAAAAAAAAAAAAAAAAACAAGGCCCATTTTGGGGGTGCGCGCTATTTCCCGTTTCACAATAATAACGATAAAATCGCAGTCGCCACAATAAGTTCCGATACGTCGCTAATAACGGTCAAATAGATAAGATAAAAAACTAATACCACAACGCTCATAGCAGTACATTGTATCAATATTAATAACTTATTTACGTCTGTCATGCAATACACCCCAGGAATGCTCTTCCTTTAGTAAGTAATTGAAGCCGTCTCTGGAAATAAGGGCTCATAAAACAATAGATGTGCTTTTCCCGAGCATTGTGCATTGTGAACCCATGGAGGTTTTAAGCTGAAGAGCAAACCTGTTGTTTTATGAGCCCTTTTTCTGGAGATGGCCTCAATTCGTCGCAAAAAATTAGTCATCTATTCTAGTGCTCTATCAATGGTTTGCGTTGTCCAGCAGATGATTGAGAATCGCCCCGGAAATTTCAAAAAGCTATCCTTGACTTGGAAAGGGGTGGTTTTCAACCAAAAAAAAAAAAAAAAATTGTAGTAAACAAACAGTATCCAAAATAATATACGAGCTTCCAAAACAAATACTTCTAATTAGAAAATTCCGAGAGAACGGTCTTCCCCCTTCCCTCTTCCAAGAAAAAAGAAAACCGTATGAAGAGATGGATGGTTTTGGAGGGTGGAAAATACTTCCGTTGAATTACTTGAGGTGAATTCCTTGGACGAAAGTTTAGTTAAAAGTTTTCCCAACTCAAGCCGTTTTTGGGAAAAATAATTTAGCAGGGTGGTTTGGAACACCCACCCTAAATATACATAAAATATGCATTTTTTTGTAAACCATGGGGGGGGGGGAGCAAACAAAATATTATCAAATGTCGAAACAACACTAATAGGTGTATACAGATTCTAACTTTGCCCACTGTAAATAAACCGTGAGATCAATCAAACCATTATTAGATCAATCATAACCCGTTATTTCCCCCGTCCCTCTCTCCAGTCTCTCCCTCCTTCTCTTTAAACAAACAAATAAACAGATAAACAAACAAACTCTGTAAAAAATACGTTAACCACTAAAAATCAGCAGACTATTTTGACAGGAGAGGAGGGGACCAATAAACAACGAATTTTCAAATAATTGACGAAAGAATATATAAGAAGTTAATTCACCTCTAAATCCGAAGACAATTCAAGACGTAGTCACAGGACACGATTACAGATCCATGCTTGAGAGCATGAAACTCAGGGAGTAATCCGGCACAAACTGATAACACCACTTATTTAAGAAATCAATGATAACACGGCAGTTATCACTCAAAGAATATTAAAAATCAGATCTGAAGAGAAACCCTCATAACTGATCACAAAATTTATAAAAACAGCTGATAAAAATAAGTCGAGCATTCGACTTACTTAAAGAACACCGCACTTGTTTTAAAAATTAATGTATGACAATACGACAGTTATCACTGGATGGATATTAAAAAATTCGGATACGAAAAGGAGCCTTTATTACCGGTCACAATTTAAAAAAAAAAAAAAAATTAGTGAGATAAATCACTAGTCGAATCGTAGGAAAAACGGGAAAGAGTCGGTAGGGAACAGAAACAACAACACATAAAAAGGACGCGAAAGCACATGGATCGTCGGTTCGTAGCGGGAAAAAGGAACGGCACTCGTTCACTGAAGAGACACGCGACCAGAGTGGCTGGCATCAACTCACAGACTAAAAAACCAAAAAAAGAAACATGGCACAGCTCTTCTGTGTCTTCCTACACGCGGTCGTACCTATGGAGGACCCCCACCAATCCCACTAGTCCCACCATGCCCCCCACCCCCCACCAAGCGCGACGTACAACTTACATTCATTCAACCCCACTCACGGTCGGACGGGCTGAGAGGGCTCACGGGATTCAAACCCAGACACTCTGACACCGACAAAGAAGTGTTAGTAGTTGTTTATGCAGAGACCCGTGTCTGCTAACCCGCGAGTAGCCATTGGCGGATCCAGAATCTATCCGTCTCTCTCTTCTCCCATTAGAACGTGTGAGTTGAAAAAGGACAGATAAGGGGCAGTCAAGAGATTTTCGCCCCATCTTCTAACCTTTTCTAACACATGCATTTAAATGGCCAGAGAGAGAGAGAGAGAGAGAAGAACAATTTCCTGGATCCGCTAGTGCCAGAGACAAACGTGGGTTTGAAACACCAAAACCAACAAGATGCGACTTTCCTGCGAGATGCTGAAGAACTCGGAGGAATTCAGACTTGTTCATGGTAAATATCTAACCTTGACTCGGCTGAACACTGCCAGGGACTAAATCGAGACAAATACAGAGACCCAGCACAACCCACGGTTTAATTCCTACGTTAAAAAAGTGAGGTTGGGCACAAGGTGTTCGTTTTGATCGGGGATTTATCGAAACGACAGCCAAACAGTCTGCATAAAGTGAACGCACCTGAGGGAACTTTCGGAGGATGTGGTCCATAACTTTCGATGAACTCAACGGATTTCGAATATTTTTAGCTTAAATAAAAGCTCAGACCTTAAGCTTACATTTGAATGATGACATCATACTTTCAGAACAACGACAAGCTCAGAAAAAACAAAAATGGATATAAAAACGGATGTTCCAGTGACAAGGCACACCAAAATAACTATGTTGCAGTAACAGACTTATTATAGTTGTTTAGCTTTTTAGTTTTAGTTCGCAATGTGGGAGTGTCCCTCTGGAAATTACGTTAGAATCAGCTGGAAGTAATTGTTTCCAGAAGTTGGCCGGTGGCCGACTGGCCGTGCTTTGATCGCATCGGTAAAATATAATAACACAAGCAAAATGAGCTCCGGTTTTTTATTAATCCTGAATGAAAAAGAAAAGTGCCTCTTACTGAAACTGGAACGTTGTCTCTTACCGGTGCGTTGTGCGTTCACCTTACGTTAAATGGTGAACTTTGCCCAACCTGTGTTTTATATTTTTTTACTTTCTCGCTCCCCCCTAAGGAGAGGAAGTATTGTCATCATGAAAAATTTGGGAGTTGGGATTATTCCATTTCTTGGCATTTCAGGTGCCCCCGAGTTGAAAAATTTGGAAGTTGGGGTTATTCCATTTCTTGGCATTTCAGGTGCCCCCGAGTTCAAAAATCATATGCCCAAAAAATGTCTGTCCGTCTGTGGTACAGAACTTCGAAACTATTAGTCCATATGCATCCAAGTTTGGCAAGAGGGGTTCTTTCTGATAGTTCTAGTATAAATTACTTTTACTTATTAGATAGGTTTATTTAGAGGTTTCCCAATTCTCTGTGTTTTTCCTGTATTTTCCTTGTGTTTGCAAACAATTTAAAACAGAAGCATGGTAAAAAAAAAAAACAAAAAAAAAAAAACAAAAAAAAACAAAAACAAAAAACAAAAACAAACACATGTCTGTACATGATCATTTTTGCTTTGACTTTGTGCTTCAAAGTGGATTGCGCAGTTAGTTGATATACCCGCACATCATTTTACTTCAATATTTGTAGACCCTACAAATATTGAAGAAAAATGATGCACAGGGCCAAAGGGTTTCTGCACATCCACACTGTTGCAGTGCTGCACATTGTCAAAGTCAAAAAGAGAGTGTGCCGACGATTTATAGCGAGAAAGTTCGCCAGAAAAGCTGGTGTTTCACAACCACACAGAAACACACGATCAAGAAAAGCTTAGCTGAAGTAATGCCTGACGGCAGTTCCAGCTAGTTGGGGGTTACGGCTCGGTGCTTATCTGGGTAGGAAGCCCGATTGGCAGGAGTTTTGGTGAGTAGGGACACTTCTATTTTTTTTTGGAAGTGGAGGAATCTTACAGAACCGTCTCGACTATCGGAGAGGTAGTTATAAAAACTTTCCTCAGCCAAAGAAAAGAAAAAAAAAATCAAGAAAAGCAGAACATACATACATGATATTAGAAGATAATTTGAAAGATACTATATTAAATAAGTAAAAGAAATTTAAAAAAAAAGAAAATATCTATCGATTCAGCTTAGAAAATGGAGTCGATCGCCCTCAAGGGGTTTCATATCTTATGCAATGGGACCGTTTCACTCATTGCAACACATGACTCACCACATGGGCAAAAAGGTGATGTCACCATAACCCCGCTTGTGCCCCCTCTATAGATTCAGCTAGGAAAATGGAGTCGATCGCCCCCAAGGGGTTTGATGTATTGTGCAAAAGGGCCGGTTTTACTCATCCATTGGCGAATACAGGGGGTTGGCGAAGGGAGCGATCGCCCCCCCCCCGTTAGGCCCAAAAAGTGGGAAAAGAGGGAAGATGAAGGGGGAAAGCAAGAGCGAAAAAAAGAAAAGGGGGTCACTAAAGGGCAAAAGTCCCAAGTTCGCCCGTCCCCCCCCCCCCGTTCGCAAAGGCTGGATCCGCCACTGTTCAGTGTAAGACTGTAATGCATTAAAATACTCCGATCTGTTAAATCTTTTCTCAACCGTTAAAGTTGTCGATGACTTTAAAAAACTTGCGGATATTTTAACTAACCAACGGCCGCGGCGTTTCCACCGATTGAGAAAAGATTACAGATCAGAGCATTTTCGTGCTTTCAATCATAAATTTGAATTGAACTGTGGAATCATTTCTCAACCAGTGAGATCATCGGTAGACAGAAAAATGTCATTAATGATACATTATGTATCATGATACATTATGTATCATGATACATTATGTATCATGATACATAAAACGGCAGCTCAGCAAAAATGAGTCCATTTTACTCGCCTAACTTCTTTTTTCAAGACACGGAAGCAGAGCATTATCGGGGTCTCTATTTGTCTCAGGAAAAAGCGATTCAACTAATTAAGAAAGAAGAAGGAGTTATCAGTTTCGGGAGTAATCGGCGCTATAGTAATAGTGCAGAGGCGGGATGGGTTACAAAAGCAATTCGGCCCAACTCGGTCGGTCGCTTGTCGTCCAGTTTTCGGATAATGCGCTGCAAGAGAGGGATACATAGGAGGTGGGCGAGATGATGCGCCGACAATTGACCGGGGGACGCTCAAAAATAACTCACACGAGCACACACGACCGCGAGTTCGGAATTCCGATCAGGACACTGCACATCGAGTTTTTCACGGACAAGTTCTAAAACGCGTGGATTTAGACTTCGCGCGGGATTCGGCCTCATTCACGTCCACCGTAACGCGATTAGTACACGCTTGCAGTGCAGTGGCGCGGCGGCCGCGGCGTCTCGTGCGATTTGGCAATCGTGCATTCTGCTATTCAAACCCGTATAAAGTATCGATTCTAGTTGAGACAGGAAAATAGACTGTTTCAGAAAAGCGATGGTTCGTAACGATTGTTATCAGGCAGCTGCTGATGCCGACATTTTTGGACGAAACGACGCTAGATAGCGGATAGCGGGAATCGATCAATCCAATTTGGTCCAATAGAGCCAATCATGTTAGAACAAAGAACTCTTTTTCAAGTTTACAAAGTCACGTGACGCCGCCGTTTAAACAGATATAATAAATCGATTCCGGGTAAGATTCGACTGCATGCAAATTCCACATAAAAATCAGTCACATCCAACTCGAACATTCCTAAAAAATCCTAAGCACGCTTTACAAAGAAAAATTTCGAGGACGCAGAATTAACTATCGCAAAAAGTTCGCATTTCTTTTCCTGATTAAAAATTAGAAAAGTCCGCCCAAAAATACTTTCATGGGAGTATTCTTACACGGTAGAGACAAATAAAATCGAGGAATGAAATAGATAATTGCCTTCATTCTATCGTATGTGCAATAGCAAAGAAACATTCACTCCCATTTATTTACTCATTTAGGATATCCGACGCGGCATTATCAATGGATAGTTAACTAATCCTACATGACGATATCGGTATTGCATACACTAAAAAATGAAGGCGCTTCTCAACTTTAATTTTTGTTTTACGATTTAATATCGGCTTGTTTTTAATTTATTTAGTCGAATATACTGATGTCGCGAGGAAATAAAAAATTGATCGGAGTAAAATGAGGATTTGAAGAGTTTTACTCAACATTCAAAATTTATAGGCTACCGGTTTAAATAACTGCAGTGCACACTGCACAGTCATGGTCATGATCTGAGCAAACAGGTCACCAAATTCTGAGAGACTGCAATAAATGATTATGCATTATTACTGGTAGGAACCAGCGATGTATGATGCAAATTGCATACACACATTCAACCAGAGACAATATTTAAATACATACAGTGTATCCCAAAAGTCCGTAATAGGTCAACGTCGAAAACACGTATACTTTCAGTCTGGCACAAAAAGAGTAACAAACAACTCCTTGCATTTTGGCTTCGGTATGCCACCAGAAATTCTTATAATTAATTGAGTCAAGTATTGCGGGTAGTCTACCTCCGCAGGAATCGGCTAAAGTAATTTTTATCCCCGACTGTACATACCTAACGTCGATAAAAACCAGGTCTGCTAGTAATGTTGGTTAACAACAGATCAACAGAGTTTTCCATCGATTGAGATGAGAAATTCTGCCGGCCATAAGCTAAAGAGCAGACCCGTTGTTTCAAATGAGTGTTGCCAGATTTGGGCTTAAAAGCCGTACGACCGTACGTTTTACATTGATTCTTATGGAAAATACACGGCCCAGAGTCGTACATCTGGCAACACGGGTTGTTTATTGATGAGAGATATGTGTTTTTCAAATTGGGCTTAGTAAGAGCATCTGGGAAATACTGTACACCTAAAACAACACACGAGCTCTCTCGGCCGTGTTAAAATCGAGTGGAGAACTTTTTCTTTGGAGTTGAAAAAAAAAAAAACAGAAAATAAAAGGAAAATCAAACATCGAACAGCTCCCACGTTGAGTGTTGCGCTAAGAAGTTGACTTCACGTGATACCAGTTTAGCCAATCAGAGTGAATTTCGTTGGCCAACACTCAAAATGGGAGCCATTGGATTGTGGGTGCCCGCAAAAAAATTGCCGGGGGGGAGGGACTTTTTGTAACTCATCGAAAGGTCTAGAGAACACTACCCAATGATAGGCAGGCGGGTAGGGTGATTCTTATTTTTCAAAAATGAGTATTTTTTGTGCGAACGGTCGATTTTTTGTTCTTTGTGGTCTAAAAAATTGACCCATAACAAGCATTTTGAAAAAAATTGACTCTAAGTGGCCGCTCATCGGCAAAAAGGGCGTAAGTACCAAATATAAATTTTTGGGTGTTTTAATAGTCAAATATGGTGTAAAATGGCCACATTTGGCCCTATATGGGCTGAAATTTTCATTATTTTTGGCTTATCTGCAGTCCTAATGCCACAAAAGTCCATTTCAAGATATGCGTAAAATGCTCTCGCCGCGCTTTAGTCCAGGCAATGGGTGATTATTGGAAGAACAAATTCTTATCAAAGGTTTTTTGGGCTTAATCGCTTCGTCTTGGTGTCAGTAATGACCAGCTAAAAGTCCCCACGCCTAGGTGCTGTGCTTAATTCAGGGGAGGGGGGGGGAGGGCCCCAAAATCGATTATTTCGATATATATCGAAAACGATGCAAGGTATCGAAAAAATCGATACATGATTTTGTTTCTGAGGTAATTTCCAACAAGGGAGGTCCTTTGTGTTTTTACGCTCTGACGATGTCTAAGCTCTCAAAAACACGATTTAAGTTTTGGGCGATTTTCAGGAAAATTGATACCCCGAGGCAACGCTCATTTAACACAATGTTATTTTTAGTGATTTCGATCGCCTTACCGTAGCATTTAGAGTGCTCTGATTTTTATAAAATTAGGTATCCGGGGGTTTTATAGGCCGCTGATTTCATTTTTTGAGTCCAAATTACCTTAAAACGTGATTCAGACAAGCTTTTTGAGCTTTTATCACAAAATACAGCTTTTTAGATCGATTTTTACGATACCTTGCATCGCTTTCGATATATATCGAAATAATCGATTTTGGGGCCCTTTCCCCCCTCCCCTGAATTAAGCACAGCACCTAGGCATGGGGACTTTTAGCTGGTCATTACTGACACCAAGACGAAGCGATTAAGCCCAAAAAACCTTTGATAAGAATTTGTTCTTCCAATAATCACCCATTGCCTGGACTAAAGCGCGGCGAGAGCATTTTACGCATATCTTAAAATGGACTTTTGTGGCATTAGGACTGCAGATAAGCCAAAAATAATGAAAATTTCAGCCCATATAGGGCCAAATGTGGCCATTTTACACCATATTTGACTATTAAAACACCCAAAAATTTATATTTGGTACTTACGCCCTTTTTGCCGATGAGCGGCCACTTAGAGTCAATTTTTTTCAAAATGCTTGTTATGGGTCAATTTTTTAGACCACAAAGAACAAAAAATCGACCGTTCGCACAAAAAATACTCATTTTTGAAAAATAAGAATCACCCTACAGGCGGGTCTAAGCCCCCCCCCCCCCCAAGGGGGAAACTCAATTTTCCAAATGGTACTATTTTAAGCTATTGTAGATGTCTCAATTAATAATGATAATTTCGACGAGTTTGATATTATGAATGAAGAGACAACAGACGATAATTTTGGTTAAAAATGTTTATGAAAACTAGTCCTTGCAAAAAATGAAATAAAATATAGGTAAAATAAACAAAGAATAAAGTTCTTTAAGTACTTTTACTCCTTCGGTGAATATTTTATCTTTTTCCCCCCTTTCGTTTTTTATTGTGAAGTTTCAATTTTTCTGAATTCGGGGGGAGGGGGGCTTGCCCCCCGCGGCGCGGCGGGCACCCACGTGTTGGATGATGTTACTCACACGGGAAAAAAAGATTGGTGAAAATAACCATACGGATACCTGATTTTGGCACCTGCTAGATGTTATGGTAAACTTGACCAGAAATATGGTACATTTACCGATTCTTTGAGTAAATTCTACATGCAATTAGGTAACATCACCTAGTACCTAGTCAAAACATAGCATACTTCTGGTTAACATTACCATAACATCTAGCAGGTGCCAAAATCAGGTATCCGTATGGTTATTTTCACCGTAGTTTTTTTCCGTGCATCACATTTTGCTGAGACCAAAAAAAAAAAATTGCCCACTGTGTCATTTGCATTCTACAAATATGCGGTTTTTGGTATGAATACAGAAGCCTCTGCGGCTTAATCAGCCATAAATCTGTTATTTTCGAGATGCAGTATAAGTTTGCTCGCATACTGAACTAGAGCGGAATCATAATGCTATCTATCACCTCGATTCATCGCTCTAGGCTCATATAATGTGCAGTCCGGACGGTCCTAGGATTAACGTGAAAGTTCGAAATGCTCGCTTTCGATTGGTCAGCGTTGAACTTTCGAGCTACTGCTCGACCACACACATATAATAGCTTCCAGACCAAGGGATAAAATTAATAACAAATTCTTAAAATTCACGACGATAAATCTCGAAATTAAGGACTCAACCTACAGTACGATAAAAACGATTAATTGATAGATACCGATTTTGATGATTGGAAACCATCTGATGGTTTTTGGTTCTGGGAAAACTAGGTTGTTCTACGGAACTAAAAAAAACCACGTAACGAAGAGAAGAGGAGAGGAAAAGGGACACATTTTATTTTTTTGCAATGATAAATTTAAAAATGCTTGTCATCGCTTACAAAGGGATTCTTTCCTTTCAGTTTAAGGTTTGTTAACTATACATCTGGTGGTAATGCTTGCAATTTCGCAACGTTGCATTTTGTCCATTTCAGCCAATGAAGGTCGAATTTCAGGGTGTTCGCCGCATACCCGAAAGTTTGGACGCTTTCGTTCGTTTAAAATGAATAAACTGCAACGTTGCTAGATTACACGCTTCGCCACAACATTAGTTAGCATCGGAGTAAGTGGCGGGTCGTGCAATGTGGCAAAAACGTATTCTATCCATTTTTTATAAAAAAAAAAAAAAAAAAAAAAAAAAAAAAAAAAAAAAACGTAAAATAAACGATCTTCAGCACGTTTACTATGCCCTCGAAGAAATCGATACTTTTGTACAGGTTTAAATGGGTGAAAGCATGGTAGGCACGTTGCACGAGCAGTCATGCACTAATCGGAGGTAACATGGACATTGGCTAGTGGCTAGTCTTTTTGAAAGTATGGTGTTTGTTGAGCATCGATACATTTCTTCTTTTGATATGTTCCAAAGGCACAAAAAACCAATACTCGATTTCAGGGGAGCATAATCTTTTACAGATCATCTGCTAGATCTTGGAAATATATTTCCTAATTTACTGCCTGATTTTCGTAATGGTGATGACTTTTTTTTCTTGTTTGAAGCAGCACGCAAAATAGAACGACAACAAATAAAAACAAAAACAAAACAAAAACAAAAAAACACGACAAAATAATTCTACAGACGGTTTTAATGCGAAGTCAACGGTTAGCCAACCATTACAACAATGCACTCATCGGTCGCAATCGGTTGTGATAAAACTCGCGTAGCGTTTCAAACTATCTCACTTACTCTCTCGTGACCCCCATGAATACCCATCTCTTTCTAGTTTCGAAATTCATATACAATAAACATCGTATACAGGCCCTTGTTTTGCGACATATTATCAAAATCTTTTGCGACATACTACCATCAAAATCGCATTAAAGTGCGAGGAATTCATTTCTACCAAAAAATTTCACAAAAGATGTATCAATATACGATTTTTGAAATTAGAGTGAAATAGCAGTACATGGGGGTTAAGCGAGAGCAAGAGAGACAGGTTGTCTTTTTTTGGACCGCTCATCGCTGTATCACTAAGTCATCACTAAGTCATCACTAAAACCCTCTATACTTGAAGACTACACACAGAAAGATCATGATAAGTTACTTATGGTGTTGTCAAAATTTGGCAACTGACTCTTCACCTTCTTTTCCATGTTGCTAACTGAGAAAAAGATATTTAAAAAAAAAAAAAAACTATCGATTCTTGAAGAAAACTGAAAAGCAAGTCAAAGAGCCCTAATTTTCTTTTAGGTAATTTTAATCTCTTTTTAACTTTCTCACTCTAATGAAATTAGAAAAAATTGAGAAAGTATTGCAATGGCGCAGAGTTTTTTTATTAATTTTGTTTCGATACTCGGCCCGCTGCGACTAATTTCAGTTAGCCACTTAAAGAAAAATGTGAAGAGTCAGTTGCCAAATTTTTAAAACACCCGAAGTGACTAATCATGTTCTTTCCGTGCAATGTTGTAGTCTTCAATTCTGGAAAAGTTTCCTCGTCCACGCGTGATCTAGCAGTTTTGAGTTTGTGCTCCCCAACGCAACGGATTTGCCAACCTCCAAGTCAGTCCCGCGCCCTCGCACCAAGCGCGAAAATACGCTGCGGGCTGGTGCTTCAGTGGTCTTCAATTCTTCAAATCCGCGCGGCGGTCGGCGGCAGTCACATCACTAATCTTCTTCTCTATCTCCTTCATCTAAGTTAGTCTCGGAAACAGCGAACGTGCGGAACTAACGGAGGAATGACTGACCGCACCGCAGTCTGCTCTGCTGGTGTCCGAGTGTCCGAACATTGCCGCTTGATAATTCACTTTCAAGCCCACTTTCTAACAAGCTGTCCGATCTTCGGTCTTCATCCTCCCCCTCCCCTCCACCCCACCATTCCCCCCCCCCCCCCCACGCTGACCTCTTTCAAACTCCTCATCTTAGAATCCACCGTGGCGTTGTCTTATTATCGTGATCGGGGGGGATTACAAATTTTAATCTAATCAGAGTTTAAAAAGCCTGCAGGCCGATTCTGGAGATTGAAGGATTTTGAATAGACTGAATCGGAATAAAGGATAGTTATTGGTGGAGGCAAGTCATGAGGTTGTCAAGTCTATAGATAAATCGGAATAAATCCTTCTCACACAGCCAATTAGACATATTCTGAATTTTTAATCGACTCGCCTCGACCAATCACCGCCATTCGTTCTAATGCAGTCGAGACCAAATTCACCAATCTTAAGAATCGGCTCCTGGGAAGGTAAATTGCGAGAGCTACGGTCGGTGACGAAAAAAAAAAGAGTCGAACGACTCCTTTGATTTTGGAGTAGGTATGCCACCCGCAACGCTTAAATTCATTGAGTTAAGGATGGTGAGTAGCCTACTTCTAGGAGTCGCAGTCGTCTGTCAATATTTGTGTTCCGAACTGCGTACAGACAGAGTGTCCCAGCCCACCCGGTAGGTAGGGCTTGTTACTCGAGAACGCCTGGTAACTAAGTTTTGAAATTGTACAGTCAAAGAATTGAACCAAATTTATTAATTATTCACATTTTCAAAAGCCCCGACAGCGTCGGGGGGAGGAGGGGGTCCTTAAAGAAGAGGCGATTGCTAACATGAGTGCTATCAATTTTTCCAAAAGCCCCTTTCTTTTTGAATCATGGGGTTTTTTGAAGGAAATATTTAATGGATCTGCCTACGGTGGCAGATCAAGAGATTTTTTTGAATCATGGGGTTTTGTGAAGGAAATATTTAATGGATCTGCCTACGGTGGCAGATCAAAAGATTTTGAATGATGCTTCACATGTGTAATTTACCTCAAAAATTCCACAGAGCCCGGGCCCCTCACTCCAAAATTTTGGGGTTTCAAGGCCCCTAGTATAAACATTTTTAGGCGTCAAAGTGTGACTTGTGAAACATGAATCAGCCTTGTCTTTAAGTGAGAAAAAACAATGCCACCACTATAATCACTCATTTCAAAATGGCGGTATTTTAAAGATTTTGAAGATTTGGTGGTTTAAAAGGCCGCCATTTTTAATTGAGTGATAGTAGCCACTTTTGAGTGCTTTAGAGATTACTTTCATCAGTTTTCCACCGTTAGCAAAGCTTAAAATTAACGTTCGGGAGGCTTAAATTTTCACAAATTTCTAGGGAGAGAACCCATGAAACTTCCCAGTTGAAGTTTTTCATGCAGCCTCCTCCAACTTTAATGTCACGACACGAAACAGAGAACAGAGTTCAACTGAAATTATGTCAAATTATGTTTAGAATTGCAAAATTTTTTACGACGCTCTGAAAAACACAGCTGGCTGTAGTTTCACTACCGTCATCGCGGTATAAGTTCCCTCTAGATTCCAGTAGAATTTCACAACTTTGCAACTGCAACACAGCGGCTTGGCCTGCTGTGTATTCTGATCAGACACTCACAAAAAAAAAAAAAAAAAAAAAAAACACTCGCAAGCAATATCTTGGCACTCATTACACCATTGCCATTCTCTGTTTTAAGGTTTAAACTGACCCTCCAGCTCAGGACTCAACTTAAATGGTGCCGAGTATGGAATCCTCACATTAGAGAATTTATCTCTTATAACTTCATTTGCTCCCCTACTAGCTCCAAAATAGCAAGGGCCTAATTTTACAGATCTTTTCACAGCAATATAGTGAGTAGAATTGGGCAAAACCAGCTTTAAACACTCATGAGACACAATTCCAGGTTTTAGACAGATAGCCTTTACCAAGGGTCAGGGTCATGTGAGAGTGAAAGAGAACAAGGGAGAAGATTGCACAAAGGAACCGAACAAACCACATACATACAGATTACACAATATCATGAAAACCACACTGAACATTAGAATATTACGTCTCCAGCCTTAAATTCCAGTTTTTTTGTTCTTTTCGACATCTTTACTGTAAGAGTAAGAATAAGACTTCAATTTTTGGAATGCTTAGATAAGTCCAGAAAACTTAAATGAGTCCAACCGTCCAACAGAGAAAAAACTAAAAAATCTTCAGTTTTTGGGGGAGACAGAAAGTTTGGCGTCACATTTTCAGCTAGGATAGTAAAAGAGCGAAAGCTACAGGAGAACATCTGCTCCCTTTCAGATCCGGCAATTTAATTTAATTTAATTTAATTTTCACTCCAAACCAGTTTTTTTTTCATGAATACAGTAAAAGTTCCTTGTGTGGAACGTCCTCTAAATGGAATATCTCGCCAAGTGGAATTTTTATCAGCACCATGAAACCTCCCATACTCAACTCTAACCGCAACTTCCTAAGTGGAACTTTTGCTGAGTGGAATTTTTTTTTTTTTTTTGGCAGGACCAAGGTTCCACACAACGAACTTTCATCATATGTGTCTAATTAATAACCTCCTTCCGATGTTATTTGACTTTGGCCTCCATACCAGTGTTTCTTTCAACGCTTGCGAACCAATGAATGATGAACAAGAAAGACATAGGCCTATAGATCCACCTCTGTCCCATTAAAGTAATATCGGCAGTATTTCATCAAAAATCTATCAAAAACTAGACTTCGATTAATAAGAATTTATGAGGGCACAGACAGCGCGCAGCACCTCAAAGAAGCTGCAATGAGCATCAATGAGTGGGCATCCAAAAAATAATTTAATTTTTCAGGAGAGACAAAAACTATGCCACCTTAACAGGAAGCATTCCTTTGATGTGAAAAAATTAATATGGATGCTCAATAGGATCAGAAAGAGGACCAAAAAAGAGTTCTTGAGATACCTCAATGGAGCTCTTGCAAGGTTTAGCTACAGGCAAATCGGCTAACAATTCTACAGTGAAATGCTGCGACAATAACGATGAGACCATTTAAAAAGTATAAAACTCACTTCTTGCAGAGAAAACTTAACTTGAAATTTTGTGTGGCCACCCTTGCATGTATGTACCAACCTCGGATTCGTACCCTAAACAAACAGCTGCCATCTTGCTTGATGGCAATCTCCGTAATTCACATGTATCGGTGTATCGCTGCTACGAACCTTCTGAAAAGAGAACGGCTGACTGAAACGAACATTGCAAAACTATAATTTACTTTTTATCTAGTCGTGTTAACATCATGTGAAAGTTTCTCCTCAGATTTGCGATTGTCCTGATTCACGTGAATTACAGCGATGGTCAACAAGCAACATGGCAGCTGTTTGTTTAGGGTGCGAATCCATGGTTCGTGCATACATGCAAGGGTGTCCTCCTGAAACTTCATGTTAAGTTTGCTCTGCGAGGAGTGAGTTTAAGACCTTTTTAATGGTCTCATTGTTATTTTCGCAGCATTTAACACTAGAAATGATACCAAGGCCAAACACCTGCAGCAAAACCTTGCAAGAGCTCCATTTGCCTAAAATAATATTGGCGAAAAGAAAGTTGACTCAAAATCAAAAGAAATGCATTTGTGCTCTTTCACCAAATACCCATTCATACGGGCATTGGGCCACATCAAATGCCACGGAGCGAAGCCCCCCAGTGGCGTCGATGATCTATCCGTCAACCAATGCCCCAGTGTGATTTCCTGAGGATAAGAAGGTTGGAAATAAAGCTTGTCGTAAGGACTGGAGAGGTGAGGGGGAAAATGTGATGAAAGCAAGATCTAAAGCTCATTGAGCAAAGGGGAATGAAAAATTGAATCTTACCTTTAACTCTGAAGCCAGCTCGTCTAATTCTTGAAGATCCATTTTGTTGATCTTGATCCTTGTTAGTCTTTCATCCATTTCTTTGATCCAATTCCTCAAAGCTTTGAACTCACTTTCAGCATCTAAGAACAAGTTTTAAAGAAAAACGAATTGAAAAATATTTTCAAATGGATAGGAACTATTGAAAAGGAAGGGGTTAATTCGTGTCAGTCAAGGGGATATCACAACTGGGCTACCTCTGTCATCGTTCAAATTTCACATGAAGGTAGTCCTTAGAGTGTTTGTCAACGCCTCGTCGTCACTTTTTGTACATGGGCCCTCAAAAGCTCAAAAAAAGCTTTCAAAAGTTTTCCAGGTTTATAGTAGAAGCATTGCATTCCTCTGATACAGAAGATTTACAGGCGTAATTGGCTAAGGCGCGCTTCTTTATCTATGCAACCCAGGTTTGAGTCCCGCTACCCGATGGAAAATTTGTGCGTTGGTAATCGGTCAGATTGTTACCAAACTCGTTCCTTTATCAAACATTTCATTCTCTAATGTAGAGCTCGTTTCAGAAGTGTAGGCGGACCAAAATCATACTCTTTGGCGAATTTTCAACTTTTATTCCTTCAAATCAATACCAATTTTGTCCCTGACTTTATTCTTTTGTGTTTAAAGTTTTCCTCATTGAATAGTGAACACTCAATTTCATTTTTATTCATTTTCATAGAGATATACCAAAAATAATGTTGACAAATTCCAAAGATTATCGGTCTAGGTCCGCCTACACTTCTGAAACTACCTCTACATTTGAACTTTGGCTTCTTCTACAAACTGTCACAACACAAAAATTTCTCTTGTTTGCAAATAAATAGTGGTTAATTTTGCCAGATATCCAGGTACCAGATTTTAAAATTTCGGATAAAAACCATGGATTATCTGAAATTCAACTCAGCGCTCAATGTTTGCAATGAATGCATCGAAACTAAAATTCTTTTCTTAAACTGACAGCAGAATATCTTTACTTTGATTGTTATTATTCTCGGCTGACATTCTTGACTGGATGTGTTCAGTGGAGAATCCATTCTTTTGCGAGTTGCCTTCCCTAATTTATTCTTATTCTCATCAACCAGCCATGGTGATCAAAATTGATTACCTGAAAATGGAGGGGAGGGAGGTGTCGCGCTGTCAAAACTATTTATTTTCAGGAAGAAAGAAAACAATAGTTGGAAAGATATTTGACCCCAACAGAATAAATAGATATTTGACCGCTACAGAATAACTAAATGTTTGACCACTACAGAATAACTAGATATTTGACCGCTACGGAATAACTAGATATTTGACCAGTACAGAATAACCAGATATTTGACCGCTACTGAATAACTAGATATTTGGTGCAACTACATTATACAAGAATCCTGTCACAACGAGAAAAATTAAAAACGAGAATACAGGAAAGAAGCAAATAACGAATAACTAAAATAATGTACCTTTTGGTGATCTATCCTCTAGGTATCTTATGGCAACTGCTTCTTTGACTTGATCCCACTTTTTGTTAATGAGAGCAACCCTTTGCAGGATTTCATCCTGTAGATCAGGACACGTTTTGACTAGGCGTTCTCCTTGATCATTGAATTCCGTTACTTTTCCACCCTTGTACTTGAACGCATCATATTGATTCTAGTGACATAGAGAGCATTCAAAATAGCTATTACAAAATTACAACACTTTATTTAGGTGCCTCCAGGCACCAGGCAATACTTGAGGATCCTTCAAGCTGCTAAATAGAGCTAGTAAGCACTATGCAAAGTTGTATCCTCCTTGGGTGAACTGAATGGCAAATACAGTAAAACCTCTAGTTAACGAATCTCAGAGGACTGAAAAAACCATTTGTTAATTGGAGTAATTGACAACTTGTTTATCGAAAAACCTGTTTTTCAGCTTATAGAAACAGAAAAACTCGACATTTTCCGATTCGCGTGTTGGAGCTCCTTCATTTTACGATAGATGCAATAAACTTTTTTACTTAACATCTGTATTCGCCCTAAGTACGTGCTTCATGGTTGCCTGCCACCGCGCCGACGAAATTCTACGCCGAACAGTGGGTGCTGTCAAACAGCAAGTGTTGCAGTGATTTACGACTTCACAATTCACATCTTCACCGCTAGGAGCCGGCCAGCTACTCCCATCCTCCTCCCCTCTTGCACTTGGCGCCAGCCAGACTATGCAGTGCACACTGTCTCCGTCAAGTGCGTTCCTTGTCACGCATTAGACAAGTTTGAACGACTCAGCTTCTGCGCGGCGCGATTCCGATCCGCATCTGAAACGACGACGAGTCGAACCATCCTTCCAATTACGATTCTTCTTGACTCTTGTTATGCACGTAACAGCGGTAGAAATTGTGAATACAGCTTGGAACTATGCGATTTTTCCAAGGAAATTCGTTAAAATATGGTACAGATGGTCTGCGGACTGCAAATTTTCTTCGTTAGTTAGAAAATTTGTTATTCAAAATTTATTAATCAGAGTCTTCTTTTACACAGGTAAGATAGGACTTTTGACGGGACCGGCCGAAACATTTGTTACTTATAGGTTTTCATTAACCAGAGGTTCGTTAATCGGAGGTTTTACTGTATATCTTTACGCTAATTAGTGCAACACCACAGTGTCATTCCCAAGACTTATGGAAATGCTCCTAGTAGATTTTCAATTTTTTGGTCTCAAATTCAAGCATAGCAGAAGTTTGAACGGCACCAACTCAACTGTAGAATAAGTTTCGGAGACGTTCGCATTTGGAGTGCAGTTATAAGGGGCCACTTTAACCCATTGGCATGTTTTGACATGAACCTCACACCATGATTATAAAAACAGATCTGCCCGTAACTCAGCAATAAAATATCTGCTAAGCGACAGCACTCAGGAGCTTGCAGCATCTCCCGACAGATAGCGTCACTCATTTCACTGAACTTTCACGGTTTCGCCCCTAGGAGCGCTACTCGTGTAAAAATCGCGCATAAGCACTGTTGTCAAGCAACTTTTCTGAAATTTAATGACACACCAATGCGTTAGGAGCTTTATTTCTTATCAACGCTGAGGAAAGTACTTAAAAATTGTCAGTATACTTGCCTACAGTTGTGCATAAATGAGTAAGTAGGGTAATAAACAATAATAAGGTAATCAAAAGTCATTCAGGCGAGGAAAGGAAAATTAGTTATGTATGGAAAACCTGTGTTTAAATGTGTGATAGACCTAAGACGGTGCGATATCAACCAACCAATAACGCTATGAGCAGGTTGGGAAGGCGAGGAGGGTCTCCCAGAGGTTAGTAGCCTGACAATTTACATCAACTTGAAAACAGGTCATAAGATTCATCGATGCCCAGGAGAACTTTTGCTCTCAATGGTCTAAAAATTATGCTGTTGAATTTCAATTAAGGTTGATCGTCGGTCAATTTCTGTAAGGAGTGTGTAGGGTTCTTTCTATGAATCTTGACCCAAGATTTGATTAAATGATCAATGATTTGATTTGATTTGATAAAGAAATTAAATTTACTCTTACCGAATAAAAATCTCGACTGATTACATCTGCAGGAGAATGATTACTAAAAGAGTCTAGGAATGAATCAAGCCAGGAGTCAAGTTGATTAAAAGATTCATAAAACTGGTCTACAGTCCATTCCTCTGCTGAAAGAGCAAGGGCAAGAGGGTCTTGCAATTCCTCCTGTAACAGAAGATTACAAATAATTAAGCTACTAATTTAGACTTTAAAGAGACAAAAAATAAGATAAAATAAAAATGTGTGTCACAAGCAAAACTCAAGCTGTTTACTTACAATAAAAAAATATTTAGATCAAGCATAATGTTGACTTACAGAATAATTGTATCGAGACTCACTTTAGTTCATTTAAAAATAAATATGCTGAAAAAAGTGGTGATTTCATCAGATTAGGTTTTCTTTGATTCGTTTTTTGCCTACGGTGTTTTAGATGATATGATGTGTGTTTGAAGACCAAAGAGAACCAGTTGAGAAAAACTTGATCTGTGGGTATCAATATCATCTTTAGCTCAGAGGCTTTAGAATGAGCGAAATCAAATCTCGATATAATTATTTCGTAAGTCACCATTATGCTTGATCTGAATTTCTTTTGATCATAAGTAAGAGGCACGCTTTTAAAGAGACACATAAGAGACACATGCAAAGGTTATTCCGAAAGAAATGCCACCTCCCTGAGGTACGGCCAATTTTTTAAAAGTGTAATGTTAGAGGAATTCTGCCGCTTAAAATGAATGTTTAACTAGCAGACCACCCAATTCAAGGTTTTTTTTAAAAAAATAAATGATTTTGACCCGTGCCTCAAAGGGCCTAAAACCATGGCCTCATCTGAAATATGCATTTACGGGAGTTTGATACATCAGATCTTGCTGATTGATAGTCCTGGTCGGTTTTGCTTTGTCATTTATAACTGTCCTACATAGGCTATTTATGAGCGTTGAAATACGATTTTATTGCCTATTTTTTCTGCCACTCACAAAATGGCCTATTAAGGAGTAAGCAAATGAAAACTGAGTAAAACCGTCCAAATGTTTGCTCCGATAACCCACAACTTAGCAAATTTTCACAGATTTGATGGATCAAACTCCCAAAAATGTATTCTTTGATATTTAGGCATTGACTTTGAGGCATGGGTGAATTTTTTTTTTTTTTTTTTTTCCAAATCCTTGGAATGGGTGTTTTTCCTTTGCATGAGGCACATAGTAAGCAGTGAAAATGCTTAAATTTGGTAATTTTCAAAAATAAGAGACAACCAACTTCTCCTTCATAGCTCTTTACAAAATGAACAGCTTGATAAAAACTAAATATGAAATTCAAGCTCCAAATAGGGCTGTTGCACACTTTAGCTAAAAGTGATTTCAGAGTTCATGGAGGGGTAAAAACCTTAAAAAATATTGGTGGTAGCACTAAACACTTACAATATCTACTCCTAAACTCATAAAAATGCTTTTAGATGCAGGACCATAACAGCGGAGTTGAGCACTAATAATGGAAGATTCCCCTCTTTATTTTGTCACCCTTTCTATGTTGGGAAGGAAAATTCACAGAGTAACTAGTTATCAGAGGCATGATCAACACTTGATGCAAGGTACTGTGACACCTGGTGACACTGGTGACAAAGTAGAGTCATCTCTTATTGACCTTTTTTTTGAAGAAGGGACAATATTATTAGCTGGAAATCTCAAATTATTAGTGCTCAACACTGCCATTATAATCGAGCTTTTAATAGTAATTTATGAATTTAGGAGTGGATATTGTAAGTTTTTGGTGCTATCATCGGTATTTTTTGAGGTTTTTAAACCTGACTCAACCCATGAATCAAAAGTGTGCTACAGCCCCATTGCTGAAACGAAAGAGTGCAAAAGACTCATTGAAGAATGAAGGGAGTAAAAGTAAATAGAATCAAATAAACATAAATGAATAGTAAAAGGTTCACCTTGCAGCTTTCAATCAACTTGCTATCCATGAGATACTGATAATTGATATCAAACGAGGCTGACAGCCGACTCTCATCTTTGCCCCAAGAGCGTCGCCAACTTTCTTGCTCCAAATCCCTCCTGTAAAGTAAAACGTTCCAAATGAAAATATTACATGATAAATAAACTAACGTAAGCTTCAGAGTGAAAACAATGACATTCAGTGAACATTGAAAAATAAAGGAGTAATTTCGCTTTGCTAAAATCGGTTTAGATTGAATTTTTGTCAAACTAATTTTACTTTCACTTAGGCTTACAGAAAAAAACTCTTTATGACGGCAAGAAGGGATATTTGTCGACTCCCACTCAACTGCACGGACAGTGAGTAAGATCGTCTGTTGACAAATATTTGGGCGGAGGCATTAGGGCAATTGCCACAGCCTTGATGTAAGTATACGCACTTTTAACTGTCTTGAGAAGAAAGGCAAGCCTGCCGCGACAGACATTTTATCTGTAATTAAAATGGGGCCTGCTTCTTGCTTTTGACCAAAGTATCGTGCACTGTTTTGCGCCCAGCTAAGCATGCAAAACCGGTTATGGGAATGATAACATGCTCCGAGCAGTTAATTATTCTTTGAAAGGTATGGGCATCAAATTTACTGTGATTCGTAATAAATACAACTTATGAATGAGACATTGTTTCTGCTAGTGAGTTGATACGAGGAAAGCCGACTCTCTCTTAACGATCGGTTTATCCATGAGGTAAATTATTGGCCCCCAGGAGTGTAATAAAGTGACCATCATACTTTCTTTCAAATAATATTTTTCGATGGTAAACATTTGTAAAACTTTCAGAGAAGAAAAATGCCTTATTTTGCTGTTGACCTTTTCAAATATTAGCTAAAATGTCTGTGCAGACTCTAACACTAAGAAGCAGGAAGACAAACATTACCTTGGTTTTTTAGTGAGACTGTTGTAAGGTCTTTCCTGAAGTCTCGCATGTTCCGGCGTCTCTACACTGTGGGTAGAGGGCGGCAGCGAGGATAGGGAAAAACTGTTCTTCAAGCTTGAGTTTTCAAAACCTAAAATTTAAAAAAAATTAAAAACAAATGAGATGATACAGATGCGAGTAGGATGAATATGAAAATGAATTTATGGTGATGTTTCCATCGATCATTTATTAATTTATAGGTTTTGTAGATTTGTAAGCTTCGAGTTAGAGCTAAAGGAAAAAGATTGATGAATTTTCCTTGAAAAAATTTTGGCAAAAACAAGTTTCACTGCTTTGTTTCAAAATTAAGTTGCTGATTTCCATTTTTTGCCACTGTGATCTGTCTTTCAGGCCCCGTTTTTGGGTTCAACAGTGCAATAAAGATGAGTATAATTTCAGAAACTTAGAGAACGAACTTCAAACTTCGAACTTCAAACTTTTCCGGATGATGAATTTACAACCTTAATTTTTTTTTTCTTTTGCTCAACCGACTCATGACAAACAAATAGGGTACACTATAGTGGCGATTATCTTAATACAACTTCAAATGCCAAAATCTCAAAAGCCAATAATGGATATTTTTACTACAATGTTCCTTGAGTTATAGTGAAATCTTACATTCTATCTGGGTTGAAACTCAAACGGATGGCAAAAAGGATGTTTGGAAAATAAGCTAAAGACATTAATTGAGACTTTTAACCCACTAATTAGGAGAGTTAATGCATTTTTAAAGGCCATCCAATAAGCTTGTCTACAACCAGGGCTGCAGAATGTTCAGAGTTTCCACATTTTCACACAACCGGTTGGTCGGAGATTCCACACTTTTTTCAAAAATTTATGACCTGTTTGTTTGTTTATTTATTTGTTTTTTTGCTAATTTAAGCACGCTTGAAAATTTTTTTCACAGGTGATTCCCCGTGCGACAAGTTGCTCGGAAACGCATTCCGCGATCTTTCGAGTTTGCTGAGGCCCGGCAGCTTCCACACTTTCATACAAGTTGTTTGAGCGTGAATATTTTGAAGCTCTGTCAACAGTTAAAAAATTTCAAGATGAGAAATTAAATTTAAGTAATTCATATGTATTTCATACCTCCTGACATGACTGTGGCTTCTGAATCAAAGAGGCAGCGTCAGTCTTGATGGTGAAAAATTAAACTAAGGGATTCAGAATCAGAGATTTTGTGATCGCTGTTCCATCGAGATGCTATCCTAATACAACCTGTGTATTAGAATCAGTCCAGTCCACGTTCTCTGATCCACACCAATGGCACTTTTTGCAAGCAGAACTAGGCATTCATCTAAAAAAGAAAAAAAAGACTTAGCTGTACCCTAGGAAATCAACCTTCTAAATTCCAAAACTGGAGGATCCACACAGACCCCAGCCCAGTTTTATCTTCAGATTTGTGCAAGCGACCGCTGGATATTACATAAAAACCAATACTTAATTGTAAAATCAAAAGATGCAATAGCCCCATTCTTTTCAAATACGCATCAATCAGCAGTCGGTTGGAACAGATTTTAAATTTGTTGCTAACGACCTCTCGCCTATGTGTTTCAGGTCACAGTGTGATCTAGTTGTCAAACTCCAAAACTCAACTTGCAGCTGTCCTTAAAGATATTGAATACGAAATGGGAGACATAACTTTGTATTGATCGTTCATCACAAATGAATTCTCAGCTTTTGCGCACCAAAACCAATACACCTCCTAGGATCATAAAAGTGACATCACTACTACAACTATCATCGGCAAACACATCTGAGACAACCTATACTTCAGAGTAATCCTTGACTATCCACAGCAATCATAATCATGAAACTGGAAGGACCTCTCTGCAGCTGAGTGAAGACAGTTACTTGCTCAATATATATCAGACTCACACAAATCTAACAAGGACAGGTCACAGTCTGGCTCCATTGTAATGAAGTTTGCATGAAAATATAGCTTAGGTACATATCATTGAGGATCTAGGATCATTTTCAGGCAAAAAAAAAATGTCAGTTTTGCCAAATGCTTTGAAATTTTGAGGCGTGCGCCAAATGTATCAGATTTTCCAGGCTGATCATCATTAGCACCTGTGGCCAACTGGTCAGGCGCTTTTGACCGGCAGCACTGAGGGTAAGCATTTGATCCTCGCATCAACCGATTATTTTTTGCACTTCCGTTTAAAGATGCTCTGTTCCTTAATGCAATGATTGTGAATTATTACCACTTTCTTGATTGCATTTTAATTTTTTTATGTTTCTCTCTGATTAGAATGCAATGCACTCTTTCAAAGTTTGATGCCATCATGGTGTTGATTACTAGCAAATAGCGCACTGCACCGTCTGCTGGAGACTGTCTCAATCATCACGGAGTTCCTATGTTTCACCATAAGCGAGTACAAACCGAGCAAAAGTTTTGAATAAGAAGAAGCTTTTCCAGAGAAACAGAACACTTACGGACCTTTGATTGTAAGTACATATATTGCAGGCCGCTAACCACATTGCAGAAATATTCGATGCAGCCTTCAGATGTTTTGCTAGTTATTGACAGAAAGATTAAAATTGAAATGCAATCAAGGAAATGACAATGATTCACAAGAATTACAAAAAGGAGCAGCGCAGCTATAAATGGAGGAGCAAAAAATAATTGGCTGATGCGAGGATCGTACGCGCAATCTCAATGCTGCCGGTCGGGCGCCTGTCCAGTTGGCCACGCATGCTAACACTCAGCTTCGAAAATCCGATACAATATAGCGCACACTTCAAATTTTGAAGAATTCCGCAAAACGAAATATATTTTGCCATCCCATGTGCCCATCCACCGAAAGTGATTCTCGATCCTCAAATACACGTATCTCAGCTACACTTTCAAACAAATTTCAATACTATCGGAGCCAGACACATCGTGACCTCCCCGTGTAAGTAGAAAATAAGTCTTTGAAAAACAACTGAGTCCCTAAATTAGTCCGGCAAGCAACTAACCACTAGACCTCATAAATTTAAAGTACCACTGTCAGACGAGTAGAGGTGTCTGCTTTCGAAATGCGTCAAGATGCAGCGATAGGCAGCTTAGTAGCACAGTGTTGTGCCTTCCTGCTTATCAACAGCTCACCCATGCGTTTAGATGCATTTCAGGGGCAGGCACTGCTGCTTGTCAGAACCGGATACTCAAAATGCGTGTGTTCCTCTTTAGTGGCTTGCCGGACTAATGCGACCATTTAGTTCCAAGTCTGATTTCTACTTAGGTACTTATTGTCATAGGTAATATTTACCCAAGAAAGCTTTGCAATGTCTCACAATATTTCATTGAGTGCTGCATCATTGAAGGAAAGAGTGAGAATATACTAGCACACCAATTAATAGTTGCACAGCACTCTCCCTTCTCCGGCTTGCTTCAGCCCATTTTACACACTATAACGCAGTTATAATTTTGGAACACACTCACTGGCCACCCTAGAGAGTAGGGTCTACAAACAATGTCACGTTGACAAGGCCTTCTCTGGCTTTCCCCCAATGATAAAGCTATTGCCACGCACAAGAACTTCACTCCTGATTTCTAATAGCCTGGCGAGTGAACACGCAAGAAGAGAATAGCGGCGCCACCACCACCGATTGGCCAGCCAGGAACGTAGAAGTGGCGAAGTAGAGGTCATTTCACAAGAAATGGCAGATGACAGATCGCCTTATTTACTGCGCAATCGGTGAGATTGTGTTTCTGCACACAAACTCTGCGCAGAAGCGCGAACGAACCTATGGCGCAGGAAGCTAGGCGAGCTGTCACTTGCCATGTTTCATGAAGAGAGCTGTGGCATAGTTCTGCTAGCCATAGAGTTCAAGAGTAAACAAAATGAAATGGGAACAGAGAGTGTTTAGGTTTGGCCGAGGAAAACAAATATGGATACACAGCTCCTCAATTACCTTGAATGGAGGATGAATGCAAATCAGTTGCAGAAAAAAGGGGATTAAGGGATTAGTGAGGAGCCGTGCCTAAAGCTACAGGTCTATAGCATGGAGCTCAAACCACATTCTGACACAATATCGATACTTGACAGTCATAACACTCAGAAAAGCAGTTTGCATCGAGGTTGTGATGAACACAGGAGTGACGGATAACAGAGACTATTACTTATTTACCTTGTCTACAAAAAACCGTCAACGGCGTTTGAATTTGGAGGTTGACACGAGTGCATTGTTGACGATCAGAAAACTACTTGGTGAATTTCATAAGTCTACGGAACACAGCAATAAAGTTTTAGAGTTTTTGACACTCAAACACTTATCTGACTTGTCAGACTTCAAGGTAGATTGATACGGGTGTTCGTATTAGGCCGCTAGGGGCGTTGTGCTAAATATACTTCTTTTGGAAGTTGAAAGAAAGGTTAGTGACGTCATAGCGAAGAGAACGAAGTGATGCTGTCCGTGAGGCGAACGTTCTGCAGACATCCGCTGTGATTCTAGTTCGTTGCATCCGCTTCAAAAATGTCATCTATTCTTTGGCTCTGAAATTGTTCCTCATTGAAAAGTGAACTCTCAGTTTCATTGTCATTCATTTTTATTGACTATATCAGAAATAATATTGATAAATTCCAAAGATTATCGGGCTAGGTCCGCCTACACTTCTGAAACCACCTTCACAGCGTGTGGTCCAGCACGCCAAGTCCAAAGTAAACAGGCGCGGATTTACTTACAAGGGAAAACAATTGTTGATGCTCAAACTTTCGAGAGGCCTCTAAAATCTGGAGGGGGGCGGGAGGTGTCATGGAGGCTCAAACTTCACAAAATTAAGGGAAAGCAAGCCCAATTCACAGTAACTCCATAGTCCATCTACTCATCCTTTGCTCACAAAGGAAAGATCAACATTCTTGATTAAGGCGCAGGGCTCTCAAAAGTCCCCTCTGCTCTTCCGGGGCATCGCCAATGTAATCCGAAAAGGGAAAACAGACTTACGAGCAGACCCGTCTTTTTGGAGGGCTTTATTAGCTGACAAGGCGCAGGGCTCTCAAAACCTCCCCTCTGCTCTTCCCGGGCACCGCCAATGTAATTTTAAACGGGAAAACAGACTTACGAGAAGATCTGTCGTTTTGGTAGGCTTTTAATGGCTGACAAGGCGCAGGGCTCTCCAAACGTCTCCTCTATGCTCTTTCGGGGCACCATAAAAGTTATTTTAAATGGGAAAACATACTTACGAGCAGTCAGCAGACCTGTCATTTTGGTGGGCTTTTACTCGCTGACTTTCTCGGGGGAAAAATCTTCCAGGCACCCCACCCTGCCGCTAGGCAGTGTTGCCAGGTTTGGACGGGGTGGAATAGCCACGCGTGGACAGTTTTCGAGTTGATTACTAGCCACGCTGTGGATAGGGATGGAGGATGGGCGATGATCGCAATCGAAAGCGTGAGAGTCGTGGCTATATTCTCATCAAAATAGTCCACGAGTGGACGAATCTAGCCACTATTGGCAACTCTGCCGCTAGGGGGCCTCAAATTCAAGGTTCCGAAGGGCCTTGAGAGATGTGAATCCGCTCCTGGAGAAAACTATTAAAATGGTGGGAAAACTGTACCTATAGGTCCTAGAGGCTGGAAGAAGAAGGAAACTGATGGAGAAATTGGATTTCAAGGCCCTTATCCCACGCCTAGGACCCGCTCGCATGCTAAAAGGGGAGCTTTTAAGATAGTTCGTCAAACTTTCACCATGAGGTGGGTCTGTCAGCGAATGTCTGCAGCATTGCAAAGTCTAAACATCGGTTCTCACAGCTAGCTATGGTTCGCCTAAATCACCCAATCATCAGTGATCCTAAACCAAGGACGTAACTAAAAACTAATTTTAAAATCGAGCTATTGGAAGTATTGGGAAGACCAATGCAATGGTGGATCACTTTTTTACACAAGTTTGTCCAGAAACATTCTGTATTTATCCACTATATTTCAATGCATCTACCCGTATCAATCGACCTTGATACATTCTTGATCCGACAAGGAATAAGTTGGGAATATGTAAGAGCTAATTAAGTATGTATGAAAATTTGATACTTAAAAAAAAAAAAAAAAAAAAAAAAAAAGATGCAGATAACAAGGAAAACCCTGCAGAAAGCGCATAAAAATTCTCGACAGGCATTTTTTCGGTAAGACGGCTGTTTGAAGCAAGCAAATTGCGCGCAACCCGCAAGGAGGGAAAGTCAGCGCGTGTGACTAAATCAAACAAAATTCAAACATACCAGCATATTAATCTGTTATAAGATTAATGGCTGGTAGTGTTAAAAGTCTGATTCACTATTAGGAACATAACATGAGAAAAATGCGAATAATTTTAGTTAATTATTCATGGTTATTCAAAAAATGATTTTTGCCCACTGTTCACTGCCAATTGTTCACGTCAGAAAATAGCAGGTGCGCTCTTTCTGAGATATTAACCTTTTGGTCTATTTAGGATTTCCGCGGAACATGGGCGTAGCTACTATGGGGCCATCCCCCCCCCCTCCAGAAAATCTGATGTTGAAAAGAAATGCAGTGGGTAGTAATTGAAAGAGAAAATAAAAGAATTGTAAAACGAAAAACAAAATAATAAACACTACCTACTATACGGCATGAAGTAGGGGAGAGGCGGGCAAAGTGGAGAGGGTGGGCAAAGTGGAAAACGGCTGAAAATACTATAAAGGGTTTTAGTAATGGCGACTGCCGGTGATGAGCGTTCCAAACAAAGCCGGTTTGTCTCCCTCGCTCTCACTTGACCCCCATGTACTGCCATCTCACTCTAATTTCAAAAATCATATGTAGAGACTTATTTTGTGAAATTTTATGGCAGAAATGAATTCCTCGAGGCATTTTAATACGGTTTTGATAATAATATGTCGTAAAACAAGGCCCTGTATACGAATTTCGGAACTAGAAAGAGATGGATATACAGGGTGTCCCAGACCACCCGTGTAGGTACTTCTTCTCGAAAACGGCTGGGAGTAGAGAGCTGAAACAAAAAAGTCAGATAGGGAATTGACCCCAAAGAATTCAATGAAAATATTTTCAAAGCCCCCCGAGGCCCCCGGGGGGAGGGGTTCGAAACACATTTTTCCATTCTTGGCGGGAAAAAGCCTACAAAAGGTACAAAAACAAGTTCAGATCCTGAAAGGACGACTCATTGCCGACATTTTTGGTCCAGTAAATTTTTCAAGAAAACCCCAATTTTTGGGGTTATGGGCCCTTTTGGGGGGGAAATTTTCAATCGACCACTGTGACCACACTATTCAATATTTTTCAAAAAACTAAAATTCATCTGAAAGAAGAGATCAAGACCTTTCGATTGATGTGCCACATAATACCTAAAAGTGAAAAATTAAGGCCCCCACTTAGATTCCAAAATTTTGGAGTCTTTGGGCCCCTCCACGTAAAAAAAGTCAAACAGCAAGGTATAGCTTGTGATACATCGATCAAAAGCCCTCAAAGAGAAGAATAAGATGACGCAATCCAAAATCGTCTACAATCATTACTTTCAAAATGGCGGCCATATGAAAATTATGGGTGTTCAAAGGTAAGTCCTGGGAAAAGAGTCCAAGATTGTACGATACATGGATTGAAAGGCCTTAAAAAAAGCTAACGAATGGCACAAACCGCAAATCAATCCGCCTCTTCAAACAAAAGTTATGACAGAGTGAAACTGAAATGGCTCCACAAGGCCTATTTAAGGCTGTTTAAATTTCAATCGGTCATAACTTTTGATTGAAGAGGCGGATTGATTTGTGGTTAGCGCCATTATTCTGTGCTAAACCTGTCTATAGGCGCGTCATTTGCAGCGTCGGATTTAGGCACGGGCAACATGGGCCGTGGCCCAGGGCGGCAGATTTCTAGGGGCGGCAAATTTTTCACGGCAATTTTTTTCTTTGTTTTTTTGTTTTTTATTTTCTTTTTTAATGGGTGCTGTCGCAAGTGGACACGATAGTAGACGAGTAAAGAATATGCAAAGACTCAGAATTTTAAATTGCACTGTGACGGTGCCAGCGGCCGGCGCATCATTTCGTAGCCTTGCGTTTCATCTGAATTCAGGCTTGTTGCTGATTTTCTTGCCAAAAACAACTGCATTGTTATCACCACTAAAATCCAAGTCATTTCGGGTAAAAAATATTGGGAAATCTCTCTAAAAATCACGTAATTTTGCACCATAAGAAGGTGAAAAGCACGAAAATTTCCAGTAGGCTGATTCTCCCTGTCTATATCGTACGAGACTACGCGTGATAGACGAGATAAACAACTCTATCTCATGCAAAGAGATAGGGCGAGACCAAAGACATTATAGAAGAAGACTGGCCCCTGCTATCTCTTTGCACGGGGGAAAAGTGAAGCCGGTCTTGAGTCGGGCCGATGGGCAGGGCACTTCCCCGCGCGGGGGTATGAACCAAATTAACATTAGCTCTTATGGAGCTTCGCTCTTCAAACCTATTTTAGTCGATTATTCTTGCGAATAACCGTGTCGAGTCTCACATATGTTGTACATTATTGTATACCATACATTTAAACCGAAAATTTGGATCAATTTAAAACGTCCTTTCTTTAATAATCGAAGTTAACGATCGGTCAGTCATTGTTTACTTTAGCACCCATAACCTCTTTGCCGTACTTTCAATCGAAAATATCTAGCGGATAAATTGACCGAAACATTCGTTTAAATTCGTCAATCTCAACTTTGGCATAAGCTGCATATCATATTAGCGTACTTTTGAAAACTAACAGTAATTAACATTCTTTTGAAACAGTTTTATGTATCAGCTCCATAAGACGCAATGTTAATTTGGTTCATACCCCCGAGCGGGGAAGCCCCAGCCTGCGACAGTAACCGGCTTCAAATCTCGCCGCTAGGGGCCAGTCTTCTTCTACAGGGTGTTGAAAAACTGTTCCCGAATATTTCAGGGGCGGATTTTACAGGTCAAAATAAGACCTTTTTTTCCTATAAACATGTGTCCGAAAATGCCCCCCTTTTGAGCTACAGCCCCTCAAAGTTTTAAAAAATTTACGGTTTTTTTGGAATAGCGACCACTATTATGAACCAAATGTCTTAAAACTTGGTGTCTTAAGGTAATTTTACGTGTAGAATCCATTACTGACCTCGAAAAATTCAGAAATTGATTCTACTTGTACTTTTCACGCAATATTGTACCTTTAACGGCACGAATTTTATGTTACGGATTAAAATTTTGAAGAATAATTACCGAAATCAGATGCGAAAAACCCTTAGAAAGATTTTTGGTACTCCTTGTTTCTTTCGATCCGACGCGTTTTAAGCGAGATAATCGCTGCACAGTGTGGAAAAGTCAGCGTTTTTACCATAGCGGCCGGCCCGTAGAAGCAGCGGAGAGGCGGGTTGCATACTCACTGCCGTTTTTCATGGTAAAAGCGCTGACTTTTCCACACTGTGCAGCGATTATCTCGCTTAAAACGCGTCGGATCGAAAGAAACAAGGAGTACCAAAAATCTTTCTAAGGGTTTTTCGCATCTGATTTCGGTAATTATTCTTCAAAATTTTAATCCGTAACATAAAATTCGTGCCGTTAAAGGTACAATATTGCGTGAAAAGTACAAGTAGAATCAATTTCTGAATTTTTCGAGGTCAGTAATGGATTCTACACGTAAATATTCCCTTAAGACACCAAGTTTTAAGACATTTGGTTCATAATAGTGGTCGCTATTCCAAAAAAACCGTAAATTTTTTAAAACTTTGAGGGGCTGTAGCTCAAAAGGGGGGCATTTTCGGACACATGTTTATAGGAAAAAAAGGTCTTATTTTGACCTGTAAAATCCGCCCCTGAAATATTCGGGAACAGTTTTTCAACACCCTGTATAATGTCTTTGGGCGAGACGACTCGGAGCAATACCATCTAAACATACCGTAGCTCAGGGGTTTGAGGTTATGTGATTAGGTTGCCAACTTTTACACAGGCTCTTGTGGGGGAAAGATGAATTTTAGCGGTTTTTTTCAAGTTTTTACTAATGTTTCGGCTGTAATAACCAGATTTACTTGGTCAGGGCACTTCCCTGGATGTTCCAGAGCGTTTTCGCGAAAAAATACTTTTTTCACAAAATTTCGCGAAACACCAAAGGGTCCCCCCTTTCGCATCGACCCAAAGTAAGCAAGGGTCCCCCCTTTGGTGTTACATATTTTGGTGTGTAATTTTGCGGAAAAAGTGGTTTTTCACAGAAACGTTCTATAACATCCAAGGAAGTGCCCTGACCAAGTGTATATGGTTTTTACAGCCGAAAAATTAGTAAAAATTAGAAAAAAACGCAAAAATTCCTCTTTCCCCCATAAGATCCTTTGTAAAAGTTGGCCACCTAATCACATAACCTCAAACCCCCGGGCTACGGTATGTTTAGATGGTATTGCTCGAAGTCATCTCGTCTCGTCTCGCAAAATGGGCAGAATCAACCCTCAGACCCCCTCTTAGCTGGGCAGGGTTGCAAAATTTCCCGATTGAGCAATCCGTGGATCGCGTGAAAATATAGGGAAATTTCTCTAAAAATCACGAAATTTTGCACCTTTAAGAGGTAAAAATCACACAAATATCTTTTGGTGGTGGACCTCCAGACCCTCCCAGCTGGGCAGGGTTACAAAATTGCTCGATCGAGCGATACGTGGATCCCGTAAAAGTGAGGAAATTTGTCATAATTTTTTTTTTTTTTTTTTTTTTATGGCTACCTACAAGTTTTTTTTCCAGGAAATGTCTCAAATTTTCAAAAATATCGGTAAATTTGCGTAACCACAGTGTTTAAATGTTAAAATAAGAAAACAAAAAAAAAGTTATCACTTCCCAAATTTTTGTGAGGAAATTTTTCGAAAATCCTGTGAGGAAATAGTCCCGAATCGCTTGAAACCCCCGGCGTTTTGGAAAATTTTGCACCCCTGTAGCTGCGGGGGCGACCTCGACCTTCTTTCGGGCGTGGGCTTGGATGGGGGCGGCAAATAGTCAAATGGCCCATGGGCGGCAAATGTGTAAATCCGGCGCTGGTCATTTGTGGCGCACTCTATGGGCGATATGGGCTTACATGATAGTGAATTTCGAATGACGTATCGGAACTTAAAAATAACAACAATATTACTATTTAAAACGTAACCAAACTTTTCACCTGGTGTGAATAGTGTAATGCGGTGCTGGATTAACAAAATTTTTAATTATTACAAAACATTTCATTTAACCAAGATGTTTTCTTAATCTATAGTTATCAAAGATCAGTTGAGGCTCAACAGATTTGCATAGTTACGCATCATTTTTAAGAAAATTAACGAAAATGTTCAATGTACCCCAGCGGGCTCTTTATGTCTGCTTATACCTTGAGTACCTGTATATCAAAGAGTCTCGCCATACGGGGTATAGATTCTGGTTGGCTGCTAGATTTTAGGAGCTCGAGGAGGCGTTCTGTGTTATTCTCCATAAGAAGACCGTTGGAACTAGAGTCCCTATACATATGAAAGAGTGAAGACACGTGAACAGAAGTGAGGAAGAAGAAGGTGTCTGAGGAGCGCAGAGACAAATAGAGACCGTGCACTCCCTATTCTTCCCGTGGTTGCGCGCGGTGTCCACTTTTCGTGAACTACTTTTGTCGGGACTCATCGGCCTCAACAATCAACCTTCGCATAATGTTGGATGGTGAAGCTCAACAAAAGGCTGTGATTGGTCCGCGGTCCCGGAAACAGGTTTTGCTCGGCGAATGCAAAATACGTGCTCATCAGTCAACAGAATGTTGGCTGTTGTTTCGATGAGTTCCGAACAAAATTGAACCACGAAAAGTGGACACCGCGCGCAGGAATAGTGCAAGGTCTCTATTTGTCTCTGGAGGAGGAGCGTGGAGGCGCGCCTCTTGTTTACATTTTTATCCAACGAT
This sequence comes from Trialeurodes vaporariorum, assembly GCA_011764245.1. Classification (NCBI taxonomy): domain Eukaryota; kingdom Metazoa; phylum Arthropoda; class Insecta; order Hemiptera; family Aleyrodidae; genus Trialeurodes; species Trialeurodes vaporariorum. Next base: position 60,435,934 of record VMOF01000002.1, read on the forward strand.
CTTCCCGCCAAAGATTACCAATACATATATTCTTGTGTAAGTAATCTTTGTTAGGTCAACCTAACCTCCAATACCCGTTGGCTTCACTACCTGTTTTAAAAGTAATGCGTGAATTTTATTCTGTTCTGAACATACTTTCATCAATTTCTAATTCAAATTTCATCAGTACAAGATAAAAATGCCGAAAGTTTCCTCAAAGCAGGGCAGCAATGAAGGTGGCTCCATGAAGATGTAAACAAGAGGCGCGCCTCCAGGCTTCATTGACCCCTTCTTCTTCTTCACATTTTAGCAGCCAATCAGTGATGGAACCTCGTATGGCCAGACTCTTTCATAAATAGGGACTCTAGTTGGAACGCACCCACTGAAGAGGCGTTCACGCCCCCTCAGCGAACCCAACCAATCAAAGTGGACGCCTCCTCCGAAATTCTTCTTCTTCATGCTTCACGTGGCGAGACTCTTTGATACACAGGGACTCGGCTTATACCCTTTTTGATTTTTTGATCAAAGTGATGGTTAATTAAGTACTTCAGTTTACCCTTTGAATAAAACTGTGTAGTTTTGTTTTGGAACGTCGATAAAGAGTTGTATTCGAGACCGCAAGTCTGACCGACTTTTCAATCCAAAGTTACGGCCGATTGAAATTTAGAGGCAGTGTTTCCTAGAGGACACCCCTAAATTTTAATCGGCCGTAACTTTGGATTGAAAAGTCAGTTTGACTTGCAGTTTGCGCCATTGTTTTTCTCTATTTAAGAACCTTATAGCCATGCATCGCTCAATTTTAGGTCTTTTTTCTAAAGGCCCCCCTTGAGCCCCCAAATCTTAAAATGACCGCCATTTTGAAAGGAGTGGTTTAGACGACTTTTGAGGGGCATCACTTGTTTTGTCTCATCAGGACCTTTCAAATGATGTACTACGAGCCATACCTTTGCATTTGACAGTTTTGACGTAAGCCCCCCCTCCCCCTATTCCCGAAGCCCCAAAATTTTGGGGGGGGGGCACCGGGTTTCTTTTTTTTTAAACAAAAATAAACATGCAACATGGGACACATCAAAAGAAACCCCTTGATTTGGACTTTCAGAATATTTTTAGTTTTTTTGAAATCGGATAGTTATAAAACTCACGAGAGTCGATTGAAAATCCCCCCCCCCAAATAGAATTTTAAAAAAACCCATAGCTCAAAAAACAGAGGGGCTACGAAAAAATGTTGGACAAAAAGTTCTTATTTTCTTTTCATTATCTTTCAAAATTTAAAGTCAAAACATACCCTTTCTAATTGGAAAAAAACTGCGAAAAACGGGAATTTCCTCACCCTTAAGTACGTACCAGTGGAGGGGGGGTTAGGGGGCTGAAAATATTTTCATTGCATTCATTGCGGTCGATATATACTACACGTCTTTCACCGAATTTTGGTATTTGCTTTAGTTTGGCCACAATAAAAGCTTCCCAGCAGGTGGTTTTTTGAGACACCCTGTATTTAAGCATATTTTTTATCTTTCATTCTTTAAAATTAACTTTTTTTGCTCAGTACAGTTGTTCTTTTTCATGCACCAGTACATGGGAGTGCGATTAGTGCACTCAGTGCATTTTCAGTTGTTTTTCCACTTTGCCACCACCTTTCCATTTTGCACCCCCCCCCCCCCCCCCAGTTTCCACTTTCCCCACTCGTGGCAAAGGAACATCAAATTGCACTTAGCGCGAGTGTTTCTTTCCGCATCACTTGCAAGGTGGAGGTAGCCTGAAATCACGACTTAGAGCGGCTAAATTGTCAAAATTTCCTGGGGAGGACACACCCCATAAAAACATTTTCTAGCTAAGCCCATGCCGCGGAAGAGTACCTGCATCTGTTGTTTTATGATATTTCCTTCCGGACACCACCTCACTGCTAAGTTTTTAAGTCATGAAATAGCAGGTGTACCAGAGTTGCCAATAGTGGCTAGATTCGACCACACGTGGACTATTTTGATGAGAATATAGCCACGCTTCCGCCTCCGTCGCGTCGTCGCGGATCCTCCATCCCTATCCACACCGTAGCGTGGCTAGTTTCCAACTCGAAAACTGTCCACGCGTGGCTATTCTACCCCGTCCAAACCTGGCAACACTGAGGTGTACTACTCTGTCTAAAAAATTATCCTTCCGGTCTACATAGGATTTCCGCGGAAGAGCACAACATCAGTTGTACGATTCCTCATTCCCGTCATCCCATCGCCATCGCCTCAGCTCAAATCATCACGTTAAAGTCATGAACTAGCAGGCAATGCGCTCTTTCTCAGTTACCCTTGCGGTGTAAGAAGAGATAATAATAGGAAGAGAAAAATGAGAAAAGAAAGGGAAAGTGGCGAGAAAAAGAGATCTTACATACATACTTACCGAACGAAAGCATTTTATAACGCTCCTTCAATCAATGTTCCTTTTACGTTCTGTCAATCACCTGAATAGAAAGTGCGTCAATTCTCCAACACAATTGAGGTGTGCGCGATCATCCTTATTGGTATTCTTGTTTGTTGCTCCAATCTTGACTTAAGACCGGCTCGTCATTCGCACATCCTTCAATGATGAATCGTTGTGAATTATTTTGGAATAAACAGCGACCTCGCCAGTGGTGGAGCCAGGAATTGGTGCAAACAAGGAAAAGTATGGAGCCATTAAAGGAGGGGGCCCAGACCCCCCAGACAACCCCTCTCCCCCTGGCTACGCTAGTGGACCGTACAGATTTATCTCGGACAGCAAGGAGCATTATTAAAATTTTACTTGGATCCTACCCAGGGACGGACTGACCACTGACTGGATCGCGATCCGGGTGCCTGCAGTCAAAGCTGTAATTTGTTTTAAATACACAGGGCAGTGGTGGCTCGTGCAGTTTGGCAACCATGTGTTTTGCCATTTAAACAAATGCAAATATATCGATTTATTGGGGGTGCAATGCACCTCCTAAAGATCGATTATTTTACATGGGATTAAATGGAAAGGATCCATTGTTGCCAGATTGCACGAGCCGCCACTGATAAAGGGTGTGTACAGGGTATTTTACGTAACCTGCTCACTATGGTTTTCTTGAACGCGGGACGATAAAAAAATCGGAAAAATCGGTTTCATGGTAACTCGGACCTAAAATTTCATTTAAAAATACTGTCACAACCCAAAATTGGGTTTCCGAAGGGTTTTCAGGGGTGGGGGGGGGGGGTACCCCCAAATCTTGGAAATTTCAAAGAGCAACCCCTATCTTGTGATACTTAATTTAAAAGGGCGTACCGTACGATTCTAAGCATTTTGACTTACACCTGAAGTCAATATCTTTTTTCGTGTTCGAGATATCGAAGGTTGAAGTTCGATTTTGGACCAATTTTCGAAAATTCGTGACTCCTACGAAAAGAGTTATAAAACAAAATTCTACACACGCAAAATACTCTACACTGAAAAAAATCAATTGTTAAAGCAACAATTCAAAAGCCAAGAGAGAGTTCGGGAGAACAAGGGCCACTGCGAAGGGTTGGAGTAGCCAGCATAGCCGCACTGTTGCTAAATAGTGCGTTACTACCTGAATTCTCACCCGCCTTCTTATCTTGAACAGAGTATAAACAAGTTTATCCTATTCAATCTATGGAAGAAATTAGCGAAAAACTAAGCAATAATTCTTGTTAAGCTGTTTTAGACTTAAAAATTGGGTTTTATCACTTAGCTTTAGACGAAGAATCCAGAAATAAATGCTGTTTTTTTACACCAGAAGGGATTTTCAGATTCACAAGATTGCCCTTCGGAATATATGTACAGCCTCAGAAATGCGCCAAAGCGCTAATCAAAATGCATTGAAAGATATTCCAAATTTATGTATTTATTTTGATGATTTTACGGTAAAAATCAAAAAGAACATTGTTGGTAACATTGTATCAGTTACCTATTGTTAAAGTTGGCAACACGAAGACACCAGTCAGTTGGAGAATAAAGTCTGATCTCACTCGTCTAACATGTCGTTGTTATTTTATTAATTAGATTTAATTGAGTTATTAACAAAAGCACATCAAGTCTTTTGTTAACAAACATGATAGAGCTCTGGCAATGTTTGTAGCAAGAGCAAGAGAAAACGGTGTCAAGTGTAATGTGAAAAAACTTCAGCAGGGAGTACCTGAGGCAAGATACACTGGTCAAATTTATTCAAAAGACTAGACGTGAGAGCGAGTGAAGCGAGCCCCGAACGGCTCCGCCCCCTGGACCCCTGATCACTCGCCCTGCAAGTGAATTTTTGGCTAGCTACGCAACGTCCGTGAAGTTGGCCCCCCAACATTGATTTTTTTCAATTTTTTTTTTTTTTTGCTCAAAAATTTGCTATCAATTTTCTATCCTTTGCCATACCTTTCAAAATTTTGCTATCCTCACCCAAATGTTGCTACAATCAATTTTTGTTGGGGGGCAGCATCACGCCAGCCCCCCAACTTCGAGCTGCGGATTTCCGGAATGGCTCAAAAAATTCCTCTCACTTTCTATTTTTTGGCGTCTTTTTCAGAATTTTTGCTTTCCCCCTCAATTTCCCATAAATGGCCTCCAAAGGTGGGGGGGGCAACATCACGCTAGCCCTCACCTCGAGCTAGGCCATTTATGGAAAATTGAGGGGTGTTGTGGCACTACTGAGTTGTTAGGTGGGGGACTTTAGCCCTCACCAGGCGTCAACCCTGAATGGGACTTTTGTTATCACTGATTGAGAATATACGAGGCTGCTGCCATATGATTACGGATTCTTTGTCTCATCCTTTATTCCTAATAATGTCCATAATAATTGGCGACGAAGATTAATCCTTTTTTTTTACTTTTCGGCCGTGAAAATCTCGTGTGCGTTCGGTCAAATGCGGTAGGTTCGCGAAGTTTCGCGATTGATCAAAAGTTCGAAATCGAAGTGTCGTTCTTCACGTGCGTGCTCGCATGGTTCTCGCATGGAGCCTATCAATGCTCTACAGGTTATCAAGTCACATGTGGTTTCAGCACAATTTCAGCACATATTGGTACGTAATCATCAGTCTTCATCATGGACCAGCAATAGTTCCAAGAATTCCTAAGTGTGTTCAAGCAGTCTATAGACAGACTCCAGGTACCCCCGTTGATTTTGAATTTTGAAACTTTCAACAAACAGGCTGAAAGTTTTTCTCAGTATAGAGAGCGATTCGATAACTATGCTAAACTAAAGAAAATTGATAGTGATCCAGCGCTTCTAAAAAGTACATTCCTCAACGCTATAGGCAGCGAAACTTATGAAACAGTTAAATCGATAACCGCTCCCAAGAAATTGGACGAATTAACCTATGTACAAATTGCTAATGAATTAGATAAATATTTAAGCCCTAAACCCAATCTATTAATCGAACAACATCGATTCTTATCAAGGGTTCAAGGGGAATCTGAGAGTATCGGAAATTATGTTGCAGCCCTACGCAAATACCTACCAAACTGCGCCTTTTCTTGTGAATGCGGAAAATCAATCGCTGATGTATTCTTACGTGCCCAATTCATTCGTGGACTTGACAGTTCAATCATTCGTGAGAAACTTTTAGGTGATGCCTCCTTAGATTTTCAAGGGGCAGTTGATAAAGCACTTGCTTTTGAGTCGTCACAACTCAACAATCAAGAGATTAAAAAATCACTCAACTCAATTCAAGCATCTTCTGGTGAAGTAAATAAAGTGTCTAAGTACACCAAGTTTAACTCGAAATCATCTTATAATCCTCGCAGATCTAATTCAAATTCATCCAGGTACTACAGGTCACAATCTAAATCGCCCCAAAGGTCCAATGGCCAACGTCATCAATCTTCCGCTCCACGCCACTTCTCTCAAAGTAGTTCTCGTCCTCGTATAAGCCTTCGTGAACTTGGTATCGCAGATCTTTGCACTAAATGTGGAAGAAACAACCATTTTAAAGCCGACTGTCGCACCAATCCCAGATCCTTGAAATGCAATTCCTGTCACCGCTACGGACATGTAGATAAAGTATGCATAACCACACTCTCTCAGCAGAAAAGGTCCAGCATCAAAACAGTCTCGCTCAATTGTGAAGCTGAAAGCGATTCAGAAGACTTCAACCCAACCCTCGACTTATGGCGTATCTCAGGTAATCAAGAAAATATGAATCCTAATCCCGACATTAGTAAATTTTTTGCAACAGTGTTGATAGAAGGAAAACCAGTCAAATTTGAAGTTGACTCGGGTTGCGGATTTACCCTACTTCCAGAATGTGAATTTTCAAGACTCAACCTTCAAATGCAACCTAGTCCTACTAAATACCAATTTAAAACCTATGATGCAGGTATAGTTGTACCGCTAGGTACTGTACTATCAACGATTTTAAGATTGTCGCGAGATTTTTTCGAGCTAAGTTGCGCCTTCAATGTGTCGGTTCGGCCACTCTTCGTACTCCTCACTCGACGCAGGCGAGGGGCTAGTGCGGGCGGAACGGGCGGAGTGGAGTGGGAGAGCCGTCGCATATCAGTCCCACACTCACACTCACACGCACAACTGCCGCGTCGGCTTTCACTCATTTTCGGCAAGGCACGGCACTTGTTATCTTCGCGTCGGCTTTCCTGCTTCTGAGTCTTCGTATTTCCTACGAGGTATTGAAGATTTGCGTCGGCCTTGACCGATTGAATAGACCCTTACATTTTTGCATCATTTTTAATTCCATCTCACCTGCTCGCACTGATTTACCCCCTGCTTGCCGTTTCAAAGGAACAATTTCCAACTGACCAACGCCCGCACTCCAATTTCCACTCATCAAAACAGTTGAATTGGTTTGTTATGCTGATGATTTATTTTTTTCAGCATCGGATGGGTGAGGAGAGAAGAGGGACTAATCATTCGATGGACACACTTGTATGACTTGAGTCGAGTTCCATCCAGTAGCAGTCCGTCGAAGAGGCAGGGGGAAAAGCTTTAAGGGCTCACCCCCCCCCCCCCCGCGCCCCGAAACTCAATCGTAGAAGGGCTAAAAAAGGGAAATATATGGTAGTTTTACCATATAAACAAAGTGAAAATAATGCAGCGTCGACTTGACGCAAAAAAAAAAAACAGGTGAACCGGAGAATGCTGTAAAACACGCAAACAAATATTTTGAAATATTTTTTTTTTTTTTTTTTACATTTTGCCTTGAAAATGGCTGCGATTTGAGCCGAAATGTCGTCACCAATTTTGTATGTCTTTTTTCCCCCGTGTTTTTCAGCATGGTTCGCATGTTTCTTTTATCACACCTCCCCCCCCCAACATTTATATAAAGAAGGGATGAAGATAAGTGGAAACAGTGGCGTCGCCTGCCATCTGGCAACAATGCAACAGCTCCATTTAAACTCATTAAATATATCGAATTTTCCCTGTGCACTGTAAACACCCTGAATTCGATATTTTACATGAGTTTAAATGGATAGAATACATTGTTGCCGAATTGCACGCGACGCCACTGAGCGTACTGTTCGAACATTAGAACATTTTTACCGGGGATAACGCTTACAGTCCGCTTAAAAGTCCGCTTGAGTTCTTTCGCATATGTCGATTTATTTAAAAGCAGCACAAGTATCGTTTCGTTTCGTTTCTTCTTTTTTTTTTTTTTTTTTTTTTTGTTTGGTAGGAAACGGACTTAAAGAGTTTCTCCTCTAAAAATGGCACTGAAAATAGATAAAGACCTTAGTTTAAAAAGGCAAACAAAGACGGAACCTTGAGAATTTCGATACAGCCTGGTTTTTCAAATCGGATTGCTAGACGAACCACATTCTACTCAGAGTAAAAGAAAAAACAGAAAAAGCTTCATGTTAGAGGGTGGCATGCAAAATAGCCCCAGAAGAGTAGCCGTTCGACGTGAGAAAGAATGCCGAAAACCGCGTCTCAAAATATCAAGCAGTAAAAAAGTGGGTGGGGTGTGCGTGCGTTTTCCCACCCCCTGTATGTCGTTCCTTCTTCGGCTACCGGTAGCAAGGTTGGCATCTGTTAAGCATTCTCGACGGACAGTGCGTACCTTGGATAAACCAGATATATGTCGCAGTAAACAAAAAGCAAAATTTTTTGAGCAAAAATTGTAATTTCGTCCGTTGCACATAGTGTGTAATTTTGGCAATCTAGCGCCCGAAAACCTCCAAAAAGTATATCGGCAGATCATTGAAAGAAAGTCTGAGATTGACAAATTAGAAGTACAAGGAGCAAGAAAATGGCATCATATATGACCATAAAGCACCTTTTAAAGGGTAGTGGGGTCCTCAAATTCATCAAATTTAGTGGACACGAATCATACATCAGCCGGCGAATCTCAGAAACACACCGGGGGGGGGGGGGGGTCGTATAAACATCTATAGATTCGAATGAAATTTTCGCATACTCGACTTTCCATTGTATAAAAAAAAAAGCTGAGACTCTCTACTTTCTTTATCTGGGAAGACATTCTGCGAATTTTTGCGATTTAAAAGGTTGAGATCATAAAAAAGAACGGCATAATTGATTGATCTGCAAATCTCAGAAATGCACGGGGGAAAAACAGAACACATCAATAGGTTCAAATGAATTTTCGTATGAAATACTCAAAAATACTCAACTTTCCTTTAGATCAAAAGAAAGCTGAGACTCTCTACTTTCATTATCTGGAAAGACATTCTGCGAATTTTTGCGATTTTATAAGTTGTGATGATAAAATAGAAAGCACAGTCGATGTGTTCGTTCTGCGCTTCTCAAAAACGCACTATGAAAAAAAAAAACGTATAAACATCTATAGATTAAAATGAAATTTTCGCATGATATACTCAAAAATTCTCGACTTTCTATTGTATCAAAAGAAAGCTGAGACTCTCTACTTTTTTTATCTGGAAAGACATTTTTCGAATTTTTGCGATTTAAAAGGTTGAGATCATAAAAAAGAACGTCATAATTGATTGATCTGCAAATCTCAGAAATGCACGGGGGAAAAACAGAACACATCAATAGGTTCAAATGAATTTTCGCATGAAATACTAAAAAAAAACTCGACTTTCCTAAAGAAAGCTAAGACTCTCTACTTTCATTATCTGGAAAGACATTCTGCAAATTTTTGCGATTTACAAAGTTGTGATCATAAACAAGAACGGCATAATTGATCTGTTCTTTCTGCGCATCTCAGAAACACACGGGAAAAAAACGTATAAACATCTATAGATTAAAATGAAATTTTCGCATGATATACTCAAAAATTCTCGACTTTCTATTGTATCAAAAGAAAGCTGAGACTCTCTACTTTTTTTATCTGGAAAGACATTCTTCGAATTTTTGCGATTTAAAAGGTTGAGATCATAAAAAAGAACGTCATAATTGATTGATCTGCAAATCTCAGAAATGCACGGGGGAAAAACAGAACACATCAATAGGTTCAAATGAATTTTCGCATGAAATACTAAAAAAAACTCGACTTTCCTAAAGAAAGCTAAGACTCTCTACTTTCATTATCTGGAAAGACATTCTGCAAATTTTTGCGATTTACAAAGTTGTGATCATAAACAAGAACGGCATAATTGATCTGTTCTTTCTGCGCATCTCAGAAACACACGGAAAAAAACAATAAACATAGATAGATTCCTTAAAATTTTCGCATGATATACTCAAAAATACTCGACTTTCCATTAAATCAAAAGAAAGCTGAGACTCTCTACTTTTTTTATCTGGAAAGACATTCTTCGAATTTTTGCGATTTAAAAGGTTGAGATCATAAAAAAGAACGTCATAATTGATTGATCTGCAAATCTCAGAAATGCACGGGGGAAAAACAGAACACATCAATAGGTTCAAATGAATTTTCGCATGAAATACTAAAAAAAAACTCGACTTTCCTAATAGTCCAGGACATTTAGGAAAAATAGCGGAAAAAATTTGCAAAAAGCTGAATTTTTGCAGAGATGTTCCTTTCGGTGTGTAGAACCACCAGAAAAAAGTCCTGACCGATATCGTGTACGCTCGACTTTTTATGACCTCAAAAAGGGCGTATAAATCAGTTTTTTCAAAATAACTCGAAAACTATGCATTTTAGCTCTAAAACACTTCAGTATCAAATAAAAGCTGACGTAATTTTCCACTGAAAAGGTTCTTACACATTTTCACGTCAGACTCTTCCTTACCCCTCAAAACTTTAATTTTAAAATTCCAAATTTTCGAGATTCAGCATTTTCCCGCAATTTTTTGCATTTTGCGGAAAAATGACTCATCCTACGGCAAAATTTTACTGAGGTAATTTTGAAGAACGTCAAATTTTCTATAGAGTTCAAGTACCGTATTTACCCTTCGGGCATTTTTCCTCCCACGAAAAATGGTTTTCACGGATTTTAGTGAAGAGGACCCATAAAATGAGCAAATTCCCAATAATGAATTAGCGACGATGGTCACTTCGTGGCAAGTTAAAATCGAAAGTACCCTGTTTCACTCTATTTTAAACATATTTGACACCCTCCGCATCTAATCTGACCCCCCCCCCGACATCCCCCCTCCACCTACCCTTAACCTCCAACATCCCCAAACCCTTATTTCCCACTATTGCAGCCGAGTGATTCCTTCTTCATTTACGCATTTAGTGATTGATATTCAGAGTTCTTTTAAGGGGAAAAGTTTTCGGCCAGAGGCGCCCCCCCCCCCAAAGTCTCCAATTTTCTCTTATTTAACTGAAAGTTGCCGGTAAAATGGCCATTATATTTTTGGAATATTTGGCTGGAAATTAGCCAGATCTGTTAGTTTATGTCAGATCTTGTAGTCTATGTCAGATCTTGTAGTTTATGTCAGATCTTGTAGTCTATGTCAGATCTTTAAGTTTCAGATTTAGTTAATCAGATCTCTGATGCATTGGTAATCCCAATTTTTATCTTAAACAGAAAATATTTTAGACAGGATTAATTTTTTTGAGAATTTTACTGTCATGACTTTTTTCTCGACATTTAAATACATACTTAACATTCGACATTTTAGAGGTGAGGTGAAGTCTCTTTTACAGCGTGATGCATGTGTAAATATACTGTATAAATGAATGTCCGATAATGCATCGATCTCGTTCTTTTTTGCGTGTATTTATCAGTCAATGTTACTGATTCACTTACGAATTTTCGAAATGGATGAAGACACAGAAGAAAGGTGTGTTCCGTGCGGAGACTATTGCTCATAAGAAATGCGCGTCTTTGTGAGGGTAAAAGGAAAATAAAACATTGAATTGAAACAGGCTGGAACATAGGGGCTGGTAAGAAATGATGATACACTAAATGTGTTAGAAGAACAATTAAAATCAGTTGGGGGTGTGGTTTCACATTTTGCAGACGAAACCCCAGAAAGTACTATAAAAAAAATTGAAAGAGCGCAAACTTAGTGAGCCGTCAACCAGCAAAAACGAAACTAAGAGAAAAAGAGGCAACTTTCAAACCTAGGAGAAACGTATGGTTTGCGGTAAAAATACAGGGAGCTGCTTTTTTAAAGACTGAATGGAAGAAAACGGAAGGATTTTTGAATAGAAGTTGATCAGGTAGAAAGTTTGCCAACTAAGAAACAAATTCTGAAAACAGCTCAATCTCGAAATGATGACTTGGGAAAGATAATTTCAACTCGTCTGAGTAATGGAATCAATCTTGTAGCTTCAGAGACCAGGTTTCAACAATATCTTGTTTTGTCTAGTTTTGGCGGATGAAAAAAGAGAGTAAAACGTGGAGACTGCAGACGATGCTCCAATAGCCAAGACCACGAGAGAAGATTTGCTATATTTTCTGGTAGGTAAATTATGTCGAATTTCAGTTCTCCGTCGCGAAACAGATTGTATAAGTCATTTTGGTTTTGTCATTGCTGAAAAAACTACTGTTCAGAAGCCGGAAGAAAAATACGAGGATGATATTTTCATTCCAATCTCAAAAAAAGGAGGCAATATTATACTTGAAGAACGCTGGGAATGAAATTTTGAGTGCGGCTTGATACGATGAGTGCACGTCAAATGAAGTTGAAGAGCGTTCAAGCCTCCTTACAAAAAGCTGCTGAAGTAATTAGAGAGTAAAATTATTTCAGTCCAGCATTTAACACATGACAAATTGCTTTACAACATAGAAGAAAACGATGTCGAAAAACTAAACAAATAAGTTCGTTTGTTATTTTCACGGGTTTTTTTTTTTTTTTTTTATTTTGTTTTTTTTTTTTTTTTTTTTTTTTTTTTTTTATAATTTGGAAAGGTGACATTGTGACAAGAGTTCTTATCGAGTCAAATGCACATTAATTTTATACTCAATCATGGCCACCACGAGCCCTCCATCGTTTTATTTCGCCCATTCATATCGCTTTAGGATTTTAGCTGATAGAAAATCCTAAGAAAATGTACGCTTAAGCGAGAATTTTCTGCTTCATACCGCGAGTTTGTTTGGCTTTTTACCGGCAACTTTCAGTTAAATAAGAGAAAATTGGAGACTTTGGGGGGGGCGCCTCTGGCCGAAAACTTTTCCCCTTTAAGAACTCTGAATATCAATCACTAAATGCGTAAATGAAGAAGGAATCACTCGGCTGCAATAGTGGGAAATAAGGGTTTGGGGATGTTGGAGGTTAAGGTTAGGTGGAGGGGGGATGTCGGGGGGGGGTCAGATTAGATGCGGAGGGTGTCAAATATGTTTAAAATAGAGTGAAACAGGGTACTTTCGATTTTAACTTGCCACGAAGTGACCATCGTCGCTAATTCATTATTGGGAATTTGCTCATTTTATGGGTCCTCTTCACTAAAATCCGTGAAAACCATTTTTCGTGGGAGGAAAAATGCCCGAAGGGTAAATACGGTACTTGAACTCTATAGAAAATTTGACGTTCTTCAAAATTACCTCAGTAAAATTTTGCCGTAGGATGAGTCATTTTTCCGCAAAATGCAAAAAATTGCGGGAAAATGCTGAATCTCGAAAATTTGGAATTTTAAAATTAAAGTTTTGAGGGGTAAGGAAGAGTCTGACGTGAAAATGTGTAAGAACCTTTTCAGTGGAAAATTACGTCAGCTTTTATTTGATACTGAGGTGTTTTAGAGCTAAAATGCATAGTTTTCGAGTTATTTTGAAAAAAACTGATTTATACGCCCTTTTAGAGGTCATAAAAAGTCGAGCGTACACGATATCGGTCAGGACTTTTTTCTGGTGGTTCTACACACCGAAAGGAACATCTCTGCAAAAATTCAGCTTTTTGCAAATTTTTTCCGCTATTCGGTGAATAATGATCTAAATGTCCTGGACTATAAAGAAAGCTAAGACTCTCTACTTTCATTATCTGGAAAGACATTCTGCGAATTTTTGCGATTTACAAAGTTGTGATCATAAACAAGAACGGCATAATTGATCTGTTCTTTCTGCGCATCTCAGAAACACACGGGAAAAAAACAATAAACATAGATAGATTCCAATAAAATTTTCGCATGATATACTCAAAAATACTCGACTTTCCATTGTATTAAAAGAAAACCGAGACTCTCTACTTTCTTTATCTGGGAAGACATTCTGCGAATTTTTGCGATTTAAAAGGTTGAGATCATAAGCAAGAACGGCATAATTGATCTCTTATTTCTGCGCATCTCTGACATGCAAACAAAATAGTAAGCATCAATAGATTCAAATGAAATTTTCGCATGATGTACTCAAAAATACTCGACTTTCCATTGTATAAAAAAAAAGCTGAGACTCTCTACTTTCTTTATCTGAAAAGACATTTTGCGAATTTTTGCTTTCTCTTTTTCTTTTTTTTTTACCTTTTATTTCCCTTTTTTAGCCCCTCTACGATTGAGTTTCGGGCGGGGGGGGGGGGGGGGTGAGCCCTTAAAGCTTTTCCCCCTGCCTCTTCGACGGACTGCTACTGGATGGAACTTGACTCAAGTCATACAAGTGTGTCCATCGAATGATTAGCCCCTCTTCTCTCCTCACCCATCCGATGCTGAAAAAAATAAATCATCAGCATAACAAACCAATTCAACTGTTTTGATGAGTGGAAATTGGAGTGCGGGCGTTGGTCAGTTGGAAATTGTTCCTTTGAAACGGCAAGCAGGGGGTAAATTGGCCGCAAGCGCCACGTCAGATTCGAAAATCAGTGCGAGCAGGTGAGATGGAATTAAAAATGATGCAAAAATGTAAGGGTCTATTCAATCGGTCAAGGCCGACGCAAATCTTCAATACCTCGTAGGAAATACGAAGACTCAGAAGCAGGAAAGCCGACGCGAAGATAACAAGTGCCGTGCCTTGCCGAAAATGAGTGAAAGCCGACGCGGCAGTTGTGCGTGTGAGTGTGAGTGTGGGACTGATATGCGACGGCTCTCCCACTCCACTCCGCCCGTTCCGCCCGCACTAGCCCCTCGCCTGCGTCGAGTGAGGAGTACGAAGAGTGGCCGAACCGACACATTGAAGGCGCAACTTAGCTCGAAAAAATCTCGCGACAATCTTAAAATCGTTGATAGTACAAGTCAAAGTTGTTTTTAAAGATGTATCATCAATCGAAACTATCTTTATCGTTCCATCAAAATTCTCACCCATCTTAGGTAGAGCATGGATCAGGAACCTATGTATCAGATTAGAAGAATTGGATTTTGACAGTAAAGCAGATGCGAATATTCAAACACTGGAACCTGTATCGAATTCATCAATCGTTAATCTCTTTCCTCAAATCTTTGAGCAGCGTGTCGGGAAAGTGCCAAATGTCAAGTTAACTCTAAACCTTCGCAAAAACACACCACGTTACAGAAAACACCGAGACGTGCCCTATGCAATTCGGGATGCAGTCGATGAAGAACTTGACGAATGGGAAAAAGACGACATCGTAGCACCAATTGAAAAGTGCGACTGGGGGTCGCCGATTGTTCCGGTTCCAAAACCTAATGGTAAGGTTAGACTTTGTATTGATTATAAATCCACTGTAAATCCTCTTCTTATTAATAATCATCACCCAATCCCCAAAATTGATGAGGTGCTAAGTGAATTGAAAAACTCCAAGTACTATTGTAAATTAGACCTCTTTAAAGCCTACCTTCACTTTGAAGTCGATGATAAAAGCAGTATGATCCAAGCCATCTCCACCCGTAAGGGTACATATAGAATGAAAAGACTAGGCCTCGGTATAAAAGTAGCTCCAGGTCTTTTTCATAAAGCAATGGAAACAATTTTGTTTGGGTTACCAGGTGTAACATTTTATTTCGATGACATTATTGTCCATGGTAAAACGCTAGCTGAGTGTAGAGCAAATTTGATAAAATGTCTAAAAAAGCTTGAAGAAAATAACCTTCACCTAAACTTATCCAAATGTAAATTCTTTCAAACCAAAATATCATACCTAGGATACATTATTGAAAATGGTCGGATCTACAAAGATCCTCGTAAAGTTGAAGCCATTGTTGCGACCCGTCAACCTAAAAATAAATCAGAGGTAAAGCAATTTTTAGGTCTCGTTACTTATTACTCCAGATTCATTCGGAATGCATCATCCATCACTCACCCAATCAGGAAACTGCTTCGTAACACAGTTCCTTTTCACTGGTCAGCAAAATGTGAAGCTGCATTTCTGAAACTTAAATCAATAATTGCAAGCGATCAAGTCCTTATGTCGTTTGATCCTTCACTACCAGTTGCAGTTGCTTGCGATGCCAGCCCATTTGGTGTCGGTGCGGTTCTATCTCACATCGTGGATGGGGTTGAACGACCAGTTTTATTTGCCTCTAGATCTTTGACACCAGCTGAATCCAATTACAGCCAACTAGATCGGGAAGCATTGGCAATAATGTTTGCATTAGATAAATTTTACATGTATATTTATGGAAGAAAATTTTTCCTGATGACAGACAACGCTCCGTTAACAAGAATCTTTCACCAGCATGCCCACCTGCCACCGATGACTGCTGCAAGATTACTGAGATATGCCGCCTACTTATCACATTTTGATTACGAAATCAAACATCGGCCAAATCACCTGCACACTAATGCTGATTATCTTTCCAGATTTCCAGTTCCCAGTACAAACCAAAATCAATGCAACCAAAT
Organism: Trialeurodes vaporariorum; assembly: GCA_011764245.1. Lineage (NCBI taxonomy): Eukaryota > Metazoa > Arthropoda > Insecta > Hemiptera > Aleyrodidae > Trialeurodes > Trialeurodes vaporariorum. The sequence continues at coordinate 60,451,918 of VMOF01000002.1, forward strand.
GCAACTAGATGCCGAGCTCATCGCCTGCCATGAATTATCTCTATTCCAAATTGAAACAGCTGGGATTACTAGCATTGACATCGCAGAACATACCCTAGCTGATCTAGAGCTGTCGCAAACCCTAGCATCATTGAAAAACGATCCAAAAGACAATACCAATCTTGAGTATACGGTCCAAGGCAATATTTTATTCAAAGGAAACAGAATTGTTGTTCCAGGTAAGCTTCGCTCCAAAATTCTTCAAGAATTACATAAAACGCACGTTGGAATGACCAAGATGAAGCAACTAGCCAGACGCTACGTCTATTGGCCGTCAATTGACAAAGAAATTGAGCGACTAGTTCGTTCTTGTGAAAGCTGTTTGTTGAATCAAAAATCTCCAGCAAAAGCACCAATCCATCAGGGGGAAAAAACCCAAATTTGAAAATTTTGACAGAGTGCACATCGACTATGCAGGGCCTCATCTTGGTCATCACTTCCTCATTCTAGTCGATGCGAAATCTAAGTGGCCAGAAATTGAGCCAATAAAATTAGCACCCACCTCCGAAACTACAATGAAACTTCTCCAAAATATCTTTGTCTCACATGGGTATCCAAAAACCATGGCTTCAGACAATGCATAAATTTTTTAAAAAACCCCAGATTTTGCCCAATTCTGTAAGACCCGAGGTATCCTTCAATGCTTTACAGCACCAGGCCACCCGGCCACAAATGGACTAGCAGAGCGCTACGTTCAAACACTAAAGTCAAAACTCGCAAAGATGGAAAATGAACCGGGTTCAATTGAAACAAAGGTAAAACGAATCTTGCTACAATTTAGAGCAACCCCCCTTTAAGGCGGTCTAAGCCCAGGGGAATTGTATTTGCATCGAAGATTTCGAATTCGTCTCGATGCAAATTTTTTCCCTCTCGACCTCCTAAATGTTCGTCTAAATTTCCTGTTCGAAGTTTGTCTGTGGGACAAACTGTCATTGCTCGAAAGTTTATAAATAACAAACCAACTTGGAGAAGGGGGAAAATACTTAAGTTATTTGGCCGTCTACATTATCTAGTTAAACTGAACAATGGATTCATTTTCAAGCGCCACATTAACCAGTTACGGCCAGCACCTGCTCAAGAAATTACGGAAGAAGCGGAAGCACATCAGAAATCAGAATCCAATCAACTACCAAAGAAGAAAGTTCGCTTTGCAGAAGAACCAACTATTGCTGACTACTCAACAGTTAACCAACCAACGGTTCAATGTCCGGTGCCTGTGTCAAGCGAACCATTGTTAATCACGCTTTCTCCTGACCAACCTTCAAACCCCTCGCAGTTCAGAAGTTCCTTCGCAATCATCCATTGCTGCTAAACCAGAATCTCTGAACAAGAAACCCCTCGTCAAAGACTCCAAGCATAGGTAGGGGTCGAGCAAGAATAATCTCAAATTCTTTGCAGGGAACCTCACCCCCCGTGTCTGGAAAACCACCAAGCAGGGAGCGTCAAGCTCCGCGCCACCTTCAAGACTTTATTTTGAAATAAAATTAGTATTTAATTAATAGTGCCAAGTAATTCTGTTGCGTTCCTAACTCCCACATCTCATTACTCTTAAATCTTGATGTTAATTTTTGACTCTCGCACTCTTAATGAATTATTCCGATAATTTTTTTTTTTACGAAATTATCTACTCTAGTCATTGTTCATTTTAGTGTGGGAGAGCTGAAGTAAATGTCAAATACACTTGTTTCACTTTGTTCTCTTTTTTGAGTAAAATGTTAAATACTCTTTGTTCTCTTTTTAGTGTGGGAGAATGTTGTGGCACTACTGAGTTGTTAGGTGGGGGACTTTAGCCCTCACCAGGCGTCAACCCTGAATGGGACTTTTGTTATCACTGATTGGGAATATACGAGGCTGCTGCCATATGATTACGGATTCTTTGTCTCATCCTTTGGGGGTTAGCAAAAATTCTGAAAAATACGCCAAAAAATAGCAAGTGAGAGGAATTTTTTGAGCCATTCCGGAAGTCCGTAGCTCGAGGTTGGGGGGCTGGCGTGATGCTGCCCCCCCAAACAAAAATTTACTGTAGTAAAATTTGGGTGAGGATAGCAACATTTTGAAAGGTATAGCAAGGAATAGCAAATCGATAGCAACTTTTTGAGCAAAAAAAATTGAAAAAATTCAATGTTGGGGGGTGAGTCTATAGCGTACGTAGGAATTTGTCTCTCTTTCTCTTCTCCCGTTTGAGTGTATGTGCTGGAAAAGGAAAGAAATAGGGGCTGAAGTCACGTTTTAGCCCCTGTTCCTGTCCTTTTCTAACACACGTGCTCTAAAGGGGCAAGAGAGAGAAAGAAAAATTCCTGCGTACGCTACTGGGGGGAGTACTTCTCGGACGTACGCGACGGTATCTTTTATCCGTTATTATGAAGATTCTCTGTTTTTGAGAAATTATAAGTTTTGGGGTAAATAAATGAACCTCGCAAGGAGGAATTTTGAGAAATGCATTTCAATCAAAAGTTCGCAGTCAACGAATCAATCATATCTAAAAGAGTGGCCGGCATCTTTTAATTCAAGAGAGCAAGTATAACACACTCTCTTTTAGATTGGAAAACCTCGTAAGTCAATAAACAAAAGAGACGCGTTGGCTGCTGAAGCCGAACCTAGTACCTGATCACCACTCAAAGGCCCGTCACGTGGCCCTCACCAACATTTTTGAAGCCCCTCATTAAACCGTGAAGAGACATCCCTACAGGGAGAAACCTCGCTTATTCAGGAATTGCTTTCACACCACCATATATATCCTCGTTTTGACGGTTTTATTGCGGTCTGTCCAAATCTAACATTAGACGCTCTGCAACTATTCAACCTTTTCTGATACAGGGTCCTCCAAAAATGACTTATAGTTTGATTTTCACTTTTCAAGATCAAAAAATACATCATTTGAGTCTTCTTCTTATATTTGCACTGCACAACCCCCTGATTTCAAAAGTTACATTATTGAAAAAGGTCCTGTCCGTTTGCTTCAGATACATTTTAGCTCTCGACCAAACGGTCCAATCGCATCCAAGTTTGTATCGAAATTTGTTTGCATATAGTTAAAATAAATCTATTTAATCGTTTTAAGCAAATAAATAATTCGGAAAACAACAATTTTGGATAAAAATCGTCTAAACAGTACTGTACCTAGGTTCATATCTATATTATTGAATTTATTATAAGCTCGCCGCTCTCTGCGTGTTGATATGGACACCAAAATGGGTAGCTGAGGCTGTGGGAAACCCACCCCCCTCCACTGCCACTTACGTCAGAGTTAAGTGATTGGATCGAAATGATCGGCTTTGAATCAGAGTCTTGGCTTGGATACGCACGGCGACCGTTCGTTAAGAAATCAGAGAGGTATCGATTTTCTGGAACACCCCGTACATCGCATAGACCGACCAAACAGTCGAGTTTTTTTTCTATATGCTTTCTTATGGGTGTGCCTTTTTGGGGGCCTGGGAGCGCCCCTTTTAGAACTTTTGAAGCTTTCGTATTTTTGTGCACATCTAGACTACTCAAATAGTCTTCCAGTGAAAAAACGAACTTAATCGGACTGGTAGAACTCGAGATTTAGAGCGGACAAACTTTTTGAAAAAACCCGATATATATAGGTATACAAATTACACGGAACGTGACCTTTCTGGGGGCTTGGCAGCGCCCTGTGACTGAAATCAAAAATTTTCGTTTATTGCTGCAAATGTCGAGGACTCATGCTTTCATCTGATAAAAGAACGGTCAAAATCGGTCGAGTAGTTTTCGAGATTAGGAGCGAACAAAATTTCTTCAAAAAATCTATAAATATAGATATACGATTAACACGGGGTGCCGTCTTATTTTGGACCTCAGCGCCCCCCTTTGCCGAAATCAATAATTTTCGGATTTTTGTGGAAAAGTACACCACTGGAGCTTTCGTTTAACACGTTAATGAGCGAAATCGGGCCGGTACTTTTCGAGATCGAGAGCAAACAATTTTTCTTCAAAAAATCTATAAATACAGATATACGATTAACACGGGGTGCCGTCTTATTTTGGACCTCAGCGCCCCCCTTTGCCGAAATCGATAATTTACGGATTTTTGTGGAAAAGTGGACCACTGGCGCTTTCGTTTAACACGTTCATGAGCGAAATCGGGCCGATAGTTTTCGAGATCGAAAGCAAACAAACTTTCTTCAAACATCTATAAATATAGATATATAATTAACACGGGGTGCCGTCTTATTTTGGACCTCAGCGCCCCCCTTTGCCGAAATCGATAATTTTCGGATTTTTGTGGAAAAGTAGACCACTGGAGTTTTCGTTTAACACGTTCATGGGCGAAATCGGGCCGATAGTTTTTGAGATCGAGAGCAAACACACTTTTACTTTTCGATTTTATTTATATAGATGGTAAAAAACCAAACCCTGATAGAGTCGAAGCTCTTGTAGAGTTAGAACCCCCTAAATTTTTAATTGCCCGATCCCGCTCTCGATCAAAATCCCGATCCCGCTCTCGATCAAAATCCCGATCCCGCTCTCGATCAAAATCCCGATCCCGCTCTCCATCAAAATCACGTTCAGGTTCACAATCTACATCATAATCAAGCTCTAAACCCAAATCACGATCAGACTCTCATTCCTAATCAAAATCAGGTTCTCAGTCCAAATCGCAGTTAGGCTCTCAAGCCAAAACTCAATCACCCCCACGATTCAAATCTAACTCACGCTCTCGAACCAAACCTTCATGCAAATCTAAGTCGCCCTCTCCATTCAAATCACGTTCAGGTTCACAACCCACATCACATTCAGGCTCTCATTCCAAATCAGATTCAGGCTCTCGTTCCAAATCACAATCAGGCTCTCAGTCCAAATCTAAACAATTCCCTCAATCCAAATCTCATTCACGCTCTGGAACCAAATTGCAGTCAGGCTCTCAATCTAAATCTCACTCACACTCTCGAACCAAACCTGCATCCAAATCTCCGTTGCCCTCTTCATCCAAATCTAAGTCGCCCTCTCCATCCAAATCTGAGTCGCCCTCTCCATCCAAATCTCAATCAAGGTCTCCATCCAAATCTCCTTCCCGTTCCCCTTCGAAGTCTCATTCAGACTCGCCAGGCTTCAAAGACATCTATTCACCTTCTGGCTCACAAACCAGTAAGAAGAAAGATAAAGGCTCACCAGTGCTCTCTCGCTCACCATCACCATCTGATGATAATAATTCTACATCTGTTTTAAATACTCACATTACTTGTGATTAAATCATCAGTCAATACTCAGTGATTTTTGCTATTTGCAATTTTTTAAAAAAAATTATTTTTATTTTAGATTTCATCTTAATGAAATTTCCTGGTTCTTGCTTGTGAACCAATTCATATTTTGTTACATTTTATTTTTATTTTAATACATTTGTTCTTCGTTTGTTTTTTGTTTTTTGTTTTTTTTCTCTTCTTTTTTTTCGAACCTCTTAAATTATGTGTGATTTCAATTAAATCAACAATCCTCTTCATTTCTGATAACATTGCTGCTTCACAACTGTTTTAATTATTTTTTAAGTGGCCACGACATCTTATTCTAATTTCTACGAATAAATATTCTAAGTATATATATAACCAAACAGAAGTTCTGAAAATTTCTTTTATTCAAAGTTTGCAGGAATTGCAAAGAATGGTCCTTGTTATTCAGGTGTCAAATTAATAAAACTTTATTCAACCCACTTGAAAGGATTTTAAGGAAGAAAAGAAGATACCGATACGTTTATCATTTTAACTCCCATTTTATAATGCAGGGGGAAAAAACAAAATAATAAACTGGAGTAATCTTTTAGTTTTGAATCTTATTTTACATTATACATAGTTTTAAATTTTGTTTCTTGGTCATCCCACTTTGTGGTAAGCCTACATTTTTACTTTTTGTTCTTTTTGTTCCTCTTTTTTCTTTTTGTGAGCTCTTTTCACTTATTTTAAGCACAGTTTTTAGAGCTGATGCACTCTGCATCTGAAGATTTGACTGTCCCTATTTGCTACTGGAAAATATCATCTGACCGTTTCCACGCGTTTTTAGCCTGGCAGTGCGAACTAAATTTGCCAGAGCAGAATGCCTCCCCTCATAAATTTTCATTCATTTTAAGCGACTCCTTAATTAACTGCCTTTTTGTTTCTATTTCAATTTCGTTGACTTTGTTTTTTACAGCTTATTACAAGTGAAATTATCTTCTTTACAATTTAATTTTAGTTATACTGTTTGGTTTGAATTTTTTACTCCACACGTTTTTTGCCCGGCAGTGCGAACTGCGAACTAACTTTGCAAGAGCAGAATGTCTCCCCTCATAAATTTCCATTCATTTTGTGCCACTCCTTAATTAACTGCCTTTTTGTTTCCACTTCAATTTCTTTGACTTTTGTTTTTTAAAGCTTATTACATGTGAAAGTCTCTTCTTCACAGTTTAATTTTAGTTACTGTTTGGTTTGAATTTTTCACTCAAACCACACTGTTTAATGTCCACTATTTTTATTTGAATTTCTCTTTTGTCTTTATTTGTTTGATGCTCAGTTTTTAATAATAATTTTTATTCGTTTTGTTCCTTTGAAAACACATGTGTTCATTAATTGGCTTTATCACAGAATATTCTTATCAGAACGAAAACTCTTAATTCATATTTTTCACCTTGGGTATCTTCGGCTCTGCCATGTTGGAAAATGAGCATTTCCGGCAATCTCCAGTGCAACATAGTGAAAAATTGGAACATTTCAAATATAGCTGCTGAAATTTGATGAAAGTTGCAAAAACATTCTGGAACCAGCCTACTGTATAAGGTAATCCCTTAAGGGTGGGTTCTGGAGGTCTCCCTCAGAATATTAAAGGGGGGTCTGGGGAAGTCCCCCAGAGGTCTCCCCAGAAAATATAAGGCGCTCAAGGGGCCCCCCCCTGCATTAATTTGAGAAAGTGTTCGTGGGGTATTTCCCATACAGTTCATTTGTTTTCAGGGGTACATCTATCCAGCAGTGAATTTGTAAAGATCTGTGGGGGAAGAATCGGTAAATTAATCAGCAACCGTGGGATGCTTAACTGAAACGCAACTTTTATTAGTGGTCAAATCATCGCACTCCCTTGGGTAGATATAGGTACTAGTTAACTCTTCGTGTTTGACAGTCTTGGTTTAGCCTAAATCAGAAAATGAAGGCGCCGACAAAGAAGGTACAAACACAAAAAATGAATGAAAAAAACACGTAAGAAATACTGAGAAAAACTCGTAAAATACTCGGTCACCTGACACTTTTTGCAGGAATATTACGTAAAATTCACGGTAAATTTACGAAAAGTAACCAAAACACGGAAAACCATATGAAATAAAACGTTTATTTTACAAAAAATTTCTCTATTTAATTTTCCCATCACGAATTTTTCTCCTCTTTTTTTAATTAATTTACGTGTTTTTTCCCTGTGCTTTGGGATTTTTATGTGATTTTAACATACATTTTACGTGAAATTTCTGCAAAAAGTGTCAGGTGACCGAGTATTTTACGAATTTTTCCTAGTATTTATTTCGTTTTTTTTTTTACGTTTTGTTCTCTCTTTTTTTACGTGTTTTTCCCTTATCGATGCTACTTGGGTGAACTACAAAAGATCATGGGGATGATCCATTATGTTAGAGAATATGTTCTATGCTGAAGTTTTTCTTTTTGATTCTTGTTATTACTATTTTTAATTCCCGATTTGACAACTTTGCCTCATTTTGAATACGAGGCTGCTGATACTTTGTAGGAACGTGAAAGGGACGGTTCTCTCAAAATGCACCATGCAATGCACGACATGCATCCCTCTCTAATTTCCTCTGCTTGGAAAAGGCAAAAAGAGGTAAAACGAAAGGAGGTGAGCGTACTATTTCAGTATTTCCGAACACTCGTTTCTGGGTGCTTGTGCTCCGTAGTTTAGTGAAGATCACGGCATTTTGATTCTTGTAAACAGTTTGAGTATGAAAAATCATCTCTTGTGAAAAAAATAAATAATAAAAAAAAAAACAAAAAAAACAAAAAAAAAACGGATATCTTGGTCGAGTGGGAGGATTTGACCAAGAACGTGGTTAGTGCGGAAGAGCTTGAGGTTAATAGTTCGTTCGGTTCCAAAAAGTTTGAGCTCGGATGGCGAGTGCGTATGAAATATGACCGGCGATAATTTTATGGTACAATTTTGGCCATCGAAGATGACGTTGAAATTTCAGATGCAAGTTCTTATTCTGAAACAAATTTTGACTATGAAGACGATCTGCCGTTAATAAGACTTACCGATTCCGACGAGGATCTTCCTTTCGTGAAACTTGTCGGCAAATGTGACAGAAATCCTAAAGCCATTGCATTCGTGTTGGATAATGTGCGCGAGTTTACTGATCGAAAAGAGAATTTGGAAACTTATTTGATGGACATCAGTTTTAGTTCCGCTGCCGAAAACTTTATATCGGACACAACTGTAGATTTTAAAGAACAAAATAAAAGTGAAAGCGCCATATTTGGTTCAAAGTACGTACTAAAGGAGTCAACAGCAAAGAAGCACTATCTCATGTGCACGGACGAAATTTTCGCCGCGTGAGCACATAATGTTTCGGATTATTGTGTCATGTCCATTTCATGGACGATAATCTTACGTGTGAAAAAGATCATTTGCCGGTCCCTTTTTATCCAAGAACTGCGGATCAAAGTGAGTTGCGAAGTAATAATGAAGTGAACAGTGTCAAAACTCTAGAAAAAGTTGTGCGTAATCCTCTGATTTCTACCCGAAAATTTCATCATAGACGGATGCTCAAAGGAAGTTAATCACGAAAAAATAAGCTGACGCCAAGAAAAAAGAGAGCCAAAAGACAGAGAAACTTAGGGCAACAATATACTAGCCCTGATACGGGCAAAGAAAAGTCGGCAAAAAAATTGGGGTCAAGATGTGATGGAACCCAGTGCGCGAAAGTCGGTAAACATTTGTTCGGTGGTTTCAGAGGAAAATCGCCTGCGGACCATGACAGCCTTTTATTCGACTGGTAAAATCCATGAACAAAGGTCTTTTATCATAAGGTATGTTAGTGCTTTTGACAAAAATACGGATCAGTCCAGATCGGGAGAGCCCTCCAGAAGGTCAAAAACGTTAGAATATAGATTACCATTTGAAGATGGATCCGCTCCGGCTAAAGTTTGTAAAAAGTTCTTCCTAAATACTTTATCAGTGAGTGAAAGCGTTGTTCAAAATGCTTTGTCAATGGAATACTGCTCTCAAGAGGCTATATGAAGAAGAGTTGCGAACATTTGCCCTTACTCTTCATTACAAATCACTGTCAGCCTACAACTATGTTAGCAGAGCCTTCTATTTAGACTTCCCTTCTCCTCAAACTATTCATAGGTGGTATAAAATTGTTGACGGTACTCCTGGCTTCACCCGTGAATCTTTTAGAGCCCTAAAAGAAAAGTACGCGGAAGGTTATGAACATTTTTTTGTAGCTCTGACGGTAGATGAAATAAGTATCCGGAAACATGTAGAAACTGATGGAAACAAGTATTACGGATTTGTCGACATTGGAGCAGATATTGACTCTGATAATGTCAAACCGGCTCATGAAGCTTTTGTTATTATGTTGGTTTGTATAAACGATTTCTGGAAGTTGCCACTGGGATATTTTCTCGCAGCTGGCGTATCTGGTCCTCAAAAAGCAAATTTAATTTTGACTTGCTTAAACTTGATTTTTAAAGAAACAAAAGTAATTGTCGTTTCTTTGACTTGTGGTGGAGCTGGAAGCAATTCAATAATGTTCAGAGAATTAGGTTGTAGGTTGGAAGATCTGAATAATTTGAATCCCTGGATATAATTTGAAATGTTCCCGAAGCCAAGTGGGCCGATCATCTAAGAGTTCATATGAACGCAGACCTCAATTCTGTTCTTAGTAATATCACTTATCCTGATCCAATTGAATCGTTATCTTATGATGTGATTCAGGATAAACTTACAAATCATTTCATAAAATCAAAAAATAAATTCAGCGAAGCAATCAATTTCCGCAAAATTATTCAAAAACCAGATGAAAATGTTTCAGAATTTGTTGCCCGTCTAAAGGCAGGTTCTCGTTATTGTCAATTTGACCTCTTCTTAGGTTACTCTCTTATCCTGCAATTGAGGTGCTCACACTGATTTTGTGATCATCATTAATAAACCGTGAATAAGGCTAACCTATCGTACATCCGCTCTCTTGATTTTATCTATCCATTCATCATTTTAATTTATCAATCTATACTTGAAATTTTAGTTAGCCTTATCCACGGTTGATAATCACTGTTGATAATGATAATCACAAAATCAGTGTGAGCACCTGACAAGGGCTAATTTCCTTGTCTTACAACTGACGTTGCCAACCTTAACAGAAAGTAACCGATGTTAGGGACATAAAAATTTTCTTCCTGATCCTTTTTCTTTCCCTGTTTTCTCAAGACTGATAGACTCTCTCCTTGTTTCTTTTCAGCTGGCTAATGTATAAAAATTGGTCAGCACATCGCGACAGTTTTAGAAAAGTAAAAAAAACGCAAAACTAAAAGTGGCCGGGCCGCCTCTAACATTAAGCTATGGAAATATGAAAAGGTCATGGCATTTTTAATTCCGCACATGGCAGAAAGAAACACCAAGACCAATTTCCCTGTTGAATTGGAACAGGATGCTGCTAAATCACCAGGAGCGGAAAAAAACATTGGATGCCACAGATGGTGATTCAGAAACGACGGATGACTCTCACTGATGGATCTGAAGACCAATTCCACTGAAACAACTTCCAGAAGTTCTACTCCTGCACCCCTGTCTCCGAGCGATTCTCAAGCTTCGGGAAGTTCCAGAAAAGGAGGGAAATCATCAAAAGAATCTCTACCACCGGTTTCTCAGGTATTGAAGGAATATTTTGATGCAAAAAGAAGTAAATTAGATTTCAAACCGGAAGAAGAAAAGTTTAATCGTAAAGAGTCAGCTTTAAAAAGTATTTTTGAATCTATGTTCCAAACTATTCGAACCTTCTCAACTCCATTGCAAATTGAATTCAAAGGTAAGTTGTCAGCTCTCATAAACGAGTATGAAGTGAAAAACTACCAAGAAGAAACAATATCAAGCCCTATGAAGAGTGTCACTTCCAGCACGAACGTAACAGGAGTAAGTAATATTGCGGTCTCTGGAAATGCCTTCGCAACTAGCCCCATGAATTTGGCCCAGCCTGGTGGATATCATAAAGTTTTAGCGGCAGATGTAAACTTCGTTCAACGTAAAATTTATAAACGACTCACGTCTTGCAACCTTTGGGATGTTGAAGTGTTCAGAGGCTTGAGGAGCTCATAGGATAAGAACCTGACAGACTGGCAACGTAATCATCCCCGCTTCAAAATTCCAAAAAAAGAGTTTGTTAATCTTCTGAAAACTACGTACGAAGCAGCAACTGGAATTTAAGATCTAGATTTTGGTGGTCCAAACCGTGCTAAAGCTGAAAAAAGATGCACGTACAGACCAGCAGATATCAGAAATTATCAGGCTGCACAGCTGCAAAAAGCTAATCAAACCAAAACTGCAAGTGATGCGCCTGCAGCTGCCGTCACAGGTACTGTTGAACCCCAGCCGAACAATGTCGTCGCAGTTATTGCACAGCCGCAGCTCAACAGTATCGTCGCAGGCACTAGTCAACCACGGCCAAAAAATGTCCTCGCAGATATTGCACAGCCGCAGCTCAACAGTATCGTCGCAGGACTCGCGGCACTAGTCAACCACAGCCGAACCATATCGTCGCAGGCACTAGTCAACCACAGACAAACAGTGTCGTCGCAGGCACTAGTCAACCTTTTATGAACTTTAGTGAATTTTTAATTTCAAACATTAGATTGTCAGTCGAAGACATCGACTCTTACAGAGCAGTGCAAAACTACTTTTCAACAAACGATCTACGATTTTTTACTTACAAAATAAAGACTGAGAGAGCTGACAGAGGAGTGCGAGAGATCTCCACTCCACGTACAAGGATGAAAACGTCAAATATGAAATTCAGGATCTGGGCTTTGAGGTCCGAAGAGTCTTTTGATGTTGTATGTGGCAACACTGCCTTCCCACATATAAGTGGCAACGCTGTAATGTAAGAAAACGCGTAAGCCCCTCGTGCTAAGTCTTTTAAGAAGTATCTGTACGTCTAACTGTTGCATATTATGGCAACACCGGTACCGTTCAACACTTGACAAATCGCGCGACGCCGCTTCCTGTCGAACTATATTTCCAAGTGTCTGTCTTCTACTTATTAATTTTTACGACTTTTCACCCTCTCGAGAAATGCCGTGAAAGAGGGTGTCAAGACCAACTGCATTTTTGGTAGTAGTCAGTTTGAGTTCAGAAACGTATAATGTCAGGTCTCTTTTCCATCTTTTGATTAAGTGAATAAATACCTTATTAATATGAAACTGCGTTCGACGCAATTTATTTACCATCGTCAACAGGTTATTGGGGGGGGGGGAGGGGTGATCACGGAAGATCGGATCGTTTTGGTATCTTTATCGTTGTTGTTTACATGTAACCTTATGGGTGGCTCAACTGATCGAATCGTTTTGAGCCCCTCGTAACGATTGAAACGAACGAAACGATGCGATGAGTCGGGAGCTGTCGTAATCTCAATCGTTTGAAGTAGGAAGAGGTGAGGAGGGGATCACCTGCGCGATCAAGTTGCGCAGAAGCAAGCTCATTTGATTTAATGCAAATGATAACGATACCAAAACGATCCGATCCTCCGTGATCACCCCCCCCCCCAGAGCCGCTGGGTTTATGCGTTTCCGCGAACTTTCTTTAGTTCAATGTTTTGAAGAAAAGTATATTACACTGTGCAACAACCTGTCTGTCCCCCTGACGAAACCAATTTTGTTCGATCCCATGGATGTTAAAACGAGGGAAAATCATCGTTAGAACCCCACATCTTGGGCGGGAGGACTGTAAAGCCGCCATCTTTGAATTTTCCCCATTTTGCGTACCTTTGATCGATTTTTCCAATTTTTCGGCACAGGAACCAATGTAACAAAAAAATATAATTAATGCATCTAAAAGAGCATTAAGTTTGCTACAAATTCATGTAATCAGATTCGTTTTATCATATTTTTTTCTTTGGAATAATTACGCATAATCCGAAAAAATACCCTCGAAAATTGCTGAAAAAAATCGACTTTTCCTCAGTTTTTCCCTTATATATTCAGATCCAGGAATTTAATGTCAAATCCGTTTACATAGTCTTAAAGCGCATAAAATTGGCTACAAAACCACTGCAATAGTCATCGTTTACCGTCAATTGGGTAACATGGGACTACCTGGCAACATGGGACACTCTCGGGGAATTTCGTTTTTGCGTCAGTGGTGTCACGGTGTCAGTCTGAGGAATGCAGCAAAGAAATTTGGCGTCCCAAGATCAACATTAAGCCGACACAAGAAAGGTATTCAAGTAGGTAAGATTGGACGCCCCTGTGTTTTATCCAAACGTGAGGAAGCTAAAATTGCACGCTCTATTATAATGTCAGGCGTATGGGGATTTCCTCTGACACATTTCGACATTCGCCTCGTTGTGAAACGATACCTAGAGGCAAAAGGTATGATTGAACCTAGGTTTACCAATAACATGCCGGGTTATGAATGGGGGAAGCACTTTATACGGCGTCATGCAGAGTTTCTAACAACCCGACTCGCTGAAAATATAAAGAGAGTGCGGGCGGCTGTAACTCCTGAAATTATCAAAGATTATTTCAAAGAGCTGTCCGTCACTCTAGAAAATGTGCCTCCGGCGAATATAATAAACTACGACGAGACAAATTTTCGAGACGATCCAAAACGGGCAAAAGTTGTAGTGCGCCGAAAAGTAAAACACGCAGAGAGGATCCTGGACTCTTCTAAGGTCGCCTTTACGGTGATGTTTGCTGGAACCGCTGACGGTGTCGAGTTACCATTATATGTAATTTATAAGGCGGAGCATCTCCACGATACATGGACAGAAGGTGGACCAAAATACACACGCTATAATAGAACTAAATCCGGTTGGATGGAGAAGGCAGTATTTGAAGAATGGTTCAAAACAGTGGTCATTCCGTGCTGCAATAAGTTAGGGCCAGGAATTAAAGTTGTTCTAGGTGACAATTTGGCTAGCCATGTATCCTATGCAGTGTTAAAACTTTGCGAAGAGAATGATATTCGCTTTGCCATGCTCCCCCCTAATTCGACACATATGTGTCAACCATTGGACGTTGCGTATTTTTCCCCAGTTAAGAAAGCTTGGCGAGAGGTTCTGCTTGAATACAAAAGTGAGAATAGAGGAACAATGCGAAAAGATGCTTTCCCTAGGCTTCTAAAAACAACCCTCGACAAATTGCAAAATAATTCAAAAAATTTGAGATCTGGGTTCGAAAAATGTGGGATTTATCCATTGAACCCCCAGAAAGTTTTAAAACAGTTAGGTGTGCAGGAAAATGATCAAGAAAACAGTGAAAAATGGGTGGGGGCATTGACAGGGTTCTTAAAAGAATCAAGGACCTCTGAAACATCAGCAAAAGCCCCGCGGAAGAAACGCCTAGAAGTACCGGCAGGTAAGAGCTACTCACCGCAGGATGTAACAGCCACCTCTGACGTTGTGAAAAGGAAAACAAGAAAGGGGCGCAGAGTGGTCATTGAGGATAGCGATGAAGATGTGGACAGGCCAGGTACTCCTTTGACTGCCCCAAAAAGGAAAAAGGTGGCAAAGCGTAAAATAGTAGAAGATAGTGATGAGGATGAAGACAGGCCTGCTACTCCTCTGCCTGCCCCGAAGCCACCAATTCCCCCACCACCGATGAGAACCCCAGAAAAAGAAGACTTTTTGGCTGTGCAACTAATTTATAATGAAGGTACCAAAAATGAACTTTTAAAGCAGTTCATCTGTCAAGTGAAAGACGTGAAAAAATCCAAATTTTATTGTAAATTCCTCAGAAATTACAAAGGCAAGGCTGATACTTTCGTCTTCCCACCCATTGATGACTACAGTAACATTGAATTATCCCAAATTGTGAGAATTGTTCAGCCGTTATCAGTCTCTCGTGATAGGTTCAAGTTTTCAGAGGATTGTTGTGAACGCTAAGTTTTCTGTTGACCTTTTTAAGTGCCATTTAATTTTTTCATTTACCTAAAGTTTCAACAATGTTGTTCGTTTAAAAATTTGTTACCCTTACATAGGTACTAGTTAAGTCGTTCCATTAGGTATAAGCAACATGTTTCCTACTCAGGTCTTATAGGTGTTAAGTTTTTTTCCTAAATGTCTTTTAAAGACTAATTTTTTTGATCTCCTTTTTCCTAGTTGCCTTTAAGTATAAGTGCAATTTTTCTACCTAGGTTCTCCGAGGTATTTTCTCATTATTTCAAGTCTTTTGAAGGCAGACTGATTGTTTCATTATGTCTCTTTACTTAGTAACTTTAGTGTACCAGCACCATGTTGCCTCCCTAGATCCATAAGGTATTTGTCCAGGTAATTTTTGTCTTTTGAAGACTCATTTTCTTCATAATCTCATGTTTTTTCAGTATTTTCCAATGCTCAAATACATTTTTTTTTAAACTTTGTTCAATTTCTTTTCTAAAAATTTAAAATTGTGTCCCATGTTAGCTTGTATAAAGCTAACATGGGTATTCAATTAAAAAAACATGCGTGTCCCATGTTACCACACCTATGTGGGTAACATGGGACACCCAGTTTTTTTGAAAAAAAAAAATTTCTGAAAGTCCAAAAAAATTTTTGATAAGCTTTTTTGAAAGGTTTACCTCTGATACATACTCTGTAAAAAAAGTTTGGGGATAAGTTCATTGATCTTTGCTACACAATCATTTAAAGGTCAAAATTGTCCCATGTTGCCCCAATTGACGGTATTCAATTATTTGACGTCGTCAGGTGCCATACAATGAGTGCTCTAAAAACGTCAATTTTTGCGATTTTTCTCCTCACATAGACTACCATTCAAACCAAAATCGCCCCTGGTCAATTCTATGAAAAGAATGCACGAATTTTTTTTTGAAAATTGAAAATATGGCTGATGGAAAAAAATAATTGAACACATTGGAACCCTCTGCTTTTCGAAAAACTCCAGATTTGGAGAGAAAATCATCTTTTTACATACTTTGAAAGAGCTTGCAATTTTCGCCTATTTTCTCTCGCTTTTTAATGCACTGTGTGTTACCTACTACGCCCGAATGAGCAAAATCTCGCAATGATTGAACAGAGCTAGACTTTGAATTTTGCTCTTTCCTCAGTGAAATACCGTATCTTATTGGTTTAAATTTGATGGTAAAGAAGGCATTTCATGTATTGGGTAATAGGAAGTTGTGTTTATGCTCAAGATTAGGTGGCCCTGAAAAGGGCTGTTTTGAAGGGGAAAAAAGGACGTTTCATCTCCCATATGGAATGGGCCGAAAGAATGAACAAATTTCATTTTTTCAGGGATGATAGGTCTATGCGCAGGGAGTTTGAAAATGCTCACTTTTTTGTTCAAGCCCCCCCCCCCCCCCCTGGAACCGGGTGGGGGGGATTTGGTGTCAAAGGAAAAACAATTCATCTTGGATTTAACATGTCTTCAAAACCGGAAATGGAATTTAACTATGCAACCTAAAAAGCCCTCAATTTCCAATTCTCATTGAATTTGGTTTCTCCTTGCGGAGGAATTGTTTTTTTTTGGCTTTGTGGTAACCGCTAATAATCGTTCATATCATACATTTGGTCATTATCAAACTTTGACCTTCGATTAATCGAGAACGAAAAACGATATCGAGCCGCGGTTTGCGCCACAATTTTCGGCTTGTAACGATTTTTCTAACGACAAATCACAAAGCAGGGGTCTGGGGCGTTATCAGTTGAAATTTTCAAATTTTGAGGAATGTGACCCCCACCCCCGCCCCCCCTGTAGGGTCTGAAAATTGTCGACCCCAAGAAAAGGCGTATCCTTTGAAATAATGGGACCCATGTTTCAGCGTTTTTTTTTGAAATTTGAAGTCGTTCCTTTTTTACAGCCTCTTAAAATTTTCAAATTTTCAAAAACATTTAGGAGTCCAAAAACCCCCTAAAAATAAAATTGTTGGAAAATGAGTGGTCATTTAAGACCTTGCTCTGTAGAGCAATTTAGACCCTAAGTTTTTTCAATTCGGACCATTCAAAGGGGAGTTACAGATTTTTGAAGATGGGTCCAAATCGAACTTTGACCTTCGATGTATCGAAAAGTAAAAACGATATCGACTTCCGGTTTGCACCAAAAGTCTTATAATTGTATTCTCTTTCCAAATATTAAATAAAAATTGAGAGTCCCCATTTGAAGTATGGGATTTAGGGTCGTGGGGCCCCCCTGGGGACCCCAGGGGAGGCAACAAAATTGGTAACCCCTAAAAAGATGTCCCCCTCAAAAATATTTTACAAGTTTTTCAGCGATTTTTGAAATTCGCGGCTGTTTTCGGAAAAACCCGAAAGGAAACTATTTTAATCAACACCCTGCATATGTTGATTAGTAAAATTTTAGGTTCGCTCCCTGAGAGTTTTAACAATTTTATATCAGCGTGGGAACTGGCTAGTTCAGAAACAAAAACCCTGCAAAATTTAGTGGATAGATTGGTGGCAGAAGAAAAAAGAAAAAAATTGTCTTCTGAAGATTGTAATGTAGCTTTTATGACAGCTACTACAGCACGGGCTTCAAGGAGCAGTGACCTTCAATGTTTCAAATGCAAGAAATTTGGTCATTAAAAGGAGAGTGCAAAGTGAAACAAAAGTTCTTAGAGTGTTTTAGGAGTGGCCAAGAGGGTCACTCATCGCGAAACTTCGAAACTTTAACTACTTTCTAATTTCGAAACTTTATCAACTTAAAATCCTTAAAATTGAGGCAGCACATGATCTGGTGCAAAAAGTAACGTCCGACTCTTCGAGTTATGCCTGCATGTATGGCTTCTGTGAACTATGCAAAGTAAAAACTATTCAAAAAGAGTACATCGACTTTGATAATGTAAACAATTTGTCCCATCTCTTTCCTAATATGAATAGAAAACTGAAAATCTGACTTAAAAAAACAAAGCTAGAAAAGAAATTACCTCAAAAATCACTGTGAAAAAAAAATGTTCTGTGACACAGCCACTCTAAAAAATCTGCTTGAAGAAGACTTGCCAGCTTTTTGCGTTCACAGTTATAATGTACTACATCAACATGTCCATTTTCCAGAGGTTAAGAACAATCTGAGAAGTAATGAAGCTGCAATCATTATTGACTTCAGCGAAAACTGCGGTTGCAAACATTCTGCTGAGGTTCAAAGTTGTCACTTTGGAGCCTCAAATAGAAGTATAGCACTGCACACAGGAGTTATTTATTTTGGTAAAAATTCAAAAGCAGAGAAAAAAAAAGTTCCGTTCTGTACGGTCAGTGATGACCCTCGACATACTGCAGATGCTGTCTGGGGGCACTTGGAACCTATCGCTAAGTACGCTCAAGAGTTAAATCAACACCTCCTCACCACAGAACTGTACTCGATTTCCTAACAAAATGGAGACTCAGTTTTTGATTACTTGCACAGATTACACTTGATTTTAATGATGATGACTACGTACGCTGGCATTGTTAGACATTATTTTGGACAGGACATCTTATCTTTGGATGGGTAAGAAATAAAGTTGTTTGGGTGAGAAATAAAGTAAACAGCTTCAACAACGATCAATAAATTTATGCAGAAAAATACGTGCCAGAGCAATTTTGACAGATAATACGTAATTTAGCTTTTTTTCAACCACAGCACACGTTACTTTGCTGATATTATCGAAAGATATTTACAAAGAAACAATCGTAAACTAGATCTCGATTTAGATTCAATCTACTTTCAAGCATTTTTACGCTGCATTACAATCTTTGATCCAAGCCCAAATCAGTCCAGGACCAACTTCAATTCCAATCGTTCATGCGAAGAACTGATCCCAGATTGGATACAATAGTCCATGTTCAATCCGACTTAAAACGGCCGCATAGAAGTATCTTATGAAACAACAGTAATAAATTCTATTCACACTTTAATGAAGTTCACCTATTGGTATCTCATTAATAGCTTTCACTTCGAAGAGTTCTTCAGAAATATAATCTTCACTTGAGACCATTTTCGATGCATTGAAACTAAGATTATGCATTCTGATTAGATGTTTCTTTAAATTCGCACGATTGGATAAGTTTTTATGACAAACGAAACAAAGGGTGGCTTCCGTATGAGATTTCCTATGACTTTGAAGGCTTGACATATGTTTGTAGCTCATTCCACAGACCTCACACTTGTATTCGTCCTTGCCAGGATCTCGTCGAGTGCGAATATTTGATGTTAGACCTGTGGAAAAGAATAATTAAAATACGATTATTGCACTGAAAACTTTATTTAAAGCGTTTCGTTTTTTGTTTGTTTGTAGATCTTAGCTTTGTTTTTTGTTTTTTTTACTAAAGAAGCTTTGCAGTCTTATGAAATATGGCAACAGGTCTTGGTACTACGTGGAGAATGGACCATTAAAAGTGTTTAGCCTTAACAATTTTGAAGCGAGTTAGGCTTACGTTTTATTTACGGCCGCCGCAACGTGACCACTATGTTTGCGAATTCAACAACAATATTCTATGGTTGGTCGCAAGCTTGTGAAAATGAGTTTCACGTGGCAACAATTAGGATCCGTCTTAACACCTCTGTCCTATATTTTTGGTAAATAATTTCTGTCGGGATGAAAGAATTTACTGCGAAAAGGGCTGACATTGCTAATTTTTCTAATACACTGCGTGTAGCATCAGACATATGCCAAACGAAACCAGCTACCCGTGTATGAACTATGTCCTCCATTTTTAAAATAAGGGACGCAACTACTTTAATGAAAGAGTGCTCCGTAAAATTTTTAAAAGCAACGAAAAAATTTCACATTGGTCTTCTATTAATTACAAATCAAAACTGGAGTACTTTCATTCAATCCACTTCAGGTGAAGGATTTTGACAGCAGGACCACCGCAAATACGTACATTTCATACCTTTGAGCACGCGAGTGTTAGAGTAAAATGATTTGAGCTTACTGAGGACACTAAACAGTTAGCAACAAACACTTTTAGAAAAATCCTCCTATGCGGTCATTGGTTAAATTGATGATGATTTGAGAAGTGAAAGTTCTGGATGCATGAATGGAAAGGGAAACGCACGGAAATTTTTGAAAAAGAACAAATTTGGAACATTTCTTGTATATTTTAAGAAAAACATGATTGTAAATGCCAAAGAGAGCTAAATTTTTGCCTAGTCTGTACAATTTAAGCACAAAAATGAGATTAAAGAACATTGTGTACGAATTTCAAATGAGTCTTCAAGTTTCCTTTACTGGAAAATGTTTTATTGCAAGTGTGACAGAAAGTTTCATCGGTGTGAGATTTTTTATGACTACGCAAACTAGAGGCCAGTTTGTAACGGATTCCACAAATATTACATACGAACGGTTTGTCTGCATCTGATGACTGCCACCTAAGAACGGTATCTGCGAAACATTTTTCAAAAATTACTACTTATTCGAAACGAACAAAGTATCTGCGGAACAGTTTTCAAAACATTTACATCTTATTCAGAACAAATAAACTTAGTGCAGGGTTCAATGATTTGTTTGAGGTACAACTTTAAACTAATTAGGTTTCTGGAAGATCTACATATACAAGGCAGCCGTTCGGCAGATCTTCAATGGTATCTTTTAATTCACAAATGATTCTACTAGTTGACAAAAATATTGCACAGACTAGTTCAGCAGAAGGACCATAATCCACGAAAATTACTTTACCTGCAATCTTTTTATCCATCCATGAAATCACTGTTGAGTTTAAAAGGACATGGCTCTGGCTTTACAGGAAATGGCTCCGAATGGATTTTCGATTAGGTGGTCTCAAATTAAAGCTCAGGCAATGCTGAACTGAAATTCTCACGTTACCAACTTAATCGTCTGATAAGTTTCAGAGTTATTCGCGGTTGAGAAGCGGTCAAAAAGGATCACTTCAGAGCCAGATTGCCCACCAGAATAGAGATAAATACTAGGAAACTGTCCGTTCATGTTCCTTCCACATAGTCTTCCCTGCCCACGCATTGCGATACTTGTTTGTTGACATCTCACCGTCTCGAGTTTATCATTCATCCAAAACCACACATGCCGTTCTCGTAGCTAATATCCCTGCCCCCATCTGATAAATTTTAGATTATCGCGTTATTGTCGACGACCCTGCTTCTTCATTCGTGCAAGATTGGAGGAAGGTAAACTGGCGGTTTTCTTGATGTTCGCAGGTGATTGGGGTCAAAAAAGGCCCTTCTTGACTGTGCTTCAACCATGAATACCTCAGAAACTTATCATACGACAAAGTTGGGGCCGTGAGACCTTTTTCTCAACATGACCTACAATTTAATTATAGACCAATAAATCAAAAATAAATCGGAGGCCATTTACCTTACGACCAGAGCAACGTCCTTTGGTGCAACTTTGTTATTCATCGATGATTCCGCCGGCTGTGTATTTGTCGTATCAGTATACTACTTTATGGTTATGTGTGCGTCCGATATTATACGGCATTATCTCGTGCATGCATTTGTAAACTTTTTTAACAGTGTCTAAGTTTCATAATTAATTGGAAGGAGTCTAACAGTGCTTCAGTTCATCTATACCTTTATACCAATAATATTAGATGCTAGTAATACTATACTATGGTATTACATTGCACCTCATCACACGGAGAAATAATGAGTGGCGGTAGCCACTACGGTTAGTCTGAAAACACAGATGAGATGAGTAACGTTTAAGACACTTATCATTCACCTAACAGCTCGTTTCTGTGAATTTGCGTTTCTCCATTTTTAATAATCGATTCCAAGAGAACCGCTTTTCAAGACCCATACAAGAACTGGCAATCTTACTCATCAATTCGCCTCGAGCAGGGGTAGGAGTGCTCGCTAGTCGGTGTTACAATGAGACGAGTTTCAAAAGAGACATATACATAAAATATTTAATTATTGGGCTCATTTTTGAAATGGTCGATGTTTTTATAAAACGATAACGAAACCCTGCAATTGAAAAATCTTTACACAGGGCATTAATGGCACTTACTCGTGTATAAAAGTAGCCAAGTAGATTTATGAGCGGCATTGAAGGGTAGCAAAAGAAGTCAACAAACTGATTCGCTTATAAATTGTAGAGAAGTCATCAAACCTTTGCTCGTCAACTTCAACAACTTCCGATAAGCAGTTGCAAGATTTCAATTACTTGAACAATAATTTGACCAACACCTTTTTACGTCACAAGTAGCAGTCACGAGGAACCAACATAATAATATGATGTATACTTGGAGGGAAAAAACTGGAGCAGGAAGGGGTGCACAGAGAAGGTGAAGAAGAATCAAAAAATGAAAAATAATGTGTTATTTGAATTCAAAAGAGGACAGTAAAATTCGGATACATTGATTCTTAGAAAACCACAAATGAGAGCCATGCGATACAATAACTGATGCACTTATTCTATGGGAAGAAGTCGGGTCAACGATTTTTCAGGCTTTCGTTGTTAAATTGTGCACAAACATCATATGCATCTTATAATTCGCCTTATTAGACAAATTTTTGTTACAAAGTTTGCAAAAAGTTTCGTCGGTATGAGATTTTACGTGACTTTTGAGGCTAGATCTGTGTTTGTAACGCACACCACAAACATTACAGGAGAAAGGTTTATCCTCGTCCGAGAAAGAACCACGGAACTGAACTCCTTCGTAATCTGAAAAAAAACATGCGTTAATATTAAAACCTTTGGTTAATCACCGATGTGGCTAAATATTCCTTCATTCCAAGTTGATGTCATGATAACTAAAGAATGAGCCTGACAAATTAATCGGTACGTTTTTGCTACTAAAACTAAGCCACTCATTAATAAGATTTCAACGTGGTTACTTCAAATATAATAAAATATGAGCTGTGAGAGGGTTAGACTCTTCAACAACCAACTAATTTAGAGATACCCAAACATACAGGCCATGAAGATGATCTACTGATAACTGTGCATCATCCTTAAGTTTCATCTTAAGAATGGGGCCACACAAACACTAATTTTCTATCAGCAGCATCTATCAAAAATGAAAGACTATCACAGACTAGTCATCCATTAAACTTGTTTTTTAACACCTGTGCGGAAACAATTGGTCTTTTTTCAGGTGAAACAGGAACGCTTTTATCAATCACACTCAACTCCACTGACAACATCACTCTTATTGGGGCCCATTAAGCGTTCTGACCAAGCTTCAGTTTAGAAACGCTTCTGATTGTGATACCAACAGTCACAAAACATCAACATTTTAATGAAAGAGACTTCACACTAAACCACTTGAAAATCCAAAGAGCAACATCAACAAAACCGAACGAACCCTATTTGGCCAGCCAGGTCATAATAAGCCTCCAGCTGAAACTACTCAGGACAAAAAAAGCCTTCCACTCAACTTGGGCCAACCTCACAAAGGAAAGTATTTTGCAACATTTTTGGACATCTCATCTTGCTGGACAAGAAATTTACTTTTAATTTTTACCATGTTTATTTTGTATTTGAATAGGTTTTCCAAGAGCTAGATTCACCGTAACTTAAACGTTTCTGATCAATTATAATTTCCAGAAAAAAAGAGCCTTCAAAAAATACGAGGACCGCGAAGCAGATAGATGATCTTTTTTCGTGTCAGATAGAACCGATATCAAACAAATTTAATAAATGGAACAGAAGTTATCACTTACATAAAAAACACGAAAGGCCGTTTCAATACTAGTAATGAATACTACATCCGTTTATCAGATAAAAAAAAAAAAAACAAAACAAAACTAGGAAATATACAGCGCTGTCTCCCTATTAATTCCTATAAATACTTCAATCTCAAAACATTCATGAACAACGATAGTATAAATTAAATTAATCATAAAATTTCGACAGGAAAAAGAGTATGAGCTTGAAGACTGCCCTTCTTTTCACTAAAATATTCCGAAACCCAACCGCGTAAACGGTAAAAAAAAAAAAAAAAAATTGTTTTATGACTTCAGACAAGCACGTGATCCGATCTTCGCGGATGATGCCTGCTTTTAAGATGAGGCAAAACATAAATAGGGGGGAGGGGTTAGTGGGCAGCTTTTCATCCATCTGTAAAAAGTATTGAGGGGAGTGTGTGAGATGCTGCACTAAAAAGTTGAAGTAGGTAGCGTTCTAGAATTCAACCATTTACAGCATCCGTGCAAAAAAGCTTACATTACCCTGTGATGCAGTATTTCTACGTATATTGGAGAGTGCTGCTATTCATGATCTTTTCTGTATCAAGAACATGATTAGATGAATTCTAGAACGCTACCGTACTCTGCGAGCACTTCGCTGTGGTTCCAAGCCCAACGCTCAAGACGGGGAACCTAAATTAATTGACATCAAGGGGGAGGTGAATAAGTGGAGTCTGTGTAAAGATTTCATTACTTCTTACTACCTCGCAAGAGGTTCCTATTGTAATCAAATATTAAATAAAAACCTCATGGGTCCGGCTTAATCACCGGCCAAATCCTGACGGAGCGTCCCTGGAAAACATTCGGGAGGTTCTCATAAATATGTGATGATGCTGCGTTCGACTAGATGCTAACCTACTGGCTGGCAAAGGCCGGCATTATAATGATACCCAAGTCAGAAAAAAGCAGGAGATCTCTATATTGTTTTTGGCCTTTCAACATTCGCAAAACTCAACAGGATGGCGAAATGGCACAATAAATAACAAGGAAGCTGAGCTTCCGAAGCTCAGCAAGAAGTTTGTCTCCAAGAAGGTAAAAATGGAGATAAACAATAGAATTATACATTGTAATTTCTAATTTTAGGATTAAGGAACATTTATCAGAACGCAGGGAGAGGGCGGTCAATAAAACAAATATTCAGAAAATAACATTTATTGTTCAGTCAGAAAATAACACGTTTCAAAATAATAATTTTTTATATCATAGTAAGATCGACAATGAAATTTAACAGATAAACGGGATTCGTTCGACATTCAAATGAAAAGTCAATAGATTCTTGTCAATAACATATTCAGAAGTTACCAGAGAAATTGGGTCAAAATATGGAGGAATATTAACCTACTTTAATACGGAGGCTTTATACTGATTTTTAGTACTGTACTTGGTGCGCGAGAGAAGTTTCATTAGGAATGTGGGAGAGTAGTACGTTGTAAGAGTAGTACGGTGTAAGTACATGTGTAAACAGGGTTAATCTGACTTGAGATATTTTAAATTCAGCTTTGCCCAGAGAGGCTAGTTCTCCGTTATACACAGACATTATTGTAACATTTTTAAAAAACAAACTTACATTTACAGAATACTTCGACAAGTTCATGCTTCGGCTACAGATCTGTTATACAGATAATAATTTACATGAATTAAACTTTTTTATCCATGGCTGGCACATTAAAAAAAAAACACCATCTTAGTTAATACTTTTCTGCACATTCATCTTAGTGAGGGTGAAAAGAGGCACATACTTTTTCCATCGTACTTGTTCAGGTGTCGCGAAAAAACTAAGAAATTTCTTGGCGCGTTGAAGTTCCGTGCGTTAAAATACGGGCCTTTCATCTTAGCATTCAAAAACCGTCGGTTACGATTTACAGAAAAGAGCTAGGTTTTGATACATTTAGGCCTCATTTCCTAAGAAAATGGGCTTTGATTGTTCTTTTCGCATTGAGGACCGATCTTCTATTTTACTACTGGCAATGATGTCAATGATTATTATTAAAAAAAAAAAAAAAAAAAAAAAAAAAAAGGATGTTGGATTTTAGAATTGACTAACCACAGCTTAGCGTCGGAAGCTGGTCACTTGTTTCAAGGACCATAACTCTCTTTGGTGTTCACGGTTCGTGTCACGTGTAATACAAAACAGAATAAGGAATTCATTTCTAATTAAAGGTTGATAAATCACTCTTTGGCAAATATAGGTCATAGGAAAATTCGCACGGGACTTCACCATTGTGTATCATATCATTTCAAAGGTTAAGTTTGGGGGAGAATCTTTCAAAAATCCTCCCTCGATGAAATTCTCAATTAGTCATCCCGCTACTTTGAAACAATGATTTACTTTGAGCATTGGACTATTCTCATCAACGGAGTCAAAGAAGTTCAACTCGGTGTTGAGCTCCAATAACTGTTTTTCTACCACCATTTTTCGGGTGAGAGAGGCTCAAAAGTCACACGGAACAAGGACACTAAAAGTCGCTGATTTAAACCAGCTGCAGATACATGTTCTTGGTGCTACGCCCTGCAACAACGATAATAGAGGAACTCTACTCTCACAATCGCTTTTCCTCATCACAAATGCATGTTTAGAGAGACATTTTTAGATTCTTATTATTGAGCACGAATATGCGACAAGAGAACTGTCTAACTGGTGGCACTGAAGTGTCATTATTTGTATAAATAGTTCAATGCTCCCGTTAGTGCAATGCTTGTTACTTTTGAAATTTTGAAATATGGCAGAAAAGAAACCACGCGACCCAGAAGTAACCTCCTTGCTTAAAATCAAGAATTGGAAGGGGGACTTCACCACTGAGGAGCGGAGAAGATATTGCTAGAACATTAAATAAAATGTAATAAGTTTCAGGGATTTCTTGAAACCAATTATTTGAGCCACTTTTCGGCAAAGGTGGAGACAAAATTTGAATGAGACTCATTTTTTGATTCCGTACAAAATTGTAAACCCAACAAGTATACGCACGGATCATATAAAATGACAACAATCAAATTACAGAGACGGCGATATTTTCCATTTCGCCGAGTACATTCAGTAGAGGCGTTCTGGGTTTGATGGAACAAGTAAATACGACTATGTTGGGTCAATAGTTAGGAAAATAAAGAATAACGCACATGACTGAGGGATAGAATTACGTCAAACCGGTACGGAATAAGCTACTTGATTCACATCTTTATCCCGTGAACTTTTAACATGTGCGTTCTAAAATACGGTCTTGTACCAAGACCTTTTTGACAAATATTACAAAATGTTTCTCCTGTGTGAGAATTTTTATGGCTGCGCAAATTCGTGTAATGTTTGTATCGAGCGTCACACTTATCACATTTGTAAGGTCTTTCTGATTCTTGATAAATGTCATAATTTGTCCGATCATCAACACTTAGCTGATTGTCAATGTTCTGTCGAAAAGGAAAGGATGGTCGGATGGTAAAATTTTTGAAACAGGCTCCTGAAAAATTATAAAAGGAATGTATTAAAGTCAAAAGGAAAATAAATAAAGAAATGAACTATGAAATGACAAAACTACAAAATAAAATACTTTTAGGAAATTATTGAAACCTGACCTCCAAATGAGCTGAATGAAATGTAGACTCGATGACTGAGGTCGATAGTGGAAAAGGATGAAAAAGCGGCAAACATTAATTTCCTTTAAAAGTTAATTTCAAGCTTCAGTGCATTTTCATCTAATTTGAGAAATTCGCGGACAGCCCAAGAATTTAAGGTGAATAAATTTTGGCAAATCAAGCTGCGGACTATGAAAGGACCACGAAATGGCTTTTTCGTACCGTTAAAATAGGAGTGCGAGGAAACGTCACCAAAAGGCAAAAACAAACAAAAAATATTTTCGAAAATAAGGACGACTCCACGGTTACAGAATTCAGATGGTACCACAAACTATCTCAGTAAATACATCCATGCATCCATTAAGCGACCAAACTAATGAATATTCCTGTTGAGACTTTGCTTTCAGTAAGCTTAAAAGTAATAGTCCTTTCATTTGATTAATCATTGAAATCACCATGTCGCATGCTCTGATGCAAAATATTCAATACGCATAGAAAGTAACTGAGGGGAAATGTAACCCCCCCCCACACACACATACACACAAGAGGCTTTAATTATTATTTGTCAGCCAAACTCACTTGCTAGGTCAAAGATGCAGTGCCTGCTGACTTTTACATACAGGGTGTGGCAGACCACCCGTCCACTATCTTTATCTCAAAAACGGCCGAAAATTGAGCTTCGGGGGCAAAACTTTCATTGGGTATATCGACCCCAAGGAATCCAATGAAAATATTTTCAGCCCCCCAAAACCACCCCTTGGGGGTAATTTAGGGGGGTGGGTACCCGTATCTCGAAAAATTCAAATGGAAAGGATATGTTTTGACTTTGGAATCTAATACGGCATAAAAAAATAAAACTTTTTTATCCTCAAGTTTTTTTTCTAAAAACCACCCTTTTTTGAGTTAGGGGTGGTTTTCAAAAAATTTAGGGGTAATCTTTGATTGACCGCTGTGACCCTCCAAATCATTGGATTTCATAAAACTAAGAAGTTTCTGAAAGGGCAGACCAAGGGCTTTCTTTTGATGTATCACATGCCTATTTTTTTGAAAAAGGGTACAAGGCCCCCTCACCCCAAAATTTTGGGGCTTCGGGGGGCCCTACGTAAATATTTTCAAAGGTAACGGTATGGCTTGTGATACATCATTTGAAAGGTCTTTCAGAGACGAAAACAGTGATACCCCCCAAAACTCGTAAAAACAACCCCCTTCCAAAATGGCGGCCGTTTTAAGGTAAGGGGGCACCTTCAGAAAAATGATCCAAAATTGAACGATACATGGCTAAACGGGTCTTAAAAAGAGAACAATAATGGTTCAAACCGCGAGTCAAACCGACTTTTCAATCCAAAGTTACGGCCGATTGAAATTTAGGGGTGCCTTTTTGGGAAACCTAACAACCCCTAAATTTCAATCGGCCGTAACTTTGGATTGAAAAGTCGATTTGACTCGCGGTTTGAACCATTATTTTTCTCTTTTTAAGACCCGTTTAGCCATGTATCGTTCAATTTTGGATCATTTTTCTGAAGGTGCCCCCTTGAGCCCCCTAACCTTAAAACGGACGCCATTTTGGAAGGGGGTTGTTTTTACGAGTTTTGGGGGGTATCACTTTTTTCGTCTCTGAAAGACCTTTCAAATGATGTATCACAAGCCATACCGTTACCTTTGAAAATATTTACGTAGGGCCCCCCGAAGCCCCAAAATTTTGGGGTGAGGGGGCCTTGTACCCTTTTTCAAAAAAATAGGCATGTGATACATCAAAAGAAAGCCCTTGGTCTGCCCTTTCAGAAACTTCTTAGTTTTATGAAATCCAATGATTTGGAGGGTCACAGCGGTCAATCAAAGATTACCCCTAAATTTTTTGAAAACCACCCCTAACTCAAAAAAGGGTGGTTTTTAGAAAAAAAACTTGAGGATAAAAAAGTTTTATTTTTTTATGCCGTATTAGATTCCAAAGTCAAAACATATCCTTTCCATTTGAATTTTTCGAGATACGGGTACCCACCCCCCTAAATTACCCCCAAGGGGTGGTTTTGGGGGGCTGAAAATATTTTCATTGGATTCCTTGGGGTCGATATACCCAATGAAAGTTTTGCCCCCGAAGCTCAATTTTCGGCCGTTTTTGAGATAAAGATAGTGGACGGGTGGTCTGCCACACCCTGTATACCCAGGAGACAGGATAAGTTGAATTAAAATTTGTTTCATGAGCATGAGTATCATTAGAGTGTGAACGTGTTGCCTTTTTGTACTTTAAATACAGAGTTTTCAATTGTCCTCTAACTCTTTACAAGACCAAGAGGCCAAATTTTAGTTCTTTGGAAAAGGCCAATTTAATGCTCTCTTAGGAGACACCTTTCCGGCGAAAACGTGAGTATCTTCCATGAAGAAACTTTAGTAGGCTCCCTTTTCTTATGGATAAGTTT
This sequence comes from Trialeurodes vaporariorum, assembly GCA_011764245.1. NCBI lineage: Eukaryota > Metazoa > Arthropoda > Insecta > Hemiptera > Aleyrodidae > Trialeurodes > Trialeurodes vaporariorum. The sequence goes on from VMOF01000002.1 coordinate 60,481,712, forward strand.
AATCTTGAAGAATAGCTTCAAGCATGTTATCGTGAAAACGCTGAAGAAACAGCCCTTTGTTGAGGTGAGATAGTCTATGCCCAATGAAACCTATTCACCAAAATTCAGCAGTACCCGATAGTACCTCAGAGAACAAAACAAAGACGCAAAATTTGAAAAAGGTGGGTCAAACATTTTAATTGAAAAAGTTGATCCTTGAAAATAAAAAAAAATAAAAACCACGTATGGTATACTAATTTAAATAACTAAAAATGTACAATGAGTCGGAAAAAAATAAGTTCAACAAATCAGATAAATAAACGAGGATGAGAAAAACCCAAGCTTATCAAATAAATAAAGCTCAAAGTGTCTTGAAAGAATCATTGATAAAAAAAGAGCTCTGTTACTACAACACTGACAATTTTTTAAAAGAATATATGAAGTATATAGATAATTCTTCATATGAAACGTAAATAAATGGAAAACAAAAAAAGGCACAAACGCGTATACTTTTTTAACAGAGATAAAAAAATATTACTTGAGTATAGCTGTATTTCAACAAACATGCATTCCCTAGTACACGCACATTACCAACAAAAGGACAAGGGTAAAGGCGTTTTGAGAAACCCTTCCTAATTCTTTTCAATTTGTCTTCCAAAGTACTTTTTGAGAACACTTCTCCAGCATGGAAATACATTGAGCGAAGGTGTTCATACACAAATCCACAAATGGTTAAATAGAGTGGTATTCTGGGTGTCGAAAGAGTTTAAAATTAATGGAATTGGTCTAAAATAATAAGGACCAAGTTTTAGGAGAAAAAATGGACAATACATTAAGATTCGGATTGATACAATAGAGTGTTGATTGCTTGCCACGGATATGTAAAGTACATAGCTGATGGAGCTTGAAGAAGCAAAGGTGAACATAGGAGCTCACAGTTAGGGTGAGATAGGGCGTTCTATATATTTATTTAAAGAGTAGGTTGGCTCATGGCCAGTGTAACTGACGAGGAAGATTTTTTAGGTAGGTTTAGGGTGTAGTTTTTCGACTGTCTTTGCACCAATAAAGATGGGAAGATACGGAAAATCACAGCTTACCTCTGACCCGAGAAACATCCAAGTAGGTTACGCGGCTTTTTACATTAGACGGCCACTCTAAATAAATGTACAGCTCCTTGGGCTGGGTACTGAGACTTTGCCTCCTCGAGATCCGTTGAGAGAGGCACGAGTCTACCGTCACCTCATGGAGGGAAAGGGAACCTGAGAGAAATGAGACTCCTACACTTTTAATTGACTACGTCAATTTTTCCGTGGCAAAAAAAGGAGGGAGAAAAAGATGTAATTCGTGATTGCAAATTCAATGAATACCAATTTTCGCTGATAAAAATACTTCCGGAAATTTTTCATGGAAACAACCAATGGGCCCTGTACTAAAAGGTACAGGTAACGCGCTAGATTTTTCGAGCCAATGTACACAAAACACATTCGGGCTGCGAGATAGACATGGTGTCCATGAAGTAACTTGCACTTGTAGCTATCAGACCTATCTTTGAGCGTCGGTAAATCGAATACGAAAAATGGCAACACACTCTGATTTGCGCTAAAGTACTCAGTTTTAAATTTCCTTGCCTACGATGTGTTACATCCTCCAGTTGGTGGTTTTTAGAATCCCGAAAAATATGCATCAATATATTTGTTTATAATAGGAACGAATAGGGAGTGGAATACTATTCTCGCAGGTCTTGGTTCCAGAGAATATGTCAGGCAATTTGGTCCTTGTATTTAAAATGGGAGTTCAGCTCTTGAAAATGGGTCAAAATTTAAATAAAAAAATTAAAAAGCAAATTAGCCTGCGATTTGCACGAAAATATTTTTTCGTTGATTTTATTGAGACTACACATACCAGATTAACAGCCATAGTTTAAAGTTTCTCTGATCCATACCTCATTTGGGGAGGAGGGGGGACGGAGCTTCCCTGAATAGTTGACCAAATGTGTCAATATTATCTCTCAGGTCCTCCAAAGAATATGCAAAAACTTCCTGAGATTTTCAACAGTTCGATTCCAAAGAGGCTCTAGAAACACACATGCAAGATACTTCATGGACATTCTGTACCTACTTGGCTTGGGACACAGAAAAGAAAAAAAACCTGAGATACAAACAAAAATAACTAAACTATGGGGAACATGTGAAAGAAAAATAAAAGCGTGAATGAAATGGTCCGATTTTAAGGCAAAGTGAAATCCAAAATTGCCTTCTAAAAAAAAAATGATACGAAAAACTGGTAAACGGGAGTAAAAAAGTAAAAAAAAGAAAAACAACTGACGAGAACACTATACAGGGTGTCCCAAAATTCATAGTAAATATTTTTACCACGTATTTTTGGGGCCAAAATTAGACTTTTTTTCCCTATGCACACGTGTCCGAAAATGCCCCCCCCCTCGGAGCTACAGCCCCCCAAAGTTTTAAAAAAATATAGGTTTTTCTTCGATTCTAGCAACGAATCTACGTAAAAATGGCTGAAGATAACTTTAGGCGTTCTTTCTGATTCCGCGGTCGAAAATTCCTGAAAGGGTCAAAAAAGGGGAGTTTGAGGGGGGTTCAAATTTTTAATTGAATAATTTTTTAATGCTTCCTAAGAAAATAAGGAAAGCAACAAAAGAATCTGATGAAACAAAACAAAAGGAACATTTTTGATATCTTGTGTTTCTTTCATAAGATGACACGGAAAACGAGTAAAATCGATTTTTCGCCGGGAGCGCACAGCCCGATAGCGCTGTTTCAGTGCCGCGTTGCGTCGAGTCGATCGTTGAGTCGGTTGAGAGCACAAAGCAGCGCTATCGGGCTGTGCGCTCCCGGCGAAAAATCGATTTTACTCGTTTTCCGTGTATCTTATGAAAAAAACAAAAGATATCAAAAATGTTCCTTTTGTTTTGTTTCATCAGATTCTTTTGATGCTTTTCTTATTTTCTGAGGGAACACTAAAAAATTATTCAATTTAAAACTTGAACCCCCGCTTCTTGACCCTTTTGGGAATTTTTGACCCCGGAATCAGACAGAACGCCTAAAGTTACCCTTCGAAACCAATTTTCAGCCATTTTTACGTAGATCCGTTGCTAGAATCGAAGAAAAACTGATATTTTTTTTAAACCTTTGGGGGGGCTGTAGCTCCGAGGGGGGGGGCATTTACGGACACGTGTTCATAGGGAAAAAAAAAGTCTTATTTTGGCCCTAAAAATACGTGGTAAAAATATTTACTAGGAATTTTGGGACACCCAGTACAGAACGCAAATTATATTTTTATAGATTAAAACCACTGCTCTTAACACTTGCACAGCACAAATATTAAATATGAGAAGAGACAAAATGGAAGAAAAACAATTGCTCAAGAAAGACAGAAACAATATGCCCACTCCAGCTTCTGAGGACAGGAGTATCCTTCCATTGAACTTTTACAAAAACTGTAATAAAAAAAAAGAAAAAAAAAAGCTGGAAGACAGGTATCAAAATCAAGCAGGTTTGTAAACAAAACTGTGTAAGTACATAGTAAAAATAAATTATTCAGATTGATACCAAACATATTTTAAACACATATAAATACAAAAAATCTCAATTTCTATCGTTTTAACACGTCACTTGAGGTAAAGCGGCAACATAGATATGAAGACTATCACAGCTTTTCTACGAGGAGAATATTGGTACTATTAATACAATAGTGGTGCTTACAATGGAGTGGTGTTTAAAGTAGTGCCTGCCATCATACCACTTGAACGAATATTTGTACTACTCGCAATGGGGGATCCATTAAATTTTTCTTAAGAGGGCACACTTATGAAATTAGAAATTTCAATCGTCGCAGGAAGCAGTTTTGGGCTTTAGGCTTCTGAGAGGGGGGAGGGGTACGTGTCTCCGTGCCCCCTTGGATCCACCACTAACCACTAGACAAATGAACAAACGAACAAACAAAAAACCTATACTATAGCTTCTGAAGACTGAGTCCCCCCCTAAGTAAACACTTTTAGGTGGGGGGGGGGGATTGGGGGAGCATTGAAATTGAAAATCAAAGTGTGCATGTTTTAAATGGAACAGTGTGCATAAGCTAATTACGCAGAACAATACACTGCATATTTTTAACAAAGGGAAGTAATTTTTGCCTTAACTTCTACGGTTTCGTCAAATTTGTAGTCAGGTACGCAACACAGAAATAAGGCCTATCACAGCTTTTTTATGAGGTAAGAATATTTGTACTCCTAGAGCAATACACAAATAAAAACAAAAAAACAAAAAAGCGTAAACATTAAGCAAAAACGAAAATGAAAATAATCACATAAAATAAGACTATGGATAGAGACGTTCTTGAAAAAAATTCGGGGGAAAGGTTCAAAATTTGTGCTGATCTTTAACTGTTCATATTTGTGCGACATTTCCTTGAATTGTATATTGGCGACAACACGCTAGATCTGAATAATTTTTCAATGCAAACGATCGTTAAATCCTCCATAATAACAAAAACTTGGGATATACAGTATACACGGATTGAAAAAAGCGAACACCACAAAGAATTGGTAGATGATCTTTAAAGACTGCAGGTCAATTTCAAGCTTAACATAATTACTAACATTGAAAAGTTGTTCAAAACTAGAGTGCAATGTAGAATAATCACAAAAAATAAGGAATGAGTCAAATAAACTCTGCCCCCTTATGCTAGATGACCAATGCATTGGGCATCTTTATTCTCCCGGAAAAGATACTAAAACACTGTTGCTTCCTTGTGTAGTCGAAAATTGAAGGGGGGGGGGATCATAAAAAAGGGATGTCTGAAGAAACGGGGTTTTTCTCTTCTACCTTTCTGACAAACTAGAGAAAGACCAGTTTTTACCAACTAAACGGGTTAGGACAAAAACTACAACTCTTCTATCGGCGTACGTATGGAGTGATCTTATACAGCATGTTTATGTTGGAACTAGTAATATTGATGGAAATACGAACAAAATTAGTTCTTCAAAAATTGAGGAAATAAAAAAAAAAAACAACCCTAACGAAGAATAATTGTAACAATATGGATCACTGGACCTGATTGAATAAATTAAAAGGATTTATTGGGATTTTCTATTTTCCTCTTTTCTTTTTTGGCTTAACGATTCCCGAGAGAGGCTGGAAAGTGAGTACGAATAAGTGAAGCATTAACCTCCGTAAGTGCTCACCAACCATCTTCAAAAGGGACCGTGAGAGCGCAACATTTTTCGGCTCCCGGGACTTCTTTTTAATTTAGTAGACAAAAATAATTTCCGCTGAACCATGTGCAGCTAACGAGACAGAAATATTTTTACGAGAGTTACTTAATCAACAGTTTTTTTGAAAAAGGAAAAGAAAAAAAAAACAAACAAAAAACAGAGAACAGAAAAAATACGGATTAGGAAATTAATACCTTCGTTTCTTTTTTTCTCTCTTTCTGTGATGAAGAGCTAGAAAGAAAGAACCGTAATAAAATCTTTCAGAAGAAGATTTGGGCCAATAATAGCTGAGTAATACATATAATGAGAGAGAGGACAATGCAGTAAGCAGCAATAATAATAATAATAATAATAATAATAATAATAATAAATAAATAAATTTAAGAAAGATAAATGAAAAATAAAAAAAATAAAAATAATAATAATGATGATAATAATAAAAGATAAACATCAAACAATTGATAGGCAAAAGATGTGATGACGTTAAAACCTATGTACAAAACATTTACAGACAGTAAAATAATAACGAATGAAAAGCGCATAAAAACTTATAAGAAAAATATCACAATCTGGAATGATACGGTAATCATAAAAAGGAATTCATAATTAGGAAAAAATCGCAACAAATTACCTTCAAATAAAAAACAATACTGTAGCATCATTTAAAATAATAATAATAATATAATAATAATAAAAGTCATCGGTTTTAAAGTTTGATACACTCTTAACGGTAAATGCCATATGATTCACAATAAAACTCGAGATATAAATCATGACTAAAAAGTACGGACCGATGATTTGAATGCATGAAAATACGCGAGGGGGTACTTCTGATGCGTTTGATGGTATAAAAGAGAATTATTGCCGGTTTAATAATATAGGTGAGTAAAAAGATCTCTGCCATCCGAATACATACACCACATTTTTGCGTTTAAAAAATGATGAATACGTGGTTTAACACTAGGGTCATTAAGAAAACATTTTTTTTCACGTGAAAATGTGGTAACAGTAAACTGTGCACAATATGCGATGGAAATACAGTTGCTCCAAGAAAAATAGCGTTCTTTCTCAGACGGAGCAAAATGTGCTGTCGAAAAACGTTCTACATACACTTGATTTGATAGCTTGAAGTAAGTACTGATGACTTGAACGAGAAGTTTATTTTATTTCTTCAAAGGGCTTCATTGATTCAAATACTCACTTGATATGTGGCTGCCGCAAACTAAAGGTTTGAAGGCAAGTACTACACAAAAAAAACAGCCTTTCACAAACGGCAAAAAACAATTACTCAGTAATGAGAATTCTAGGCTTGGAGAGCAGAAAAGCACAAGTAGATACAGCGCAATCGTGCGAGTGGAAAATAATTAGCTCTCTTACTAGTCCTGAGAAAAGCTCAAGTGTGTACGCTACCGCACTGGTAAAAACAAATACTGAGACAAATATAAAAATTCTGAATAATGAAGGTTAACAATGACTCACATACAAAATAAATGGGTGATATTCTTGTTACTAAACCATATCCATACTATACGAGAGAGATCAAAAAATCCAAGCGATCAACTTTGCTCCGAAAGGTATAATCGACAAAAACTGAGATGAAACTACGGTGGTTCTGATTTACTTAGTACGGTCTCTTTGTCTAGATTTTTTTCATGAAAGCACTCATTTACTAAGAAATTTCTGAGTGAAAAGAATGAATTGCAACCGTTGAAGTAGAATCACTTGCAAAAGCAGACTAATTTTCGCGGTTTTTAGTGTAGCTCCAAAGAAGCAAATGTGGTTTCTGGCTCCTTTCTTAGCGGCAAACTGGGAGTTGCATCTTCCTTTAAGCTGTTACTGGTAATAATGGACGGGATATTTGCTGATGCAGGTGATATAGTAACCGTTGCAGAGGATGCTGTGACGACAGCTGTCATCATATCCGATTTGAAATCTTTGCCGTTAGCTTCATCGTCGGTTAATGGACCGTCACTACCCTTCTCTTCTTTAATGTAAACTCCATGTTGTTGCTTCATGTGTTTACGATAGTAAGAGCGATTACACAGAACTTTATTACAAAGCTGACATTTTGTAAGGCCCGAGTGCAGATGAATGTGAGCTCGAAGATTCCGCAAGTGTTTGTAACTGGCGCCACAAAGAGTACAGTCATAGCGGGGTAGATTCAGCTCAGGTGCGGTACTTTCTGATTTTCCACCGCAAAGCCAGTGACCTGCCGCAAGAATTACTTATTACATCAAAATTGAATAGTTACAAAGCAAGAAGACAGGTTGATTGATGTATACTACTACAAATGGAAAAAATACTACAAGAATCGGCAAAGGCAATAAAATGTACACACAGAATTGAAGAAAAAGGTAAAAGCAAAAAGAACAGAGAAGGTAACCAACGGAATGAAAAACAAAATAGAAATAGAGTGCTTAAAAAGGAAGAACTACACCCAGTTTTTGAAACCCCGCGATGAGGTAGGGCATATAAAGTGCACCATACCCCGCTCAGGTCATAGAAGTAAGGAACGTGCAAAGACATGTTCAAGACTCATTTTACTTACTAGTTTGCACATAAAGTTATAAATCTTTTCTCGATTAAAACTAAGCACAGATTTAATAATAAATCTAAATAAAAACATATCTGAACGATCACCGAACGTCTGAATATCCCGTTTTAATAGGTGCCAACACCAAATAAAGCTACGCATTTCGAACAAGTTGTTGTTGTACTTAATTCCATACGGTAAGAAGATATCACGTTTCTCATGTTTTTTAATATTGAGAATTACTTCAGATACTTTGTCATAACTTCGGAATCGTTTTCCTTATTTAGTATGATTGATTTCACATTCTAATCATTTGGTCACGATAATATTGAACCCTCGATCTAGTAAACGCCAAATTTAACACAAACGGGTGGTAATTAAAATTCAAAGGTAAAAAAAAACTCTCCCCTTTGCTCGTTCCTTCAAAGTTTCATCAGTAGCCAAGTTCATGCGATTTTATCAGGTAAGATAACATTTGAGCTTTGAAACGGGCTCTTAATACTTATGGGTCTTCAGTTGACGAGAAAGTTTGGCAACAAATTTTTGTTAGACAGTTTTATCATTGATGTATGTTTGAAAATTAGCAAATAAATAACAAGGGGCAACCTTTACATTCGAGGCTGAATGATACGAAACTATGGAATGGATTTGAAGATAAAATACAAGCTTACAGTAAAACTTCTGTAACAATGTAAAATTGGAGAACTTAACCGCCTCCACAAACCCAGGAGAAGGGAGGGCGATCGAGTCAAATTTACAAATTAAGAAAATTTTCCAAAAAAATCAGTCAGAACGAGCTCTAACTCACACGACTGAAACATAAGCGAAAGAAATTTGCAACATAGGGGGAAAATCCGCATGGACGGATACCTATCCATTTTCTCCTCAAAAATCTAGAGCAGCTGGGGCGATACCCCATATTTTTATTTCTTTATTTTAGTGGGGGTTTTCCTAGAGTCCCTGTATATTAAAGAGTCTCGCCACGTGAAGAAGGCGTTCACTCCGATTGGTTGGGTTCGCTGAGGAAGCGTGTACGCCTCTTCGTAGGGATGTTCCAACGATCATCTTATGGAGAATAGCACAGAACGCCTTCTTGAGCTCCGTGACAGCCTAAAATCCAGCAGCCAATCAGAATCCATGCCCCGTATGGCGAGACTCTTTCATATACAGGGACTCTAGGTTTCCCCATCCTCATAGTCACCTTACCCAATGATAGGGGGCCATGGGTCTTCGTAATTTATCTTGCCCCCGGGGCCCCAAGAGGTGTAGTTACGGCCTTAGTGCCAGATAGACTAAAGGAAACTAATTAAAACTGAAGGTTATTTGAGACTTGGGGCCATTTTCGAAAAAGAGATTTCAACATTGGCAACACTAAAATAAACAAGTGACAAATCAAAAGAACGTTCTTGATCTGTACTATCAGTACTACTACTGAGGACTCACTGTCTCCCACTGTGGGAAAACCAGTTAGCAGTTTTGCACCACAACGACAGCATGCTCAAGCAGCGGTTTAGTAAACTCCCTTCAATCATATTGGTAATGTATATTTGTATCCTCAATATACAATTGGTGAGTAGATGGAATGGAAATCGTGGAACCTGCAATCAATGTAGACATTCTGCCAGTTGGCCATCGTCAATTGATAAGATATACCGGGTAAATAGTGCTGAACAATGAATACGTCCCTCGGCCATTGGACCGCTCATTTGATGATATCACAGTTGCAAGAAGTTCAGATTTCACTGCCAAGTGGGCTGGCATCATGTTTCATAGGATGGAGTCAGCAGTCTTTCGTTATATATTTGTTCTTGCCATTAGTCTGATGATTAACGGGCTGAAGTTGGAGCTGCTAGTGCAACAGGGTTACCCCTCACAATGGGGCTGTTGCACACTTTTGCTATAAGTGATTTATTAGTAATTCTGGTGTAAAAACCTTAACAAATAACGATGACAGCACTAAAAACTTCCGAAATCCGCTCCTAAACTCAATAAACGCTTCTATTTGCGCGGGCGTAATGGTGGCTGAGGGCAGTAATACGGGGAGATACCCATCTCACAAGAATGTAACTCCATCAAGAAGTGACCAAAAAGAGACGAATTTCATTCGACACCGGTGTCACAGTACCATTCATCGGATATGAATCACTACTCTGATGACTAATTACTCTTGTCAACATAGAGAGAGTGACGACTGTGACGAGTAGAGCTCGTTTCAAAAGTGTGGGCGCACCTAAACCATATTCTTTGGCGAAATTTCAACTTTAATTCCCTCAAATCAAAACAGAACTTGCCTCTGACTTTATTCTTTGGCTTTTAAAGTGTTCCTCATTGAAAAGTGAACGTTCAATTTAATTTTCATTCGTTTATATCGAGTAATATCAGAAATAATGTTGACCAATTCCAAAGATTATCAGTCTAGGTGCGCCTACACTTCCGAAACTACCTCTAGTGATGGATACGATTCGGCCCTTCTCCGGATTCGGTCCTACTGAGTCCGGGCCACGGCCGGATTCGTTCCTTTGATTCCTTTTGAGCCCGCGGACTCGCCTTGGTTACGCGAATCCGCGGAGCCTATCCTGCCAATCGGAATCAACATCACATTATCACAACATTCTTCATGCTGCCAAAGTGCCAACACAACGTAACCTCCACCAGCTACGCATGCTTGGCAGCTATACTAAATCGTCTATATTTATTTATTTTATTCAAGACCAACACAACACAAGACAAGATATATAACTTCGTTTTGGGTCATTCCATATCAAATCAACCAGAGCCTGTGCTACCTAGTCATGGATTTTGGAAATATTTTGTGTGGTGATTGTAACTACTTTTAGTAGCTCAAAACGTATTTTTTCATATTTTTTTAGCTTACGGCCCCTGAGATATAGGCAACCGGAAATTCCAAAATTCCGATTCCTAGGCTCATCTTTGAATGCGTGCCACAACCTTAATTTTCAACGAGATATAGGCAACCGGAAATTCAAAACTTCCGATTCTAGGCTCATCTTTGAACGCGTGCCACAACCTTAATTTTCAACGGAAAGATACGGTTGAGGTCTCGTTTTGATGCATTTTGCGACCTCTTTTCATTACTTTAGCTCGTTTATCAATAATTAAAAGTTTAGCGGGTTGCATACCTCTTTGAACTTTGGTGACTCTATTGCAATTTTTCCGATTTTTATAATTTTTTTAAATAGGATAGCGTTTGTACAAAAAATTCATACTTTCTGAGCTTTAAGTACACTACTAAGAGTACCTGCTCAAAAAAAATTGGATCTCTTGAGCAATTCTTTCTAGTTGAAAAAATTGCTTAAAGTCGGCCGAAATTGAGGAAGATCCAACTTTGAGGTTAAAAAAATCGATGTGGGGATTCACCAAAAAATCTGAAAAAATTGCTAAAATCACCGCTTTTAAGTCCACTCTCAATATCTGAAACCGAACGTTTGTGTATTTGACCGCTACAGTCGGAAAAATAAATCAAAATTGGTAAAAATACAATTTGCTCGAACACACGCGATCAAAGCGAATAGAAGAGCCAACTCTTTGAGCTTAAAAAATCTCGCAAAATCTCTAAAATGATCACTTTTAAGTCCTTCTTCAATGCCTGAAGTCGAACATTTGATTATTGAAGCGCTTCAGTTGAAAACCAAGTTCGTAAAATCGGTAAAAACACCATTAGCGCGGCCACACTCTGAGCTCAGTTCAGGGCATAGGGGCGTCGCGTGAAATTTTACCAATTTTACAAGCTTGTATTTCAACTGAAGCGCTTCAATAATCAAATGTTCGACTTCAGGCATTGAAGAAGGACTTAAAAGTGATCATTTTAGAGATTTTGCGAGATTTTTTAAGCTCAAAGAGTTGGCTCTTCTATTCGCTTTGATCGCGTGTGTTCGAGCAAATTGTATTTTTACCAATTTTGATTTTTTTTCCGACTGTAGCGGTCAAATACACAAACGTTCGGTTTCAGATATTGAGAGTGGACTTAAAAGCGGTGATTTTAGCAATTTTTTCAGATTTTTTGGTGAATCCCCACATCGATTTTTTTAACCTCAAAGTTGGATCTTCCTCAATTTCGGCCGACTTTAAGCAATTTTTTCAACTAGAAAAAATTGCTCAAGAGATCCAATTTTTTTTGAGCAGGTACTCTTAGTAGTGTACTTAAAGCTCAGAAAGTATGAATTTTTTCTACACACGCTATCCTATTTAAAAAAATTATGAAATCGGAAAAATTGCAATAGGGTCACCAAAGTTCAAAGAGGTATGCAACCCGCTAAACTTTTAATTATTGATAAACGAGCTAAAGTAATGAAAAGAGGTCGCAAAATGCATCAAAACGAGACCTCAACCGTATCTTTCCGTTGAAAATTAAGGTTGTGGCACGCGTTCAAAGATGAGCCTAGAATCGGAATTTTTGAATTTCCGGTTGCCTATATCTCAGGGGCCGTAAGCTAAAAAAAATATGAAAAAATACGTTTTGAGCTACTAAAAGTAGTTACAATCACCACACAAAATATTTCCAAAATCCATGACGGCAGCAACAATTTAAATTAATTTTGGTTGATTTGATATGGAATGGCCCTTTTACGGTTTGAGTCCGAGCATAAAGTTTATGAAGTCCGACCATAGTCCGACTTAGAGTCCCTATATATGAAGTCCCTATATATTTCATTTATAGGGACTCTAGTCCGACTCCTCTACTGCTACTCTTACCTATCCGTTCTTCAACTCCTTTGACAAGGTAGATTTAAATTTTATTTTTAAGGGAGATCTAAGTTTATTTTAAATCTACCTTGCTCCTTTGAGTTCATTGAGTCCAAATGAATCCGAATCCGATGAACAACTCAAGGATTCACAACGAATCCGGATTCATGCGGCACTATGTCGGTGGACGGCGATGGGTTCCTCCGTCTGGTCTGGAATCATGATGGAGTCGAGTGGAGTTGAACCTTGGTCGGCGCTCCAGTTCCGACTTCGGCCATAAAATGAGACAAGGAAAAATTGATAAGTTCTAAGAACAAAATCATTCTCATCACCTTGAGGGAGAGTTATAGTCTTTTTCTGTTGTACAAAGTGATGATTTTAGCAGGAAAAACAACAGACTAAACGTGAGTCCGTACCGAATCCTTTTGAGCGAGTGGATTCTTTCCGTTCACTCCTCTAGACGATTCGACGAATCACTCCGGATTTACACATCACTAGTGGCGAGTTTAAGATAGGAAGGAATCTCTCATTATTACTGCCCTTATAGCCACCATTACGCCAGCACAAATGTAAGCGTTTATTGAGTTTAGCAGTGGACTTCGAAAGTTTTTAGTGCTGCCATCGTTATTTCCGAAGCAGTGGCGTATTTGGGGGGGGGGGGGGGGGGGGGGGGGTCAGGGGGATCAATCCCCCCCAGAGCCCAAGTATATGGAAATATCATGAAAAAGAGTCAAGAAATAAAAAGGAGAGTAAATTTTGAAAGGGACGCGAAATTTATTTTTACAGAACAAGAAGATAAACAATTTTTGATAAATATTGGCAACTCAACGGCATTTTCTAAAATTCATTCGGAAAATATTTACGTTACTGAGAGTTAAAACAATACGGCACGTTATTTCTTACGGGGACAAGCCTAAAAAAAAAAAAGAAAAATGAAACCCAATGGCGGTTTAATATGTAATGATACGTGCTTAGAGTCTGAACTTCAATCCAGTGAAAGAAATTATTCTCCTACTTAGAATTTGATTATAGCTCTGTGCGGCTCAGTCCATAAGCCCGTCATGAAACGTTTTGAGTTGGATTATTACGGCAAAGTAAGTCACTTGATGTCATGAATTCTTCTTTGTTGCAAATTAAAGAGGACTCAAACAAGTAAACTATGCTTGAACATTCCGCAATTTGCAGGGCGGAATGTAAGTGATAGCAATTTGGCAGCCGATTCAACACTTGACACCAAAATCACTAGGTATTTAGATTGAAACCCATGGTGGCCGCGAGTTTCACAATCCTTAAGGACAAGGATCCTTTAAATGATGAGACTATGGGATACGATGCCATTCAATCTCCGTTACTTTTGGTCGAAAAATAAGACTGCTCCTAATAGACCTGTTAAGTGTGATGTCACAAAGAAAATTGGATCCAAACAAATGCTCCATCTCACTCGCTCTGATGGGTTTTCCCATAAGAAACAGGATCCAAATTTTCTAATGCAAATTTCTGCAAGTAAACAACAAGTTCTCTCAGCTTTTATTACACCAGTGGATTCCACGTACCTACCTTAAAACATAATCACGCTACAACAACATTTTTGAAACATCATGCATTAATCTACAATCACAGTCATATCAATGAAAGTCCTATGTTTTGTCCTTGTCTCACTCACAGCTCCTTATGAGCAACAAATCGCAGGGTGCGGGCTCATAGGCACCATCACACCATGTGTGTTATATCTCGAACAAGCTTCGATACGAAGAGTGGTTAGGATGATTGAGTGTCATGGGGATGATACTCCCATAAGAGACTGTGAGTAAGACAAGGAAAAAACATCTAACATGTTTCGGTATAACTATGATTGTAAATTCACTTGTGATCTATTAGGAATTATGTTGGAGTGAAAAGATACTTTAAGGTACCTGGAATCAATTGGTGCAATAAAATTTGAGACAAGTGGTTGTTTACTAGCATGAATTTGCATTCGCAAATTTGGATCCGATTTCTTATGGGTAAAACCACGAGAGCAAGCGAGATAGAGCATTTGTTCGGCTACAACTTTAACTGTGACGTCATCACTAAACAGGTTTATGAGCTTGTCCGACAAATCCCACAGATTTGCTTCCGGTTTGGCTTCTTACAATAAAGTTCTGTCATCTCATCACGTTAAATTTATTTCTGATTGGTTAGCGTTTGACAGCGGGTTAGGTAATTGATGCTGTAACATTTCAAGTGGGTTGAGACCAGAGACGGATAGAATCGGAGCACTAACTGGCTGCAGCAGAGGTACGCCGAATTCTCGCGGATGCATCAAAACGTCGCAGGGTGCGGTTACCTTCGGTAACTCACAGGGGGAACAAGCAGGAAAGGCCGGGAAGTGAAGCGGAGTGTGCTCACCTTTCAACACCGCGCAACATTTTTGATAAATCCACAAAAATTCAGCGTGCCCCAAATCTTCCGTATGCATTTCCACGCAGTGCGCAGTCTCTATTTGGGTCTCGTTGAAACTTTCACTCGGATGTGTAGAAGTTGCAACTGCGCGCGAACACAATAAACTGTCAATGAGCAACTAATTTGAACGATTTCTAATGAAGTGACGGAAGAACTACATCTAGTATGCCCCGAGGGCAAAGAAATCTCCAGATCAATAAAATATCAAAATTTGACAGATCTACTTCAAACGTTACTACCAACAATAGAGAGAGGTCTGATGTGATTCCAACCCCTCCGCCTAAGGGTGATCCCCCACTCAAAGCTTCTGTTAAATGACGGGACAGCTACTTTCCAGACATCAGGGACCAAATAGTGTTGCGTCCTCACGGTCCCGCACGCAGATGATCGGTGAGCACTTACGGGGGGTATAAACTACACGCAAATATACTTACGTGCGCACCATCCAACGTCTTTCGGAGGACCGTCAAGCCGTAACACTATTTGGTCCCAGGGGGCAGCAAACAGGTAAATCTCTCCCCTCCAATTGAAAAAACCTTTGGCAACTCAGAGAGGCCAACGAAGTATTCAAATACTGTATACTTACCTCAATACCTAATGAGCACAGTTATTTGTCCAAGAGAGCTTCGAAAAATATCGAGTCCAAGATGTAGGTAAATATTATTAAGGCACTGGGATGAAAGAAGGAAAACAGAGCTCATAACTAAAAGCAGATGCGGATCTTGCCGGTCTTGCGAACTATCAAGATTACGCCGCATGAATAGCACAAAACGCGAGAAAGTGACCGACATTTTTTTAATAAAATTCACAATAATCACAATCATTAAACATTTATCTATACGTTATGAGAAAGTCGTGAGAATTGAATGAAGTTTAATAACCAAAAATAAACAGAGATATTATTCCGTACAGACGCGCAACTCTGGCTCACTAACGGTGTTGATGCGCCTGGAAAGATGCAACCTGTTGTGCTGTTATAGAATCTATTTATACAAGGTGTTAAGAAAAAAGTTTCCACTGCGGTTTTTTCGAATATGGCTGCGAATTTTGAAAAACGGCCAAACATGTGTCCAATAATATCGAGGGTGACCCATTTTGGTGGGGTTATTTTTTTCGGCGCCCCCCCTGGGAGGGGCGGGGGAGGGGGTAACCCCCTTTTTTCTTATGGGAGCCCTATTTTTTTATTTCAGTATCTGAAAGAACATAAAAAAGAAACTTTTTGGCGCAAACCGAAGGTCGATATTGTTCTTCGTTTTCGATAAATCGAAGGTCAAAGTTCGATATGGAGCACTTTGAGATACCGGAATGTCCGGAATTCAAAAAACTAAGAGTCTAAAATACTCCAAAAAGCAAGCCCTTTTTAGAAAAAATACGAATTTGACACAAATTTAGTCAAAAATAGGGTTTAGCGCCCCCGAAAATTGTCAACGTTTTTGCCCCCAAAGGGGGCCCATCAGACAAATTCCTTGAGACGACCCCTAGCGAGTGATACATCGATCAAAAGGACAAACCAAACTGAGCATTTTGGCGCAAACCGGAGGTCGATATCGTTTTTCACATTCAAGATATCGAATTTTGTAAATCTAACTTTGACATTCGATTTCTCGAATGAGAAAAACGATATCGACTTCCGGTTTGCGCCAAAATGCTCAGTTTGGTTTGTCCTTTTGATCGACGTATCACTCACTAGGGGTCGTCTCAAGGAATTTGTCTGATGGGCCCCCCTAGGGGGCAAAAACGTTGACAATTTTCGGGGGCGCTAAACCCTATTTTTGACTAAATTTGTGTCAAAGGACATGGCACAATCCTTATGGGAACTGGCTTACCCCTAAATTTTTTTTAAATATTATAAATCGAAAGATTATCACTTAAAAAGAAAAAGTTCTCACGGCACCAAAGTGACCCCATGTCCAGTTTTTTAGCTATTAAAGCTCAAAGACGGGAACTACTTCTCTCGTGCGTCGCCGTCGGCGCGCAATGATGAAGTAGTGCCGTCCGCCTCACAACTCAGCTCAACGTAGAGCGTGGTCGGCCTAGAGTCCCTGTATATCAAAGAGTCTCGCCATACGGGGTATAGATTCTGGTTGGCTGCTAGATTTTAGGCTGTCACGGAGCTCGAGGAGGCGTTCTGTGTTATTCTCCATAAGAGAACCGTTGGAACGCACCCACCGAAGAGGCGTTCACGCCCCCTCCGCGAACCCAACCAATCAGAGTGGACGCCTCCTTCGAAATTCTTCTTATTCATGCTTCACTTGGCGAGACTCTTTGATATACAGGGACTCTAGGTCGGCCCATTTCGATCATTCATTCACCCGCTCGACTACCTGCCGAAGTCTCTCTTTCTATTCCACTGCTCGTCTCTCTCTCCCTCACCCGCACGCTATTCTTTTCCCACCCGTTCTGTATGAGCGACGAAAAATAAGTGATCCTCAGTGGCGGCTCGTCGGGTGAGGCAAGTGAGGCGACGCCTCACCTGTTTCGAAGAGGGAAAGAAAAGGAATTGGGAGGGAATAAAACAGAGGAATAGGAAATTAGTTTGCGAATTGCTGGTTCCTCAGTGCCAAATTTTTTATCCATAAGTAGTAATTGAAAAAGATAGGTACGAGATTTGATAGAGAAATAATAGCCACTGCGTTGAGAAATAAGTCCGTCAGCGCTGTGGTGCGGAGGTGGCCGGCTGCGAAAGCGAAGCTCATGCGGCGATCTCCCTCAGCGCTGCATGTCACGATGGATAGCGGGAGAAGGCGGTGAGTGCGGCTATGCTAGCGGAATCGAAGCTCATGAGGCGATCTTCATCGACGCTGCATGTCGCGATGGATAGGCAGGCGGAGAGCGAGAGAAGGGAGGTAGTGAAGAGAATTTGGAGAGCGTTTGGAGAAACTGGTTCCTTCACTCGGCGCTGCTGCTCGTCGCCTCTTCGCACACACTGACTGGCAGGGTCGGAGTGGAGGGGGTGAACGAAATCATCTCTCTTCTCTTCTCTCAAGTAATGCTTCAGGCAACTGGCGGTATATCCTCTGTCAGCAGGTTTAAAAAGTTTGTTTACTTTGATTAATTTCCTATTCATTTACGTTTTGTTTTCTCCCGCCTTTCTTTCTCTGTCTCGCTCTGCCTCTCTCTTTCTCTTAAACTGTGTTGCCACTGTATTCATGTCTAAAATTAGGGGAGTGAGAGGGTGGTATTTGCTTCCTCTAGTTTCTCCTATATTCTTTACATACTGTCTTGAGTGTTTCATTTATTCTTTATTTGTTTCTTTTTTGTTGGCTGATTTTCTTTACTTTTTTGTCGGACGATTTTCTTGATTTTTTTGTTGGTCGATCTATCTTTCACTTCCTGTCGATAGAGACTTTTACCTTTCCCAATTTAAGCGTGTTTTATTTTGATAATTTTCATTATCTCCCATCAAATGCAGTATTTAAATGTATTAATGAAAAATAATAATATAATTGTCATTAATTTTAACCGATAGATATACGCGCGAACCATCGTGTAGATCGCATCAAAAGCCCTTAGAATTTCACGATTTGGCCTCTTATTATTCAAATTTTCTGGGGGAGGGCCCCCAGACCCCCCTTTCTCCTGAGGGGTATTCCATACCCCCCAGACCCCCCGGCGATATAGACTTGTTAATTTTCGCCTCATCAGTGCTGAGGTTCACGAGCCGCCACTGGTGATCCTATTGCTTCAATGCGATCGGAAAAGTGTTTCTGTTTACAATCCGTAATCGGTGTCCTCAGGGGAGAGGGGAGGTTGAAGCTGGAGTATCAACAACTTCGGTATCTTAAAGGGTCCGAGGCGCCACGCGCGACTACTGATTACGAGAGATATGACAGTAAAGTAAACTAATGTGACCGAAAGAAATCGGAAGAAGCAAGAAAAGCCGAGAAATGTGTAAACACGGAATCGGACGAATTGTTTTTGCTCGTCTCTTGGAACCCAAAGGTGCTCGGGTGAGAAAAGAAAAGAATATCGTGCGGGGTGCGGGTGAGGGAGAGAGAGACGAGCAGAGGAATAGAAAGAGAGACTTCGGCAGGTAGTCGAGCGGGTGAATGAATGATCGAAATGGGCCGACCACACCCTACGTTGAACTGAGTTGTGAGCCGGCCGGCACTACTTCATCATAGCGCGCCGACGCACGAGAGAAGTAGTTCCCGTCTTTGAGCTTTAATAGCTAAAAAACTGGACATGGGATCACTTTGGTGCCGTGAGGACTTTTTCTTTTTTAGTGATAATCTTTCGATGTATAAAACTTAAAAAACATTTAGGGGTAAGCCAGTTCCCATAAGGATTGTGCCATGTCCTTCGTATTTTTTCTAAAAAGGGCTTGCTTTTTGGAGTATTTTAGACTCTTAGTTTTTTAAATTCCGGTATCTCAAAGTGGAGTAATGATGTTTTGTAAATAGGTCCATATCGAACTTTGACCTTCGGTATATCGAAAACAAAAAATAATATCGACCTTCGGTTTGCACCAAAAAGTTTCTTTTTATATGTTCTTTCAGACACTGAAATAAAAAATAGGGCTCCCATAAGAAAAAAGGGGGTTACCCCCTCCCCCGCCCCTCCCAGGGGGGGCGCCGAAAAAAATAACCCCACCAAAATGGGTCCCCCTCGATATTATTGGACACGTGTTTGGCCGTTTTTCAAAATTCGCAGCCGTTTTCGAAAAAACCGCAGTGGAAACTTTTTTCTGAACACCCTGTATACAGAGTTCCTTGATGGAAACATTGTATAGGGCAAAGACTTCTAATACTATCTAGACTGGACATAACGCCTGCCCATTGAAGCCGATCGGTATGCAACCACAATTACAGTATGTGCTAAGATTTTCGGAAATACATTGATTTAAATGGGAAAATGACTTTTTTTTAAAAAATTAATTAAAAATACTAAAAAAAAAAAAAAAAAAAAAAAAAAAAAAAAAAAAAATCATAAAACTTGGTACCATTCGAAAGCTCATGGCATGCAGATTCCGGCTCGGGCCGGTTTTTACACCGTTTTTTCAATCGTTAACATTCTACAGAGGCTCAAAGTTGGGTCAATTTTCTTCGATTCTACGGGGTGTTCCACCGTTTCGGTACCCCGCTGAGACAACACCGAAAAAAAGGGAATTGCTGGAATAACAAAACATTGTTTGCAAAATTTGCATTTACTTTTTTGGGAAAATTTAGCGTGTACGTAGGTAAATGAACAATTTTATTTTGTTAGAAATGCTAAACACTTAGTCGCTAAATTAGCTGGCTACAGATTTTGTTGTTTTCGCATTTTGGATTGTTATTCTTGTAAAATAATTTTGCTGAAATTACATTCTTCACTTGTTGTTATAGTCACATTCTAAATTTTTGCAATTCTAACTGTACAAATGGAAAATCTTGCAAATCATGAATGGTAAAATTTACAAAATCTTGGATTGTAAAATTAACAAAACCAGGCATTGTAAAAACTGCTATCCAAAATGACAAAGCATCAATTTCTTGGATTGTAAAATTGACAAAATCTTGGATTGTAAAATTAACAAAACCTGGCTTTATAAAAACTGAAATTTAGAATGAAAAATCATCAATTCCTTGGATTGTAAAATTAACCGAATCTGGCCTTGTAAAAAGTGCAATTTAGAATAAAAAATCATCAATTCTTGGATTGTAAAATTTTATCTTTAGAACGCAAAATCATTTGATTGCGCTCTCTGGTTGACAAAGTTTGAAGTACTCTTCCGTTTTGTACTCACTCGGCAGTTTACGCTCCTCTGCAAGGAATTGTGCCTTAAGATGCGTATTTTATGTTCTGAATCATTATCTGCTGTGATAGCCTAGTGGTAAAGTGCTGGACAATCACCACGGCTACCCAGGTTCAAATCCCGGGACATCCGGGGAAAAAAAAATTAAAAAAAAAAATTAAAAATAAAAAAAATAAAAATAAAAAAAAAAAAAAAAAAAAAAAAAAAAAAAAAATTAGATAATCCTAGATAGGTAATTTTACAATCCAAGCAAAATGTCACTCTGAAGATCTGTATCATAAATTTGACAATCCACAAAATTGTTAAGTTTTCATTTTGGATTGAAGTTCCTTCTACCTGTGTATATAATTTAGATATTTTTAGAAAGAAAAACTTACAGCCCCGATTGAACAATCAGCAGGGGCGTCGAGAGGGGGGCAGATGGGGCAAAATGCCCCGGGCCCCCGCTCTTAGGGGGCCCCCAAATCATGAGACGGAAAAAAAAGGAAAGGAAAGGAGAAGGAAAAAAAGAAAAAAGAAAAAAAGAAAAAAAGAAAAAAAAGAGAAAAGGAAAACAGGGAAAAAAGTGAAGAGGGGGAATATGAAGAGTAAAGAAAAGGGGAAAAGACAGGGAAGAAGTAGTGACTGATGACATGGTGCTTGAAAGTGGGGTCGAAAATGAAGAAACTACGTAATTTCACGGCCTGTGGCGAGCCGAATAAATTGGGGGCCCCCTGCCTACTTGAATTTACCTTAAAAACAAAAATGTTAGAGTTCAATCTAACCCCTCGGTGAACCCCCTCCGTGAATATTCCATGGCTCCTTCATCCACATTCCTTTTGACTCTTCTCCCTCCAATTACCATGAGTCAAGAGCACCGATTTCATGCAGGCAAAATCGAAAATATATTTGAACATTTCAATTTTACTGTAATGAAAGTATACCATAAAATTCAATCTGAAGGTCAGGAAGATTGAAACAATTTTCCGGGGGAGGACCCCCGGACCCCCCCTCTCGGTGAACCCCTTGGTGAATATTCTATGGCTCCTTCAACCACATTCCACTTGACTCTTCTCCCTCCAATAAAGAGTCAAGGGCAAAGATTTCATGCAGAAAAATCGAAAATATATTTCAGCATTTCAATTTTACTGTACATGAAAGTACCGTAATATTCAATTTGAAGGTAAGAAAAATTGAAAAAAATTTCTGGGGGAGAGCCCCCGAACCCCCCGCTTGTCCTAAGGGGTATTCGGGTATTCCATACCCCCCAGACCCCCCGGAGTTTGAGTCATACCAAAACCCCCTTAAGGCAAATTTCTTGGCGCGGCCACTGGTTCTTAGCGAAACCTCCAGAACTTTCTCAACGTCCCTGCCAACATTGGTGAAAATTTGTTTAGCCAAGGAGGGCTGAAAAATGAAAAGTTGAAGAATGAATGTTTTTTTTTTATTTTTATTTTTATTTTTTTTATCTATAGAAATCAAAGTAGAAACGAAGAATTTTTTGTGTCGGAAATCTTCAAGTCAGTCACATCATGGGGCGAAATAAAACGTAAAAATCAAAAATTCTATTGCTGTGATTATTTGAAATTTTTCAGTAGAGATAGCTTAAAATTGCGTCAATTAGAAGCTTGATTTTAAAAATTTTCCGGGGGAGGACCCTCGGACCCCCCTTAACCTGGGGGGTGTCCCCCCAGACCCCGGGGGGGGATGATATAAAAATAGGGCCCCAAATACACAGTTTGCCCCGGGCCCCCAAAATCCTCTCGACGCCCCTGACAATCAGCATTTAGACTTGCTATTTCATAACTGCCGTTTTGAAATCTTTGCAATCCAGATTGAAGTGTCAGCTGAATTTTCTGTTACTTCTCCAATACAGCCGTTTTGACAATTTTACAATCCAAGTGTTTCAAAAGTTAACAATACATATAGCTGTCACGATTTTTTGCGATACTGGATTGTAAAATTATCAACCCCCATTGTTAATTTAACACTTTTTTTTTTCGGTGAACCTACACAGCTGTATACAGGGTGTCTCAGACCACCTGGCAAGCTTTTTTTGTGGCCAAACTAAGGCAAATATGAGAAATCGGTAAAACACGTGTAACGTATATCGACCCCAAAGAATTCGGGGAGAATATTTTCAGCCCCCCAAAACCACCTCTTGGGGATTATTTAGGGGGGTGGGTACCCGTATCTCAAAAAATTCAAATAAAAAGGGTGTGTTTTGACATTAGAATCTAATACGGCATAAAAAAACAAAACTTTTTTACACCTGAGTTTTTTTTTCTAAAAACCACCCTTTACTGAGTTAGGGGTGATTTTTGAAAAATTTTGGAGCAATGTTTGATTGACCGCTGTGACCCTCCAAATCACTGGATTTGAGAAAACTAAGAAGATTCTGAAAGGGCAGACCAAGGGCTTTCTTTTGATGTATAACATGCTTATTTTTTGTGAAAAAGAGTACAAGGCCCCCTCACCCCAAAATTTGGGGGCTTCGGGGGGCCCTACGTAAAAATTGTCAAATGTAAAGGTATGCCTTGTGATACATCATTTGAAAGGTCTTTTAGAGACAAAAAATGGTGCCCCCCAAAATTCGAAAAAACTACCCCCTTTCAAAATGGCGGCCGTTTTAAGATTTGGGGGCTCAAGGGAGGACCTTCAGAAAAACGACCCAAAATTGAGCGATGCATATCTAAAAAGGTCTTGAATAGAGAAAAATAATGGTTCAAACCGCGAGTCAATCCGACTTTTCAAACCAGCGGGCCGATCCTTGAAATTCACGACTTTTAGGTAGACTGGATAAGAATGGAGAACGGCGATTGGAGGAGACGAGTCACGTGGTTGCCCAATTCAATCAAAATACGGAATGGATTAGATAAGTAATCGGGTACTCCAAGACTGCCCGATAAATTATCTAATCCATTCCGTATTTTGATTAGATTCGGCAACCACGTGACTCGTCTCCACCAATCACCGTTCTCCATTCTTATCCAGTCTACCCAAAAGTCGTGAATTTCAAGGATCGGCCCGCTGCGCGCTGGGGCGCCTTTCTGGGAAACTCAACTACCCCTAAATTTCAATCAGCCGTAACTTTGGTTTGAAAAGTCGGATTGGCTCGCAGTTTGAACCATTATTTTTCTCTATTCAAGACCTTTTTAGATATGCATCGCTCAATTTTGGGTCATTTTTCTGAAGGCCCCCCATGAGCCCCCAAATCTTAAAACGGCCGCCATTTTGAAAGGGGGTAGTTTTTTCGAATTTTGGGGGGCACCATGTTTTTGTCTCTAAAAGACCTTTCAAATGATGTATCACAAGGCATACCTTTACATTTGACAATTTTTACGTAGGGCCCCCCGAAGCCCCCAAATTTTGGGGTGAGGGGGCCTTGTACTCTTTTTCACAATAAATAAGCATATGATACATCAAAAGAAAGCCCTTGGTCTGCCCTTTCAGCAACTTCTTAGTTTTCTCGAATCCAATGATTTGGAGGGTCACAGCGGTCAATCAAACATTGCCCCAAATTTTTCATAAACCTCCCCTTTCTCAGTAAAGGGTGGTTTTTAGAAAAAAACTCAACTATAAAAAAGTTTTGTTTTTTTATGCCGTATTAGATTCCAACGTCAAAACATACCCTTTACATTTGAGTTTTTTGAGATACGGGTACCCACCCACCTAAATAACCCCCAAGGGGTGGTTTTGGGGGGCTGAAAATACTTTCCCCGAATTCTTTGGGGTCGGTATACGTTACACGTGTTTTACCGATTTCTCATAATTGCCTTAGTTTGGCCACAATAAAAGCTTGCCAGGTGGTCTGAGACACCCTGTATACTCAATTCTACGTAATCTATGTTAAGATTAAAGTTATTTGTTTTGTGTATCTCAATAATTTATCGCATAAATTTTATTTTTTTGAGCTGTAACCATTCAAAAACGGTACGAAGAAAACGATTTTTTGAAACCCCCTGTAGAAAATCGGTACCCAACTTTAAGCCCCTGTACAATGTTTCTCGTTCAAAAATCTTGTATAAAACCGGCCCGAACCGAAATCTGCATATCATGAGCTTTCGAACGGTACCAAGTTTTACGGAAAAATATTTTTTTTTGTATTTTTAATTAATTTTTAAAAAAATTTATTTTCCCATTTAAATCAACGTATTTCTGAAAATCTTAGCACATACTGTAATAGTGGATGCGGCGTAGCCAGGCGCAACGTGCGATTTTTAACCCACTCTTCAGCTTCACTTTCCCCGCCCTAAAATCGGCCTTATGTCCAGTCTAGATAGTATTAGAAGTCTTTGGTATAGGGAGTACCGACACGAGCTCAACGAGTTGTGATTGGTCGTTGGTTTTAGGCTCTCACGGAGTCGAGCAGGAGTCGACGACATCGAAGGCTCCACACGAAAGGAGTCGATTCGTAGAGGAACGTATGGGAACGGACCGGAATGCCGGCAAATCCGCCAGTCCACCACTGGTCCACTGTTGAACTTAACCTTCGAATTCGTTCAGGCAGTCGACTAAATCGACTCCTGTCAAAATGCATAAAGCGTCGTGTCGGTACTCCCTATACAATATTTCCATCAAGGGGCTCTATTTATACAGTTCGAGCTTGTTTCTTTCAGAGATGCAGGCGCACGAAGACCAATCTTTGACGAATTTTCAATCTTCATCCCTTCAAAACAATACTTACCTCCTACTTTGAACTTGAAATTATTTAGCGTTCCACAATAAAGAGCCAATGGCAACCCCTATCTTGCGATGCAGGTGCACACTTATGCTATGAGCGATTTAATAGTCGAATCTGGTGTAAAAACCTCCATACATAACGATGGCAGCACTAAAAACTTCCTAAATCCAATCCTAAACTCGATAAACGCTTTCATTTGCGTGGGCGTAATAGTGGCTGAGGGAAGAACAATGGGAGATTACCATCCAAAAATACTGTAACTCCATCAAGAAGTGACCAATAAGAGACTACTTTCATTTGACACCGGTGGTGTCACTAGGTGTTGAGGTACAGGCCGCACCGAATGGCGGATGAACATCGCCTCCGTCTGTTCGCCCGTGCTCAAGAAATATTTGTCCGTATATAAACAGTCCACACGCTACTGAATGTGCCACACCTGCGTTAACACCGCACGGAATTTCCTTTGACTCGGGTCACAGAAACCGCCTCCCTGAGCGAGCACGACCGAACAGGCCGCACCGTACAACGTATGGCTCATTCGGTGCGACGCGATGTCCACTCCACACTGGCGCGCATTCAGGCGTATGACAGAGACAAATAGAGACCCAGCACACCGTATGCTCCCCGTGTTAAGCCGGGTCCACACCTGAGCATTTCGCCGCACCGTACGGCGTACCATACAGCATTCGCCCGAATGCGCGCCAATATGGACGTCGCGCCACACCGAATGAGCCATACGTTGTGCGGTGCGGACTGTTCGGTCGTGCTCGCTCATGGAGGCGGTTTTTGTGACCCGAGTCAAAGGAAATTCCGTACGGCGCGAACGCAGGTGTGAACGCATTCAGTAGCGCGTGGATTGTTTATATACGGACGAATATTTCTTGAGCACGGGCGAACAGACCGAGGCGGTGTAGGTGCACCATTCGGTGCGGCCTAATCGTGGAAATAAAAAAAATATCTGCAAAGTCCACACCTCATGAGCATTCGGGCGCATGATCATGCGCCGTGCGGTGCGCCGAAATGCTCAGGTGTGGACCCGGCTTTAGAAAAGTGAAGCAAGTTTAGCGGTCACAGTTTTGTTCGGGAGTCACCGGCTGCAACGATTAACAGTCGCCTACTGTTGAGTGGTGAGCTCAACAAAAGGCTGTGATTGGTCCGCGGTCCCGGAAACAGGTTTTGCTTGTCGAATGCAAACCAGACGCTCATAAGTCAACAGTAGGCGACTGTTGGCTGTTGTTCCGATGAGTTCCGACCAAAATTGAGCCCCGAAAAGTGGACACCAGGTCGCAAGCTTTGGGCTGGGTCTCTATTTGACTCTGGCGTATGCTGTGCGGTTCGCCGTGCGGTGCGGCGAAACGCTCAGGTGTGGATCCGGCTTAAGGGTGAATTTCGGAAGTTTTTAGTGATACCATTGTTATTTTTTGAGGTTTTTACACCAGACTCGACCATTAAATTGCTTATTGCAAAATTGTGCAACAGCCTCATTCTAAAGCCGCGTCCCCGCTTGAGCATTTCGCCGCACCGCACGGCGCATGCTCATGCGGTGTGGGCTTTGCGGAGATTTTTTTTTTATTTCGACGAACAGGCCGCACCGAATGACGCACAAACAGCACCTCGGCCTGTTCGCCCGTGCTTGAAAAATATTCGTCCGTACGTAAAGCCGGGTCCAAACCTGAACATTTCGGCCCGAACTGCACGGTGCATGAGCATGCGGGCGCATGCTCATGCGGTGTGGGCTTTGCGGAGATTTTTTTTATTTCGACGAACAGGCCGCACCGAATGGCGCACGAACACCGCCTCGGTCTGTTCGCCCGTGCTCAAGAAATATTCGTCCGTATATAAACAGTCCACGCGCTCCTGAATGCGTCCACACCTGCATTCGCGCCGCACGGAATTTCCTTTGACTCGGGTCACAAAAACCGCCTCCCTGAGCGAGCACGGCCGAACAGACTGCACCGCACAACATATGGCTCATTCGGTGCGACGCGACGTCCACATTGGCGCGCATTCGGGCGAATGCTGTGCGGTACGCCGCGCCGTACGGTGCGGCGAAATGCTCAGGTGTGGACATGGCTTAACAGTGGTGTAGCGTGCAATTTGGCAACGTTGTACAGTGTCCATTTAAACTCATGTAACAGATCGAATGCAAAAGTGTTCACCGAACACCAACACGGAGAAAAAACAATACCCTGTTTTGACAGCAATTGCGGTTGTTCCAACGGCAAATTACTTCACGAAAATGACCTTACATTAATTTGCTGTTGGAACAACCGCAAATTTTAGTTGAACTGATTTGCCGTTGGAACAACCGTAAAAAGCTGTAATCACAGGCATATTGCTACAGTCGTTATTGAGTCTAGAATTTCGATGACCCACCGGGGGGAGAGGGGCTACAGACCTCTCATCAACCCCCCTCCCTCCGGATCCGTGCCTGGCCACAACGGCATTTTTGTGTTTTTAGCCGAAAATTGCGGCTGCACAGCCGTATAATAATACTAGGAAAATATTGAAAATTTCTCTCTCTCCCTCTCCCCTTTTTCTCTTTTCCCTCTCTTTTTCTCTTTTCTTCTCCCTCTTTGAGCGCTTTCTCTATCTCTCTCCCTCTCCTGTCTCTCCCCCTCTCTCCTTTTCTTCCTTCTCACATTTTCATTCGATATTCTCCCTCCTTCTATCTCCCAATACATCAACCGTAGAAGGCATTGTAGGCAATTCGATATTGCGATAATATTGTATTCTTCCCTCAACTTCCTTCTTCAATTACTTCATCACACACTCGCTCACTCTCTCTCTCTTTCTTTCCTGTACACAATTTTCTTTCTCGCTCCGTCTCTCATCGCTCGGTAGGTCGGTAGCTGTCTACACCAAGCGCTCATTGCTACCTCCCATGGCCGCGGCGTGAGGCAGAGTCACAAAGATGTGAACAAGAATGCTGAAGTATCGCTTGTATACAGGGTGTTTTTTTTATCTCCCCCCCCCTGGTTTTTTTTCTTGCTAATTGAGATAAAATGTTGCGGTTTGGACTATTCTTCATCATTTTGGCTGAATTTTCTTTTTTTGGGGTCGAAACCCCCCCAGCCCCCCTAGGGGGGCCCCCAGGGGGGCTATCTCAAAAATTTCAAATGGCAACCCCTATCTTGTGATACATCGTTCGAAAGGGCATAAAATTCTAAGACTTTTGGCGCAAACCGAAAGTTGATATCGTTTTTCGTTTTCGATATATCGAATTTCAAAGTTCGATTTGGACCCATTTTCAAAAAATCGTTACTCCACTTTGGAAAGTCGGAATTAAAAAAACTATGGGCCCAAAATACTCCAAAAAGCAAGTACTTTTCAGATAACGAAATGGTTTTGACATAAAATTTGATTTTAGAGCCCCAAATTTTTTTTAAAAATTTTGCCCCTAAAAGGGGCTATCTTGAAAATTCCCTTCCACGACCCTTATTGAATGATGCGTCGATCAAAAAAGCATAAAAAATTGAACATTTTGGCGCAATCCGAATATCGATATCGTTTTTCGTATTCGAGATATCGAATTTTGAAGATAGGCGAAAATTGAATTTTTAATATTCGATATCTCGAATACGAAAAACGATATCGATATTCGGATTGCGCCAAAATGTTCAATTTTTTATGCTTTTTTGATCGACGCATCATTCAATAAGGGTCGTGGAAGGGAATTTTCAAGATAGCCCCTTTTAGGGGCAAAATTTTTAAAAAAAATTTGGGGCGCTAAAATCAAATTTTATGTCAAAACCATTTCGTTATCTGAAAAGTACTTGCTTTTTAGAGTATTTTGGACCCATAGTTTTTTTAATTCCGACTTTCCAAAGTGGAGTAACGATTTTTTGAAAATGGGTCCAAATCGAACTTTGAAATTCGATATATCGAAAACGAAAAACGATATCAACTTTCGGTTTGCGCCAAAAGTCTTAGAATTTTATGCCCTTTCGAACGATGTATCACAAGATAGGGGTTGCCATTTGAAATTTTTGAGATAGCCCCCCTGGGGGCCCCCCTAGGGGGGCTGGGGGGGTTTCGACCCCAAAAAAAGAAAATTCAGCCAAAATGATGAAGAATAGTCCAAACCGCAACATTTTATCTCAATTAGCAAGAAAAAAAACCAGGGGGGGGGAGATAAAAAAAACACCCTGTATAAAGCAACCAGGTTTGAAATTTTGTTCTCTACTTTAGGGTGGTCTTCAAAGTGTAATAGCTCCTAAAATTATCAAAATTAAGTTTTATTTTTTCCAGTACCATGTGGGAGGCATTGAAATTAATCACTTTTCTGCATTAAACTTTACAAACAATTAGTTTTGAGCTTTAGAGAGCTTTCCAAAAATGAGAGATTCTCGCAATTCTCGAGCAATACGGAACTGTAGCACTACAGTTGAACTGAAGGCAGCATTGCTGTTGAAACGGCGGTTCTTGCCCCCGTTCCAACGGCAGCGTGTTACAGCAGCAACCCTTCAGCCGTAACAACCGCAGTAATGCTCCTATTTCAAAAGTTTGAACTGCTGAAACAACAGCAATTGCTGTTGGAGCAACGGCAATTTTCAGTAACAGCAACGTTGTCTCCATTTTGACCGCAATTTTTTTCTCCGTGTAATAGTTCGATCTTTTTCATGGGTTTAAGTTGTCGAACTGCGACGTAGCCAAATTGCACGCTACGCCGCTGGTACGTAAACAGTTTTGCGTTCGCGCCGCACGGAATTTCCTTCGACTCGGGTCCGCCAGCGCCGGATTTAGGCACGGGCAACATGGGCCGTGGCCCAGGGCGGCAGATTTCTGGGGGCGGCAAATTTTTCACGGCAATATTTTTTTTTTTTTTTTTTTTTTAAATGGGTGCCGTCGCAAGTGCAGCTTCGAAATTGGAACAGCTGACACGATGGTAGACGAGTAAAGAATATGCAAAGACTCAGAATTTTAAATTGCAGTGGCCACTTGAGGGCGCGGGGCGGGCGGCTCGTTGACGGTGCCAGCGGCCGGCGCATCATTTCGTAGCCTTGCGTTTCATCTGAATTCAGGCTTGTTGCTGATTATTTTCTTGCCGAAAACAACTGCATTGTTATCACCACTAAAATCAAAGTTATTTCGGGTAAAAATATTGGGAAATCTCTCTAAAAATCACGTAATTTTGCACCTTAAGAAGGTAAAAATCACGAAAATTTCCAGTAGGCTGATTCTCCCTGTCTATCTCGTACGAGAGGACACGAGATAGACGAGATAAACAACTCTATCTCATGCAAAAAGATAGGGCGAGACGACTCGGAGCAATACCATCTAAACATACCGTAGCTCGGGGTTTGAGGTTATGTGATTAGGTTGCCAACTTTTACACAGGCTCTTATGGGGGAAAGAGGAATTTTTGCGTTTTTTTTCTAGTTTTTACTAATTTTTCGGCTGTAATAACCAGATTTACTTGGTCAGGGCACTTCCCTGGATGTTCCAGAGCGTTTCCACGAAAAAACATTTTTTTCACAAAATTACGCGAAACACCAAAGGGACCCCCCTTTCACATCGACCCAAAGTAAGCAAGGGTCCCGGGGTCCCCCCTTTGGTGATACATATTTTGGTGAGTAATTTTGCGGAAAAAGTGGTTTTTCACAGAAACGCTCTAGAACATCCAAGGAAGTGCCCTGGTCAAGTACACGTGGTTTTCACAGCCGAAAAATTAGTAAAAACTAGAAAAAACCGCAAAAATTCCTCTTTCCTCCATAAGAGCCTGTGTAAAAGTTGGCAACCCAATCACATAACCTCAAACCCCCGAGCTACGGTGTGTTTAGAGGGTATTGCTCGGAGTCATCTCGTCCCGTAAAATGAGCAGAATCAACCTTCAGACCCCCTCTTAGCTGGGCAGGGTTGCCAAATTTCCCGATTGAGCATCCGTGGATCGCGTGAAAATATTGGGAAATTTCTCTAAAAATCACGAAATTTTGCACATTTAAGAGGTAAAAATTACAAAAATTTCCGGTGGTGGACCTCCAGACCCTCCCCAGCTGGACAGAGTTGCAAAATTGCTCGATCGAGCAATATGTGGATCGCGTGAAAGTGAGGAAATTTGTCAATTTTTTTTTTTTTTTTTTTTTTTTTTTTTATGGCTACCTACAAGCTTCTTTTTTACAGAAAATGTCTCAATTTTTCAAAAATATCGGTAAATTTGCGTACCCACAGTGTTTAAATGTTAAAATAAGAAAACAAAAATAAAGTTATCACTTCCCAAATTTTCGTGAGGAAATTTTTCGAAAATCCTGTGAGGAAAAAGTCCCGAATCGCGTGAAACCCCCGGCGTTTCGGAAAATTTTGAACCCCTGTAGCGGGGGGCGACCCCGACCTTCTTTTGGACGTGAGCTTGCGGATGGGGGCGGCAAATAGTCAAATGGCCCATGAGCGGCAAATAGTCAAATGGCCCATGGGCGGCAAATGTGTAAATCCGGCGCTGCGGGTCACAAAAGCCGCCTCCATCCCTGAGCGAGCGCGGCTGAACCAGAGACAAATAGAGACCTAGCACACCGTATGCTTCCCGTGTTAAGCCGGGTCCACACCTGAGCATTTCGGCGCACCACACGGCGCATGAGCATTCGCCCGAATTCTCATGAGGTGTGGGCTTTGAGGAGATTTTTTTTCATTTCGACGAACAAGTATGGCTCATACGGTGCGGCGCGACGTTCACATGGGCGCGCATTCGGGCGAATGATGTACAGGACGCCGTGCGGTGCAGCGAAATGCTCAGGTGTGGACCCGGCTTTAGAAAAGTGAAGCAAGTTTAGCGGTCACAGTTTTGTTCGGGAGTCACCGGTTGCGATCAGGGCTGCCAAAACGCGTATAATCGTATCCTTGGCGTATAATTTGATTTGAAAAAAAGTATCTTTTTGCGTAGGTATCTTTTAAAATTTGGCATACAATTTTTTTCTTCCCCGTGTTAAAGCATAGGAGTTGGCGTATCCTTGTAGTTGCAGGATACGATTATACGAATTGGCGTATCTTTTGAAATTGGTTCACGGCAGCCCTGGTTGCGATACACCGAAAGCAAAAAATGATATGGGCCTCTAGTTAGCACCGAAAGTCTTAAGCCGGGTCCGCACCTGCCGGGCGCACCGCACGGCATACCCACATGCTCATGCGGTGTGGGCTTTGCGGAGATTTTTTTTTTTCGACGAACAGGTCGCACCGAATGGTGCACGAGCACCGCCTCGGTCTGTTCGTTCGTGCTCAAGAAATTTTCGTCCGTATATAAGCAGTCCACGCGCTACTGAATGCGTCCACACCTGCGTTCGCGCCGTACGGAATTTCCTTTGACTCGGGTCACGAAAACCGCCTCCATGAGCGAGCACGACCGAACAGTCCGCACCGCACAACGTATGGCTCATTCGGTGTGGCGCGCATTCGGGCGAATCTGTATGGTACGCCGTACGGTGCGGCGAAATGCTCAGGTGTGGACCCGGCTTAATGTCCTTTTGAATGATGTATCACAAGATAGGGGTTGGGTTGCCATTTGAAAATTTTGAGTTAGGGGGCGAAACCCCCCTTAGGCGCGCCCCTAAAGTTTCGTTTTTTTAACTGCAGCCGTTCTAAAGATAGGGGCGGACTTTTTGAACACTCTGTATTATAAGACGAACACTAACCTCCCAATCTCCAACGGTGCAGCCTGGTATGAGTAGAGACGGTATTTTGTATAGACTTGTTTAGTGATGACGTCACGATAAAAATTGGTTCCAAACAAATGCTCTATCTCGCTCACTCTCGTGGATTTTACCCATAAAAAATCAGATCCAAATTTTTGAACGCAAATTTATGCTAGTTAACCGCCAGTTTTCTCTAATTTTATTTGCACCATTCGATTCCACGTATCTTAAAGTATCTTTTTACTGTAACATAATTCCTTTAAGATCACAAGGGAATTTACGATCACAGTTATACCGAAAGATGTTCTGTATTTTGTCCTTGTTTTACTCACGGTCCCTTCAGGGAGTATCACCACCATGACACTCAATCATCCTAACTTCTCTTCGTATCGAAGCTTCTTCGAGGTATAACACATACTGTGATGGTGCCGATGAGCCTATGTCCTAGAATTTTGTGCCCATCAGAAAGTGTGAGTGGGACAAGGACAAAACATATGACTTTCTTCGATACATCTGTCATTGTACATTGATGCGTGATGTTTAAAAAATTTTGTTGTAGCGCGCTCATGTTTTAAGGTACGTGGAATCCAATGGTGTAATAAAATCTGAGAGAACTTGTTTACTAACACAAAGTATTCGAAAATTTGGATCGTGTTTCTTACGGGAAAACCCACGAAAGCGAGTGAGACGGAGTATTTGTTTGGAACCAATTTTTTTCGTGACGTCACACTGAGCAGGTCTATTAGTCCATCGCAGTGGAGCTGGCGTATCGATTGGCAGGAGGGGGGGGGGGGATTGATGGTGGTGGTTATGCATATGTCCCCAAAAAGTGTCTACTGTGAGCTATACTTACTGGTTTCGATCTATGTTTCCCGGTGTGGCAAAGTGCATTGAAATAGGTACATGCGATCGTTTTTGATTGCAGCAGCAGCCAGCAGCGTTCCTTTCGATGTTGCACGGGCTGTGAATGCGCCTTCAATTGGGTGCTATGCAATTTGCGCTACTTATACATGGTTTACTTTGTTGACGTTACTATTGGAGCATTTCGCCAAACCAAAAGGCGAATGAACATTCGCTCATACAGGGTCTTCAAAAAGTCCGAGTACACCCCTGTAACTTTTGAACGGCTGATTTTTAAGAAACCAAATTTTTCAGGTGATCGAATATGGCCATGATGCACTTTCGGGTCTTGTTGAAATTTTCGGGGCCCCCGGGAGGGGGGCGCTAGGGGGGGTGGCCCCTCCGAAAATCGAATATTTCAAATGGCGACCCCCATTGTTTATTACATAACTAAAAAGTGCATACAATTCTAAGACTTTTGGCACAAACCGCAGATCGATATCGTTTTTCGTTTTCGATACATCGAAGTTCAAAGTTTGATTCAGACCATTTTTCAAAAAATCGTAGCGCCCATTTGAAAAGTCGGAATTTAAAAAAATAGGAGTCGAAAATACCCTAAAAAGCAAGTCCTTTTCAGAAAAAAATACGGTTATGATATTAGTTTAGTCTTAGAGCCCCCCAAAATTATTTAAAAAAATGACCCCTCGGGGGGGGGGGGAGGCTATCTCAAAAATTCCGAGCCACGACCCCTATCGAGTGATACATCGCTTGAAAGAGCACACAAAACTGAGCATTTTGGCGCAAATCGCAGGCCGATATCGTTTTTGGTTTTCGATTTATCGAAATTTTCCAATGGGTAAAAATCCAACTTTGTCATTCGATATATCGAAAACCAAAAACGATATCGACCTGCGATTTGCGCCAAAATGCTCAGTTTTGTGTGCCCTTTCAAGCGATGTATCACTCAATAGGGGTCATGGCTCGGAATTTTTGAGATAGCCTCCCTAAGGGTTCATTTTTTTAAATAATTTTGGGGGGCTCTAAGACTAAACTAATATCATAACCGTATTTTTTTCTGAAAAGGACTTGCTTTTTAGGGTATTTTCGACTCCTATTTTTTTAAATGGGCGCTACGATTTTTTGAAAAATGGTCTGAATCAAACTTTGAACTTCGATATATCGAAAACGAAAAACGATATCGATCTGCGGTTTGTGCCAAAAGTCTTAGAATTTTAGGCACTTTTTAGTTATGTAATAAAAAATGGGGGTAGCCATTTGAAATATTCGATTTTCGGAGGTGCCACCCCCCCCCTCCCGGGGCCCCGAAAATGTCAACAAGACCCAAAAGTGCATCATGGCCATATTCGATCACCTGCAAAATTTGGTTTCTTAAAAATCAGCCGTTCAAAAGTTACAGGGGTGTACTCGGACTTTTTGAAGACCCTGTATGGTAAATACTCATGCGGCGTGGGCTGTTTGCGAGGTCTCTTTTCTTTTGTCTTGACACTGAATGGCGAACAGCTCAAACGTGCGCTCATGGCTCAAGTATTCGAGTCTTATGAAGCTCCTTCAAATGAGCAATATGCTATTCAAGCTACATTCTTCACCTTTGATTGACTTACATCTGTCAAGAATCAGCCAACGTTGATCATCTTGAATTAGTATATTATGATTGATTCACGCTGTTTGAAGAGGTTCTTATTTCGACGAACTGGCCGCACCGAAACGTGCGCCCGCGCTCAAATAGTATTGTTTGAACCATAAAACGCTCCCTCAAATGAGCAATAAGCAATTTGGGCTACATTTTTTATCTTTGAATAACATAATGTAGCGTTCAGTTTACGTTGATAATCTTAACTGATCGTGATTAATTTGCGTTAGAATACTTATGCCCAACCAGCTATAATTTTCATGGACTTAATAAACAAGAAAATTCATCGAAATCCATTAAAATTTAGTTTTTTTTAAAAAAAAAAAAAAAAAAAAACACGGATGCTTGGTGCTTGTCTACTAAAACAGTCTGTTCCGTATACTCGTGGAGAAATTTAGGGAAATTGAAACTGAATTTGCTTCATGAGTGCTGAGGGAGGTGATCACGGAGGATCGGATCGTTATCGTTTGCATTAAATCAAATGGGCTTGCTTCTGCGCAACTCGATCGCGCAGGTGATCCCCCCTTACCTCTTCCTACTTCAAACAGTATATGGACCTTGCTTCAAACGATCGAGATTACGACAGCCCTTTCGTCTGTTTCAATTGTTACGAGGAGTTCAAAACGATTCGATCAGTTAAGCCACCCATAAGGTTACATGTAAACGATAACGAAACGATCCTATCCTCCGTGATCACCCCTCAGGTAATTTCCCAACGTTAAGGGGTGTCTCCACCTGCGAATTCGAAAGTACTTTCGAATTCGCAGGTGGAGGAAGGTGCAAAAGCTAGCTTTTTGGCTTTTTACTTTTAATTAAAGTAAAGAGTAGGAATGGATCCTACTTTTTGGCTTTTAGATGGCATCGATGATTATCCGGAAATACATCGAAGACCTTTTTCGAAACTATTTCCATTATTGTTTTGGTATTTATTTTGAAGGCTATGCGTGTCATTTCCAATTAAATTTTTATGTTTTGTTCACTTTTATTACTAAGTACTCGTTCATTTAATTCAGGAACCACCCATTTCTCGAGATTTATCGGCTTTATTAGCACCTTGTTGTAATTCTTTATTATTGTAATTCATGGTAATCATTCATTTATGCACACAGATTTTTAAAAGGAACATCGGGAAGAGTTACGGAATGTGGCTTTTTCTAAAATCTGTGGTAATGTCAGGCATTACAGGACTCAAAATGTTCGGATTCTGGTTGGCTGCTAGATTTTAGGCTGTCACGGAGCTCCAGGAGGCGTTCTGTGTTATTCTCCATAAGAAGACCGTTGGAACGCACCTACCGAGGAAGCGTACACGCCCCCTCAGCGAACCCAACCAATCAGAGTGGACGCCTCCTTCGAAATTCTTCTTCTTCATGCTTCACGTGGCGAGACTCTTTGATATACAGGGACTCTGGGTTCGATATATGCGGCATAACTAGTTTAAATTTTGCACTATCGCCTTCTTTTCTGCTGGTTCCCGGCACTTAAAGATACGTAGATTCCATTATCGCAGCCTCCGACGTGTAAAATATCTCTCAAAAAGGCCGAATTTTCCGCTTGAAAATCGCATTCCGATTCCTTATGGGAAAACCCATGTATATCGAACCAGTCGGAACTTCGATAGGTCCAGCCGATTCACTAAATCAGTCTATAACCTTATGGGTGGCTCAACTGATCGATTCGTTTTGAGCCTCTCGTAACGATTGAAACGGACGAAAGGAAGCGATGAGTTGGAGGATGTCGTCTACTCGATCGTTTGAAGTAGGAAGAGGTGAGGAGGGGATCACCTGCGCGATCGAGTTGCAGAAACAAGCCCATTTTATTTAATGCAAGAAGAGATTACTAAGCCTAAAGCTGGGCCCACACTATACCGTCTCCGTCACCGTCCCGGGACGGTGACGGAGACGGAAGCCTTGCGCGCCACTGAAACAAATGAAGAAGCGCACACTACACGGTTCCGTCCCGTCGCGCGGACGGACGGGACGGTGTCGTTGAAAAAATAGCAACCCGTGACGGAAGACGGAACCGTCTCCTCAGTGTTTACTGTGACTTTCGGGTGTAAAGATCTAGTGTTTATTGCTCAAAATATTTATTTTACATATTTATATCCATTATTTACTTACTTCAAAATAACAGCGAGCCGTTCTTTTGGAGAAAATGGCATTTCGAAATGTTGTATGTTTTTTTTCAATGTCCCGACTCACAAGATCAGCCAGCTCATCAAACTTTTCCGACGACATTCTAAAATATTCATAGAATTTCTGCCCGTCTTGTCGAAGTTCGGGAAACAGAACGTGAAATTAGCAATGATTTTCTCTTCTCGTTAGGATGGGGTGAAGTCCAGGGGTGCCCACGTAATAGAAATCATACGATCAACTCGTATATTTCGAAATTGTGGGGGGGGGGGTGAATTTTTTTTTTCCTATTTTGAGAGTCAGTATTTATTTTACTGATGAACGTTTTCTTATAACTAGCTTCACAAATTCTCAGATTCTATCTCATTTTCCACCATCTATACTCTCCCCCCCTTAAATCCTCATTCCCAATATACACGCCCCCCAAGTTCACCTTTTCTATCCACATTCCCTCCTCCCAAAACTTTTTCCTCCACCTGATCTATACCTCCCCCCAATCCATTTCTCATCTCAAACTTACACCCCCTCAAAACCTCTTCCTCTCTCTATCAAACCCCTTCATCAATTTTTTTCCGGAAATGCGTACTCCCCCCCCCCCCCTCGACGTAAAAAGCCCCAAAAACGAACTCTGAAAGGTCAAATTTTCAAAAAATTTCCATGGGTGCACAGTAAGAAATTCATTTTTTTGAGACTCCAAAGTGGTTTTCTAAAATGTCAAAATCCCAAAAATTTTCCGGGAAAGGTCCCACGAGCCCCCCTTCTCTCTCAGGGTACCCCATGCTCCTAATACCCCATCTCCACTTAAATATGCTCCAAAACGTATTGTAGATGGTCAAATTTTCAAACATTTGCCGGGGGAGGACCCCCGTCCCCCATTCTCCGGGGGGATTCACCTCGAACCTTCCCGGGGGGGGGGGTTCAATCCTCATGATTAGGGGGGTAGCTCGTACGGTACCTGGGGGGGGGGGGGGGGTTGGGCACCCTTGGGGTGAAGCCAGAACCGTCGATCTACCCCTTCGTCCTCCTCCTCCTCTAGGAGGGTAGCTAGAACTAACATTTCTTCATGACTGCTTGATTCACTCATGTTAAAATTAAAACCAAAACAATTATTCCTCCGACAACCGCAAGGAAGACACTGAAAACTGAAGAGCAAGAACTTCTTTGGCGCGGCGCGGCGGCGGGCAGAAAAAGCGCGGACGGTATAGTGTGCGCTGCACCACCGTCTCCGTCTCCGTCACCGTCCCATCTCCGCCGTACTAAAACACCGTTGGCCGGGCTCCGTAAAAAACGCCTGCAGAACGGCCGTGATAGAACGTGCAGTACGCTGGTGACCGTAAACATTGTTGTTATTCATGTTGTTGGAAATGAGGTTAGATTCTCTGCAGCATCTAACTAAACGTTCGTCATTTAATGGCCGATGTGAAGATTAAAGTGACTTAGATTTTCAGGTTCACGTACAAAATTTACTCAGAGCTCATTAAACTTCCCAAACACTTTATTATTAATCTTATTAATTTAGTTAGTAGCTTTGCTGTCGAATCTCATTCAAACAACAGTAGTAACAATGTTTACGGTCACCAGCGTACTAGAGTCCCTTGATGGAAATATTGTATAGGGAGTACCGACACGAGCTCAACGAGTTGTGATTGGTCGTTGGTTTCAGGCTCTCACGGAGTCGACGACATCGAAGGCTTCACACGAAAGGAGTCGATTCGTAGAGGAACGTATGGGAACGGACCGGAATGCCGGCAAATCCGCCAGTCCACCGTCGAACTTAACCTTCGAATGCGTTCACGCGGTCGACAAAATCGACTCCTGTCACAATGCATAAAGCGTCGTGTCGGTACTCCCTAAACAATATTTCCATCAAGGGACTCTACAGCGTACGCCACATTGCATACTTGGTAGGAGTCGAATAACACTTTTGAATCGTTACGCCATATCTCTGAATGCCAGAGACAAATAGAGACCTTGCACTATTCTTGCGCGCGGTGTCCACTTTTCGTGGTTCAATTTTGGTCGGAACTCATCGAAACAACAATCAACCTTCGCATAATGTTGACTGATGAGCACGTATTTTGCATTCGCCGAGCAAAACCTGTTTCCGTTTCTGGGACCACGGACCAATCACAGCCTTTTGTTGAGCTTCACCATCCAACATTATGCGAAGGTTGATTGTTGAGGCCGATGAGTCCCGACAAAAGTTGTTCACGAAAAATGGACACCGCACGCAACCACGGGAAGAATAGGGAGTTCACGGTCTCTATTTGTCTCTGCTGAATGCATACGATACGATCCTCCGTGATCACCCCCCTGGAGGCGCGCCTCTTGTTTACATTTTTATCCAACGGACTTCCCGCCAAAGATTAATTATACATGTATTCGTGTGCAAGTAATCTTTCTTAGGTCAACCTGGAGTCCCTTGATGGAAATATTGTATAGGGAGTACCGACACGAGCTCACGAAAGGAGTCGATTCGTAGAGGAACGTGTGGGATCAGCCCGGAATACCGGCAAATCCGCCAGTCCACCACTGGTCCACTGTTGAACTTAACTTTCGAATTCGTTCAGGTAGTCGACTGAATCGACTCCTGTCAAAATGCACGAAGCGTCGTGTCGGTGCTCCCTATACAATATTTCCATCAAGGGACTCTAGGTCAACCTAACCTCCAATACTCGTTGGCTTCACTGCTCCACTACCTGTTTTCAAAGTAACGCGTGAATTTTATTCTGTACTGAACATGTTTTCATTAATTTCTAATTCATACTTCATTAGTACAAACTAAAAGTGCCGAAAGTTTTCTCAAAGCTGGGCAGCAGTGAAGTGGTTCTATGAAGATGTAAGCAAGAGGCGCGCCTCCAGGCTTCATGGACGCCTTCTTCTTCTTCTTTACTTTTCAGCTGCCAATCAGAGATGGGACCTCGTATGGCGAGACTCTTTCATTTGTAGGGACTCAGGGCCACGCTCTCCTACCGTTTTGTTCTAGGACTCTCGTTTACTCTACAGGGTGGAAAATAAAAACGGAGCTAGGCCGTATTTCGAAAAACGCCGAAACACATGTTCGATTATTTTGGGGAGGACATCTTTTAAGGGGGTCATCGATTTGGGGGGCCCCCAGCGGGATAGGACATCCCTAAATCCAATACTTCAAATGGGGACCCCACTTTCTGATTTGATATTCGATAAGAAGGTAAAATTCTGAGACTTGTGGTGCAAACCGAAGGTCAAAATCATTTTTGTTTTCGATAAATCGGAAGTCGAAGTTCGATTCGGGCCCATTTTTAAAAAATCATCACTCTTCTTTGAAAAGTTGGAGTTTAAAAACAGGGAGCCTAAAATACTCGGAAGACCAAGCCCTTTCCAGAAAAAATTCAACTTTGACAAAAATTTGGTTTCAAAGCCCCCTAACATCTTTAACGTTTTAGGCCCCCAGGGGGGCTATCAGTAAAATTCTGAGAGACGACCCCTATCGAGTGATACATCAATCGAAAAGGCGTAACAAACTGAGCATTTTGGCGCAAGCCGGAGGTCCATATCGTTTTTCATATCTGAGATACCGAATGTCAAATGTCGATTTACAGAATATCTCGAACATGAAAAACAATAAGGACCTCCGGTTGGCGCCAAAATGCTCAGTTTGTTACGCTTTTTCGGTTGATGTATCACTCGATACGGGTCGTCCATCAGAACTTTTCCGTTAGCCCCCGTGGGGACCAAAATCGTTAAAAATGTTTGGGGGCTTTAAAACCAAATTTTTGTTTAAGTTGAATTTTTTTCTCTTCAGAGTATTTTAGACTCCCTGTTTTTTAGATTCCGACTTTTCAAAGAGGAGTAATGATTTTTTGAAAATGGGCCCAAATCGAAGTTTGACCTGTGATACATCGAAAACGAAAAACGATATCGACCTTCGGTTTGCGCCAAGTCTTAGAATTTTACCTTCTTCTCGAACATCAAACAAAAAAGTGAGATCTCCATTTGAAGTATTGGATTCAGGGATGTCCCACCCCCCTGTGGGCTCCCCAAATCAGTGACCCCCTTAGAAGATGTCCTCATAATAATCGAACAATTATTCCAGCGTTTTTCGGAATTCGGAGCCGTTCTCGAGATATTCGGCCTGGCTCCTTTTTTAATTGACACCCTGTATTAGGGGTTCATTCAAAATCGGCATTTTTCGCCCGAACCTTCAGAGGGGGGTGGGGGGTCAAAGGAAACATTCAAACTCAAATATCTCGATAACAAATAAAGGTTTTGAAAAGTGGATTGCGCAAATAAACGCAAAATAAAATCTCCTTTCTATTGACGACTCACATGTTCCACCAAATTTTAAAAAGACCCTTGTAATTTGCAATTTCTTAATTTTCTGGCCCAAAATTTTTCACTAATTTTCAAATTCTGAAAAAACGCGTACTACGATTTCGATCTCAACAAGAAATGTTATTCTCCACAAAATTTGCTACAATTTAGTCTAAACCGCATGGAGGGGGAACTTTTTGTTTCTGAGTTATTGTGTCAAAAACCGCTATTTTATCGTTCTCAGCGACAGCGACGGAACCTAAAAAAAGAATTACTCTACTTCTCATCACCAAAACTCGATGAAAATTAATATTTAGGGGTTTCGAAGGTCGTAGAATTCACATCTGATAGCTGAATTGAATTGCACGACCTTCGAAACCCCTACATCACAATTTTCATCAAGTTTTGTTGATTAGAAGGGGAGAAATTCTTTTTCAGGTTTCGTCCCTCTCCCCGAGAGCGCTTAAATAGCGATTTTTGACACTTGAAAAATTCATAGCTCAGAAACGAAAAGTTTCCTCGACATGCGGTTTCGACTACATTGGAGCAAATTTATAAAGAGAATAACATATCTCGTAGAGATCAAAATCGAAGAATGCGTTTTTTCAGAATTTCAAAATTTTGGGCCAGGAAAAAAAAATTGCTGCTTGCAAGGTTTTTTTTGAAATTTTGAGGAGCTTGTGGGTAATCAAAAGAAAGGGTTTTTTTTTGCGTTTTTTCGCGAAAACCACATTTCTAAATCTGTATTCGTTATTGAGATACCTATTTGAGTTTGAAGATTTTAACTTTGAACGCCCCCCCCCCCTCTTAAAATTGGTTTTAGGTCGCAAAAATGTTAGGACCCACTACTAATAATAAGCCCCATCGATACCCAAAGTTTCGTCAAAACCAAGCAGTGGGCGAAATGCCGATATTGAATGAGCCTCTTCGCTAAAAACGATTCCCACAAATCCAAAGGCGGGGCTGAAAGGAAGCGTCCCACCTCTGCCTGGTCTCTTCTAGGTACAATAAACCACCCTGCGTAAGACAAAATGTTCACTTACCGTTCTGCATCAGTTGAATAAGAGGCCCGATCAACATAAAACTCCGGGAGAAAGTATAAAACAACAATGCTTCACACCACTTCAGAAAGATGGACCACTCAAACACATTTTTTTTTGGTCTATCATTCTAAGAAAGCTAACATTGAGCTGCAATAAATTTTTTAACATTGAAAGATCGATTTGCTGCTTTCTCAGATTTTTTACTACACAGCAGCGTAGGTACTTCAGATACAGTCAGTCAATTTGATATCAGGACTTAGGAGAGCAAGAATGGACAGGAAGTTACATGATGTGCTGTTTAAAATTACAACAATTTGATCCTATGATGTAGTTCTTAAAAGTTTTAGAGAAAAATAAGTATTAACTTCCACTACGAGAATAAAATCTGACATCCCATCTGAGTCCTTCTAATAATGCAGCATAATGCAAAATCATATAAAATCTATTCCTTGTCTCCAAAAAGTTAAGTTATCAAGACTAAATTATGAAAATTTTGAAAAGCTCCCAGCTCTTGAGAAATTCATCGATTAAAGAGGTGCATATGCAGAGCGCTTTTACTGATCTATTGGGCACTGCTAAATTTGAAACAAGTCCCAAAAAAAAGTGGCCGGCACTCAACAGTCCAAAATTATTTTGATAAAAAACCCCCCTATCTCAAAATTGATTTTGGAGGTAGGTAAAGAAAAATGATCAGGAGTTGAAAAGTTGTGAATCAGTCATGGTCCTATCAAATTTTGTTCCATACGTGTGATTTTGTCCACAGCGCTTCAATTTTTTTTTTAGTAAACATGGTTCTCCGCATACTGTCAGGGACGGTTAGAATGCCAAACAAATAATTAATGACATTTTTTAATTCACTGATGACTCCACCGGTTGAGAAAAGATTACACAGTTAAGTCCAGTGTAAGACTGTACGGCACGAAAGTACTCTAATCTGTAAAGTTTTCTCAACCAATGGAGATGTCGATGACTTCAACAAACCAGCAGGTATTTTAATGATTCAATGGCTATTGCACCGATTGAGAAAAT
This sequence comes from Trialeurodes vaporariorum, assembly GCA_011764245.1. Taxonomy (NCBI): domain Eukaryota; kingdom Metazoa; phylum Arthropoda; class Insecta; order Hemiptera; family Aleyrodidae; genus Trialeurodes; species Trialeurodes vaporariorum. Next base: position 60,525,607 of record VMOF01000002.1, read on the forward strand.
ATTACAGATAAGAGTATTTTCGTGCAGTTCAGTCATACACTGAACTGTGTATTTCGCAACTGGTGGAATCATCGGTGAATTGAAAAATACCATTGATTATACACCAAACAGCAGCTCTGCATTGCAAATTGCCTACTGAAGCCAAAATCTAAGGGGTAGTCTGGGATTCATTACGCCCCTAGCAGTACCGCAGAAGCAAATGCAGAATGATAACAAATAAAAGACACAAAATAATGAGAATTTTCTAATCTAAAATAGTAGATAGTTGAGAAAAACTTACCAAATCTGAGAATGTGCACTGCGAGAATCACGAGTGACCTTTCCAAAAAGGAAGTTCACAATGATCCTCCATTCAGCACGCATTATTGATTATCCACCTAAAGAACTAAATTAGTCTGTCGCAAACTCTTTCTACAGCAATAAGAACACTCCATTCCTCGACAATATCACATGAAAATCACATTGAAAGTATCACAGAGGCTCAAGATCCACTCATGAATCCACTTAAGGTATTTTAAGTGAGATCCAAGATGGCGGTCAAATGAGCGAGTTACAATGGGGGAGTCCCATCTATAGATACAACTTTCTCTATGATGAGTCACTTTATACAGCATAGAAAATTGCGATTAAATGGGATTCCTCCATTGTGATCCGCTAATCTAACCACTGTCAAGGACGTTTGTTAAGCCTGTATGTAAAGTTCAGGAGTCAATTAAAGAATTTTTGAATGCTCCCAACATTACCTTCAAATGATAGTACACCAAGTAAGGTCCTCTCTATGGCAGGAGTAAAATTTAGCGACAGACAAATAACGAGCGAGGGATGGAGGAAGGGGCACACGATTCTGACCTCAGTTGCGAGAACGAGATTTGTGACCTATCAAAAGGATGAAGGTCAGCTCTTCTAGTCCTCAATTCAACTTAAGGTCCTCAAAGGTGCAACCAAGAGGGAGAAGCTTGGTTCTGAGGAACCGAACTGGAAGGAGGAAAAGTGCTGCTACAGTCGAGAACTGTCTCCAATTTAGTCTGCAGCGAAACAAATTACCAACGAGAAAATTCTCATCTGCATTTGCTCGGCTGGCAGAGGACCAACTCAACTGTCAACACTTGAAAAAATTGACAACTTCATTCCGTAAGAATAAACTGCCCCGCAAAGGATCCGTATAAGAAACAAAAAAAAAAAACTCTGAGGTTACAGTTTTGTCTTGCATTGCTGAAGGAAGATAATCTAAAAAATTCTAGAGCTTCTGATGTTTCACAGAAGTTTTCAGGATTTGCAAACTGAACCACAGAGGCCACAAATAATTTTTTATGTTTCTCAACCTGTTTCCTAGAAAACCTTGGAAAATTCTGTAGTCTAATACTCTAAAGAAAAAAGTACCTGAATGCTTTCTTTTTTTCAACGGCAATCAAGGAAAAAGAATTAGAATACAAATTGTAAAAAAGATTGAGTGGGGAGAAAGTAACAATGATAGGACTTCAGTCCAGGCATAATAGGAAAAATAGACACTCAAAGCAGGGATCTGAATTTCCGCTGAGATGAGATTTGCATTGAGACATACTAGTAAAACTTATCAAGTCAATGAGGGGGAGGGGGCAAATTAGGTTTCTTGAAAACTATTCTCAGCCACAAGACTGAGAATAATACTAATGACACGTTAAAGCAAACCTGAGTTAACAGATTTTAGAAATAAGTACCTAAAAAATAAATTTTTTTCATCTGAACACCAGACCCCCTCATAAACTCTCAAAACCGGAAAAATACGCTTAGTATTACCATAGATGTTGAGATTCAACTCAAATGGTTATGGTTCTTCTAATTAACTCGCTTCATGAAAGGTTTAGAGTAAAAAGTGTTCGCTCAAATCAAAATTATAAAAAAATTGTCTACTGCGAAAGTCCTCTGCATTTTTGATTGTGGTAAGACAATCCCTCACTCTTAAAATGAAAAGCGTAACTATCTTGCTTCAGATTGCATAAAATACAAATGAAAGCAAATGCTTTAAGCAGCAGTAACGCTACTACTTACATTTTGAGGGGTACGGGGTGGTCTCGCATCAAACATGAAGGACCATGGTAGTAGGAAATTTACCCAAATTTACATTTGAGAAGACAATATATTTCTCTCCTCCTAAAATTGAGCAAGTTATTTTCAAAAACAATGAGAAAAAATATTATCCGAAGCGAGGAGACGCTCATGAATTCGTGTCGGAAAGGAGAGAAATAGGCCTGGTACAGTTTTCAAATTATTTTGGGGAAATAAGATGAAGAAAAAAAAGAGAAAAAACCTGTTTCTTGGGCCCACTACCTTCCCCAGAGAAAAAGATGAGCGAATCATAATCAAGGATAATTGACTCGCAATTATTCTCATTAATGCAAGGTCTCTCCCAAATTTGATTCCTTGTTCCTGACCTACATTAAACATATTAAAAGTCTTCCCCGATGGCACTTCCGCTAAGGTGACCTTAAAAAGACCTTTACATTTTTAAGAATGATCGTAGAAAGGGTAATGGAAAAGACCAAAAAGGTCTAAAAAATTAAGTTGGAATACCAATCCTTGAACTCTGATGATAACACTAGAAATAATTGGCCTGATCCATGCCTTCTTCAAGTTCTAAGAGAGAACAGGACCATAAAAAAAAGAGGGAAGGGAGGTAACAGAGGCCCGTACCGCGCACTTCAAAAAATGATTTCAGAAGGGAGGTCGAGGCGGGAAAACAACTGGATGTAGTGACAGAAAATCAGTTTTTTTTAAAACATGCTTCAGGTCACTTGAGGAAAACGCAGAAGGCCAATGGAATTTCTGATGTTTATAGAGTAGGACTGTTCTGCCGAAATAGTGATTAAGATTATTCTTACAGCAAAGTGTACAATTTTTTTTTTTTTTTGCAGAGGTTATTTTGCCCGTAATACGCCCATCCATGGGATATACAATTGATTTTCACAACCCTCTTGAGATCACCTGACCGAAACGCTCACACGATAAAAGTGAGGTATGTTACATAAAATACCTTAAATCAACATCCCCCGAAAAATTCAGAATCCTACTTTTAATGTCTCTTCAAAATGATTGATAAAATGCCTGAACTAGAAGCTAAAGAGATAAAAAAAATATGAGAGAAACGGAAGATAAAACCTTTACCCAAGCTAGATTTAGAAGGAAGAAGAAAAATATTTTCCTTTTCCACTTTAATGAAAGTCCATTCACATTGGAAAGTGAAAGGGTAAGATTGAGAGAGAAAACATTGGCTTCAGTTCGCAGTCAAAAAGGTGATTGTGGCCAGAAACCAATGAAAAGTAGTGACAAAATGGATAAAAAGTTAGACGATGGAGCAACGGAAGCTAAAGACATGCTCGAAAGGGAGTAAAGCACTAATTCATTGTCTGACCGATAGCAGTCGGAAAACAAGAGGCATTCTTGGAGCAGCTAATCTATTTACACAATCACGAGTGATTAGCAGATCCGATCTAAGAAGCCTCTAAACACTGACTGTTCAAGGTACCCTAGCTTGCACTTTGTAATTGAGAAGTTCTCTGGTAAAAGGGCAGATGAAACAGAGGGTATGCTCATGCTGAATAATAATGATTTTTAAGTGTTATTGCATGAGATTTAGATGAAAAAAATTGGGTTTCACTAATCACCTAAAAATCGGATCATTTGTTTAAATTGTCAGATGATTAAGGGAACCCAATCAATCACTTAATAATCACACAATCACATTTGGCAATCAGGTTTTTGGAGCACGAGCACACCTTCTGTTTAATCCGCCCTTTTACCAAAGAACACCTCAATATTCGAATTCATGCAAAGGTAGCAGGATTGATCAATATAAAATTCTAGGAATCACTAGGCAGGTTCCTTCAACAACTTGACTGTTATGGATAAATTTACAGGAAGACATCTGGAAATTCTGTAGAATGTTCATGAATGTTCATATCAAGTGCTCCAAAAAAGGTGTCGTGTGACTGCCAACGATAGACAAAGTCTTGAAGCAATACTCTCTTCAAAGCATGTGATCAACGGGGAATAATAATTGAGGACTTTTCCAAAAGAGGGGCTCATAAAAGAAAGGAGTGTGCTTCTTCTGAGAATTGCGAGAAATTAGAGGTTTATAGCTGAAGAGCTCACCTGTTATTTTAAGAGCCCTTCTACCGAAAATTTCCTAAATTGATAATAATTGATGGTGCAAACCGAGGGGGGGGGGGGTGTTTACTTTGTAAGTAGAAGGACCAATTGGAAAGGATAAGCCAACAAGAATCGACGCATTCACAACTTGCAAAGAACAAAATTTGAAAAAGTCTTGCGAATCCTTACTTCCGTGAAAGCAGGGCACTCATCACAGAAGAGGACAAGCAAAAGTAAAAACGAGAGAATCCAAACAGAGGGGGGGAAAAAAAATACTTGAACACTCAATAAAAATGAGAGTAAAATGGTTAGATGGAATGATACTAAATTGTTTTTAGTCCAAAATGATGAAGCAATTTCCTGGAAGCGTTCAGAAAAATAAAGGGGGTGGAATTCGATACGTAAGAATGGTTAAAATCTAATTTCCTTTACATTGTTGATACAGGAGGGTGTTGAGTAATAGGTCTGTTGCCAAACAGCTTTAAGGAAGGTTGATTCCTAAATGGAGTCACTTGAAAATAACATTGAGCATTGAAAAATTCAAAAATTCACGCGCAACCTCAACAAATGCGTAAAACAGAATTTAAATATGGCAGTCCAATGAGAAGGTGAGAAAGGGGGAGTACATCAAATTGCAGTTTTCTCTAAAATGAATCACTTTTTCAGCACAGAAAGCTGCAATTAGATGGGGCACCCCCATTGTCACATGCTCATTCCATCACCATCTTGTAATTTAGTTAAATTCATTTAAAGAGCTTGTGAGAGGATTTACACTTTCTGATGCTCTCCACATTATTTTCAAGAAATTTCACATAGAAATCAACCCTCCACAATGCTGTAGCAAAAGTTTGGAACAGACCTGTTGCCAATTTTTCACCCTTCTTCCTCCTGACCGAATTACAAGTCCGGGGAGGTGGTTATGGACCATCAGACCAGAATTGTGTCTACAGCAGTTGGGCAAATGAGGGTGGTAGTAGTAACTGTCATTTTTAAGGAGGGTGATTCTATGGTAGTCAGGGCTGATTTTTTACAAGCCAATCATCATATTAGTTGCAGAAGAATTCCATCTTATCGAAAAGACCCTAAACTTTACTATTTATTTGGGAAGAATACAATTAATTACCATCTGAAGATTTGACCATTACTGATTACCCAGTACCTATTCATGTAATCGATTACACTCCCATTCACCTAACTCTGATCTGGGGCATGTTATTCTCATAGATACTTTACCTTGCAATTTGCCATTCCAATAGACTCTTGTATAACTCAATAAAAAATTACCAATGACTCCTCAGCTATCAAGCTCACATCATGGCAAAAAAGAGTTTCTAATGGAATGCCTAGTAAAAATAGAAATTCTGCTCATGAGCTCACGACAAAGTGTATCATCAACTCAAAAGGCTCATTATGATATGATTGCTCATTTTCACCCATTAGAGATGTTAGAAAAATTGAGGGAATGGATTTCTTAGAAAAAACTGGACTGCAAAAATGAGAACAGAGGAAACTTGCTTGATCATAGAGGACTGCGACCATACAGGAATACTCAACTACTACCTTGGCGTACTTATGGCAGGTACCCCTTCCGTAACTCAGAAACTGATAGATAGAGATAAGTGAATTCCGATTTCAGCACGTGAAAGTTCATGCCGAAAATGGAAAATTTCCATGTCTAACTCGATTTTTTAATTTTTGGCGTTTACAGTGTTCTTCCATAGCACCGCAGTTTAGACAACTGCGTAGGGAAAAAGTAAAAAAAAGAACTGCCCATCTAGTAGCTAGAATTCTCAAAAGAAAGGGAAATAAACACCAATTTAAAGACTACTGATTGAAACTAGAGGGCTTTAAGCTGCACACCCTACGGAGTCCCCCAAATTTTTCTGTCTGAGATGAAGACATTTCTGGAGGAAGGGCCTACAAGACCATAGGTGAGCTCTTCCTAAGAATTTCGCATTACAGTAATTGGAGGTTTTTGGCAAAAGAGCACACCTATTGTTTGGTGGGTCCTTCTTTTAGAAATAGCCAAGATGGTAGAAGCAGGTGCCAAAAATTAGAGATCAACCTGATCTACACAGCTGATCAATGAGGCACCACAGTTGAGTATTTCTGTTGGTTTTCCTTTAAAAAAAATAAACAGAGATGAACCCAAGTCCTTCTTACCATGTAAAGATTCTTGAGATACGCTTTCTACTGATGTTCCAGGTTTTGATAAAATTGAACCTGAAACACAAAGGCAAGCCAACAATGAGAGCTCCCATCAATGAAGAAAAAAACAATTCAAGCAAGAAGCCGCTTCCTTTCAGCTACCCAGCATAACCTAAAGGATTTGTTTTTACACTCTCATCTACTAGCCTGAAAATAAATTCGAGCCTTGTTGGCAGAGTCAATACATAACAGAGACTATTACACTATCTTACTTACCCATGTTTGCGCCAGGGGCGTCATTTCAAGTTCGGCTCTGGGGGGAGGGGGGGGGGGGGGGGGCAAAAATTCGTTTTTGAGCCTGACTTCAAATCCTTGGGGGGGGGGGGGGGGGAATTGCCCACCCTGCCCCCCCCAATTGACGCGCCTGGTTCGCGCGGTAGGAACTTTTTTTTTTTTTGGGTCTCAATGAAACACCAAGAATAAAGTCCATATGTTGACTTATGAGCAAGACTGTAGTGGTTTTTGCTCAGTGAGACCAAAATTGAATTAGTCAACGTTTGGACCATGTTGGATGGTGCTCCCTAATGCTTCCCATATTAATTTCTGTGAGTTCCGGAAAGAAAAGTCGACCGGTGTGTGGTCTCTAATACACATTGAGTCTCCTTGTTGGCTTTTCCTTGAGAGATTAGCGGCCCTTAATACATGCTCAAAGTAGGATCGTCAAATTGGCATCGATGAGCCGAGATCCACCACAAAACAGCAGGTGAGCCAACTATTGCATGTTTTGTTGATGTTCCGTTCGTCAAACTGCTGAGTTATTGGACAATTGATGGTGTGTTATCTGTTCACAAATTTACAGTCAACAAAACCGATAAGCCAGTTTTGGAGGTGGTTCGGTCAAGGTTCTTGTTTGAATTTTAAAAATGTCAGAATGGCAATTCTGAAGTTTGCAGTGAATTTCAGCTCACTGGTGCCAATTTGCTGATCCTATTTGAGCGTGTACGAAGGCCCATTAAAATCGGAGGCAAGTTTAGTTTCGATTTTAGGGAATGAAAATGAAAAATTTGCCAAAGATTATGGTCTACGTCCGCCAAGACTTCTGGAATGAGCTCTATTGATGTAAAAACAGCCAAGGGCGAAATGGGACTGTTGCACGCTTCGGCTAGAGCGTTTTCAAGAATCACTTCATGGGTATGAAGCTGTAAAAATGACAATGGCAGCATCAGACTACACTAAAATTTATTAATAAACTCAAAAGTTGCAAAAAACACTGGACACTATTCACCCCTGTATTTTTGCACTACGTGCACGATATTTCGCAGGATTAGCGCGGCACATTCAAATCATCATGGCCAACTGCCATCACAGCTGACTTTATAAACAAATAAACAGTAAACACTGACCACCTCTGTTCAAATTCTTACGTCTCGATATCCTCAATTCCCCCTACAGGTTGTGAAAGGTATGAAAACCGATATTTGTGTCAAAAACTTATCAAAATGAAACAATGACACACAGGAGTTCCAAGTATGATTCCAACTTCAATCATCATCCTTGGAACTCCTGCGTGTTATTGTTTTATTTCCATAAGTTTCTGACACAAATGTCAGTTGTCATACCTTTCACAACCTGTAGTGGGGAATTGAGGAAATAGAGACGTAAGAATTTGAACAGAGGTGGTCAGTGTTTACTGTTGATTTGTTTATGAAGTCAGCTGTGATGACAGTTGGCCATGATGATTTGAATGTGCCGCGCTAATCCCGAGAAATATTGTGCACATGGTGGAAAGATACAGGGGTGAATCGTATCTAGTGTTTTTCGCAATTTGTGAGTTAATTGAAGAATTTTGGTGTATTCTGATGCTGCCATGGTCATTTGTACAGTTTCATATCTGTGAATTGATATTTTGAAACGCTTTGGCCAAAGTGTGCAACAGACCCATTAGGAAAAAGGAAAAGAGAAATGAACTTACTAAGATCAGAGAGTCCTTCTAAATGTGAACTATCACCAGAATCTTCATAAATATCAACAGCTTCTTGTTTACTATCTAAATGTCCATGCTCAGACATGTCAGTCATTTCTTGGTTTGAGTTGGAGGCATGCATACTATCACTATATTCACCGCCACCTTGATCACTTTCATAGTATTCAGGTTTTTCTATCTTAACATTAGGAACTACTGGAATCACTTCAACAGGGTCAGGACTAGAGAGCTGTTGTTGTTGTTGCTGTTGCTGCTGTGCATGCCTCCTACTTTCTGTGTCTTTTTCTGAAGGCTTCATACTACTACTGCTGGATAAGAACTTTCGTCGTTTCGTTAGCGGCGACTCTGGCCTTTTGTTTATTGGTATAAAGGACACTGGTGACATGGTTTCGTTACTTGACTGCGGTTGACTCCTCCTTTTTTCAGGCCTAAATTCTCGTTGAGGTACAGGAGGTGGAGGTACAATTTCAGTCTGAAAATAAGAAGTAAGTAAATCAGTCAAGGCAAATTTAAATGGTAGTAAGGGCTAGAGTCCCTAAATACTATCAGAGTTCCACCATTGCTGAATCCATTTCTGATTGGCTCTCAGATTTATGCTCTCACCGAAGCCCCAAGAGGCAAATGCAAATGGCGGAGGGTTTGTTTATGTTTCACGCACTCGCTTTTACCACACATTCACTGTACCAGTGACTGCAGTAATTATTGTTGATTTATCCAAAGCTTAACCCTTAGATGTCCGAGCTGGGTCCAATGGACCCAACGTATGCTAAAATCGGCTGCCAGCAGCTGTTCACTGGTCATACAAACTTGAGCTTCATGAAATGCTCTAAAAAAACTCTCAAAAATAGTAATTTCATCATTTTGGGGGAAAAAAATAATAAGGGGGGGCACAGGGCCAAATTTTTCACGACTACCCCGAGAAAGACCGAGCCGGGTCCGTTGGACCCGTCCGTTATTTTGATGTGATATTGTTGGGATATTGATTTATTTTGGTGGAAATTTTCAGTCCTTCGTGATATTGACAGTTGGCTACAGAGAACGTCATGGTTTCTACATTTTGATGTCTTTTAAACAAACAAAAAACAGTGATAAGGCTAATTTTTGACTTTGAAAATTAGTTTTTATTTATCTTGTGTTTTAGCAGTTTTAGTCATTTTTTTCTCCATTTTAATCAGTATCTTAGCTTCAAAGTTATAGAAACAGATTACAATCCTTGAATGTTGATGAACAAACTGTCGAACAGGCTCACCGAACCCCCCCCCCCTTTACTCTTCCTCCTGCAACTCATTCAACCCTCTCTGAACCCCGTTTGCCATGCACCCACCTACTCTTGCTCTGAACAAAATCTAAGAACTTGCTTTATTATTCCTGATATGTTAAATTGGCATTTTTGCATTTACACCAAAGGATTAGAAAACAGAGGCATCATTCGGAGGGACACAAATAGCAACCCTCCCTTCCCCCCTTTATATGGAACTGCAAAATTCAAAGTTTTTCGGACAATGTTCGGCACTTTTCAGTGCGGTTTCTTAGAATCTCTCTTCCAACAGTGCTCTCTTCTATAGCTAGCAGGTGGGGTGGGGGGTTTTGCTCTACCGTTCTCTTGTAAAACCCTGCAAATGATGCCTCTGTCTGAAAATATAGTGGCTTTCGGATGGGATATGAGATTTGGGGAAGCAATGTATTATTGTGAGAAAGTTCTGAGACTGAGTCAACGCATCATAACTTTTTCACAATAATACATTGTTTTCCCAAATCTAACATCCCCTCCAAAAACCGCTATATTTTCAGACAGAGGCATCAATTACAGGGTGTTACAAAGGGTTTGGTGGAGCAAATAATCCCCCCCACCCTGCTAACTACAAATGATCCTTCTTGGAAGGGAAGTACTATAAGAAACCACGAAATGGTGCCGAATATTGCCCTAAAACGTTGAACTTTTCAGTTTCAGGTGGGGAGTTGGGGGGGGGGGGGGGGGGGTTTGCTATTCATGACCCTCCAAATGATGCCTCTGTTTTCTAAACCTTTGGTGTACATGCAAATACACCAATTTATTATTTTAGGAATAATAGAGTAACTTATTAGATTTTGATCTTCGGAGCTAGATTTTGTGGGCGTATAGCAAACGGAGTTAGGGGGTGGTTTAATGGGTTGGGGGAGGAAGAGGGGGAGGAAAGGATTTGGTGATCATGCTTGACAGTTTGCTCAACAACATTGAAGTATTCTAACCTATTTCTAAAACCAAGAAGCTAACATACTGAGTAAAATGGAGTAAAAAAGGACCAAAACTGCTTAAACCCATGTATTTTAAATACGGGTCCAATGGACCCGGCTCGGGCGTTTTCGTATAAAAAAAGACACGGACATCTAAGGGTTAAAGTTTATTAGGGAGAACACTATCTCTTTCAACAACGACCATTATTGGCAAGAATCAGAACCTAACCTACGGACAGTTTCAGTGCAAAGTCAACGGTTAGCCAACAACCACAATAATGCACTCATTGGTCGCAATTGGTTGTGATAAAACTTGCGCAGCGTTCCAGGTCGCAAACGGTAGTGATAAAACTTGCGTAGCATTCCAAACTATCTAATTCACTCTCCCGTGACCCCCATGTACATCCATCTCTTTCTTGTTTTGAAAGTCGTATACAGAGCCTTGTTTTCCGACATAGTATTATCAAAATCGCATTAAAGTGCCTCGAGGAATTCATTTCTGACATAAAATTTCACAAAGTAAGTCTCCACAAACAATTTCAGAAATTAGAGTGAGATGGAAGTACATAGGGGTCACATGAGAGCGAGAGAGACAAACTGGCTTTGTTTGGAACGCTCAACACCGGCAGACACCATTACTAAAACCCTCCATTATAAATAGCAAAATAGCGCGGCAACAGTGCAGAGGCAAATGGCCATTTGCATTTTGCCTCTTGGGGGCTCCATTGGTCCGCTTCTTCTTCTGCACAACTCTCCTAGTATAAAGGGACTCTAGTGAGGCCAATAGTCAACACATTCACTGCCACGCCAGTCGTGTGACCAGCACACATTGGAACTAGTCTAAGAGAGAGACCGGACATAGCATTGCAACTTTAAAAGTGTATATCTTTATTCATACGCAACATAGAAGTTTGGAATAGGGTATATTGGTTTTATCGTACAATTTCCTTCTTGAATCGCCCTTACCAATACATTTTGTGACTGTAAAAACACCAACACTTTGCATTAATAGTCACATATTTTGCACCTGACTCTACTCATTGACTCGCTCAACTGTGCAGCGATGATGATACACACCCCACTGTATCTGGCCAGCCGAAGCTACGAGAATGAGAGCACTCTCCCAGCACCGACGACTGGCAGATCAAAGCATATGCGTACATGTTTTTGATGCACGCAACTACTGTTTTGTTTACCCTGTTTCATGCTCAAATTTTTTCAGTTTACATTTTTTTTTGGGTTTCTAAACATCTCTGTTTGGCGTGGTGCGTAACACTAGCAAACATCACGAGTGAAACAGAAAGAGCTGAGATTTCATGAAAAAGAAGAGATCATTTGAAACTGAAATAGGTTCCAGAGGATACCAAAATATGGAATTTCTTAGCAAATGAAGTTCCAATGAAGTTTCAAAAAATATATCCTCAAGCCGGCAAAAGAATTTTCCATATCATGGCGAGAGGGGAAATTTTCTAATCCCCACTCTACTGCTTGAGCAGCGAGAGATATCTTTTCACTGCAGACTGATTGAAAGGAGGGCTTAGACATAAGTCAGTGATAGCTGTGTGTGTGTGCAGGGAGTGCTAAGGGTGTTGCTACCTTGATGCGAGCCGATTCAAAACAACTCAAAACAGCTCTTAAAGCAACCGAATACAGAGGTGCCGTCTTTATTCATAATCATCCGTTCTTGGATTGCAGAGTTTTGCATGGAGTCTTGTGGGCAAGATAGTTTTATTTGTATTATTTCCTTGGCTTTTCAGGGGTTTTGGGGCAAAATTTGTGGAGAAAATTGTTTTCAAGCACAATTTGACAAAAATAAAATTGACGGTAAAAATTGAGCCACAAACGTCCACATGCGAGGGTGGCAATTGCTCGCAGCGGTTTGCACCATTCGCTAAACTCCACATATTAGAATTTGACCTTCAACACAGGTTTAACCGAACGAAATGCGGTGTTGCCAAATTGCAAATAACAAGACTGCAATATATGGCTACAGTTTGATATTTTGACTTGTGTCAAATGATGTTTTAATGCTTTAAGGGAAAATTGCTGAATTAATGACTGCACAGTTGTCTTGCTCTCTTATAAGAAAGTACAGACGCATCGTTTTCTAAGCGACTTATATTTCAAGCACCTATTTGAAAATTCTCCCAATGAACTTCAACGAAGGATGATAAGGAAAGAGAAGGTTTGAAAAAGATTGGCTAATTCATATTCAAATTAAGCCAGATTTTATCCTTAAACCCGATTAGGAGCATCAATAACTGTGCTTCCTTGACATAAAAGTGCTAAAGGAGATAACCTAATCAAGTAGAAAAAAAAAGTAAACCAGTGGTCAACTCATCAGACAGAAAAAAATTTACCTCTAATTCTTCTTCTTCCTCAGGATTGGTGCCTCCATCGGTAAGACCCTGAACTTCTAATAATTCTGCTGTGGTGAGGAAAGATGCTAATTGCTCTTGTAGTACATTGACTTCACCCTGATACATAAAGTTGACTAGGGCATCTAGGTCTTCAAATTTAACATTTCTAAATATAACTACAGGATGTTGACAAGGATTATCCTGAAAGCAAAGAAGAACAAAGATTATTGTACGGCATAAGGTACGGCAAATGCAAAAGCCAAGAGATAGACAGCAACTCATTACAAAATGGTGGAACCTGCTGGACGACAGACACATACCCCAAAGTTGTTATTCCCAGAGACAAGTTTTAATCACTTGGATACAACTGAAAACAGCTGTAATCTTAAATACCTACAGACTGGGTTTACTTCAGCCGATAGGTGCAACCATTTAAACTTTCAAACAAGGAAAATGTAATGCAGATTTCGATTTTCTGTTGGGTATCCAGCAAGGTCTGCAATTATGCATGAATTTTTGAATTACACAGATCTTTACTCATAGTTCTAAATAGATTCTTTAAACTTGAACATATCTTCTGTAGAGGCCGTTTCAGACAGCTTCTTGAGAGAACTTCAGACTCTAAATATGTAAGTTTAACCAGTGCACATGTAAGCGATAGTTTTCATCAACCCATTATTAGGGCGCGTGACTTCTCAGGACCCCGAAAAAACTTTGAACAGCATGAAAAGAAAAGAGCAAACTCTACCCATCAAAAATAATCTTCTTACCTTGAAAAGATCTTTGAAGTAGGAGCTACACGCGGAAAGGAGCATTTTGTGAGCTTTGATTTTCTTCCCTTCACAACTTAACGTAACATCAACTAAGTCCTTGTCAGTCCTTAGGGAATCGAAAGCACTTGTGATGTGCCTCAGGTAATTATTCCACCTGAGAGAAAATTGTTGCGTCCCCATCTAAAAAATAAAATTGAAGAACGATTGTTAGAATAATCAAAATGATGGATGACTAGATTTCAGTCTCGGCATCTGTAACAGTCATAACATGCAAAATTTTACCTCGAAATGGCTGCACATGAAAGATGACTAGTGAGAATGCCCAATTTCATTAAATGTCTTTCAAAATTTTAGTTTACAATAATAAGACTTCAATCAGATTCCGAATCCATACACGAAACTGTTTGAAACTACGAAAGTTGTACGCACCAAGGTTGGATTTCTTTGTGGCGGAAAAATCAATCATTGATGCCAGGTTAGGCAGGAAATTAAGAAAATGACAAAGCAATAAATGGAGGAAATTTGAAACCCCCAAAAAATTGCTTTTAGCTGCGGCTTCAAACAGCCACCCCATCAGTCAGAGGAACAAAAAATTGCTTTTAACTGCCGCTTCAAACAGCCACCCCGAGGAAGTTGTTTCAAATTACTTTGGTTCCAGCAGTTCTTCATTTACATGCTAGGATAGACATTATTACATTGACCACGCAGGTTCCCTCCAGCACTACCACCTGCAAGAAAACATCAACCCAGCAATCTCTAGAGCTTTTGGCCGCGTACAAGTCTCACCAAATCATTGAAATGAAAAATAGTAGACTCACTATTAACGACAACAGACCGAGCCTCTTACACAGCATAAAGCTCAAGTAATCTGCACAGCAAGCTGGGTCAATGTTTCCACACGGATGATAACGTTAGAATCAGCACCGAAGGCGAAACAATGCCCTTCCACACAACTGGAAAAATAATTAGCAGGATCAGTCATCTAAAATGACCTCCAGTTGAACAGACCAAGGAGCAGTTCGTAAAGAACGGACCGAACACTACAATCTCACAAAAGGCAGAGACAGACTAGTTACGCCCACTGAGATGGCCATTACTTGGTGTTTCTAACAATGATCCGAGAGCACGCACTACGGTGTCTGTTTGGTTGCCAGCTAATCAATCTCAACAGCCCCCGTAAGAACGATGTTTGAATAGAAGCAGAAGAAATGTCACTTTCTAACACATGGTAGTGCCTCCTACAGGAATGTGTCCAAACCCATCAGCCAGCCAGTGGTTGGTGCAGAATTACAACTCATTGCTAATCAACCACCTACCGATGCATTGGGTTTTATTTAGATGCGTTTTTCCCCCCTAACTGATCCAGCAAGAATTTAGCTAGGACTGCACTGATCCATCTGTCCATCGTTCCTGTTAATTCCTACTATTTGGCTTGCAGAGGTTAGGCTTTGCCCATATGTGAGCAAAGATGTAAACAAAGAAGGCCTATCCAGAGGCCTCAGGAGACCACTGGCAGCGAATGGAATCTAGCGGAATTGAGAGAAACAGTTTGCTAGATCGCTATGCAGTAGATAGGAAAAAAACCGTGTCCCTTCAGATGAGGCACCGCTCCGTGTTAAACTCTGAAACTTCTAATACTTCTGCTTCAATTGCCAACCAGTTGATTTAACGATGAAATGATTCCATGATGAGAGAACCATTTCTTCTTCAGATGAAATCTCAAAACTGTCCTGTTGATTTCATGGTGACCGAATAAGTACAATTCTAAGAGAACCTGAGCTACCTTTAGAATGGCACTCAGCAATCAATACAAAGGCCCAGCATTAGCCAAGACACGAATGTCTGTGAGTACCAGCGGAATCCCATGCTCATTTAATACTTGGTTCTACAGTCTAAAAACTCTCTTCAGCCTCATGAAATGCAGGTGCCACAGCAAATATTAAGAGGCCGCAGCTTGAAATCAGAGCACCTCGATCTAAATCCAGCCCATCTCCCAGAAAAAGCCAGAGGCTTAAACTTGATGGATGGACCCTAAAGTGCCAGAGCTCACAGCACCAAATGGGCAGGAATTGAAGAAGAAAAGACCGGTCAAAGAGCAAGATACTGATCAGGCAATAACTTGTAATGTATGTTGGTACAGTAAAAATGAATTCAAAAGGGATAGTACTTCACAAATACAAACCTTCCGCAATCGAGCTATTCACTAGGGACAAGGATACTTCACGCGAAAGCACAAAAGGGTCAAACATAGATTATGATGAGTGAGCACTCATTAAAATTTTCAAAAAACACAAAATCTTGAGAAACGTAGATCACAAATTGTAAATGAAATAGATAAGAAGTGGAATATTATTATTGTTATATTTGATTGAAGTAACTTTAGACACTTCGGGTGCTTTCAGTTGAACAGATCGGAGAGATGCCCGGTGCCGGCAGAAATCACGAATCCCTTTCTCCTGCTCCAATGGGGATTGAGATCAAGGCGTCGCGGTTAAAAAGTGAATCAGGATTGGCCTTTCATGGTACGTCTGTATCTTTCTAAACGCTCTATGAATGAAAAACTGACCAATGGCCTGCGAGTATTACGAACGCGTTGGAATTCCAAATTCGGAATATTCCTGCGTCTTGCCATTCCTGGAACATTATTCTTTCCCGGGCCAGGATCATCCTCGGAATGAGTGGAAATGAAACAAGCCAATCAGAACACTTCGATTTCGAACACCTTTAAAAAATAAACGCCAGTTTTGAATTTGCAATGTTATGACAATGCGCCCGTGGCCACGGGCCACGGGCTCTCATCCCGAGATTCGAGAGAAAGGGCTAAAAGGCGATGGGCTTTAGAGACTGTGCCCACAGATTTTGAATATAGGGTCATTCCATTTTAATTCAACCAATTGCGTGCCGACTAAATTTAGATTTCAACGAAAGTTTGTGCGTTGATTCTGCATGTTTTGAATAGCCCAAAATGAGCGTCGGAATTTTTTTTGGTCCAATGGTTCTTCTGTGGCGGCTCGTTTTAGTCGCTGCGGAATGGAAAAAATGGGATTTTTAAGGTCAACTTTGAGAAGCCATAGCTTGGCTTCTGTTGCAGCTTTTGAAATCAAATAAAGCTCATTTGAAAGCCTAAAATGTGAGCTTTCCAATGGTTTTACCCCGCATTTTGTCAAGATTCATCCAATAACTCCTATCGCAGCTCGAAAGTTAGCGTTGAATTGCCATTTTTTGAGTTTTTGAGAAATTATTTAGGGTAGAAAAAATGAATAAAATAAATCGATACTTGGTGATTAAGGACTCTTCTGACAGTAGTTTCACTAAAAAAAATTCATCCACCCGATATCTGGTCTCACGGTAATATTACGGCCCCTCAAAGTTAGATTTTTTCTAAAAAACGCAGTTTTCCGGCATTTTTAACGTCCCAAAACTGTGCGTGGATAAATTTTTAGAATTTTTTTCCAGGCAAGAAAATGTAGCTTATTAGCTGTACTTTTAAGGGTGAAAATTGCAGAAACTTTATATTTTTCATTAACTCAAAAAATTGCTCCGAAGTTTGCGCTAATTTGAAAAACTGAAATTTTTTTGCCCTCATGTAGTGTGTGCGGAACGAACTGCTGAAACATGTTCTTCTTCCAAAAATTGATTTCTTTTTCACTACTCCAACAAAAAAAAAGGAACAAAAATGATGCTCTTTTACAAGACCTTCAAAAAACTTGCATAAAATGAATTGTTACTGAAATAATTACATAAGCCGAAAGCACAAAGAATAGAGTCTTTTTTATAATTTAATCCAAGTGGTCAAGAACATTGAAAGGAAAAAGGGCTCTTCAGTTGCTAGAATGAAAAAATGATTTACAAATTGCTCATTGCAAAAAGTGAATCATTACTGAAATAATCACACACCTATGGCAAAAGTACAAAAAATAGTTATTTTTTTAATTAAATGAATGTGCTCACGATAATTGAAAAAAAAAAAAAAAAAAAAAAGTTCTCTTCAGTTGCTAGAATTGAAATAATGTTATGAAAATTGCTCATTGCAATGAATAAATTGTTACTGAAATAATCACATACCTAAGTCAAAAGTACAAAAAATAGTCAAAAGTAGTTCAAGAAAATTGAAAAAAAAGAGCTCTCTAGTTGCTAGAGTGAAAAAAATGTTATAAAAATTGCTCATTGCAAGAAATGTTTTGAAATGTTAACTTAGGTGCTGGCGTTGAATCACGGATTTTGACATTTTAAGAATGTACAATCACCTTTTTTTTTTTTTTTTTAATTTATTTAAATCTTGAATGTGAAGGTATTGTGTGACAGTGAAATTTGCTTGACCTCCATGGTATCAGCATCCAATGGTTTAAACGAGTGAAAGGATCGAGTCCGAGGAATTGGCAAGGCATGATGCAGTCTTTTTTGAAGGGATTTTTCAACACTCTTCACATCTTCTTGGGAGCAGTTCCCAACACAATAACTTTATCTTCCTAAAGGAATTCCTTTTGCAACTTTAAGAATTATTAATCGAATTTGCTTTCTGCTCCCAAGAAGACGTGAAGAGTGTTGAAAAATCCCTTCAAAAAAAATGCATCATGCCTTGCCAATTCCTCGGACTCGATCCTTTCACTCGTTTAAACCATTGGATGCTGATACCATGGAGGTCAAGCAAATTTCACTGTCACACAATACCTTCACATTCAAGATTTAAATAAATTAAAAAAAAAAAAAAAAAAAAAAGGTGATTGTACATTCTTAAAATGTCAAAATCCGTGATTCAACGCCAGCACCTAAGTTAATATTTCAAAACATTTCTCGCAATTTTTATAACATTTTTTTCACTCTAGCAACTAGAGAGCTCTTTTTTTTCAATTTTCTTGAACTACTTTTGACTATTTTTTTTACTTTTGACTTAGGTATGTGATTATTTCAGTAACAATTTATTCATTGCAATGAGCAATTTTCATAACATTATTTCAATTCTAGCAACTGAAGAGAACTTTTTTTTTTTTTTTTTTTTTTTTAATTATCGTGAGCACATTCATTTAATTAAAAAAATAACTATTTTTTGTACTTTTGCCATAGGTGTGTGATTATTTCAGTAATGATTCACTTTTTGCAATGAGCAATTTGTAAATCATTTTTTCATTCTAGCAACTGAAGAGCCCTTTTTCCTTTCAATGTTCTTGACCACTTGGATTAAATTATGAAAATGACTCTATTCTTTGTGCTTTCGGCTTATGTAATTATTTCAGTAACAATTCATTTTATGCAAGTTTTTTGAAGGTCTTGTAAAAGAGCATCATTTTTGTTCCTTTTTTTTTTGTTGGAGTAGTGAAAAAGAAATCAATTTTTGGAAGAAGAACATGTTTCAGCAGTTCGTTCCGCACACACTACATGAGGGCAAAAAATTGCAGTTTTTCAAATTAGCGCAAACTTCGGAGCAATTTTTTGAGTTAATGAAAAATATAAAGTTTCTGCAATTTTCACCCTTAAAAGTACAGCTAATAAGCTACATTTTCTTGCCGGAAAAAAATTCTAAAAAATTTTTCCACGCACAGTTTTGGGACGTTAAAAATGCCGGAAAACTGCGTTTTTTAGAAAAAATCTAACTTTGAGGGGCCGTAATATTACCGTGAGACCAGATATCGGGTGGATGAATTTTTTTAGTGAAACTACTGTCAGAAGAGTCCTTAATCACCGAGTATCGATTTATTTTATTCATTTTTTCTACCCTAAATAATTTCTCAAAAACTCAAAAAATGGCAATTCAACGCTAACTTTCGAGCTGCGATAGGAGTTATTGGATGAATCTTGACAAAATGCGGGGTAAAACCATTGGAAAGCTCACATTTTAGGCTTTCAAATGAGCTTTATTTGATTTCAAAAGCTGCAACAGAAGCCAAGCTATGGCTTCTCAAAGTTGACCTTAAAAAACCCATTTTTTCCATTCCGCAGCGACTAAAACGAGCCGCCACAGAAGAACCATTGGACCAAAAAAAATTCCGACGCTCATTTTGGGCTATTCAAAACATGCAGAATCAACGCACAAACTTTCGTTGAAATCTAAATTTAGTCGGCACGCAATTGGTTGAATTAAAAAGGAATGACCCTATAGTTTTTCTCCTTTTTGCAGCCAACATCGATTTTTCTTCCAAACCAGAGAGCTCTAGAGGCACACATACTTTCAAGAGCGGAGAGGTAGACCAACAAATCCTAGATCCGCCTCTGGAATTGACAGGGATCATATTTCATCATGGCTAAGGTGGGAACTTCAAACTTTATCAAATTTGACGTCGAATCTAGAATTTTTTTTCTTCTCAAAATACTGTTTGTCGCAGTAGTTATTCTTTATGATTATCCTTCCTCTCTTTCATTTAATACTTGGTTCTACAGTCAAAAAAACTCTCTTCAGCCTCATGAAATGCAGGTGCCACAGCAAATATTAAAGGCCGCAGCTTGAAATCAGAGCACCTCGATCTAAATCCAGCCCATCTCCCAGAAAAAGCCAGAGGCTTAAACTTGATGGATGGACCCTAAAGTGCCAGAGCTCACAGCACCAAATGGGCAGGAATTGAAGAAGAAAAGACCGGTCAAAGAGCAAGATACTGATCAGGCAATAACTTGTAATGTATGTTGGTACAGTAAAAATGAATTCAAAAGGGATAGTACTTCACAAATACAAACCTTCCGCAATCGAGCTATTCACTAGGGACAAGGATACTTCACGCGAAAGCACAAAAGGGTCAAACATAGATTATGATGAGTGAGCACTCATTAAAATTTTCAAAAAACACAAAATCTTGAGAAACGTAGATCACAAATTGTAAATGAAATAGATAAGAAGTGGAATATTATTATTGTTATATTTGATTGAAGTAACTTTAGACACTTCGGGTGCTTTCAGTTGAACAGATCGGAGAGATGCCCGGTGCCGGCAGAAATCACGAATCCCTTTCTCCTGCTCCAATGGGGATTGAGATCAAGGCGTCGCGGTTAAAAAGTGAATCAGGATTGGCCTTTCATGGTACGTCTGTATCTTTCTAAACGCTCTATGAATGAAAAACTGACCAATGGCCTGCGAGTATTACGAACGCGTTGGAATTCCAAATTCGGAATATTCCTGCGTCTTGCCATTCCTGGAACATTATTCATTCCGGGCCAGGATCATCCTCGGAATGAGTGGAAATGAAACAAGCCAATCAGAACACTTCGATTTCGAACACCTTTAAAAAATAAACGCCAGTTTTGAATTTGCAATGTTATGACAATGCGCCCGTGGCCACGGGCCACGGGCTCTCATCCCGAGATTCGAGAGAAAGGGCTAAAAGGCGATGGGCTTTAGAGACTGTGCCCACAGATTTTGAATATAGGGTCATTCCATTTTAATTCAACCAATTGCGTGCCGACTAAATTTAGATTTCAACGAAAGTTTGTGCGTTGATTCTGCATGTTTTGAATAGCCCAAAATGAGCGTCGGAATTTTTTTTGGTCCAATGGTTCTTCTGTGGCGGCTCGTTTTAGTCGCTGCGGAATGGAAAAAATGGGATTTTTAAGGTCAACTTTGAGAAGCCATAGCTTGGCTTCTGTTGCAGCTTTTGAAATCAAATAAAGCTCATTTGAAAGCCTAAAATGTGAGCTTTCCAATGGTTTTACCCCGCATTTTGTCAAGATTCATCCAATAACTCCTATCGCAGCTCGAAAGTTAGCGTTGAATTGCCATTTTTTGAGTTTTTGAGAAATTATTTAGGGTAGAAAAAATGAATAAAATAAATCGATACTTGGTGATTAAGGACTCTTCTGACAGTAGTTTCACTAAAAAAAATTCATCCACCCGATATCTGGTCTCACGGTAATATTACGGCCCCTCAAAGTTAGATTTTTTCTAAAAAACGCAGTTTTCCGGCATTTTTAACGTCCCAAAACTGTGCGTGGATAAATTTTTAGAATTTTTTTCCAGGCAAGAAAATGTAGCTTATTAGCTGTACTTTTAAGGGTGAAAATTGCAGAAACTTTATATTTTTCATTAACTCAAAAAATTGCTCCGAAGTTTGCGCTAATTTGAAAAACTGCAATTTTTTGCCCTCATGTAGTGTGTGCGGAACGAACTGCTGAAACATGTTCTTCTTCCAAAAATTGATTTCTTTTTCACTACTCCAACAAAAAAAAAGGAACAAAAATGATGCTCTTTTACAAGACCTTCAAAAAACTTGCATAAAATGAATTGTTACTGAAATAATTACATAAGCCGAAAGCACAAAGAATAGAGTCATTTTTATAATTTAATCCAAGTGGTCAAGAACATTGAAAGGAAAAAGGGCTCTTCAGTTGCTAGAATGAAAAAATGATTTACAAATTGCTCATTGCAAAAAGTGAATCATTACTGAAATAATCACACACCTATGGCAAAAGTACAAAAAATAGTTATTTTTTTAATTAAATGAATGTGCTCACGATAATTGAAAAAAAAAAAAAAAAAAAAAAGTTCTCTTCAGTTGCTAGAATTGAAATAATGTTATGAAAATTGCTCATTGCAATGAATAAATTGTTACTGAAATAATCACATACCTAAGTCAAAAGTACAAAAAATAGTCAAAAGTAGTTCAAGAAAATTGAAAAAAAAGAGCTCTCTAGTTGCTAGAGTGAAAAAAATGTTATAAAAATTGCTCATTGCAAGAAATGTTTTGAAATGTTAACTTAGGTGCTGGCGTTGAATCACGGATTTTGACATTTTAAGAATGTACAATCACCTTTTTTTTTTTTTTTTTAATTTATTTAAATCTTGAATGTGAAGGTATTGTGTGACAGTGAAATTTGCTTGACCTCCATGGTATCAGCATCCAATGGTTTAAACGAGTGAAAGGATCGAGTCCGAGGAATTGGCAAGGCATGATGCAGTCTTTTTTGAAGGGATTTTTCAACACTCTTCACATCTTCTTGGGAGCAGTTCCCAACACAATAACTTTATCTTCCTAAAGGAATTCCTTTTGCAACTTTAAGAATTATTAATCGAATTTGCTTTCTGCTCCCAAGAAGACGTGAAGAGTGTTGAAAAATCCCTTCAAAAAAACTGCATCATGCCTTGCCAATTCCTCGGACTCGATCCTTTCACTCGTTTAAACCATTGGATGCTGATACCATGGAGGTCAAGCAAATTTCACTGTCACACAATACCTTCACATTCAAGATTTAAATAAATTAAAAAAAAAAAAAAAAAAAAAAGGTGATTGTACATTCTTAAAATGTCAAAATCCGTGATTCAACGCCAGCACCTAAGTTAATATTTCAAAACATTTCTCGCAATTTTTATAACATTTTTTTCACTCTAGCAACTAGAGAGCTCTTTTTTTTCAATTTTCTTGAACTACTTTTGACTATTTTTTGTACTTTTGACTTAGGTATGTGATTATTTCAGTAACAATTTATTCATTGCAATGAGCAATTTTCATAACATTATTTCAATTCTAGCAACTGAAGAGAACTTTTTTTTTTTTTTTTTTTTTTTCAATTATCGTGAGCACATTCATTTAATTAAAAAAATAACTATTTTTTGTACTTTTGCCATAGGTGTGTGATTATTTCAGTAATGATTCACTTTTTGCAATGAGCAATTTGTAAATCATTTTTTCATTCTAGCAACTGAAGAGCCCTTTTTCCTTTCAATGTTCTTGACCACTTGGATTAAATTATGAAAATGACTCTATTCTTTGTGCTTTCGGCTTATGTAATTATTTCAGTAACAATTCATTTTATGCAAGTTTTTTGAAGGTCTTGTAAAAGAGCATCATTTTTGTTCCTTTTTTTTTGTTGGAGTAGTGAAAAAGAAATCAATTTTTGGAAGAAGAACATGTTTCAGCAGTTCGTTCCGCACACACTACATGAGGGCAAAAAATTGCAGTTTTTCAAATTAGCGCAAACTTCGGAGCAATTTTTTGAGTTAATGAAAAATATAAAGTTTCTGCAATTTTCACCCTTAAAAGTACAGCTAATAAGCTACATTTTCTTGCCCGGAAAAAAATTCTAAAAATTTATCCACGCACAGTTTTGGGACGTTAAAAATGCCGGAAAACTGCGTTTTTTAGAAAAAATCTAACTTTGAGGGGCCGTAATATTACCGTGAGACCAGATATCGGGTGGATGAATTTTTTTAGTGAAACTACTGTCAGAAGAGTCCTTAATCACCGAGTATCGATTTATTTTATTCATTTTTTCTACCCTAAATAATTTCTCAAAAACTCAAAAAATGGCAATTCAACGCTAACTTTCGAGCTGCGATAGGAGTTATTGGATGAATCTTGACAAAATGCGGGGTAAAACCATTGGAAAGCTCACATTTTAGGCTTTCAAATGAGCTTTATTTGATTTCAAAAGCTGCAACAGAAGCCAAGCTATGGCTTCTCAAAGTTGACCTTAAAAATCCCATTTTTTCCATTCCGCAGCGACTAAAACGAGCCGCCACAGAAGAACCATTGGACCAAAAAAAATTCCGACGCTCATTTTGGGCTATTCAAAACATGCAGAATCAACGCACAAACTTTCGTTGAAATCTAAATTTAGTCGGCACGCAATTGGTTGAATTAAAATGGAATGACCCTATAGTTTTTCTCCTTTTTGCAGCCAACATCGATTTTTCTTCCAAACCAGAGAGCTCTAGAGGCACACATACTTTCAAGAGCGGAGAGGTAGACCAACAAATCCTAGATCCGCCTCTGGAATTGACAGGGATCATATTTCATCATGGCTAAGGTGGGAACTTCAAACTTTATCAAATTTGACGTCGAATCTAGAATTTTTTTTTCTTCTCAAAATACTGTTTGTCGCAGTAGTTATTCTTTATGATTATCCTTCCTCTCTTTCCTTCTTTTCATTTTCCTTTTTCAAATTTATCTCCCTTTTTTTTGGGAAAAGAGTGCTGGGGAGGGACGGTAGGCCCTTGGTACCAAGGCTTGGTAAGTTTAAAATTCTGTATGAGGTCATTTGTTGAATTTTTTTTTTATTTTTAGATTTTCAAATTTTATTCAAATAAAATAACCTTCCTTGGTGCTTGTTGTAGCAAAGCAAGTTGTAAAATGATTTCCCCCTCCAAATTTGAACAAAATTTTAAACATTTCAAAAAAATAAACAAAAAGAAACCATACATACCTGCAGCAGTCCTTTGCATTTGGTCACTTTAATCCAGTTCTCCCATTTTTTGTATAATATAATATAATGGGTCTGTTGCAAACTTTTGCTACAACGATAACGAATATTTCATCGTACGTAAAATCGCCCAAAAAGTCCATTGGTGGCATCAGAAAGTCATGAAATGCGATAATAAACTCACAAGAGACGTTTAATGAAATCCAAGATGGCGGTAAAATATCAAGCAATCTGTATGCATGCACCTTTAACATCCAAGGATTGCCAACGCTGACAACCTCACAGCTTCAGAGGTTATGTGTTTATTGACGTTCTGATTGGGTGTGATCGATATTGTGAGGTTGGCTATCCTTGGATGTTCGTGGTGCATGCATACAGGTTGCTCAATATTTTACCGCCATCTTGGATTTCATTAACGTCTCTCGTGAATTTAATACTGCATTTTATGACTTTCTGATGCCACCAATGGACTTTTCAATCGATTTGACGTGAGATTGAATCGTTGTAGCAAAAGTTTGCAGCAGACCCATTGCATATGATTATATAATATACATACTCTTCTATTTAGCGCAAAGTAGAATTATTGGATTTCCTGTCAAATTTGGCAGCACTACTTCAATCTAACACTGAGAGAACAAAGCCCTTACATACTTTACCAGCCCCTTTCCTTTTTGTTCAAGCAAGTTTGGCCTATTTTTTGTTTTTTTTTTCGAAGAAAAAGAAAAGAAAAAAGAAGAAGAAAAAAAAATTTAGATTAAGGATAATTAGAGTTGAGGGAAGAATAGAATGGGCTGATGTCAAAATATTTCGAGTCACATCGGTAACCTTAAACAATCAACAAATGCTCCGAGTTCCAAACAAACTTACTTTTCCAAAAACATTCCTCACAATTTCACGGCAAACGGACTAGTGGCACTATAAGCGTGTCGTGTGTTCAACGAGGCTAGAACAACTTTTTAGAATGTTGACTGTTACTGGTGCGACGGGGACAATATACAGGTAATAGAGACGGCGCAATATCTATCTTGCTCATGTTTGCGGGCAGTGGCAACTATTTTTCTTGGAGTCCTAACAGAACACCGCAAACATGGTCCATTCATTGACTGATGAGAAAAGTTGTTGCGGTTTTTGCCTAATGAGACCGAAGCACCGAAATCACATCAGTCAAGGTATGGACCATGTTGGATGGTGCTCCTTCATGCTCCCCAAAGACTTCTAATACTATCTAGACTGGACATAACGCCTGCCCATTGAAACCGATCGGTATGCAACCACGATTACAGTATGTGCTAAGATTTTCGGAAATACATTGATTTAAATGGGAAAATGACTTTTTTGAAAAATTAATTAAAAATACTAAAAAAAATATGTTTCCATAAAACTTGGTACCGTTTGAAAGCTCATGATATGCAGATTTCGGTTCGGGCCGGTTTTTATACCATTTTTTCAATCGTAAACATTCTACAGAGGCTCAAAGTTAGGTAAATTTTCCTCGATTCTACGGGGTGTTCCACAGTTTCGGTACCCCGCTGAGACAACCTACATAGCTGTATATACTCAATTTTACGTAATCTATGTTATGATTAAAGTTATTTGTTTTGTGTAGAGCTCGTTACAGAAGTGTAGGCGGACCTAGACCGATAATCTTTGGAATTTGTCAACATATTTCTGATATTACTCGATGAAAATGAATAAAAATGAAATCGAGAGTTCACTTTTCAATGAGGAAAACTTTAAACACAAAAGAATAAAGTCAGGGGCAAATCGGTATTGATTTGAAGGATTAAAAGTTGAAAATTTGCCAAAGATTATGGTTTTGGTCCGCCTACACTTCTGAAACGAGCTCTATCTCAATAATTTATCGCATAAATTTTATTTTTTGAGCTGTAACCATTCAAAAAAGTACAAAGAACAAATTTTTGAAACACCCTGTAGAAAATCGGTACCCAACTTTAAGCCCCTGTAGAATGTTTCTCGTTCAAAATCACATATAAAACCGGCCCGAACCGAAATCTGCATATCGTGAGCTTTCAAACGGTACCAAGTTTTATGGAAAAATATTTTGTAGTATTTTTAATTAATTTTTCAAAAAAGTCATTTTCCATTTAAATCAATGTATTTCTGAAAATCTTAGCACATACTGTAATCGTGGATGCGGCGTAGCCAGGCGCAACATGCGATTTTTGTCCCACCCAGGTATTCACTTTCCCGCGCCCTAAAATCGGCCTATGTCAGTCTAGATAGTATTAGAAGTCTTTGATGCTCCCTATGTTAATTCCTGTTGAGCCCCGAAAAAAAGACAGCCACCGCGCGCACAGCTAGTGCGTGGTCTCTATTATTGTATATGTCTCTGCGGTGCAACTCAGACATTTAGACATTGTCAATTTTTTTCTTTCCCCAGCTTTAATTAAGGTTTAATGAAGATTTGAGAAAAAAATCAAATTTATTATCGCGATTTTAATGAAGGATTAAAAAACACTATTCTAATTTACACAGTGTTTTGCCCGATTCCCCTGTATGCTTCAGCAATTGCGTCACATAAAAATGAAGGAGATTTATACAGTCTCTTGATTGTTTGAAGCTCGGTCATTTTAAAGATTATGCAATAAAGGTGCAGTTTAGCTCAGTCTTAAGTCTAGAAAAATATGGCAAAGAGGGTTGGAGAAAGGGAGAGCGACCTTTGGACGCAAAAGCATACTCAAAAAAGAAGTTAAGTACTAACCATAAAGTTATCAGTCTACCACACAAGTATCAATTTTTTGTCTCTTTTTGGTAAGTAATGACTTTCAAAAGAAAGTACCCTGATTGAAATTCTTATTGTTAAATTGTTCTGTTATCTTCAATAGATTTTTGATTTTTTCGTGATGTACTTTAAAGAGTCATTCTATTTAGTTCTTTAACACTTGGCCGCAAAATTGTTTGTGCTGGATTTAAAATTGTCAAAATTTTGACCAAGGTACTTTCTCTTGAAAGTCATAGTACATGCAGTTGCATGGGTTCTGTATTGACAGTTGTAACCCGCATTACACGTAACCTGAACGAGGGATTGGGAGCCGGAGCCGTGGTCAGATCTGAATTATAATGTTCTCCTCGGCAGAAAACTGTGGGAATACTAAAATGAGTGGCAATTTATCATTCAAATACTGAATCCGAAGGCTCTTGCACCAACAGAACTTGATTTCAAAGATTCGGTTTCAAGTTATTGCGTTGGGAGCTCTTTGGGAGCACGGCTCCCAAAAAGCGCTCCCTTTAAAAAGCTCCCAACGCAATAACTTGAAACCGAATCTTTGAAATCAAGTTCTGTTGGTGCAAGAGTCTTCGGATTCAGTATTAGAATGATTAAATTGCCACTCATTTTAGTATTCCCACAGTTTTCTGCCGAGGAGAACATAAAATTCAGTCCGCCACGGTCCCGGGACAGTATTTATTTTTATTTTATTTTTATTTTACATAATTTGTACAGGGAGGCCTGGTTGACCAGGACTAAGGTACACGTCCAATTACAATTTAAGTTACACATTCACTCACAATTTCAACAATTTAAGAGATAAAAATGACTTCACAGAACACTAATAGAATAGGTTGGTTAAATAGAATAGGTATGTTAACAATTCAATTATGTACTTCTATCCTCCCTCTGACTTCCATCTGAATCCATACATTCTCTTACAGAGTAATAAGGCCTGGCCTTTAGGAACTCTTTCAACTTGTTCGAGAAGCCACCAACTGGTTCACCATTTTTAACAATGTTTTTTAGTTCCACTGGCAGCTTACTGAACAGGTTTTTTGCTCGCACAGATAGTGGGGCATTCATTCGGGATTTATCCCTATTTACCATAGAAGCAAAATTGTGTCCGGTAGAATGACTGTGCAAGGGGTTTGTGTTGGTATAATTAATTAGATTCTGCCCAATAGCTGCTTTAATTGTTTCAAAAATATATAGAGAGTAAACCGTGAGTACCCCAAACTTTTTGAAAAGAGGTTGACAATGATAGTTAGTTGGTTTACAGTCAATAATTCTTAATGCTGCCTTTTGAGATTTTAAAATTTTTTCAGTTTCACTTGAGAAACCCCATAAATAAATTTCATAGTGAATTAGGGAATTTATGCTGGCATAGTAGTATGTAATTAGCCTTTGAAGCCATCATTAGAGCCTCATGCATCAATGTTCGGCCCCAATAAATTTCTAAAGATGGTCTCCAGGGGATTGAGAGGGGCAGGCTTGAACTTTTTAGAGGTCTAGCTTGTGATCGACAGTTATTTTGTTTGCTGAGAAATGTGAGAAAGTGAGGACGTCTGGTATCAGATTTCGGAGCAAGATCCGATGCATCTCGATTGTCTAATGATATTGCAAAACAAGTCCATCAGCGATCGATGATTCTTAAAATAATTCTAAATTTATTGCTTTTCAAAGGAGCTCAGTAAAAAATCCATAGTGAGAGTACAGTCTGCTCAGTACAGTCTGCTGTGTTCGTGCCTGCGGGTCAAAAAAAAATTGTTTTCACCAAACATTGCTTTTACCATTAGTATAAAAAAAGGTCGAAATTCTTGACAATAACGCTGGGAAACCATCTGCAAAATTCTGCATCTGAATCATGGCCTTCAAATTTTTTAAGTGCATACAATTTACGTAAACCCAAAAAAGATCACAGAAAAGAAATCTCGACCCTACTGATCGTAAAAATATTTATTCTCCCTTGAATATCGAACAAAAACAAAGATTCTCAACTACAAAGCTTAAAAAACCCCCCCACATGGTGATACTAATGAATTGGCCTGCAATGTAAAACAAGGAATTTATTAATGGACACCAAAGAAGTCCAGGAAAAAAATTCCCCTACAACTTGAGCGTGAAAATCGGTGAAAAATGAGGCAATATTTTCAATTTTAATTTTTTTAAATGAAGGAAGTGCTGCTGTTCATAGTAGAAATAATTTTTTCTTTGTAAGATTCAGTTTTTTATTTTCACTGCACCTGAATAACCCACAGTGCCGTTATCAAGTTTCCGTGATAGATGGACAATTTTATGAGCCTCACGGTTTGTAAAGTTGCATCACCCTTAAAAGAAGGCGCTTCCTCTTACAGTTGTTTTATCCACTAATTTTCCCCGTGTTAATAATGACCCGGTGGGAATCGCGGTTTACACAATTGTATCACTGTGAATTGAAGGCGTTTCAGTTGCACTACGTTAGTTTTAGGGCCATGTAAGTACCTACTGCAATAAGTCCTTCGCTTTTAAAAATTAAAAATTTAAAAAAATTGCCTTATTTATTTTTCCCTTTCCAAGAAATTGTTTTAAGCATCACTTTTGAAGTGCACAGGAAATCTGTTCCGAGCCTCTTGGAAATAGCAGGTAATTAACTTTAATTTATTTTTCAAATTTAGATTTGTTGATATATTTGGGTTTCCCCCTCTAATCAAAACAAATGTCTTCAGTTATTGGATAGGAATAATTTAGCCTTTATAATGCAACAAATTTCAGACATTTCAACTAAGGGAATGAATGATAGGTAACAGGGTGAGTGAACAATACTTGCCATCACGGTAGGGATGTCGATACTGGGGTTTTGGGATCAATACTAAGGTGTCGCATTACTCTAGCTTAGTATCGATACTAAGGTGTCGATACTTTGGCTTAGTATCGATACTAAGGTGTCGACACTTTGACTTAGTATCGAATACTTTGACGTAGTATCGATACTTTGAATAGTATTAATCCTTTGACTTAGTATCGATACTTTGACTTAGTATCGATACTTTTACTTAGTATCGATACTTTGACTTAGTATCGATGATACTTTGACTTAGTATCAATATTTTTGGGTTAGTATCGATACTTTGGTATGGATACCTAGAAAGAGCAGAAAGTGGAATAAACAGAACATTCAGGCCACAAAAGAGATAAAGGGGTTTTTTAAGCAAAACTTAAAGTTTTTGTAAATATGATGTGGTTCACTTGTGCTAACTGACGTGCAGCAACAACCAACTACAGCCAGCAAAGGGAGATTAAACCTTGATGTTAGATAAAATAAAATATGTTTTATCTACCTTGGCATTATACCAATGATATCATAACCCGTTTGGTACCGATACTGCCTAGTATCAAGTAGGTACCCGGTAACGATACATTGAGGTCCAGGTATCGATACTGAAATATCGACATCCCTACATTACGGAGAAATAATTTATTTTAGTCAATGCGTCGGTGGTCAGAACGAATTACTGAGACAGCCCCAACTTCTCTCTGACTTGCCATCGTTACAAAACAGTCCCCTCTTATGGGGGGGGGGGGGGTTTGTGGGATAGTTAAGCACATTTAGAGTAGTTTAAAAGGACTAGTGATTTGAAGTATCGAACAATATTCAAACATTTCTACTTATTTTTTTTGTTGAGGAACTTTGCTCCTCTGCCAACGAAAGAGTTACAATCAAAACTCTTTAGGTAAATCTTTAAAAATTGAATAATGATCCTTTTTAATCTGGTATTTTACTTTCATCATAAAATTTGCCAAAATTGAAAGATATCGATCAATGCATGATTAAACCTCTATGGAATCATTCCTGTTGTCAATGCAGAGCTTAGGGAAATCATAAGGTATATCGATACCTACTGTTCTCTTTCATTTTTTGGGTAATTTCATGATGCACGGTGAAAAAATTTTTATTTTGGGGGTACCAGAATTACTTCTACATACTTAATAGTTTAAAAGTAATTTGCGTATCCTTAACTGGATTTCTGGTAATATTCAAAATACATTTTTTGTTGAAACCAGCAATATCTTCACAGCTACCAGAATTACTTCTACATAATAGTTAAATGAAATTCTGGTAGCCCCAATTAAAATTTCTCTCCCTGTGGGGGAGGTCATAATGGTGAACAAAGACCCGGGCTTAATAAAGTCAGTAATCTTAGGTAGCATGATAAACTTAATAAAGTCAGTAATCTTAGGTATAGCACGATAAAATAAAATGAAAATTTCCCACCTTGCTAGCATAGTACCAAATAATGGCTGCGTAGAATTCATGTGAAGGAAGTGTTACAAAGTATCGAGAAATGTAGGTAGGTAGGTACATTTTAATTTAATTTGATCAAAGAACATTATTGCCACTATGCCCATATTACTGTAAAAAAAAACCAAGAAACAATTAAAAAATCTTTGATAACGTGACGATTCTTTTCTATCTGGTATTTGGAAAGTATTCGAATATCTGCCATGAATTGATTTACTTTTCAAAACCAACCCTAGTAACATCACTAAAGTGACTCAAGATCTTGAATTCTGAAAACAACCACGACTTCTTTTTTTATCTCGCTTATAATTTCGTATTCTGTCACGAGACCGCAATTTTCGGTCTTCTCGTAACTCAAGGTGTGTGTTCACGGGCCCGGATGGGCAGCAAATTCACTGAAACCCTCTTTTTCAGAAGAAAATCCGGAAAATCTGATACTTTCTGTAGCCCGTTTTTTTAAAATTTCCTACCAAAACCTTCTCCAAAGCAGCCAACAGCATCCTAAAATGAGTGGAAACTTTCCCGGCTATTCCTTGACTGCGGCTCCTGAAATTTTTCGTAAGTTCAAATTTCCGCGTCGGATTCCGAAATTTTCGGCCAATCTGCACAAAAATCAACGCCGGGGTTTTGGGAAAAATTTCCCTTTAAAATCTCAAAAATGTTGAAACCCAAACTCTCCATGTCGTTATTATGCCAAGCTGAAAGCTTCCCCGAATCCCAGCTCGAGCGGAGAGAAAAAATTTGCGCTCTTACTTAGCATCATTTCCCCCTGTGGTTTGAAGTTTGTTTTGACGTGAAGCTTCGGTGCATTTTTCAAATGAGGCAATTAACTTCTCTGAAAAACGTAAATAAATAAATTGGCAAGTCTTTAATCTACAGTTTTTTGTGTGCTCAATGTCCATCATGGCTCACTGTGGCTAGGAAAAACAATTGAGACCATGAACTGCCTCAAATAGTCGATTATTTCGACAATCGCGGGGCACTTCTCAAGCGCTGCATACCGGCTCTGCTCACGTCCTTTCTCCTTCAATTTAATTAGTATATGGACCTTGAATTTAATATTGTTAACTCAGTTCGATGGATGTAAGTACGTGAATATATAAAAAAAACAATTCTGGAAGACTACTCACAGGATTTTTACGAACTGCAGACATTTGCTAATGAACTTTCCTTATGGACAAGACATATGCTAACAGATTATCCTTTTGGATAATTAAGAAAAAGTTTGACTAATTATCCTGAAACCTACAGATACTTAGTGGGGAAAAACTGCAGATCGTGAAATTCAGTGGAGGAATCCGAATTTTTCATCAGTTTTGCTCCAGCTTCTACGGTTCTTCCTCAACTTTCCCACTTTTCACTTGGTGTCTGTTGGATCGTAAATTTGAGGTTAGGTGCAGATAATGTCAGTTTTCCGAAAGAAAATTGAGTCTAGAGAAAAAGTACAGACAAAATTTGAATGTAGCGTGCTAAATTTCTCGCTAATGCGCAAAATTTCAGTTTACTTAGTAAAACAATTAAAATTTATCAAGAGTTTTGCGTGTAAGAATTTCGTTAGCAAATGTCTGCAGAACCGTTCGCTTCTACTCACAGTGCCACCTCACCTAGTCGTGGAGCAGGGAACCCTCCCTCCTCTTCACTGATAACAGTTGTCTACCTCGGTTTTATACTTTCCATCGTCTTATCAATATTTTGTACCTACCATTGTCCCATCATTATGTGGCAGCTTCTGGAAGGATGATTGTGAATTTTTCCCCTCCGAATTCCCAAAATGTATCTGCCATTGCCCTTTTGTAGCGCAGCAGAGTGCTTCAGCGTAAAGATCTGGAGCGGTACCGGTGTAACGTCTTGAATTCTAAAGTATATTTCTAAAAATTTTAAAATGTTCTATTCAGCGTTTTAGAATCCTGTGTAGAAGCAAAGTTTGACTTTAGATAGTACTTTGATACACACCAGTCAAACCCGCTATCTGCTACAAGTAAGTACCTATAAATTTTCTTATTTAATACCTCTCTATCTCATTATGAAACAAGCTGAATCATCTTGAGTTGTTGATGTTTTTAGTGAGACGTATTTTTTGGACCCCTTTTAAGCAATTTTGAAAAAGAAAATTTAAAACTTTTTTAAAAAGACGGTTCTTGGTGCGAAGTCAACGGTTAGCCGACAATCACAACAATGCACTCATCAGTCGCGATCGGGAGTAATAAAAATCGCGTGGCATTCCAAACTATCTCACTCACTCTCCCCTGATTCCCAGGTAGAGGCTGTTTCAGATAGCTTCGGTTCTGACAGTTTTTTCTTTACATGCAAGGAAGGACAATATCAAGCTTTCAATTACGCTTTAATGTAATAATTCACTAATTACGATATTAAACGAGTCTATTTTTTACGGCAAAAAGTTCTAATGATTCTTGCAGTGAGTGGCGTCAACGTTTTCACGCATGTAAAAAGAGAGCTGTCAGAACCGAAGTTATCTGAAACGGCCTCTACACCCATCTCTTAACTAGTTTCATAATCGCTATACTTACAGGGGCCCCTTTTTACGAATATTATTATCAAAATTGCATTTAAATGCCTCGAGGAGTTCATTTCTGCCAGAAAAATTTTTCAAAAAATGTCTCCATATAAGATTTTTTAAATTAGAGTGAGATGGCAGCACATAGGGGTTACGTGAGAGCAAGAGAGACAGTTCATCTTTGTTTTGGGAAAGCTCATCGCTGGATGACGCCATTCCCAAAAACCCTCTATTGTTTTGAGAAAATCATGTATGAGAAACTTCTAATGATCATCTGTGAGTGCCACCTCCACTAATGAGATACCTAAGCTATACCCACATACCTACGGCGATATTATTGTTTACAGCAAGAGCTATGAAACCAGCTTCCGCACCTTGCGATTTCCAGCAAAAAACTGTGATTCTTGCTTTTATTCAGTGCAGAGCCTATAGAACCCTCCAATTGATGATATTTTGGGAAACCACTTGGCACGCATCATTGTTTACTCAGATTAAACAAGTCTCGCTTCTGTTAGGTGCACTCAGCAGACTTCCCTGAGGCTGGTCTATTTGTTTTTGAGATGAGCTACCTCTGTGTGTTTGTTTTCTGGGTGCCGTTAACTAGGAACGTAGAAAACTCCGGAGAGGTAATTTGATAGCAAAATCTTTAGTAACTGGCAAAAGCTCTACAAGAGTGAGACTGCGTTAAAGGAGGTCTGTCAGTGTTCTTTCGGAGGAGTCAACCAGAGCAAAAAAATAAGTACAAAACTGAGGTGGCACTAGGATGTTTTCTTCGTGGGTGATAGAAAAAGGAACTTGAAGCGCAAGCACCGGAACCCCATAGATGGTTTCCGAGCGTTGTTGCAAAAAGTTTCTGCAATTTTTTTTTACTAATGGTAAAATCAATAGTTGGTGAAAAAAAAAAAATTCGGTGCAGAGGCGACTGAATCTCAGACACGGACACACAGGCTGTACTCTCCTGATTTAATTAGGAAGAGGCATCCATCGCTGAACATTTCAGCTGAAAAAATTTTTCAGCACTGTAGATTTACAAGCTAGATCTCTAAAATGTACGATGGTTAGTACGCTCACAAGTTCAAGCCTGCCCCCCCCCCCTCCAATCCTCAGGAAAATCAGATGGGAGTCATTTGGGGGGGGGGCGCCAAAGATTTTGATCAACAGTCAAATTTACGCATTGAACAGTCCCGAATTTAAAAGAATCCATACGTTCAGCAAGAAGAAGGAGCGGCACTGCTCTGCCTTACTTACTTACAATAATTTGCATTATTTTAACTGGTAGGACTGTTTTTTTATTGTTTTTGGTCGTCAGAATATACCTTTTTTTCTTTGGTTGCTGGATCAGACTTATTTGCCCCCCCCCCCCTGCTCTGAAGACCATCTTTAAAAAATTTTAAAGGGACAGAATATATATGCATGAGGCTCTGATGATGGAATCGAGGCTAGCTATGCCGACCAGTGGCGGCACATACAATTTTGGGTACATTGGATTAAGTCCATTTAAAGTCATGAAAAAGGGAAAATATTGAGGGGACACAGTGCAATCCCTCAAATAATTTTTTTACTCGGGTATAGATGGACAGAATGCAACATTGCCAGAATGAGCCGCCACTGATCCCAACTTAAGAGAAAACATGAAATCACACTGGTCAAGCTGCAAGACTTATCGGAGACAAGTCTTCCATGCTTCTGATTAGGCATGTGCCTAAAGGAGAGCAGACTGTCACAGATAATGAATACGATGTGAGTAGTTCGTGAAAAGAAAATTAGTCTCAAAACTGAAGATTTTGATCAATTTTGAACAGATAATGCAACAAAGTGATTGGTTCAGTCCTGCAATCTGTTGGGATCCTTGAGTTTAAGGGGATCTGGTTTTTTTGAGGATGAATGAAAACTGTTGCAGCTTTTCTAAGATGATTCTTTATTATCTAAGAGGAACATTAAATGAATGCATGATTTATGGTCGGTCGGCATGCTGCGCCACAGTAATTTTTGAGAACTAAATTTTCTCCTCCTCTAAGGAACGAAGTTACAAAATAATTTGGACTGTCCAGAGGCTTAAAAACTTCACTTTGTCACAGCAACATGCAATCCCTTTTTTTCAGAAAGAGTAGTCTTGATCCTCAACTCCCAGTAAAAAAAACCAGATTCTGAAAAAGAAAGAACAGTTCATGAGACTTTTGGCAGGGAAGTAATGAAATAGAGATACGGAAGAAGATCAAGTTTAGAATTCAAAGGCAGAGCTGCCATAAAGTTGCTTCAGTGTCCTAAAAAAAGTTTTTTTGGGTTTATTTTTTCATACATAATTTGCAAGAATTGCACTGCAGAGAACTTTTTTTTCAAAATTTCAGGGGGTGGGACCCTAACCCCCCCCCCCCCCCCCGCATATCGGTAGATGGTGAGCAAAATAATCTAGGACTTTCCCTTTCAGAGTCGCCTTCCAATAATGATGTTCATGATACTGGTAAGTATCCCTTAATCACGCTCGATCAGCATCTAGCATTCTAGAAGGAAAGACAATAAAAATCAAAAACCCTTTTCTGACCAAATATTGACACTGTTTGATTAAAAATTTGGGCAAAAAGGTTTTTAGATTTCTATTCTTTGGGGTCAGTCTTAAGATCTTGAAAATAATCCAAGGTACACGCTACATTGTAGATATCAGGATTCAATCCCGGTAAAGGAACGATGTTTGGTTAAAAAAATTTCACACGAGTCCGTTTTCAATAATTTTTAAAAGTTGTTGAAAAAAGGCAACGTACTGAGCATAGATGTCTCTTACAGATCAAACAGCTCCTAAATCCCTTTACACAAATTGAAAATACATACACCCATTCGGTTTGGTTTTTTTTGTTCATCTTTCAATTGTTCCGCAATTCAGTTGAGTCTATGCAGAGAGGGATTCATATTCTGACAGTGGAAAACCCTGAAATTAAGGTAGCTCTCACTTCCTGTAATTTCTCATTTTGAACAGAAGCAGAGGGGGAGCAAAATTTGGAGTAGATCGGGAAAGGTTTCAATGAACTAAAACTTTCATCATTTGATAAATTGAAATTAAATCATTCCAAAAACTAAAAAGAACCATCACAACCGATAAAACTACTATAGAACTTTTGAAAAAGAAAAAGTTCCAGCTGTGATGAGAAACTTTCACAGGTTTACTCTGTCGTCAAAAAAAAATAGAGGTTTCCCTTGAAAGAGAAAACTGAGACAAAGAAACTCTCTGAGGAATCTCAGAGAAAAAGCAATGCGCAAAGGAGTCATCCTTAGTTTGGGCTAAAGCATCCAAATGAGAAAAATTTTTGAATTTAGCATCTACATTAGGTATTCGAAACTTTTAATTTTTTGTTATGAATACGAAAATTAAACAGCTGTCAGCTTAAAAAGAATTGATAGTAAGATTTTTTTCCCTAATAGGTGCTGTCCACCGCTCGAATCAAGGCTCCTTCACTGGCTTTTTCCTCTAGTGGGCGCTGCGGTTGACAGGTGTCAACAGAGGCCCTTCTCTTGTGTGCCTCGTAATGGAATAGTAACGAAAATGGTTTGACGTCCCTGTATCTTTAATTAAATCCTCAGCGACTGTCTCTAGAGTTCACACCCGAAAATGCATTTTTAAAACCTATGTACGAAACCTGAGTTTTGTATTGTTGACAGCTGTTTTACACCTGCCAACCAGACGCTTACTCAAGGGTTTCGGCTCCATGTTTGTAGCAAATCTAAAGTGAGTTCAAAATGGTGCGCAGCTCGTGTAATCTACAGGGATTTACCCCCCCCCCCAGCTGAATAAATTCTAGCTATACGTCCTGGGGCGTTGAATATAGAGCAAAGTTTCGTAGAGAGTAGGAGTTATCAATGAAAAAATGTAGCTCTGCTATGGTTAAGATTTCTCTTTCATATGTACTTGCTCCCCACTTCAGACCATCCCTGTCCTGTCCTCGGAGGCAACTATAAAGGGGAAAGGATCCGTAGATCAAAAAATGCGGGTTAGTGCCCATTTTCCTTTTTGCTTTGATAGCGTGACGTGAAGAAAAACCCCTTTCTATAGTCTGTTTGTTCTAACTTGAGCCCCGAGCAGGCGATAAAGGAATTTCGGAAAAAAAGGGAATGGCAAATTCAAAAGGTTGACATAGGCCGAGAGTCGAGCAGCAGCCCTGTCACCTTTGGGTGACTGACGAGGGTTAGCACTCCTACGTTGCCACAGAGGGCAAATCTACCTGAATCTCCAGGTCTCAAGTTAGAACGAACAGACTATAATGACCGAAGCAATGAGAACTAGGTTGGTAAATATGGTGACCTACCCGACAGTCATTCAGATTCGAAAGACCATGGGAATGTAAACGTATTTGCCGATAATTCACATTATTTTTTAAAAAAAGTACTCGTAAGCCAAATCACCCAACGAGGAGCGATGGAATCAAAAAATACAAAAACCAAAAGGGAAAACCACATCACACTTGTAAACACAACAATGCACGTGAAACAACATAACCTAGAAAAGAAATCACTAGATTCCCTGATTCGAATTTCCCGCGTTTACACCACTCAACGGTAAAGCAGCATCAGCCATCAGCGTATTTTTTTTCCCGTTTTTTTTTTTTTTTTTTTTTGGTTTTTTTTCCCTTTTTTTTTTTTGGAATATTGTCAAATTTTTTTTGTTTTTTTTTTTTTTTTTTTTTCCCGTTTTTTTTCGGTGTTTTTTTTTTTTTTCCTGTTTTTTTTTTTTTGGAATATTGTCCGCATTGTCTTGCCCTAAATGAAGAACAAAGCCTTACATACTTTACCGCCCCTTTTCCTTTTTTTTCAAGCAAGTTTTGGCCCATTTTTTTTTTTTTTTTTTTTGAAGAAAAAAAAGAAAAAAAAAAAGAAAAAAAAATTTAGATTAAGGATAAATTTGAGTTGAGGGAAAATAGAATGGGCTGATGTCAAAATTTTCGAGTCACACGGTAACCTTAAACAATCAACAAATGTCCGAGTTCCAAACAACTTACTTTTCCCAAAAAAATTCCTCACAATTTCACGGCAAACGGACTGTGGAAAAGGTGTCGTGTGTTCAACGAGGGTAGAACAACTTTTTAGAATGTTGACTGTTACTGGTGCGACGGGGACAATATACAGGTAATAGAACGGCGCAATATCTATCTTGCTCATGTTTGCGGGCAGTGGCAACTATTTTTCTTGGGGTCCTAACAGAACACCGCAAACATGGCCATTCATTGACTGATGAGAAAAGTTGTTGCGGTTTTTTCCTAATGAGACCGAAGCACCGAAACACATCAGTCAAGGTAGGACCATGTTGGACCCCCGAGAACCTTTTGGCCCCAAAAAAAAACCAGGCCAAAAATTGGTATTTTTAAAAAAAAATGAAAAACGACCTTTTTAAAAAAAAATTTATCCAGCAATTTGGGTTTAATTTAAAAGGGGTTTTTTTTGGGCCCCTTTTTTTTCCCGGGCCAAACCATTTTTTTCCAAACCGAGGTAGACAACAACTTTCGGGGAAGGGACCCCAAATCCCAAGGGGGGTTTTTAATTTTGCGGGGAAATTTTTTTTAAAATTTTATTTTTTTTAAAACTTTTCCTTTTTTTTATTTCCTTTTCTTTTTTTTTTTTTTTAAAAATTTTTTTTTTTTGGGGGAAAATTTTTCTTTTTTTTTTTTTTTTTAATTTTTTTTTTTTTTTAAAAAAATTTTTTTTTTTTGGGCCCTTTAAAAACCCCCAATTTAAAAAAATTTTAAAATTTAAAAATAAAAAAAAAATTAATTTCAAATTTTCCCAAAAAAAAATTTTTCCCCTTTTTTGTAAAAAAAAATTTTAAAAATTTTCCCCCAAAAATACAAAATTTTAAAACAAAAAAAAAAAAGAAAAAAAAATCAAGAACTTTGAAACCCAAATTAACCGTTTTCCCCCATTTTGTTAAATTTAAAATTTGTTCAATTTTGGGTTTTTTCCATTTGGGTATTATTTTTTCCCCCAAAACCGGGTGGATAATCCATATTTTGGGAAATAAACCAAAAACGTTTTTAAATGATCAAGGTATGGACCATGTTGGATGGTGCTCCTTCATGCTCCCTATGTTAATTCCTGTTGAGCCCCGAAAAAAAGACAGCCACCGCGCGCACAGCTAGTGCGTGGTCTCTATTATATGTATATTGTCTCTGCGGTGCAACTCAGCCCGTTTTGACATTTGTCAATTTTTTTCTTTCCCCAGCTTTAATTAAGGTTTAATGAAGATTTGAGAAAAAAATCAAATTTATTATCGCGATTTTAATGAAGGATTAAACAAACACTATTCTAATTTACACAGTGTTTTGCCCGATTCCCCTGTATGCTTCAGCAATTGCGTCACATAAAAATGAAGGAGATTTATACAGTCTCTTGATTGTTTGAAGCTCGGTCATTTTAAAGATTATGCAATAAAGGTGCAGTTTAGCTCAGTCTATAAGTCTAGAAAAATATGGCAAAGAGGGTTGGAGAAAGGGAGAGCGACCTTTGGACGCAAAAGCATACTCAAAAAAGAAGTTAAGTACTAACCATAAAGTTATCAGTCTACCACACAAGTATCAATTTTTTGTCTCTTTTTTGGTAAGTAATGACTTTCAAAAGAAAGTACCCTGATTGAAATTCTTATTGTTAAATTGTTCTGTTATCTTCAATAGAATTTTTGATTTTTTCGTGATGTACTTTAAAGAGTCATTCTATTTAGTTCTTTAACACTTGGCCGCAAAATTGTTTGTGCCTGGATTTAAAATTGTCAAAATTTTGACCAAGGTACTTTCTCTTGAAAGTCATAGTACATGCAGTTGCATGGGTTCTGTATTGACAGTTGTAACCCGCATTACACGTAACCTGAACCAGGGATTGGGAGCCGGAGCCGTGGTCAGATCTGAATTTTATGTTCTCCTCGGCAGAAAACTGTGGGAATACTAAAATGAGTGGCAATTTATCATTCTAATACTGAATCCGAAGACTCTTGCACCAACAGAACTTGATTTCAAAGATTCGGTTTCAAGTTATTGCGTTGGGAGCTCTTTGGGAGCACGGCTCCCAAAAAGCGCTCCCTAAACAGCTCCCAACGCAATAACTTGAAACCGAATCTTTGAAATCAAGTTCTGTTGGTGCAAGAGTCTTCGGATTCAGTATTAGAATGATAAATTGCCACTCATTTTAGTATTCCCACAGTTTTCTGCCGAGGAGAACATAAAATTCAGATCTGACCACGGCTCCGGCTCCCAATCCCTGACCTGAACCTTCCTTGGTTTTGAGATAACAATAGAACAGAAACAGGATGCCTTGTTTTCACAGGTAAGTAATGTGGGATGCGTAGAATTGTCAACATAGCAAAACTAATGCAACTGATTTGGCTCTCACAGATTCAACAGCATGTGCTATCAAACACAAAAGCTTTGGCTGTCAAATATTTGAGATAAGTGGCAAATCCTTGTGCAATCAAAGCAAGCATTTTTGACCATCAAAACTTTTGCAGTTGCTAATACTGCTCTATGAGAGCTCATGCTGTAATGACGTTTATGACACTTAACAAAGTGACCTTTGATTGGTGTCCAGGGAGGGGCAAATCAGGAACCTCTTTAGAATCAAGGAATATCTCTCTTTCAGTGTTTTGGGATATTCGAAAACGTCTTCTTCCTTCTTTCACCTCAAGGTGTAAAACACTACAAGAAAATGTAACAATTTTCTTAAAAAAATTCAAATTTCATTTCGAATCAGTATATTTCCTTAAAATCACTCGTTTTCAAAATTATTTAATACTCTCAGTCGGTTGTTTTCTTAATCTTTGAATGTCTGTAATGAATTTTAGGAAATTGAATAATATAAACCTTTGACATTCAATGCATCAACAACAAAAATGATATTAACCTCAAATTTAGAGAACGATTCC
Source organism: Trialeurodes vaporariorum (assembly GCA_011764245.1). Taxonomy (NCBI): domain Eukaryota; kingdom Metazoa; phylum Arthropoda; class Insecta; order Hemiptera; family Aleyrodidae; genus Trialeurodes; species Trialeurodes vaporariorum. The sequence continues at coordinate 60,567,745 of VMOF01000002.1, forward strand.
GTCACCATTTATGTTAATTCTTTCAAGGGTTGGAAAAGAGTAACACAGGAATTATAAATATAACTTGTATTAAGACTTGAAAAAAATCACCAGGTAACAATCGAGTCAGGAGATGACAAACGTAAAAGTATAACAAAAAGAATACGATAGATGTAAAGAGGCGAAGGAGGCCATGCTATGCTTCTGAGAACTAGCTCCCAGTCAACTTTGAAGAAATTGAAAAATGTTGAGTGAAAGTTGTGATAGCAAGGTAGGTTCAATTATGCTGTAATTTTATTGTTCCTCCCTCTCTCTCCCCTTAAAGTGCGATGATTCTAACATGGTGGATTTTCAGATCCACTCGGGATGGGGGATCAAGATACTTGCTCATTTCTGGGTGTTGCTATGCTATAGGCTTCAGTTTAAGGGGCATCTTTGTTTCCTATGACCGCAGTGAGTCCAGGCAAGCCCTGATTACTTTCAACCAAATGGAGCACGCGTCAACCTGAGATGAGCGACTGCAGCGCTCCCCATCTCCCAGTGGTGTAACTGGTACTCTTCGCTGGACGACTCACATATACGGAAGTAAAAAATGTAAGCTCTTTTCTGGAAGGGTTTGGCTCAGGCCCATCCCAAGTAACAACTTTCTTTAAACCGTCTCTGTTTTTCTTTACATGTTAACAGTCAAAGTGCTCACCTTCCAGTTTGTGTTTCTCTTAAATCGTTGTATCTTTCCTTGTTTCATTTAACTTGTCTTTCTGTGGCTGGCAAGCCTCATTTCAAGCTCTTCAAATGAGGCAACAGTACCATATCACATGATAACGTGGTGCATGTATCTCAAAATCCTGTCACTGAGATTTTTGTTGCCAGTGAGAGCTTTTTCTCAGGAGACCTTTTTTACACAACATAATTCAATTTCATCAAGTTTGACCGAGAGCCAGTTCTTAAAAGCATAGTGCGGCTTCCTTTGCACAAATTGCAAGCAAACCTGAATTACCTCTGTAGACGACAAGTCAATGGGAAAGTGCAAATACAACTGAAGATGCAAAAGAAAAAAAGTGATCCACGTTAAGATCAGACAACTCAGACTTGAGTCTGCAAAGAAAAAGTTTGGATGAATTCGAAAGAGTTACAAAGAAAATCTTTGATTTAAAATGAAGAAATTAAAAAATTTTAATCTTTAGTTATTCTCAATTTGTTAATGCCTTTTTTTGCTAAGGTTTCGTATTTGATGGTGAATTTCCAGTGTCTTCTAAAACACTCTGATTTTAGAGGCATAGCGTGCAATTTGAAAACATTGCAGTTTCTCCATTTAAATCCATGAAGAAGATCAATTGCATTGGGTGTTCTGTGAACATCTTCGACTCTCGACTTCATAATTACGTTTAAGGTGATTCTTCAGTGTCTAGTGTCGATTTCTGCCACCAGAGCGCTACCGTTCATTTAATTTCAAATTACAGGCTGAAAGTAATTTATATTTAAGAGAACGGAAAGTCAGTTACTAGATAATCATCTGAAAAACCTCTCTGCAAAATACCTCCTCAATAACTTCAAAAATAAGGCTGGAAGTACCGAAAAATGAAATATCGCATTTCGATACAAAAATCGATTTGCGATATTCCATTTTTTGGTACTTTCAGCCGAATCTTTGAAGTTATTGCCAACATATTTTGCAGAAACGTTCTTCAGATGATTATCTAATAACTGATTTTTTCTGTTTTCTCGAATATAAATTACTTTTGGTGTGTTATTTGACAAAAATCGGCACTAAACACTAAAGAATCACCTTAATGGTAGAATGCAAAGTTGCAAAATTGCACGCTACATTACTGTTTGATTTAAAACTTAACAGAAGCCATGACATAACATTCTTCTTAGAACCAAATAAAATTGAACCATTTTTTTTTTTTTTTTTTTTTTTTTTTTTTTTTTTGAGTTTTGAGTTAAAGTACCTATAAGTTCTATTTATTTTTCTTCCTTTCCTATTTCTCCTCACATCCACAAACTCGCCTCCTATTGTCCAGAATGTTTTACAACTAGTTCGAAGAGTCGACAAAAGCCAATACTCAACTTTTTCTGCTTTTATTGAGTCATGTTGCAAGAATTGAGTATCGTACGGTACAGTTTGAAATTTCAGGAAAATGGCGATGTCTCAACAATTTTTTCTTGAATCATTCATCAAATGCGAGAGCTGAATTACTTCAGTACTGAGTCAATTGATAAGTTATTTCAAAATAAATTCCAAGACTAGAAATACAAAAACCTCACAGAGGCAACAGTGAAAAATTAGCAAAAAGAAATCTTCCCTGCCAACCCTAGAGAATATAGATTGAACTCCTGCGATCAAATAAATCACAGTGCCTGAGGATAGTCCCCTTTAAAACAATCAGTAACAAAAGATTTACAAAATCAACACTTGCAAGTGCTTGAAGTGAAAAATTATTGTAACCCTTATTTTGGGAGACAAATATTTACATTTGATATACATATATATATAAAAAAGTAACAATTCACAATTGTAATGGAAAGGCCAACCTTCAAAGTTGCCAAAAAGAGCCCCAGACCCTACAATAGAGACTGTTTTAGTGATGCCGTTATGATCAAAATTGGATTCAAACAAATGCGAAATGCCCCATCTTGCTCAATGTTGTAAAGTTACCTCTAAGAATTAGACCCAAATTTTCAAATGCAAATTCATATTAATAAAACAACCAGCTTTCTCATATTTCACTCTGAAATTGGATTTTATGCACCAGAAAATATCATTTCACCTCAACTTATTTGTTGAAAGATTGTGAGAACCCTTTCATGTGCCCATTTAGGGGTTTGAGTTTTTTTGAGATTTTATCAAATCTTTCAAAAGAAGACAATTCTCTAAGAACTTTGATAGGTCACTCAACGTTTTACAAAATTTCCCTTTAAATTCCATTGATACCCATGTTAAATTAACCACTATCCCTGAAAAGGTTAATTGCAATGATATCCAAAAAAAATTCCAATGTTTTTTCCTTGTCTCAATCACGGTCACACACACTCCTTGTCAAGTTCTCAATAAAGTTTAAGGAGCTAGGAATCCAAGGGTGGAATAAAATTTAAGAGAACTGGTTGTTCTCTAATAGGAATTTGCACTTGACAATTTAGATTGAATTACTTACAGGAAACTGCATGAGAGCAAGGGAGACAGAACATGATTTTTTTTTTAATCCAATTATTTTTGTAAAGTCACACTTAAGATGATTCCAGGGTCGATTAGTTCCAACCGTGGACACCACGTTGCTCTGCTCAAAAAGTCAACAGTTTTTGGCTAAAATTGACGAATTCACGCCAATAAATACAAATTTGAGGAACGTCAGCACCTGCAAGCATACTTTGGGAAGATACTCTAAAAGTTTCAAGCTGAAACACTCAAAAATAAAGCCAGAAATGATGAAATACAAAAATTCCCTCAAAAAAGCCTCAATGAGTGCGAGTGAGTTAGATAGACGTATTATCATTTACACTCACTCTCACTCACTAAGTTTATGGTAACATGATTTTCATTATTTACGACTTAAATTCTAAACCAATTTTTCTCATTTTGTGCTAAAAAAATCCATAAATATTTTTGCGTTGGATTTTGCGTTTCTTCTTTGGTTTCAATTTAAAATGCCAAAAACACGACTTTTCCCAAAAGCAACTAGAGGCGCTATCTATCGGATAGAAATCTAGAAAATGTATGCCTGGAATCACTTTAAATGGTCCGTGTAGACTAAAATTGAAGCTGTAGGGTGACACCCAACACCTACTAAAGTGACAACAACAAAAAAAGTAACAAATTAAATATCTAAAAAAAAAAAAAAAAAAAACCAAACCAAAGGAGGCTTAGCATATTTTGATGGTCAAATTTTGATTATTGCGAGAAGGCTACACCATTGGGGAACAAAAGTGCCCAAGAGCAGTGTCATTGCATTTTGGGCAATTTTCGTACTCGTCAGAATGATAATAGCTCAGTGACCGTGTGGAAAATCCTGGCACAACTTTTCAGAAGTGTTTCTGCGTATCGTCAGAATGGTTGATGATGTGTCAGGTATACATAGCTCTCACCCGCTCATCGATGGATATTTTGCGGCTTTTCCAAACAAACTCACAAACAGCGATGACACAGGCTATCCCCATCCCTCCGAGCAGTACAACAAAAACACCACCAACATTAGCTAGTCCTAGTTCATTTGCAGCGCTGCTACTCTTTGAGGTATCATCCTGTAGAACAAACGTAGGTACAGAGAAATTATTAATTGTTGAAAACTACGAGTACATTACCCAAAAGAGGAAAAAATTGTTAAAAATATTTTATGCGCTTTAAAAAAATAGTCTGGTGTATGCGAGAGATTTCAACTCGGGTTAACGCATAAACACCCATGTATTTGAACTCAAGTTAAAAGGGTTTCTTTCTTCTTTTTCTCTGGGTACGTTTAAATTTTAGACAAAAATGGCGGTGGTGCTTGGTGTGGTAAGGACAAGTACGGCCGCATAAGACACGTGTTTAATCTAGCTCAGTTTGGTGACATCAATGCCTAGTCAATTTGGTATAGAGAGTTGTTAACTAGTCAAATGGGTATAGAGAGAGAAGAAAGAGTTCCTGGATCGACTAGTGGTGTGACATAGTGAATGACATTGTGGACACCACTGTATTCCCATGGCCGAGTCTATTGTTCGAAACTGGAGTTGGATCACTTAACTGAGTACCAAATACACGATCTAAAAAAGGAGCATTCTAGAATTCATCAGACAAGGGAGTTGAAGAAATTCAGATTATGTAACCAAAGATTAACAATTCCTACATCATTTCTTACCAGAATAATGAAGATTTAGTCAAATATGCAGACGTTATGAAGTAGCCGGTATACATCGGTCCTTAGAAGGCACGTATTTGACTAAATCTTCATCATTTTGGTATGAACCGTTGTAAAAACGGTTGATTTATCACAATTAAAATTAAAATTTACCTTCAATTCTGTAAATAATCTTTGTTTCACCAGCCCCCTGTTCTGATAAGTTCTAAAACATTCCAAAATTCAACCTTCTTATGTATTATAGGAAAATCTTAATAAAAGATTGATAAAACGCTATTCACTGCCAAGCCGTTGTTCATGGTTTATCCGACCGGAAAACTCAGATCAACTTCATAAACCGGGAAAGGTATGCACATAAAATTGTGCAGCCACAAGTTTGTTTGTCACTAGTACATAATCAGCAAAAAATTACACGTAATGAACGCGGTGCCGTAAAACAGGGTAAATAGGAACATATTCAGGGAATTTCAGTGAGATAAAAACGAAAATTCCCTAACAACGTTCCTATTCACCCCGCAGTTCCTCTTCACTTCGTTTAACAGTGCACTTGTTAAGATTCTTGATGATCGTTGAAGACTTATAGTGTCTAGGTGAAAGTCCAAAAGGTAGCCAGATGAGAATTTGTTACAATTGCTACCAGTGGTTTCACTATCTATTCCACACTAGTGGTGCGATATTTATTACCTAGCTCATATCATTAGTTCCCCATTAGTCTTCAAACATGAGAAATTGGGGGTTTCAGATGATTCCAAGATCGATCAGTTCCAAATATTGGCACCGTGTCGCACTGCTCAAAAAGGCAACAGTTTTTGGTTAAAATTGATGAACACATGTAGTTATAAACACAAAATTGAGGATTGTCGGCACTTGCGAGCAAATTACAGGAAGATTCCTTGAAATTTTCAAGCTGAAGAAAGTAAAATAAAGCCGGGATATTGGAAGAAAGAAAACTCTCATAAGCCCCGATAAGTACAAGGGAAGCAGACGGATATAGTCTCACTTGCACTTACTTGTACTCGCTAAGCTTATGGAAAAATTCCCTTCAAAAATATCACTGCTTTAATTCTCAACTAATTTTTTCACTATGGGCTCTAAAAAATCCTTAAAAAAAATTACTCAAGTGCCAATGATCCTGAATTTTGCATAGTTTCTTTGTTTTCAACTTAAAATGCACAAGACGCGACATTCCCAAAAAAACGCTGTCCATCGGATTGAATACTGGAAAAGTTCCGCCTGGAATCACCTTAATAGGGATTATTTCGTTGATCACCACATTATCATTACGCTTGACAACTTAGCCCAAAAAGAGTTACTTTTGTTACCCGACAAGAACCGCCTCCTCGTTTCTCCTTCCACCACTTTGTCTTCAAAATATGGAGTCTTCCTTCTTCTTGCAGTTTCAGAACAGTACCACTAATTGCTGTTCGGTATGGTGAGTCTGAGGAAAAAAATGTTTCAATTAAGCTACCTGAAGCGATATTTCATGATATTTTTTCGAAAATTAAACAAGAATATGCTTGATTATTATTAAGGGTGTGCAAATCGACGCATTTCGAATCCAAGTCAGAGAATTCTTTGTTCATTTCAAATTGAATGTTTTTTTTTTTTTTCCAAGCGGAAGACTGGTGGTTCTGCCGATCGGTGCAATGCAAGCAGCGGCATGCGGGTTATCTACCCTCTGATTTACAGCCATTTTATGCCAAGTCACATACGCAGAGACAGATGGAAAATTGGGGAAAATAGCGAAGACCCAAACTGACTGAGTTCAATCTTCAATTGGACCGCTATCTGCAGAAGGGATCCAACGTTTCTGTGTCAGTAGAAAGGAACCAACTGCTGTGGGTTTCCTATGTACAAGCAGAGCCATTAGTCCTGCGTCGATGATTCGACGCAACCCGCACTACACACAGCCCGAACCTCGTTCGGTCTTGAGAGAACAAAAGAAAAGAAAGATAAGAGAGTGTTAAGTGTACGTGTAATGTGGGTTGCGTCGAATCGTCGACGCAGGACTTATGGTTCTGCTTGTACAGTGAAAGTTCGTTGTGTGGAACCTCCGTCCTGCCAAAAAAAAAAATTCAACTTAGCCAAAGTTCCACTTAGGAAATTGCGGTCAGAGTACGGGAGGTTTCACAGTGCTGAAAAAAAATTTCACTTAGCGAGAAAGTTTATTTAGAGGATGTTCCACACAACGAATTTTCATTGAATTTGGTTCCCTTCTGCTGACATGGAAAAGTTGGTTACCTTCTTCAGAAAGCCGTCCAATTTGTAATTATAGGTACTGTGACTTTCAAAAGAAAGTACCATCGAAATTGTTCTTGATGAATTTTTCTTTTAATTTTCCATCGTTTTAAAATTTTTGAGGCATGTCACAAGTGGTAATAGTGTGAGACTTTGAAATACCTGAAAACTGTAAAAATTTGCAGATTGGTCGAGAAATAAAATAATGAAAATTTCTATCAGTATACTTTCTTTTGAAAGCCACAGTACATAGGTACTTCAAACTATCAAAACCATCAAAAATAGAAATGCACTAATCCAACGGCCCAAATACTTTATTTTTTCTCCTTACAAACGTTGTATCTTCTCAAAAGTAAGTACATACAATCGTTGACCCCATCCATACCACGTTCGAGTATAATTGTTTACATAACTAGATCTGCCTCTCACAATTTCAGCTTTTCATCCATAATAATTGCGGCTCCAAATTGTTAATATTTAAAAGCTAAAGCCTGGTTTCTAATGAGACGCAAGGCCTTTCACACTGTGGCGTTGCGTTCCTTGCGTTTAGTAGCTTTGCGACAAAGGACAAAAAGTCATTCCCAATGAACGCAAGCATTGACCAGTCAGCATCAAGGATTTTGAAGGATGCGCGTCGAACCCTCAAAATGGAGTCGGTTTGTTTACATTTTATAATTTTTGACTGCGCTAGTGAGGTTAAGTTAGTTTTGACATACAACTGGGCGTTTTCTTGCTTTTACTTTGCATGTTTTATTTTTGTGTTGTCTCAAAAGTTAATACTCAGTAACACCAGCAAGATTCACAAGTCACAGAGGCGGATTCTGCCGAGTGCATTATTTCTTCTTCTTCAATTGTTACATTCTTTGATTCGAGACTCATCAACAGTTCACCTGACAAGCAGCAGCCAGCAAAATCGGTCAGCTGCTCCGTGCAGCAACGCAAGAGTTGAGAAATATTCAACTCGGTCGCGTAGTTGCTTTCTGACGCATAGGTTTTGCGTGGCATTTGTTCGCGTGTATTTCAACTTTGTAGCATTGCGTCGCTTTGTGGCTCATTGGAAACCAAGCTTAATGCTTTCTCGAGCGCCTTCAATCAATTGTGTAAGCAAAATCAGCAACGTGTAGTAGGGATATTTAACTACCCACTTAATTCAAGCGAGTGAACATTGATCCGTCTTCATAGCCTGGTCGTAAAAGAGTTAGGTGTTTCCTTAATAATTCTTTTTAATTTAATTTTTTTTATCGAGGGAAAAAACAAATTTACAAAATACAAGCCAAAAAATTAAGTAGTCATGGAATAATGTTGTTTCCAAGCTCTTGAATTATTATGATTAATCAAACGATGAAAGCAAAAAGACAAAACCTAATGATGATGAACTCACTTGGTGGCATGGCAAGCCCATATCCTTTTGAATCAAGTAAACCTCCAACTTGCGTCAAATCACAATTTCTCTCAATTACATATTCGATTGAAGTTGATTCCATAAGAAAAGCGTAGTTTCCTTTTCCTCGAACAACTCTTTCGACGCCTTCGACATTGGAAGCAGTGAAAACACTAGGGCGCTGCGACTCCATGAAAGACCACATGCGTTGGTATGTTGTGAAATTTGAGTCCTGAATCAATGAACAAATAAAAGGCATGAAAAGTCTACATAATATTCCAAACTAAAAGAATAGAACTAAAAGCGCTCTTTGGAAGACAGGCGTCCTTTAGTTAGGAGATAGTTAAGACGGAGATTTTTAGGAAAAATATTCATGTAAAAGCTCAAATGAAAAAGAGAGGATTTGAGCAAAGTCAGAAACAATGTGCATGACTCAGAAATCCTGGTTAATTAGTGATATCTTGCGAACTATGGAGAATTTTTTAAAGCAGCTTATACTTAAAAGATTCGGTACACCATCAGGGGACACCATTTCTTGCAGTAAATTCTATATTTTCCAAGTCCCCAAAAAAAATTCTTCTGGTGGATTCATAATTTTTCAGAAACTGATATGCGCATGGCTCATAAATGATCTTGAAAATATCGATACAAAAATCTGCTAGCTTGAAGAAGGAATTATTCATGAAATGAAAATTTGCCAACTGGGACACATTTGACTTAAAGGCACTAAAAGAAATATTTTGTGAATTTTACCCGGAAAAATGCTGCTGTTGAGCCTCCTCGAAGAGCTCCATACTTGATTTTAGTTTGTTTCGCTAGATCTTCGGCACTCTCGATCGGCGAATCCATTCTTTCAACCGTTAGAAATGCAGCTAAGTTAGCAGTATAAGACGAGATCATGATTAAGGTGAAAAACCACCACATACCGGCAACCATCCGAGTTGAAACAGCTCTAAAATTAGAAAAAGTCATGCATTAGGCATACATTGATTTTCAACAGCTTTCGGTTTGTTAAAAAGATGGAGAGAAAAAGTTACAAAAAATTTAAACTATAGAACAGTAAGAAAACAAAGCAGCTATTTATGAATTCAACTGACTGTAAATGGATATTTTGAGCTCAGTCAAAGTTAAGTTTAAGCTGTTTTGAGAAATAAAGAAGCTGTTTTGTGAAGCTATGATGCTTAAATATTAAATAATTTTTTAAGATAAAATAGCAATTGCAAAAGTTTTGATACAATATTTATGAATAAACATTGATTGGCAACATTGAATGATCGATCGTATCGTAATGCCATTGAATCATTGATCGAGTATGTGTTGTTATAATTGGTGATGCCATTCCGATAGAAACCCTTCCATCTCTGCGGAAATTCACCAATATGACCCCTGAGCTATCGTGCACACAATCACACATCATAGGCATCGAAGGGTTTCTATTGAAATGGAACCTATGGTAATGACACCACCAATAAAAATAATCAGCACTCGATATCAACTCGATACCATTACAATACGATCCTTCATAATCAGCTTGCAGAATGAATTTCAATTTGATAGAAGTACAGTCGGGAACTCAAAGAATGTCAGACGACTCCTTGAGGTAGGCCACCTGCAATGCTTAAATTCATTGGGATAAATATTTCGGGTGGCCTACTTCAAGGAGATGCCTGACATTCTTTTTATCCCCGACTGTATATCTGGAAGAAATATAAACAAGAAAAAAGCACAGAAAATATAAAATGAAAAGAAAAATGACTTAACCGAAATGCACTAATAGAACACTGAGCAATGAATAAATAAGCTATTAATACAGCTAACAACACTGGAAGCAACTGAAAAAGAGGGAGTGTGTCCAATTATTTTCTATAGGAGCCAAAGAATTCAAATGAGTGACACAAGGGTTGGATGCAGTAAAAGCACTTCAAAAAGGCCTTGATTTCTTGATTCGTTTAATAGTTTCTACAATTTTAGTCAGTGTTGCGTCTCCTATGAACTATAGTAAGATAGTAAAGCTATAAAGAAACCGCAAATGTTGAGATTAAAAATAAATGTGCTGAAAACATGTAATGGGGCTTTTGCAAACTTTTGCTATGAGCAAATAAATAATACAATCTGATGTAAAAACCAGCGAAAATCACAAAAATCACACTAAGACAGTCAACAGATCAGTAACAAACTCACATAACTGCTATCACTTCAAGATCGTAATGGCGGTTCAATACAGGTATCATGGGAGACTCCTGTCTATTATGTCACTTTCTCTACGGAAACACAGAGATATGTCTCAATATAGATAGGGATCTCCCGTGATACCTGCGTCTCTTCGCCATGAAGCCTGATTCTGAGAGTGAATTTCATGATTTTTTAGTGTACTCATTCTCATTTTTACAGGTTTTTATGCAAGAATCAACTATTCAATCACCTGCAGCAAAAGTTTGCAAGAGCCCAATTGTGTTAATTTAATATTCATACCAAGTACCAACTCATCAATAATATAGGTAGGTATCCAATTAGAACACTGAAATTTGGAAAATACATGGAGCTTTTAAGTTTAGCTTTGTTTATAATGATTTGACCAGAAAGTTTAAAAGAAAACCAACAAGTTTAAACTAAAAAAAGAGCCTTTGTTTAGAAATATTCACCTTTCTGCAAGAGATTAACAAATGTTTTGAGCCATAGACTTCAAAATTAAAATTGAGGCAAGATAATGCAGCAACTTTCTTGTGACTTTTGGTGTTAGAGAGAAATTAATAAGTATTTCGTGTACTTTTGGCATTCTTTGGATTAGGTTACAGAGCCATGCAACTCAGTTTCTCTCATCATAGAGTTTAGTACCTATTACGATGTAATGAAATAATCTGTTGAAGCAAGTTAAATAAATTTTATAAAAGATGGCCAGTGTATAGATATTTTGGACTTCTTACAGTCACCAATTTCTTTTTAAAGAAAATTCAAACCCTCCCGTTTTGGACTAGGAGAGTTTATTCATATTTTTTTATTCTGTGATAATCATTGATGGAGAATACAATACCTGTACACAAATAAGTGGTCGCACTGTGGAGTGTTTGACCGAAAAAGCTGGCCAAACTTATTTAACAGTTGCAGAATGATTGCACAAAAGACTGTCCCATTTTCTATGAAGAATGGCCCAATAACTGATTTTAGTTTTTTCAGGGATGAAAGAACTAAGTATGTCTTTTGTTATGGTTTCACTTCAATTTAGTCCGGCATTTTTTGTTGTAAACAATTAGGCAACCAATTAAAAACATCTTCTCTATGATTTTTCGTAATAGAGACCAATATTTTTTTTACTCAAACTAATACCTACACATAGTATTATAACCCAGTTCACTCAATTAAAGAAACTTGTTGGATGGAAAATACAGCAAGTATTTACTATGACTTTCAGAGGAAAGTACCCTAGTCCAAATTCTTATTGTTAAATTTCCCCATTGTTTCCAATAGAAGTTTCAATTTTTTCATGACACAATCTGAAAGAGGCATTCTGATTTGCCTCCGAGCACTTGGAAGCTGCAAAATCGTTTAAAGGTTTCTGAGATTTAAAAGAGTAAAAATTTTGACCGGGAACTTTCTTTTGATAGTCTTACCAAGCCCTAAACTGCTTTATGCGCCCATAATAGAAAAAGAGATCATGAGTTAAAGTCCAAAACATTCAAGTGTATGTACGCTGTTCCTGATTACTTAACTCACTCAAACATATATAACGTGCTTCGGCTCATGTACTAATGTAACAGAGTCATGCAGTATCTTATCCGATTTTGCGCAAGTTTAATTTCCTCAGTTTTCGCCAGCTTCCGGGTAAAATACTCCATAGTGGCTCAGTGCGAGAATAAAATATGCATGCAACAATGGCCAATGATTGAAGCTCACTTATTGTTCTGTGTGAGACTCTTTATGACCTCAAAGGAGGCCGAGATGGACCCATGGTTGAAGCCAGTTTGAAAACCATTTCTCTCTTTTTAATATATTTTTGAAGCAAAAATGTATTCTAATGCTTGCTGATGCTTACAAAAATGCTTCAAATAAAGATGATTATTACTCGTTCTAAAAAACAAGTTGATATGGGTACCTTCGGGTACATTTTGCACGCCAACAGCATATACTCTAAAAGTTTGTCTAGTACTTATCACTTAGTTTTTCAAATTGTTTGAGCACAATGCTAAAACCTCAGAATGTGTGCAGTTTTGAAGATTAAGATGATTCCAGGGTTAATTAGTTCCAAACATTGACACCACATCAAGCTGCTCAAAAAGTCAACAGTTTTTGTCTAAAATGAGGCTGTTGCACACTTTTGCTATAAGCGATTTAATAGTAAATTCTGGTGTAGAAACCTCAAAAAATAACGATGGCAGCACTAAAAACTTCCGGAATTCACTCCTAGATTTAATAAATGCCTTTTCTGCGCGAGCATAATGGTGGCTGAGTGCAGTAATAATGGGAGATTCCAATCTTAATTTCGTCACTCTCTCTATGCTCACAAGGATGATTCAGAGTAATTAGTCATCACAGTTATGACCCACATCCAATGAATGGTACTGTGAAACCTAGTGACACCGGTGTCACATGAAAGTCGTCTCTTATTGGTCACTTCTTGATGGAGTTACAGTATTGTTTGATGGGAATCTCCCATTGTTACTGCCCTCAGCCACCATTACGCTCGCGCAAATAAAAGTGTTTATTGAGTTTAGGAGTGGATTTCAGAAGTATTTAGTGCTGCCATTATTATTTTTGGAGGTTTTTACACCAAAATAGACAGTTAAATCCCTTAGGGCAATAGTGTGCAACAGCCATTGAAGAATAAACGTAAAAACCACAATTTTGAGGATCATCGGCACTTGTGAGCAAACTACAGGAAGATTCTCTGTAATTTCCTAGCTGAAACACTCAAAACTAAAGCCGGGATATTGGAAATTAGAATACTCTTACAAGCCCCGATGAGTGTAAGTGAGACAGATGGATACAGTCTTGCACTCACTTAGCTCATAGCAAAATTCTCTTCCGAACATCTTTATCTCTCAACCAATATTGTTAATTTTGGGCTTAAAAATCCATGAAAGAACTACCTACGCAAGTGTTGATAATCTTGGAATCAGCAATATTTGTTTGTTTTCAATTTAACCCTTTCAATACCATGCCCGAGTATTTGCGTTTCTGTGACTAGATCTGCCTCACACAAATTCAATTTTGTGTTCACAAAAATTGCGACTCTAAATTGATCACATATCTAACACCTTGAAATAATAATGTTTCTTCAAGTGCCTTCAATAATTTGCGTGTGAAAAATCAGGAATCAGGTGTAGGAATACATATTTGACTACCTGCTTAATGTAAGCAAAATGCGAGATGTAAGATTAGTATCCGTAGACAGGTCGTAAAAGGGTTAAATAAATGTCAAAAACACGACAATTCCAAAAAGAGACTAGTGGTGCTATCCATCGGATTGAAATCTGGAAAAGTTTCGCCTGGAATCATCTTAATAACACAAACTAATATTTTATGAATTGAGGTTGTCCTAGATAAATGTATTTCAAGATCACAAGTACACACTTACTTTGGTGCAATATCAGATCCCTGTTGCATCAAAGATCCTATGGTAAACCACAACGAGTTCAGAAGAGAAAACTGATTCTCAAGGACATCAGGCTCATCTCGACAAGGGTGAGGATTGTCCCACTCATATGGACTGAACCTGAGGTTGAGACATGCAAACACAAGAAAAAGCAAACTACGCTCAACATGACTACTCAACAAATGCATACGAAACAAACAATGATTCAGTAAAACGCAAGATTAAAAAAAAACAAGTCTTGATGCATCAAGTTCAAAACCAGACACAAAGTTTTGTCCTGCAATTATAGCCCACAAAATCATCGACTGTGTTGATAACAATATTTGATCTAGAAAACCGAAAAATTGATCTGAAGTGCAAAATTTTCCATCCCTCAGTGACTTGACGAGAAAAATTAACAATGCAAAAAAAAGTTGCCTTTAACACTTTCATACAGCCAGTTTCAATGGTTATTGTTCTATTGAAACATCTTGTAATTCAAAAATCCCTTTCTTGTGGTCTTGTTTCCTACAATAGATTGGACTAATATCCAGTTTGAGAACAAACAAGTGTGTAGCCGGCACCTATTTACCTATGGTGAGGAAATGTGAAAATGACATCAAAAGTTTCTTGCAAACAAAACAATAGAGTAGACATTTTAAAGCCCGTTGTATTCGAGCAAAAGAGGACTTTTAAGACCCATTGAGTAAAACAAAAAAGAAATACGAGCTTTGAACATTGAAATAAAAGCAATGGCATTTTCACACGATGCTCCAGAAGAGGATTAGTGTAATGCATGGGAGCATTCTAGAATTCTCTGGAGTATTAGACCACAACAGAAAAGATTGTGATTAGCGATCATTTACAACAAATGTAGTTATACTATAACACAGGATACTATAATCTTTTCTGCACCAGTGCAATACTTTTGAGAATTCTAGAACGTTTCCATGAGAATAGAAAGAAGGAGTTGCAAAATGTATCCAGTAAAGATGCAGCTGCAACAGATAGAATGAAGAAGATAGAAGAACGAATGAAGAGCATCGAATAAAATGAGAGTTCAAAAAAGAATTTAGCTAGAATACCATTTTTTAGGAACGGAAGATCTGAACGAGACAACAGAGATTATTATGTTGAAAAGTGGGATATGCCGGAAAGTCTTCATTCATCATTTTGTCCCCCTCCTCTAAATATGACGGTTCAACCACAGCCAGACTGCTGTGCTGCGGAAGAACGCCGTAAACGCCAAAACTAAAAAAAATCGAGTTGGACGCGGAAATTTGCTATTTTTGGCATGGGCTTTCTCATTCTGAAATCAGAATTCCATTATCTCTATTAATTTCTGAGACATTGAAGAGGTGTCTGCCGTAATTACACCAAAATCAGTACCTTTACACAGGAGAGACGCCATAAGCGCCAGGTAGGGGAGACCGGGGCACCATGGGTCCCGGGGCACCATGGGTCCCGGGGCACCATGGGTTTTCGCTGGTTCAGTGACTTTCAATATAGTTAGGTAGGCACTACCGCTGTCAAGTGACCATTATAAGAGGTTATGTTCACCCATCCTGTTTGTTATGATTAAACTTCATATCAAAGGTGAAAAAACGGGATTGAAAATTTCAGAAGGAAAAAATCTACTTATTTTGATGCGACAATTTTTTTTTTTCAAGTGTCGGACTACTCTTCAGGCAACTCCAGTCAAACATTTTTTTCATCCTTACACTCGTAAGGAATTTCCCTCAAAAGAGGGAACAGTTATCTCAATTATTTATAGGTTAGATTTTGCCTTTATCTTGTGAACCCCTATCGGGGCACCATGAGTCCTTTCAATCGGGGGTACCATGGGTCTTCAAATACTCCAATACTTTAATGATAACAAACTTAGTTATCTATTTTCTCTTTCTGTTTGTTTTAGGTATGGTTCGTAACTATAAAAGAAAGTCCCAAAAGGGGCTTTATGACCCTAAAAAATTAAAAAAAAAAAATATTTTTGACTGATTCTTTAACAATTTTTCTTGCGAACCAATTTTAGTGCAATTTTGTTCCAAAATTATTTAGCTATTTTTTTTTTTATGTTAAATACTTTAAGATTAACTTCTTTATAGAAAATACAACTTTGGTTGTTTTTTTGGTGAAATTCTTGTTGTTTTTTTAATCGATTTCAGTATTCTTTTTCTGGACCCATGGTGCCCCAAGTCCGAACCCATGGTGCCCCGGCCCGGGGCACCATGGGTTTTTTTTTTTTTTTTTTTAATTTTTTTTTTTTGAGCAGACATGTTAAAATTTTTCAAAAACCATCATAGATTATGAAAGTATACAGGGTAGTCTCTTTGTAAAAAAAAAATGGTTGATGGCATGCAATGCTTTCTATGCTTTTTTTAGCTTCAAATAAAAAGGGCCCATGGTGCCCCGGTCTCCCCTACACAATGATCTCCAGCCGAGCCGAGAGAAGATGCTGAGGTTCTACCTGTGTATCGGGCGCTTCCTCAGCAACCCTTTACGCAACAATGCATGCCCTGCCAGACAGGAAGAAAGCTGTATGTCCATCTTGTCCACGGACCTTCTTTTGATCTTTTGTTATTTGGAGCAAACATATTTGACTTGGCACCCTTTTACAACAATCAAAAATCAAATGAAGGTACATAGAATCAATTTATTCACAAAAACGTACCAAAATCGAAACCGGTTTGGAGAACCATGCATTTAACTTTGAATGCGTTTTACTCGATTTCATGTGCAGTGGAGATACGGCGTTCTATCTTAGCACGGCAGCATAGGTATGGTATGAAGACACAGTAAGTCACATTCAATTAGTAGTCCACGTTTTTGGGATTTTAATTTGACTTCATAGACTTTGTTTCTCCTTGACATTAGGCTTCACAGTAAAAGGCTTGGAAATATGATGCCAAGTTACAAGTCAAGGACTCGATTCGTGACCTTTTTTCAGCAGCTGGAACCTAAGTCATATCACCTGAGTAACTGGCTAGTAATTTAAGCTTGTTGTTTGATCAGTTCCTCCGCAAAATTCTTTGCAAGTGGATAGTCACCTACCCAAAACTGAAAAAAAGCACTAAATGTTGATGAAAACTGACAGTTTTTGGAAGAATCTGGTTATGTATAAAATATGAACCAACTTTCAATTTTGCTTCCCCCTGAGCACCTATAATGTTTGCAAAACTTTTCACGGACACGTTTTTGAGAGCACGACATAAAAATTTGATTGCACCAAGCGATCCATCCAGACTTCACTCAACCAATCAGATTGACTGCAAAACCAACCAGATCATTCAAGATGATGAATGAATAGTCCAACTCTTGTGAGGGCTTTAAAAAGGTGTAAAATGGCGCAAAAACTTATTTCCCCCGACAAAAACACAGAGAAGTGGCAGTCATCAAGCTCATAGCTAATTCTCATGAACACTTTCAGACAATCTATCAGGTGTACGCAACTACCATGGCAAACTTAAAAATTTAGCAGGAGACAAAAACCACCAAAAATTAAATCACTGATGTGACACCAAGCTAACCAAAGATTGGTTCACCTCAAACTTTAGTTACTCTATTTTTAAGACGAAAAAATAGATCAGACCAGAGTAAAAACTTTCAGTCACACAATACACAGTTGAAAAAAATGCCTAATCTCAGAGAGACAAATTTCAAGGAAAAATAAGGGTACATCTACTCTATGTCCACAAGAAGATGTCTTCAAGAAAATATTAAGTAAGGTAAACACCCCAGAAGCTGACACCCCTGAAATTTGCACCAGTAACAGACACCTATTCTTCACAGTGTGAAAGGTATTTATCACTTAAGTGGCAATTTTGGTGTTTTGCATATTTTTTCCGAATGTTTCACACTTGAGGTCTCAGAGAAAACCACCCAAAACACCAGTATTGCCACCAAACAAATACTTTTCACATTGTAAAAAATGGGTGCCAGGTACTGGTGCAAATTTTAGGGGTGCCGGCTACTGGGGTGTTTATTTGAAGTAAGTACATTACGGATTAGGAAAATGTACTAAATATGATCCTCAAAACTCCAAAACCTCCCAAGTTAAAGGAGCACAGAACTCAAGGTTTTTTGAAATTTCTTTAAAAAAGAATCGTCAATGCCTTCCTTATATGCCTGTCACCTCAGTCCCGCCAAGTATATTCCTAGCACAAACAACCTACTCATCGATAAATTGACTAAATATAAAAAAAAAACAAGACAAAGTGTTTGTGGAAAATGAAACAAAAAGGCACATACATTTTGACACAAGTGGATGCAGCAAGGTTACTAGAGAGTCCTTACTTGGGTAAAAAGTCGCAACCTTGTTGCATGAGCGAACCTATTGCGAACCACATACAATTGACTAAGGAAAATTGATTCTCCAAACGATCCGAACTTGGATTACATGGGTGAGGATTTTGCCATTCATAAGGTGTAAACCTGAATTCAAGAACATTGATTTTTACAATATTTAGGTAGCAAATTTCTTCAATTTTTAATCTCATGAACGATTTCCATGTTTCCTCACAATGGATACACATTTGGATCTGAGGATGGATTAATTAATTCTAAAATGACCATCATCCTTAATAATTCAAATAATTAAATATCAACAAAAACATCAGGTAGTGATTAAACTAACACTTAATTAACAATATAAATTGGATCAAAATAATGAGGCTATTGCAAGGGTCTGAAATGTTGTATTTTTTGAAAAGAAAATAAAAGTACTTAAAGAGCTGAGAGAAAAGATGCCTTTGGCTTCTGATTAAGTTCCATTGTTCCGGAGATGAGATTTTGGCCCAATATACATTACTTTAAATGGGAATTCCGCGTAGTGACATTACTTCGCACACGATTTTTTGCAACTTTACACCTGTGTATCTCCTGCGTATCGGGACACTTCGGAAAAAACTGAAGGCACCATCATTCTCAGCTCATCAAGTACTATCATTTTCTCTAGAATAGTCCAGGCAATGGGTGATTATTGGAAGAACAAATTCCCAGCAAAGGTTTTTTGGGCTTAATCGCTTCGTCTTGGTGTCAGTAATGACCACCTAAAAGTCCCCATGCCTGGGTGCTGTGCTAAATTCAGGGGAGGGGGGGAAAGAGCCCCAAAATCGATTTTTTCGATATATATCGAAAACTATGCAAGATATCGAAAAAATCGATGCATGTTTTTTGTTTCTGAGGTAATTTCCAACAAAAAAGGTCATTTGTGTTTTAACGCTCTGACGATGTCTAAGCTCTCAAAAACACGATTTAAGTTTTCGGCGATTTTCAGGAAAATTGATACCCCACGGCAACGCTCATTTAACGCAATGTTATTTTTAATGAATTCGATCGCCTTACCGTAGCATTTAGAGTGCTCCGATTTTTATGAAATTTGGTATCCGGGGGTTTTTTAGGTTGCTGATTTCATTTTTGGAGTCCAAATTTCCTTAAAACGTGATTCAGATAAGCTTTTTGAGCTTTTATCTAAAAAACTGTATTTTGTGGTAAAAGCTCAAAAAGCTTATCTGAATCACGTTTTAAGGAAATTTGGACTCCAAAAATGAAATCAGCAACCTAAAAACCCCCGGATACCAAATTTCATAAAAATCGGAGCACTCTAAATGCTACGGTAAGGCGATCGAATTCATTAAAAATAACATTGCGTTAAATGAGCGTTGCCGTGGGGTATCAATTTTCCTGAAAATCGCCGAAAACTTAAATCGTGTTTTTGAGAGCTTAGACATCGTCAGAGCGTAAAAACACAAATGACCTTTTTTGTTGGAAATTACCTCAGAAACAAAAAACATGTATCGATTTTTTCGATATCTTGCATAGTTTTCGATATATATCGAAAAAATCGATTTTGGGGCTCTTTCCCCCCCTCCCCTGAATTTAGCACAGCACCCAGGCATGGGGACTTTTAGGTGGTCATTACTGACACCAAGACGAAGCGATTAAGCCCAAAAAACCTTTGCTGGGAATTTGTTCCGCCATTTTCCGCTTATTGATCCCCATTGCCTGGACTATAAAAAACACAACATTTTTGACCCTTGCAATTGCCCCATTCTTTGATGCTCCACTCACAAAATTCAATTAGTGATGATAGTAAACACATCTTAGATAATTTCTTTTTCATTTTCAAAGGAAAATTTTGCAATTTCACCAAGAGTGCTTCAAAGTCTCAAATACAGAATTAAATCAAAGTCCAAACAGAGCGCTGAAAGATGCAATTGAAGAGTTATTCAGTAAAAGGGCGAATAAAACAGAGGGTGTGCTCGGGTTCAAAAACCCTGATTTCAAAAGGTTATCACATGAGTATTAAGTGTTGGATTGCATTCTCTTCTAAACATCTAACGATGCGACTACATACGTTCTAATTGTTAGATACCCAGTTAAGAAAACCAAATTTTCCTCACCAGAGTTTCCCGTGATAACAATTTGAAATCAGGACTGTTGAGCTCAAGCATACTCTGCTATACTTGCCCTTTCATTGAAAAAATCCTCAATTATTGCTGGTAAAAAAGTAAATTTTTTAACTTTCTTCTAGGTATTATTAATAATCAAGAAAGCTAGTTAATTGACCATTGGTTCAGACCAAGAAAAATAAAAAAACAAAAAATAGATAGCTTGATCAAACAGTGGGTAAGATTGCTTTGCCCAATGAGGCTGTTGCAAACTTTTGCTATAAGCGATTTATTAGTCAATTCTAAGCTTGCGCAAATAAAAGTGTTTCTTGAGTTTATGAGTGGATTTCGGAAGTGTTTAGGGCTGCCATTGTTATTTTTAGAGGTTTTTGCACCAGGATCGACTATTAGATTGATTATAGCGAAAGTGTGCAACAGCCCAATTCTTTGGATCAGCTAATTTACTTACTCCAATTTCATTTCATTAAAAAAAAAAAAAAAAAAAAAAAAAAGAAAGAGAGAAACTAGTTAATTACGAAATGAGGAATTAATTTACGTGCCCAAACTAAGGCTAGTACAATCAATGAATTAATTCACTACCTAGATTTTGGTTTTGGTAGGCAACCTGCGATACTCGTCACAGTGAATTGAAGCATTGCACATGGCCTACCTCCCCCGAAATTTAAGGAGTCAACTGACAATATTCAATTTGCCGACTGTACGATCAAACGCAAAAGTTTTGGCAGCCAAGAATTCAAGATAATCGAATCCTCCTGTAATCAATGTAACCTTCTGCGCTCCTTTCGCATTCTTGATTATGCAAATTCGATATATTCAATATTCAGAGACAAGTTAGAGGGGGAAATACCATTACTAGTAATACAAAAACAAATTATATGCGTTCTTGGGCTAGTGCTCAGTCGTTTAGTAGATAAAATCTAAGGTACACAAATTAAATTTAGTATGAATGGATATCATTAATCGACACTGAAAAAAAGGAACTTGTTCAGCACAATCAGGATGAGCAGTGTGAAAACACCAGTATTTGAACATCTTCAGAGCACAACATGATGTATTTCTGACGAACTGCTGTGTGAACAACCAAAATCGGTTGCACTGAGAACACATTAGCTTACTAGTATATTCATATTGCCCATCCTGATTGTGTCCAGAACACGTTCTATTTTTCAGTGAAGAACGTTCTTATTAATGCAAATACTTTTTTTTTTTTTAAAAAAAAGCAAATATTTTTTTTTAAAAAAAATAAAAAAGGTGAACAGCTGAATCACAACAGCGCAGGACCTCAGCATCCTTAAATAATTGGGGAACAGGTAAAGCTCTCAAACAAAGTGACTTTATAAAAAAAACCGTCTGCTGTTCTCATGTTTTACATCCCCTCGCTCATCAAATCATATTCCAGTCCTACTTAACATCTAAACAAAGATTGAAATCGAAGAACAATTATTTACTGACCTTGCAAGGATAAATAATAACACAGATACGCCTAGATATGCAGTAGCCATATATATCCAGACATCTAGAGATAAAGGAGAGAGGAAAGAGAACAAATTTGGTGGCTGTTTGATAGGTTTCCGATACAAGATACTTATACCTGTAACGTAAAAAAATAAACTGTAGGGAATACCCTACGAACACTTTCTCACATGAAATTTAATCTGGGGGAGACCGAGACCCCCAGACCCCCCTTTGATATTTTTATTCAGATCCAAAGATCCATTTTTGAAATATTTAAATTTTTCCTCTTTTTGACCCATTTTCCCATTGATTTTAATGGAAACCAATTTTCATCCGTAACTAACCTAAAAATTAAAATTTCAAAAAAAAAAAAAAAAAAAAAAAAAGTCTCTCTAGGGAATGTCAAAAACAAGATTTCTGCCAAATTTGGATGCATATGGATCAATTTTACTGTTCAAAAGTTATGCTGGGTTTCACATTTTGATTACAGACAGACAGACAGACACCACAGAAATTTTGTGCATTTACCCCTCCTTACCACATATGGTTAAGAAATATTGAAATGCCATGGATGTATGTTCTTTAGGATAGTATTTGACATGATGAGAGCCAATTATTTTATAATTATCATGATTCATTTAGTCACAGCGGGCAAAGTATCGAAACAAGATACCTTGAAAATATCAGCGCCATCGCAATACTTTCTCAATTTTTCTAATTTCGTTAGAGTGAGAAAGTAAAAAGTATTAAATACAAACATTTTTAAATTCTCTCTTGCATATGTTGAAGGGATAGTTAGGTTGCCGATTACAAGGCTTCTTGTCTCCATGAGCGGATCCAGGAATTTATCTTTCTCTCTCTCTCCTTCCATTTGAATGCATGCGTTAGAAAAGGGCAAAAGTAGAGGCTAAAGTCATGTGATTACCCCCTGCGTTATCCTTTTCTAATACATGTGCTCCAATGGCTTAAGAGAGAGAAAGACAAATTCCTGTATCCTTGTCCCTAAGCTGATAATGATGTAGTGAGTTGTGAAAGCAGAGTGACGAGAGAGAGCGTCCTTCAAATTTTACTGTTATTCATTCCTCTTTGCTCTATCCTGGCAACGTCTCGTAGATCCACCAGACGAGGCAAGTGCTCTATCCCACTCCTTATTTGCGCATGCGCAGAGTCACACCCCCACTACTGGAAGGTCTGAGTCTGTATAAAGCATCAAGGGGTGTATCGGGCCCTTGCTCTGACTGGTGAATTCATTCAAGCTCTGGACTCTGTCTGGTAAAACTGGTAAATCTACGAGATGTTGCCGGGATAAAGCAAAGAGGAATGAATAACAGTAAAATTTGAGAGACGCTCTTTCTCGTCACCGCAGCAAAGTCTGTATCTAGTCTGATGTATGTCAGAAAAGCAATCGTATGCTTTCAGACAAAGATCAATAGTCCAGATAACATAAAAAGTTTCAAGTTTTGTTTGCTGACTGAATCATCCAAATGGAGCTGTCGCAAACTATTGCTACAGGCTTATTAATGGTTGATTAATGGGTAAAACCTTATATAAATGACGATAAGCGCACTAAAAAATCACGAAATCCACTCCCAAACTCATAAAATGCTTTCAAACGCGAGACCATTATGGCGGTGATTACTGCCTTTTACAAGAGGTTTCCATACCTCAATAAGCTCCATCCTCACGAGGTGATCTCGCAACACCACACAGAAGAAGAAGAAGCATACAATTTCCATAAGATTTAGGTGGTAATCACTGCTATTACGGTCTCACATTAGAGAGCATTTTATAAGTTTGGGAGTGGATTTCATGATTTTTTAGGGCCCTTATTGTCATGTTTACAGGGTTTTACCCCATAATCAAGTATTCATAAGCCTATAGCAAAAGTTTGCAACAGCTCCATTGTCAGTAAACGCTGTAATTTTCTCAAAGCAAAGTAGCTCCGCACTAAGTGCAAGGCATTTTTCAAGAACTGCATTTCGTAATTTGTATTTCCACCGCAGCCAGAGTTACTTAGAATACATTGGCCAAAGATAGTTTTCATCCATTTTTTTGCATTTTGTGTACTCTAAGATGGGCATTGCTGCATGTATTAATGTCTTAATGTTTGATTAAGTAAAAAGTGACAGATCAGCTAAGCAGCACTATTAGACTCCTTTTGCTCAGGTTTGATTCATCATTTTTTTTAGGAAAAAAAAAAGGTCACAAAAAGGAGATGATGAAATTACCTAGATTCATAAAAGGCATTGTGAAATCTACAGCTTGCTCTCGATCATATGTTATCGTCAAATCTGCTATGGCAAGATCAGCTCTCTGGAAAAATTAATGGTAAGAAATATGAACATTAAGATCACAAGTGAATGAAAGACTGCTAGAATAAAATCTAAGTCGCTACCTCTCCATGACTGCTGGAGTCAAATTACCAATTTTCAAACTACCATTTAAGTTGGTAACACTGATAGATAAATGAAAGCAAGGAAAAGGAGAATTCCAAGTTATTCTGGTCCCCAGAGTCAGTACTCAAGCACAGAGCACACAGGGAGCGGAGCAACCCCTTCCGTCAGTGCCGTCGCATGCAATCTGTCAGCGCTGCCCTTTGTCCTTTTAAACGATGAATACGATGATTTAAGAATCGTAAAGTTTAGTTCATTTCCTCTCATCTAACAGCAAAAATGTCCTCCTTTTTGTTCTAACAGTTTGGCGGCGAATTCCGCACAGTGGAGCGAGTCAATAGGAGAGGCCAGACATGGCGTTGCAACTTTAAATGCAAATATCTTTTTTAATACGCAACACAGAAGTTTGAAAGTGGTTTTATTGTAGAATTTTCATTAAGAATCGCCTGATGTAGTTAGTTTTTAGACTGTAAAAACATTCAAATTTGCATATTTAATCACATTTTCTATGTCCGACCCTTTCCATTGACTCACTCCTCTGTGCGCCACTCAAATGAATCCATCCCCCTTGATACACTTGCCATGGGCAAGAATTCCATACTCTATTGTAAAAGTGATGCCAAGATGAAAAATCACTGTAGCTAAGTAAAATTGATGATTCTTCTTACCTGATCGAGCAATTCTTTCATCATACCATCCCATTCACCTGTTTGCTTGTTCAGGGAGCCATACCGACCGTCAGGAACCAATTTGACAGAGTAGTTGAAACCCAGAATACGCGCAATATCTGCTATTAAATCAATTCCATAGCCCTCAAATTGATCATTGCCAACTAGTTTTTCACTAGAATCTTTGAGCATGACATAAGGAGAACTCTACAAGACAAAGAAGAAAATGAGGCGATATAAATGCTCAAAGAAAATGAATAAACAGCAAAATTAAAAACTGAGATAAAATGTTTTTAATTTAGTTCTACTCAAAAAAATAAAACCTGATGCAGGGTGCCTTGATAACTTAAGAGAATATTCCCGCATAATCAACAATGTTTCCTTCTATAACACTTTAGGAGACTCGTTTAACTTTCCCGGAAAGCGCAATCGTGGAGGAAAGTGACCAGTCTTGTTCTTTGCTAATCAAACAATCAAACCGTGGGATCTCCGATCCAGAATATTTCCGGAACTCTCCATCAAAATAAGGGCGTTTTTCAGTAAATCTTCCGGCACAAGTGTCAACATTTTTTAAAGGGTATTTTTGCATCCTACGAACAAACTCTAATGGGGCTCTTGCAAACTTTAGCTGCAGGGGATTGTTGAAATAACTGCTGTGTTGACTTTCAAAGCTCGGGATGAATTTCTAGTATTTTCTCTGAGTAATTTCACAATATTTTTTATGAGAAATTACTAACACAAAAAAATCAAAGACATCACCACACATTATGAAACAGTAAATATCTATGAGGAGGTCAAAGAAAATGTACTCACCAGGATAACAGTGACAACAAACGTTTTGTTATGAAGACTTTCAACTATTTGAGTGTATGCTTCACCATAACTCTTTGTGAAATTGACTCCTTCTGACGAATTCCACGATCCAATTTTCGTCAAACCTTCTTTATTCAGTTCAACGATATCCATCATAAAATTAGAACGGAACCCTTGATTGTCAAATTTGATGGTACCAGTTAAACCAGAAATTTCCACCTGCGAAAAGAGCATTGTGAGCAAATCATTGAGTGCATTTTTTTTTTAATTAAAATAAGTGCTTTACTTGGTACCTATATGAGTTGATAGATTGTCTCAATGAATTGACCAGCCTACTGATTAGCTAGTAAAATAGTTAAGTCGAAAATGATAAATCAATTACAGTGGAACCTCGATTAACCGGGCGGATCCAGACCGGACACCATCCGATTACTGAAATATCTGGATGATCAAATTCCGGAGATCGGATGACGGGAAAAATGCTTTCGTAATAAGCAAAAAGTACACTACTAGGGATGTATTAATGAGAACTTGCTCAACTTCTCTAGTATTTCCACTTTCGTTCCAAAATCCAATACTATTCTCTGTCTTTTACCCGACATTTTCAACGTACACAACTTGCGCACTTCAGCACTACACAACTGCTGAGCGAAAACTGAAATATAGATCTAGATAAAGTACGACCAATCGAGACGTGTTTCCCGATCACGGTTCGGTGAAGTTTTCCCTGGTTTCTCTCGTTAGAGTTTTGAAAACCGTTTTTGGACCCCATCCTGATAATCGAGTGTCCGGATAGTCGAGATTCCACTATACAAATATTGATGAATAATAAGTTAAAATCACCGATGCGATTAAAATGTTCAAGTTCTTTCTCTGCAGTAAGTCTTTGCCAACTAATGAAATTCAAGTACCCTTGAGCAGGGAATCATGACCACTTTTCACCATTTGCAAGGTCGGATTCGCAAATGCATTACAGCAGGAAACAGAAAAGTAGATATAAAGCTATTAGATTTATCTACCGTCGAAAAAAAAGTTGCCCTCGCAAGTGCCATTGTTAAATCGCAAGTGGAAAAACAGCCACATCTCTCTCTGAAAGGTTTGAATGATTTCCTCAGACAAGCGGATTATTTAGCCAAGCTGGCAATGGAAATAGATCCACACATGGAGAGGAGCCTCAACTTTCAAATCGAAGTGAAGCAAGGACTAATCCCTTACAAAGAGTTCCAAAAAGATCTTCCCTGACAGTGAACTGCCCTCTATTTGCGATTTCTTAAAAAAAAAAGTCGCAGGTACATCAGTGCTTTCACCTAATCCCTTACTTCCCATGAGTTCAATTCTTCACCAATCAGGAACTCGCCAACCACAAGGTTGCCGCGAACGTAACCCTCGCGATTGGTGAGGACTTACTGTGGCACATATTGCTATTTACTCTTAATATCCGCCAATGCTGTTTCTTTCCATCTAATTTACAAAATTAACATTCCATTTTAGATATTATTTTCATGATTCTGGTTTGAGTGATTATCATTAATCGTTGGAACAAAGAATTTGGGAGCTCTTAGAAAAATTAACAACAAGAATTACTCAAGACTTACAAAAAATTTGGCTTTGTGTAAGTCTTGAAAACAACAATTTTTCTAAATTATGGTATTATTGTTAGAGACAAAAACAATTGAAGACCTTGATTTGAAGAAGGCTTAAAAGAAAATTTATAATTTTGCAGGAAAACGTGTTTGGAAGCTTGAAAATGGTTCTTTGATACTTCACATAGATAGAACCAAATCTTCATTTTATTTATTTCCAACTTTAAAGAATCAAAAAACCACTTTTAAACGCGCAATTTTCAAAAGAGTAAATTTTCTAACATGCCCTTCTCCCAGCAAGGTCTTCAATTGTTTCCTAGAACAGAAAATATTCTTACAATTTTCATGTAATTAATGAGACTGTATCCATGTGGCCATGTGTTCACGGCATCACAGCTAAGTGGTTTGATATCGATACTTTGACTACTGTCAAGGTCATGCAAAGCCTTTGCAAACAGATGCACAGCATCGTACAAAAGTGCAGTCTCAGTCTGTGAAAAAAGAAAAAAAATCTAGATGACAAATCTGTAAGAAGACGGTTCTTAATGTTTGAAAAAGTAATGGTTTTGATCAATTACAAACTATCATAACAATACAAGATGTGACTCAACTCCAATTCAGAGATTGAAATAAAAATTTTCATTTTTTATACAGACATTTGATGGTATTTTCACAACGAGAAGTAACAATTCAACAACGTTTCAAAATCACTTGTCACAGTTTCTTTCCTTCGAGTGGAACCAAGCAGACCAGCTAATGTTCATAGAATTTTTAGAACAAGATTATTGAAGTTACTTTTACAAAATGACAGGGAAAAAATCAAATAAAACCACACCTCCACTTTCCCTGCATCAAAATGTAACAGTAATGCAAGATTTTGAAACATTGAATAGAGATGCACCGCTTAGTAAAAAAACAATGATCATAGTCACGTCCGACAATGAACCCTCTCCAAGCTGAAGGCCCTCAAAGCTTGAAAAAATGTCACGTCACTTTGATATGGCGTGCAAAATTTTCGACCAATCGCGATAAAATTCGGCACTCTCCCCTGATTATAAATGGCGAAATTGTGAGAGGCCTTACAAAAATTAGAAAAACAGTTAAAGGGATTTTCAGGGACCCAAAAACTTTTACGAACAAAATTTTAAGTTGCTGATGATGAGTTAACATTTGTTTGCTTTTCTCTTTTAACTCTCAATACATGGAGATCTTGATTATTTTCTTTTCCTGTTTGAAGGTGCTAGATGAGAATCCCCTGCTTGCATTTCCCTGGAGGACCGCAGCAATTACAAGAGTGGCAGCGTCAATTTTACTTACCTTGATAAATGTTCCATTTTCTTTCTGTAGTCCATTCATCAGGATAGCATTCAAAAAATGAGAGGGAATAGAACTCCATTAGTGTTCGATCTAATTTTAAACAACGCAATCAACTGAATATTAAAGTTTGAATTGAAACGAAAAATATATGCTCACTACAGATATGTGTTTGATTTGAAACGCTTTTGGATTTCATTCAGAATATTTCCTTAATTACTTGCTAACTTTTTTCAGTTTTTAACTCAACTAATTATACCCACGGTTGAAGTTATGTTGATCATACCAGGCGACTGTAATCAAATTATCTCAAGCTTCTTCGGCTTCCACCGGGGGACCTTTTTTACAATTATCTTTTAATGTGATCATATTAAGTTTTCAGAGTCAAAGTATTCCATTCATTTAAACACAAGTGAAAGGTTAGTTTTGAGATTGTTCATCACACACCCAATTGCTCATTTCTTTTTCATGTGTTTAAATGAACATAATCCAACTTCTTTTTCTTGGGAATTTTGAACATTTTTTGGGCCCCATTCAAGCAAGCTAAGCATGATATGATATTTGATAAAAGCATCATTTGATTTCATTCAAATTTCAAAAAATGTTGAAAACTTTGGAGGTTTATGATTATTTCAAATCCTGCTGTCCAGTTTAGCAATTTGTTTACAAAAAAAAACGTTGAATAGTCATTGTGTACTTATTTTAGGATAAGACAAATCAAATGAGTCTGCCAGCTTGGTTTTATGCAATTGAGGACATTCCAAAAGAAGGGCTCAAAGAATAATCAGTGTTCTCCTCCTGATTAAATTGCATTGTGAGTGTATGAATGGAGCTTTTTAGCTGTTGAGCACACCTGTTCTTTTATAAGCCCTTCTTCCAGAAATGTTCTCAATTGGTTTTTTTCCCCTTTCCCTTTCATTTCAGTCTGTCATCAATGACTTTGAACGGAATAAATGAAAGTAAAAAAAATATTTTCACATTTGGTATAATTTTGATATGTGAGAGGAGAGCATTCTTGTGATTTATAAAAATGGAGAAAAGCGGAGAGAATTCCATGAAAAATAGAAAATTGAAGGTTTACCGCATCCTTGAGAATTTGAAGTCTTTCAAGTTTCTCTGGATCTACGAGACGAAATGCTGTTATATTGGTGCCACCATACTTAAATTCCTCTAGGTCGATACAGTGTAAATCCTGGGGGCAAAATAAACAAATGAAGTATAAATGGATGACCAAGAGATGGTGAAAGAAGACGAAGATGCATAAACAATTAATAAAATTATTTTAAGAACTTCTTCAATGAACTGACAAACAGTGAGAAGAAACGTTCAACACAATCACTAGGGATACTCAAAAATAACTGTAATGTCCTTGTTCAATACCTAAAGAAATATTAGACAATAACCTAATAAATGAAGCTGCTATACAAATGCATAAAGTAAAACCCTCAAAAAGAAAAAACCATTGAAATTCAGCGGTTTTGCCTCGGTAAGCAGCCATTTGGTGGGAAACACGCAGGAACAACAACACATTTGATTTGGTCTCATGTTTTATAGAAACCAAGACAAAAAAGAGAACAAAAAGTTGACAGAAGATTGAAGGAGGAATTAAATATTTACTAACACAATAGTCTGATTTTTTCACAGTATCCTGCGCATTTTTTTTACTGGCGAAAATCAAGAATTTTCAAATTGCTCGTGTTTTTTGTAGATAGAGTTTTTCACTTAAATTACTAAAAGAAATTTTACTAGTCTAGTTGTCTGGGAAATGTGATTTGTTAGATGCAATAGCGGTAAAAAATATGATCATGAAAAATATCACAAAAGAAACCGTTTAAAAAAGTCAACGTAATCTCTCCAGAGTTCAAGATAATTTCAGGGCATCTGCAGGCTGATTCTGCTCTTTTGAACGAGACAAGACAAGACGAGATAATGGGAAACAATCAATCCCATTGGTTTAAACGGTGTCACGTGGCGTCGTTTGAATTGTTTGTTTCAGACTGAATGACTCCGCACCATACTGAAACAAATAGAATGACTTCAAATCTGTCATGTGACGCCGTTTAAACCAATGGGATTGATAGGTTCCTGCTTTTTTCTCTTGCCTCATCCAAAAAGGCAGAATCAGCTTGCAGGGCACAGTATTTCATTACAAAGGATGAACAAAAGGATGTAGAAACAGCCGTTAAGTCTCAAGTTCGAATTGAGATACCAAGTGCCTAGTGATTTATCCCATTCTTCATCATTTATGCAAATAAAAATGCAATTATTTCAGAAGGGGAAGGCTATCCCCCCTCTGACGAAGCAGCTCTATTTTTTCCGGAGCCAAGACTGTTTTCTACATTTAATTATTATGAATTGTCCGCATTGATGTTAATACAGGAATCATGGATTCACATGTCGTTTGTTCGCAATTTATTAAAAAATGTACAAAGAATGAATGGAACAAAAAAGTGTATAAAAAAAGGCATTACAAAAGGCTATTTCTCACTTACCAAAGAAGTTAAGAGGTAACTATGATAATCACTCATCATTCCTATTTGTTGCGCTTGTTTTAATATTTGATGTATTTTATCAGTTGAGCAGTCAAGGACAATGTGAGATTCGGCAGAATTTTTTATTTGCTTCAATAAAGGCCTATAAAAATACAATGAGATCGATTTATTAATCACCGGGTGCTGTCAATTGTTGCTGTTTGAGGACATTTGGATTAATCCTTTTTTTTTGTTTTTTTTTCTGCTGTAAAAATGTGCGTAACTACTTTGTTGTGTAGATACTTGTCTCATTAATCTTGTCCAAAAATATACGTCTAATCAAGATCTTCGGCTTCGCTTCCGAATTCCAAGATGACTATCAGTGGATTCAATTTGATCCAAATGACCACTCTTTCATCCATCATCCATCCACTTCAGGCCAAGTATTCTAGTCCGAAATTATTTAGGAATTAATTTAGGTACAGCTTTTATTTACTAATTTGTCAATGGCAACTGTACAGAACAGCCTCTACCTTCATTCTTTTCTAGCACAACTCTTGTCTTGTCTACCATCTTGGGCCAATGAGGCAATAGAAAAGTTTAACAAGAACTATGAAAACCTATGAGTACTGTCTGTCATTTGCATAAATAAAAAAATTGAACTGAATTTTGCAGAAAGGAATCGGCTGATATCGATGTTGTCATTTTTTTAAGCTCACACATACAAGAAAAAAATAAATCTCCATGCATCGGTACATCACAACATACAAAAAATTTCCAAGAAATTCTATGAAGGATTGAGATGAACATCATATATGTGTCATCTAATTTTAACGGTTAGCGAGAAAGTGAACAGAATAATAAAGAGCTTCTCACCTGAAATCGTTTCCTTCACCTAACTGTCTGACAGTGATGGGAAATTCAGACGGTCCATGTGCTTTCAGCAGTTCCTGGAGCCGAACCAGCCCCTCATTATTTTCATAAATTATTGTGAAAGACTTCCATCCCCAAGCACGAACGAGATCAACGTAAGCCTACACAGAAGAAATTAATGAGTTGTATTTTCATCCGAATAACACAATTAAAATATGTAGACTCACTCAAGTCAAAGAATAAATACATTGTGTTTATTCTATGCCATCTATGCTCAAGTCAAGGTCAAGATAGTCAAGATGTATGAATTAGTATGAATAAAGGAGGGGCACCAAAGACTTCTAATCCTATGATTCCTACCAAAGACTTCTAATAATACTATCGTATTAGATAGTATTAGAAGTCTTTGATTCCTACGGTGTTGGAAGTCTTTGGTGGGTAGGTGCTCGCCGGAAATCTGGGGTCTCTCGCCTGCCGAAACGAAAACAAACCGTGGGCCAGTCCGACCAGTGTATGTGTTTATGTGTGCACTGGCAATTGAAGGGGCTCAACAAAATTAGTGCCATATCTGGACTTTGGAGAATAAGAAATCTTTGGTTGAAACTCAATGCTGAATGGTTGTTCTCAATCGAAACAAAAGCCTTAAGTACGCCTAAAAATGACGGGACGTATAATAATGGTGCCAGCCTGTGATTGGTTGGCGTGTAGGTAGGTACCCACACACACGTTCAAAGACAAGGGGCGTGCCGAGGGGGGGGGGTACCCTTGCCCCGGGCGGCACTCTCCGGGGGCGGCAAAATCAGTGTGTAACTAGCAAAAAAAAAAAGAAAGAAAAAAAAAAGAGGTCATCAACTTTATAATTTTGTTCGCGGAGGGCGGCAAGATCGCATTCTTGCCCCCCCCCCCCCCTACTCTGGCAACCACGGCACGCCCCTGTCAAAGACTTTTAATAATCTTTAGAAAGTATTCTTTATACCCTTCCGTTTTAGATACCCTGATGGTACCGTAGCGTAGGCCCATATTAGGGTAATTTCTTAAAAATAGTGCACCTGCTATTGTATGACGAAAACAATTCGCAGTGAGGCGGTCGCGGTGTCCGCGGGGATGACTCATTAAGCAGCAGCAGGTGTTCTTTTCTGCGGAAATTCTCAATAGACCACTAGAGTAATTTCTCAGAAAGAGTGTACCTGCTATCAGCGGCGCGGCGTAGCCAGGGGACTGGACCAGGGGGATCGACGACACCCCCCCCCCCCCCCAATTGCTGATGAGTCAAACCAATAAACGTACAGAAATATCCCTTGCCATTAATTAATCGACTAAAATTGATGACGAAACAAAGAAAGGTCAATATACTTCATCGACTGAAATTATAATGAGGAGAAAATAAGAAGACAAGAAAAAATGGGAGAAAATTCATCACTTACAACCCCTCTCCCTCCAACTTTAACTCCCCCCTCCAAAAACCGCATGTGGTGTAGGCAAAAATTCACCTTCACATTCAATGCCCCCCCCCCCCCCACCTCCGAGTTGAAAAACAAAATGAGAGGAAAGATAGATAAATACATGGATAGGTAATTAAATAAATAAATAAAAAATAAATAAGGCATACATGCGAATAAATAAGTAAATGCAGTAGGGGAGACTCCCCCCTAGCACCGAACTTTGCCTTAAAAAAAGGTTATTTTTTGCGTATTCAAAGAAATGTTAACAAATGTTGACTTTCGACCCCCCCCCCCCCCCCAAATTTCTGGCAATACTCCACTGAATAAATGTATAAGCGAATAAATACACATATTAATTCAACCGCTAAATTTCTAATGAGCCATTCGTGCGCTGGATGGATCTATTTTAACCATTTCGCGCTCACCGCGCCGCGTCCACTACCATGAACGATCATTTACACGAATCTTTATGGGAAATGAAACACATTAAAAAGCAAACTCAATGTAGGTGACAAATTTACGTTCAGATCAACCACGATAACCAACATTTAATATTTGAATGAGATATGTACTCATTGTCAGTACTGGAAGGGTTATTTGTAAATGGTTTCAGCAACAAACTCTCCAGTCTCCAGGTCACCGAGTTTTTTGATCCCGTCACGCTTCCTTTGACAGAGGAGCATCGAACATCCAGGAACGAGTCTTTCTCCCTCTTCGTCCGTAAGAACGAGCGACGACGAGCGTGTTTGAGAAAGATAGAAGGATCCACTATCACGTGACTTTATCCCTTCCCTCCATCTTTTCTTAACGCATGCATTTAAACGGAAGAAGAGAGAGAAAAGCAAGTTTCTTGAAGCGTCACTCCTCCGAGCCATGCCCCTTCAAGTGCCCCGAGCCTGATCAGAGATAACGGCAGAGCCCGCTTTTCTTAAGACGCTATTTTTTCTCTTTTTTGTGATAATGATGATTGATGATGATGATGCTGATAACAGGGTTGCCGTTTGGCGTGATTTTAATGGAACTCCTACATTCAACGGTGGCTAAAAGATTGAACAGTTCAATTAAGCAGCATGACTATACATCGCATGAAAATACTCTAGTATGTAATAACTGCAGCCAACGGTGGATTCACCGTTGAATTTCAGAATTCCATGAAAATCACGCCAAAAGGCAACCCTGGCCGATAATGATGATGATCAGCGCTTTACGGACTCTTCACTCGGCGTATCAGAACCGCATGTCTCGAGGGACCGTATTGTAAGATCAATCCGATTCACTTCCCGCCCTTATTATATTCTTTTGTTTCTTAAAATCTCTGTTTAATTTTCCATCGTTTTTTTCGCCTTGAGAGCGTTCTAGGAGTCATCGGACTGAGGAGCTGGTGAAATTGAGATTACATACAAAAAGGAAGGCAAGTTTTAAAATTTATCAATGGATGGTTCCGTTTGGGCATCAACATTTTATTACCAAAATAATGAAGATTTAGTCAAATACGCGCTTTTTAGACGGAAATGATACTTTGTGATGAGCTGAAACCAGGATAAGTTTGGTTTCCTTTTGGATTACATACTTCTGGAGATGAAATTTTCAGAAGAAATGAATTTGCTTAGTTGGAAATTCGGATTGAGACGCTATAAGAACGCAAACGTTTTTTTTTTTTTTTGCAACTTTACTTGACAGTCTGTTTTTATCCGTCCGCAGGTTCACAGAATTTTTAAATGAAGTCTTGTGGACGACTGCGAGCGGTTATGAACGGGTGCCCCCACCCCCCGCTTTTTGAATTTTTTTCCGGGCTCAATTCATCAAGAAAATTGTTTCCGAGCACAATTTGAAAAAAAAAAAAAAAAAAAATAAGTCGGAAAAATTTAAACCACAGGGCCGCAAGCCTCGCAGCGCATGTGGACGATAGTAGCTAACAAACGCACTATGGTTTGAAATCGGAAAAAAGAGGGCCAACATTTAGAGCAAAAAGAGGCCAAAAAATTATCGTTGTCTACTTTTTGCGCTTAATTTACAACTTTCCAGTGACACTTTCATGTTTAAATTACTTATGTAAAGTGTTCTCTGTGATTAAAATAGGTATTGAAAGTTTAAAAATGATAAATTGAAGAGACATTTTTACTGTATGATTTTTGGCCACTTTTTGACGATCTCAGACAATTGTGAAATCACTGTGGTTTGAATCGCTCACAATGTTCCAAAAGAAAGATTCCATATGAACGACTGCGAACATAAAAAAAAAGACGGCTCTTGAGTGTAGGTAGCGCCGACATTATGCGATTCCCAGAAACCAACCTAACAATTCATGCAACCACCCGCTTATCTTTAGACTGAGATTTGGAAGAAGGAAGCTGTCGAAATCAGGCGTATTCATTTACCTTGGATAAAACAGTGGGGTGAGGATACAAATTAACAAGGCAGCTTTCACGTCGAAACCTATAGTCCCAACGAGACTCGACATGGGGAATCTCTAACGTATCACAGATTGACTGAACATGACTGGCAGTTTGACTGGACTGTGGGCCGAAAATAGCTGCGACCCCACTCCTCAAGAGATGACAAACTGAAAACAAAATCGTAAAGAGACTATTAATTAAAAGACGATTCAAGGGTCGATTAGTTTCAATTATTGAAGTCACATCGGATCGTCGGCGGCGCGCGTCGCGCTGCTAAAAAAATCAACATCTTAATTACTGGCCAAAATTGACTGATACACGCAAAAGCTCAACTTTGAGGATCGTCGGCACTTGCGAGCATACTACGAGAAGATTCACACAAATCAAGCTGAAACACTCACAAACGTGACCGCGATATTGGAAATCGAAAATTCCCATAAGCCCCGATAATGAGTGCGAAGGAGGCAGATTGTTAACAGTGGCGTAGCCAGAGGAGGGGCGGGGGGGGGCGGGCGGCCCGCCCCGGGCATCAAGTCTCTGGGGGCATCATTTTCTACGGTTATAGGTTAAAAGAAAAGAGGAATATAGAGGGAAGGAAAAGAAAAAAAGGGAAAATAACAGGGTTATAATGAAAAAGATGTTGAAAACCCTTTCTTTCCCCCTTTAATTGTTTTTTTAATTTTAAGAAAAAATAATAATTACTGTTTAAGAAACAAAAGAAATTAAAAAAGCCATTGATGCCTTCCTCTACTTTTTCATTTTACTTTGATACAAAGAAAATATGTCTTTAGGGTCTGATTTCGCAACGATCGATTTTTCTTGGAATTAGGAGTATTCATATTGATGGTTCCGCTTTCCCATACGTCTTCCGAAAATTATGCCCCCCCCCCGGAGTTCGAATTCTTAGAAAAATTTCCAAGAAAATACGTAGATAAAAAGCCCGATTATTTTCTTACGCAAACAATCAGAAAAAGAGAAATAGAGGTAGAATTAAGTTTAGAGCGGGGGAGGGGGGGTTGAAATTCCGAACGTCTATATCGATGTAATATCTGGTTTGCGATTATCGGGGGGGGGGGGGAATACATTTCAACTTCCACCCCGGGCATCAAAATCTCTAGCTACGCCCCTGATTGTTGATAGCATTCATTATGAGCCTACGGTGAGGTTCCGTTCCGAAATAAAGCTGTCGTCCACTTTTGCTATAAGCGATTCAAGGGTCGATTCATTCATAGGGGTAAAAATCTCGAAAAATAAAGATGGTGTGGGACTGAAAGCTCTCAAAATCCACTCATTCAATGCAATATGCATCCACTTAACTCATAAGATGCTTCTAAATGCGCGAGCGTAATGGCGGCGTTGGGCACTAATAATGGTAGATTCCTACCTTAATTTTTTCACTCTTTCTACGCAGACAAGGAGGATTCACAGAGTACCTAATTAGACACCAAAGTAGTGATCCACATCCGATTAAAGGTATATACCGTGGCACCTGGTGTCAACGGTGTGGCAGGAAAGTCGTCGCTTATTGGTCACTTCTTGATAAAGTTACAGTATTATTAGATGGGAGCCTCCCATTATCAGTACCCAACGCCGCCATTACGCTCGCGCATTCAAAAGCATTTAATGAGTTTAGGAGTGGATTTTGTGAGATTTTAGTGCGACAATAGTTGATCAAATGCAACTTTTCCATTTCGGACGCGCCGCCATGCTAGAGTCCCTGTATGTGTATTAAAGACTAAAGAGTCTCGCCATACGAGGTTCCGATTCTGATTGGCTGCTGGATTTTAGACTGTCACGGAGCTCAAAGAGGCGCTCTGTGCTATTCTCCATAAGAAGACCGTTGGAACGCACCCATCGAGGAGGCGTACACGCCCCCTCGGCGGACCCAACCAATCAGAATGGACGCCTCCTTAGAAATTCTTCTTCTTCATGCTTCACGTGGCGAGACTGTTTAATACACAGGGACTCTTCACCATGCCACTGTCTGGAAGCCAAAGCTTTTGAAACAGTGTCCTCATCCTATAACTATCCTGAATTTCGTTCGCATTTTGGGGGAAACTTTATTTCTGGAACTAGCTGACTTACTTTACTATAAGCCGTAGAATACTAAAATCAGCACGGAAACTTAAATTTATTTAGAAACATTTTTTTTTTCCTTCGGGTATCTTCGGTTCCACCAAGTTGAAAAAAGGGACTTTACGGCAGTCCTCAGCAATCCGCCGGGCGGCCGTGTTGTGAATTTGTGATCGATCTTGCGTCACCGACTCACCAGTGCCCCTAATAGAAAAGTACACCAACCATATTGAGAGGTGAATAGGCACGCAGTTGCCCAATTATGTTGAAGAATGGGGCTCTTGCAAACTTTTGCTACAGGTGATTGAAGAGTTGATTCTTGCATCAAAACCTGCAAAAATGA
Source organism: Trialeurodes vaporariorum (assembly GCA_011764245.1). Lineage (NCBI taxonomy): Eukaryota > Metazoa > Arthropoda > Insecta > Hemiptera > Aleyrodidae > Trialeurodes > Trialeurodes vaporariorum. The sequence goes on from VMOF01000002.1 coordinate 60,605,978, forward strand.
CGATGAATACCTACACTAATGTAAATAAATAAATAAAAAAAATCACTCTCATAGCATCGGGCTTGGTGGCGGAGCGACGTAGTTATCATGGGAGATTCCTATCTAAATTAAGACATATCTCTGTTATCGTATAGAAAAAGTGACAAATTAGACAGGAATCTCCCACGATACCTGCGGAGATCCGCCAATACAGCTGATACATAAGTTTATTACTGAATTTCAGACTTTTTTAGTGTGACTTTCGTGATTTTTGCTGGTTTATACAACAGATTTAACTGTTCATTTGAATGGCAAAAGTTTGCAAGAGCCCCATTTCGAATCTAGTTTCTATTGGCTCTATAATGGGAAATTCCCTTCTGATTGTAGTATATTCTGTGCTACGAATTGAAAGGCACGCACCTCTTTTGGAGGCGTGAAAACTATCTTGTGGTGATATTTTTTCTATCTGCGCAGAGAATTTAGATTTTGAGAAACTGGGTCTTTCTACGTCGCTGTTGATTCTATCAACTGCGTATTGGAAGGCCATCTCTTGTTCGTGGTCACCCGGATGGAACAATCCTCCTGCACAAAATAAAATACAAAGTAACGAAAGTGAAGTTTTTAATTTACATGGATCCAAAAAGCTTTTCTAAGAGTTCATTTTGAGCTCAGTGGAGTAGAGTGTGCCATTTGGCAATGATTGCATCACTTGGTCCATTTAAACCTATGAAAAAAGTAGAATTCGAGAGTACTCACCAAACAACTAACACTGCGAATTTTGTAATGGATTTCAATGGACGTAATGCCAGTAGCGGCCCGTGAGATTTGTCAACCATGCATTTTTCCCACTTAAACTTAGGTAAAAAATCGATTCAAGCGGAGGCTGGCAGCCTCCTCGAGTTTCGATTGTTTTCCATGTATTTAAATGGGATAAAAACACGGTTGCCAAATCGCACGAGCCGCCACTGCGTAATGCAGTGGCGGCTGAGAACAATGAGAACAAGTATACTCTCTGTTTTATACATATAGGCTGTCCAAAAGTACCTACTGCAAATTTTCGTTTTTTGAACGAACGAGAAACAAATAGCTATCAAATTTTGGTTTGAGTGTACTTAAATTCCTGGTAATTACCTATAAAACGAGATCTTAAGGAGCTCTTTAAGTTAAAAACTGGATGATTGACAGAGTTTTGAAAATGACGCGTTGTACTTACCCCTCTAGGACTTTCACCCCCCCCCCCCCCAAGAAAAAAGAAGATTTGAAGAATCGAGTGTTGTATCTAACAAATTACAACAAATTTGCAAAATCTAAGCGAAGTTGACAAAAATTAGTCGTCTTCATCGGATGAGCCCCCTTCTCTCTATTTTTCGAAGTATTTTCCACATTTTTTAACGCAGAGTTTCAACCGTTCTTCCCACTCCTCAAGAATATTTTTCCTGAAGTTTTCTTTGAGAGAATTAAAAAAGGTTTGAGCAGCCTTTTGGATTTCGAAAACTGAATCAAACAGTCTGCCTCTGAGACTTTTCTTCAACTCCGGAAACAGTCAATAGTCGCACGGAGCCGGATCCGAGCTTTAAGGGGGGGGGGGGGCACGATGTCATTCTTCTCCATGAACACTTGAGTAAACTTGGCTGTGTGCGGGCGTGCATTATCCTGATGCAACATCCCTGCATTTTTCATTTCGGGTCGTTTTTTTGGCAATATGTTCTCGTAGAGTTTTCGAGACCGAGCAGTAGTATTTCTTACTGATAGTTTGCCCTTGCGGAACAAAAGGCTGAAAAATCATTCCTTCATAATCGAAGGATGCGATCAGCATGACTTTTTTTTTTTTTTTTTTTTTTTTTTTTAAATAAAAATGCTGAAAATCCGGGAGGGGTAAGTTCAACACGTCATTTTCAAAACTCTGTCAATGAGCCAATTTTTAACTTTGAGAGCTTTACAAGGTCTCGTTTTATAGGTGATTACTAGAACTTTAAGCACACATAAACCGAAATTTGATAGCTGCTTTCGTTTGTTCAGAAAACGAAAACGTACAGTACTTTTTGGACAGCCCGCCTTTTTACGTGGATTTGCCAAAGAATTCCTCAATTGAGAGTGGGTTTTAGTTATTTAAAGTGCGCACATCGTAATTTTTGCAACGTTGTATGTTTCAGACGCCATGATTAAATTTCAACGCAAACCCAATGAACCATCAATAATGCTGGGTTGATGTGCTAGATTCACTCATCAACTAAAATACATATACGAACTCTCGTCTCATTTTAATGAGGCTCTCATTTTCCCCTCTTAAAATATGTTACTTTGGTCTCTTTCTAGTCTTATACATATACATACAAAACCTAAAAGAGTAAAATTCAAGTTGAATAAGATAAATGAATCGTCAAACCCACTCACCGATCCGTATTAAATCAGGTAGCGCACGAGAGTAGCATTGGAGGGTTGCCAAGAAAGTCAAGATCCGGAGCACAGTAATCATCTCGATTCTCAGAATCATTTCCACACCAAACTCCCAATATCCCCTGGAACAAAAAGGAAAATTAAATTAATCGAAACTCATTGGCGGAAATAGGGCTAGAGGAGGGGAGCAGCGCGTTCTGAATATAATCAATGGGATTTTTCAATTCACCGATGACTCCACCGGTTGAGAAAATATTACAAAAAATTAGTTCAATGTATGTCTGTAATGCACGAAAATACTTTTAAATGCGAATAATTTAGTTAATTATCCATGGTTATTTAAAACATTATTTTTGCCCATAACTGTGATATAACCATCGTTAAAGTACCCATCTTTAACAACCACCCACAAGTAGCCTTTATAAAGCTGTAGCTAGCGGGAAACTTGACTATGGTTACTATACCAAAGGCAAAGTCTTACAGTGCTCGACCAATATAGCATCACTCATAGACAGTCTCAGATATTGGTCCAACGTAAAGGTGTAAACGATAAGCCCGCAACTGATTGTAAGTTACTACAAGAAATCAACGAAAGCATGCTAACATTTAATGGGTAGATAACTATTCCGACTCCGCGGTCTTGATTTTGCCTATCCACCAAATTGAAGGCGCTCGGCGAAATACTTTTCAGCATAACAAGTCTGTTTTAAACTTTTTCTACAGCGATATGGAAGAGGTCGATTCTCATGTAAAATGGCGTGAAAATCACATAGAAAGCATCGGCAAGTCTCAAAATTCACTCAAAAACACAATAAATGCGTTTAACAAAATTACAATGTGCCGGCCGAATGAGTGGGTCAAAATGCACCATGGTCAGCGGAGATCGAAAAAAAGGGCCAAAACCAGCGAAAAAAAAGTAATCGAAAATCATAAATTTTGGCCTTTAGAGCATAATTTCAAACTTTCAAGTGACTGTTCTATAGGCTGTCTCAAGAATGATTGGACTTGACAACAATAGTTTTGAATGAGAACACCAGCTTCTTGCTGCTCCTTCACCAATCAGGTTGCCCTATCTGAGGATGGAAGCTGATGTTTTCATGAAAACCATACAAGTGTCAAATCCAATCTTTTCTGAGACAAGCTATAGGTTTAAATTACTCGCTAAAAGTGTCCTCCATGATTGCGAAATTGGCATTGAAAGTTTATAAATGAATAATTACTGATGATGATTTTACTTACTGATTTTCGGCCACTTTGACGATCTCAGACCATAGTGCAATACTGCAATGGGAGAGTCCCATCTAATCGCAACTCTCTATACTTAGAATTGAGTATTTGGTACAGATAAAGCTGCAATCAGACGAGGCTCTTCCATTTTGACTCGCTATTTTGATCGCCATTTTTGAATTTTTTTAAATGCATTTATTGAGCTTATGAGTGGATTTTGGAACTTTCTAATGCTCTGAGCGCTATTTTCAAGTGATTTTACAAAAGACCCGACCCTCCATAACGCTGTAGCAGACGTTTGCAACCGACTAATGCAACTCAGATAATTTTATCAAATTTTGAAAGACGCGAAACCGTTGAAGGAAATCGGCACACTCGCGCATTGATAAAGTTTCGACCAGACAGTTAAAAAAAAAAAAAAAAAAAAAAAATCTTGTCTGTAATAGTTTCAGGAATTACTTTTACGCATCTGTTGTATGAAGTTCGAAAATGTATGATTGTAGATCAGGGGATGATCGGCAGGCGTTTGTGTATGAAAGCATTTCTGACAATGAAAACGATTAGGATTAGCTACGTTGGTGCGAGCGGTTGTATCTGGATTGAGGTCAACTCTGAACACTCGGCACAGATTCAATCATGCGTATCCATGCTTATCACTCAACTTGGGCTTGGATATATTTCTCCTCTCCCACTTTTTTATTGCTGACGTACGAGACAGACATTCATTGCATTACATTGTAGCTGCATTTGACTCTAAGCTTGACTTTTATAAATCGGTGTCAGTCCATCCACCATCCATGCACGTCGACTGTTCAGCATTTTTGCTGATACCCCTCTCGTAGGAGTAGATTTAAGCGGAAAATTTGAGCGCGCGGTCATCTGTTTCCATTTCGAATGGGGTTGTTGCGCACTTTTGTCACAGACGATTAAAGGATCGATTCAGATGTGAAAACTCCAAAAATGACGATGGCAGCAATAAAAACTCACGAAATCCACTCCTAAAATCATTCAATGCTTTTACACGCGCGGCCATGGTGATGAGTTTTGATTAATAGAAATTTCGTTTCCGATTAGCACTAAAACTCAAACTTTAAATTTTGACCTGCTTATCGACGGAAGATGTGCTTTTAGAATTTGCTGGTTTGTTTCCTGTTGCTACCTCAATTTCACCTGAGCGCACCGAATTCTCCGAACGAACACCAAAAGGAAAAGTATGTATAGAAACAATTACCATACATTTCTTAACTCAAAGAGACCGATACAGTCTTGATCTTCACGACAACTAACTATAACGGTTTCAAAATCCACAACAGTGTAAACCAGTGCCGGCCAACCCTTTCCGGGCAACGATCGACTGTCGACCTCGGAGGTGGGTCCGCGATTGACTTTGAAGGTGATTCCATGGCACGTGACCAAGGCGATCGATTAGTCGATCGATTAATGGTCATTTCCCGGACTCTATGGAGTTTTTTTTTTTTTGTAGAACCAGGATTGTCAGCACCTACAACCTAGGTAGATCTAACAAAGATATTTGTTAAGTTTGGATGCTCGAATCCAGAAAATAAGGACGAATTCGCATAGTTACGTCCTTATTTTCCGGATTCGAGCATCCAAACTTAACAGAAATCTTTGTTAGATCTACCTTTAGGTGCTGAAAATCCTGGTTTTACAAAAAAAAACTCCACAGAGTCCAGGAAATGACCATTAATCGATCGCGGCGGTCACGTGCCATGGAATCACCTTAATATGTTCCAAATTTGATGATTTTTTTTTTGTTTTTTATGCTTCTTGCTTTTGTATCGAAAAGTGAAATCCCCCTCCCCATCCGAGGAAGAATACAAGTAAAATATAGGTACCTACATTTCAGTGGGACGATTGGTTTTGCATCTCCTCTACGAGTTTGGCTATTTCTGGCTGGTATTAAGTCACATCGAGGCGAACGCAATCCCGTAAGTGAGCGTCCGTTAAACTGTTGCCAAGCTTTGTTTTGAACAGCTGTTCATGGAACTTCAGCGAATTTTACCCTATTTTTCAGTATGATTTCAGAGGTCGCCGCGGTCGACTCCGAACCCTCTCGCGATCGACACGTTGACCGGCCTTGATGGTGTGGACAAACTCTGCAGTTTGAGTTTGACTACTAACATTCATACCAGTGGCGGATCCAGAAAACTTTTCTGGGGGGGGGGGGGGGGGGAGCACGCCTGTGGAATTTAAAATTTGAATCGTCGTAGGAAGCAAGTTGGGGCTATTTACTGTTGAAAGAAGGCGAATACGGCTCAAACTTTAGTAGATACGGCTGAAAATAAGGCGAATCCATCGACAAGAGCCGGCAGTGCCTGGCAGTAAAGGAAAAAGAAAAAAAACCAACAACCGCCCTTGAAAAAGAGTAAATTTTGCAGATATGCTGATGTTTCCACAAAAATCTGACAACCTTGGAGTGCCTACAGCAATGGCATGGCGGCTCGTGAGATTCGGCAACCGTGCAATTTTTCCTTTCGAACTTACAACTGGATAAAATAATCGAATCTTGTGGAAGTTGAAAGCCTCATGTAGAATCGATTGTTTTACATTCGTTTAAATAGAAATAAAAAAAAAAAAAACACTATTGCCAAAGTGCACGAGTTGCCTCTGCGCCCTGCAGAAAGTGGCAAGGACCAGTGGCGGCTCGTGCGATGTGGCAACAGCGTATTCTCTCCATTCAAACCCATGTAAAATAATCGATCTTCAGGAGGTGCAATTGCACTCCCGAGATATCGATACTTATACATTGGTTTAAATGATGAATACCTATTCTAAAGGTATTCATTATTTAAATGTTGGTCATGATTTGTGTCTTGTTTATTGCTTTAGGTAAATAGCAAATAAGCATGATTGCCAAATGGAGCTGTTGCAAACTTTTGCTACAGGCTTATTAGTAGTTGATTTAGAGGTAAAACCCTGTAAAAATAACAATAAGCGCACTAAAAAATCACGAAATCCACTCCCAAACTCATAAAATGCTCTCAAACGCGAGACCGTAATGGCGGCGGATGCCGCCGAAATCTTATGGGAATAGTATGCTTTTTCTTCTTCTCAGTAGATGTTGCGAGTACACCTCGTGGGGGCTTATTGAGATAGGGAAATCCAACGTAATCGGTGGCATCCGCCGCCTTAACGTCTCGCGTTTGAAAGCATTTTATGAGTTTGGGAGTGGATTTCGTAATTTTCTAGTGCGCTTATCGTCATTTTCACAGGGTGAAAACCCCATGATCAACTATTAATAAGCCTGCAGCAATAGTGTGCAACAGCTCTATTGCACGAGCCGCCACTGGCAAGAACTATAAAAGAATTGATCAAAAAATGAAAAATTAGATTTCTACGACGTTGACTATTAGGTAAATTAAAGGTAATAAATAATAAGATAATAATGATAGTAATAATAATTATTTCGCTTATTTGATATTTGCCCCCACATTAATTCCTATTGCTGACTAAAACGTTGTCAAGCATTCGTCAGCCAATCTTGGTATGAAAAGCAGTGCGGAAATGATAATTCAAGGAAAATGAATAAACTCAACTCCGTTTGAAAGAAATCCTAATGAAGCCAATCTGATGGACAGAAAAAAAGACACTGAGAGAAAGCCATTGTCTTTGTTTACTTTTCAAGTTTCACGCAAAGGCCAAGACAAATGGATGCAAACCATATTCATGTGAATTCTTTCGAACTTTCGAAAAGCCCAAGTAAATATGTCATCACGCATGAGTACACTTTTAGACTTCATCTCTATTCAAGTCAAATTATGACAAATTCACAGCAAAAAAATAAATTAAATAACATAATTTTCAGTTATTCTGCCATTCAGTTTTCGAACAATTCTAAGAACATATACAAAACAGCCAGGCACAACCAAAATAACCATGTTTTCAAACTTATAGCTTGGTAGGTACTTGTACCTAGTGGAATATATTGGAATCAATGAATGCGAAGATTGAGTAATTTCTTCATCAAAGTCAATTGCAATTTTATAGTTGAAACTCCCGTCTCGGTGATGAGAGCTGAAAATATTGCTAGCTGCGCGAGATTTTAATAGAGAGTGGAAGAAAGACAAGTATAGAAAAAGAGAGAACGATACTTAGACAAACGGGGGAAAAAAGTCACGAATCAAATTGATCCATTAAAAAAAACAGAGCCTTATCTAAAAAATTATCGCTTTTGTTGTGAGCTTAAGAAGCAAATGGGCTTGAAAAACATTGCAAGGAGTATGTATCCTAATAAAGAAGATAACTAGGCAATAAATGATGACAGCAAGGATAGAAAGAGAAAGAAGAATTGAGAGGGAAGGAAATACGTGACTTTTGTAGACATACCTTCGAAACTCATAGAATCACATTCAAACTACGGTGCTTCATTGAGGCACTTGATGTTTTCATCTTCGCTGATGTGACGATAAAGTCGACGAAATCAAGAGTCAATATACACCAAGTTGCTTTTGAACATATTAGTTCAAAACGAAAGAAAGGCGACTTTAGAATCTGAGTTGACATCACATAGAAGAAGCCACTAATTATTGGGTATCCGGAACCAACCTCATCATAAGCATTGCTTCACAATCTCCGTCCAGTTTATAATCCAGACTACTGAGGCTGTGGGAGCTTGTAACAACTCATCCCTTAACCTGTCACTGCCACCGCGCGCCGAGCACGCTCCTGGCGGAGTTTCCGATCATCACGCACACAGGAGTCGCAGCTTCACATCTCACGGCTTTGTTCTGGACTTGGCATCCCATCCCTTCACTTTTATTTTATTTATAAACTGTTTCCTCTTCACTCAATCTTCGTCGTTATTGTGCTGTTATTCTTTTAAAATTATCGACGTCTATTGACATTGCCTTATTACTTACAGTGATATAATTTCATTCTGATTCTTCCAGTTATATAACCTTCGTTGTTTTAGTTGTCGTTCCTTTGTTATTGTTATTTTTACGGCTATTGTTCTTCCTGTTCCAAGGCTGCATGTCCAACACTTTTTTAATTTCATTTTAATTTTTTTGGGTTCGTTATTTTTGTTCCACAATGAAAAAAAAAAAAAAAAAAAAAAAAAAAAAAAAAAAAAAAAAAGATTACCAGAAGCATGAAAATATGTGATCTTATGTAAGAGATAGTACAATTATGTACTAGAATTCTAGTGTTTTTACCATAGTTCTTGACATTTTCGAGGAAATTCTAGTTGTATGATCATATTCTGGTATTAACCCCAGAATTTTCTGGTCAAAGTACCAGACTTTCTGTCGTTCACGTATCGTTGTGCTTCTCGTAATATGACTAGAATCTGGTATTCTGGTTTTTTCAGTGCAATGACAATTTGACCTGGACAGAGTTGGGCAAAAGGGGATTGTAATCGATTACATGATTACTGAGTAGGTAATCGTAATCGATGCTTTTTGGAGGGTGATTTTACGGTAACCAGGACTGATTTTTGACAAATCACCCATCAAATTAATGTTAGAAGAGTTGGATCTAAATCGAAGTGACTCAAATGTATTTTAAATCTGTGGAAATTACATTTAATTAAACCATCCAAAGGTTAGACGATTAATGGTGTAATCGATTACATTCCTATTTGTTCAAATCCGCCCACACCTACTGCCGTCAACTTTTAATAGGTACTCTTTGTTATAGTCCAATTAGATTTCTAGTCCAAGGGTATTTTATGTCCTATATAATTTTGTCTATTACCAATTAGGCATTCGAACTCTTAAATCAATAGGCCCATTTCTAATAAAATTCGAGTCAATTTTATGAAAAGACAATTTTCTCCCATAAAACACAGAAAAGAGAGTTTCAGCAGTTCGAGGCAATAAATTGATCAAAATATGCTTTCATAAAGTCTATTTATTATAATATCACCAAGCAGGGGTGCCAGATCCCATTTTTGCATACGAGCTGCTCGTATACTTTGAAATTGGGGGGAGGGGGCGTGAGATTTTTTTTTCTTTCTCTGCGGAAGGAAGGAAAAAAAAAATTTTTGGGGAAAGAAAGATCATCATAATCTATTTTCTCTCCCGTACTTTGTATAACTCCCCCCCCCCCTAAAGTGAGGGTCTCCCCCTGACAGAGGATTTCCCCCTAATTGAGGGTCTCCTGGTCTCCCCCTTACTCAGGGTTTCCCTCCACTAATTGAGAGCCCCCCCTGAACTGAGTGTTTTCCCCAAACTGAGGGTCTCTCCCCGTGACTGAGGATTCCCCCTAACTTAGGGTCTCCCCCCTGACTGAGTGTCTCCCCCCTAACTGAGGGTCTCCGGTCCTAACTGCGTTCGAAAATAACCAAAAATTTTAACGGGGGCCCCGACCCCCCTTCCACTGGGGGTATTCCATACCCCCCAGACTTTCCAGTGGGATAGGGGAAAATGTCTAATTTGGGGGGAGGGCCGGAGAGGGGGGTGAAAATGTCTGATTTGGGGGGTTTAGGGTCGGAGGTGGGATGTCTGATTTGGAGGGAGGGTAACTCGTAAAGCGTCTGGGGAAGGACTGGCGCCCCTGTCTCCAAGAGAAACCTCGTTTCAAAAATACTCACTCATTCGGATAGGTGACTACGTGATAGGCTAAACTATGCGATGTGTAGAAGTTACTTTACCAATAACTGATACGAGAATAAGTTGAAAATGATGGTGGTTAACATTAAATAAATAATTAGGGATGGAAAAAAGCTGTGTGAACGTAACAGAACAAAACCTCAAATGACATAAAATGTTTCATGGAAAAATGTCTTATCGCTGCACGGAAAAGACGAGGAATATAAATCTAACCCGACTAAGACAAATACGACCTAAGGTTTAGGACAAATAGTCATTAGACCAAAAATAATGTGCAACAAAAAATTGGACAAACAGTCTCTCGACCGTTTTTGGTGGTGATGGTATTCGTGGTATTGGTATGGTATTCGTGGTATTCGTGGTGTGGTGATGGTGGTGAGGGTAAGGGTGTTGTACTAGTAGCGATTTGTTTTGCTCCTCTTGTTGTCACATTTTGCTTTTGCCGTTAGAAAATAATTTAAATTAGGGAAAAACAAATGCAAAAAGGAAAGAGAAAAAAACTGGTCACTGTGATTATGGCAATGAAACATGGCAAGAAAAATAGGTCATAAATACTGCAATTTACAATTAGACACAAGCATCGGTGGATTGGGAATAAGACTCCCCATATCTCTTTGCATCGTGCTCTTAAAGTCTATGGTTCAGGAATAATGTAAAATTGGGCCAGAAAATCGCTAATGTGATACTATCAAGGAGCTATGACCATCAAGGGGCAACACCAAAGGCGTAGCGTGCAGTTTGGCGACATTTTTTTGTGTCCATTTAAACCCACGTGAAAGGTCGAATAAGAACCCAATGGCTCGATCTTTTTTATAGGTTTAAATGGACGAACTGCGACGTGGCAAAATTGTAAGCAACGCCTCTGGGCGACACTATGTTTTAAGCCGAATTTCAAACATTTATTTTTCTACATTATTATGCATTGAAACCGCAAGAAACATGTGACAGTAAACGAATAACTACGGGTTTGGTACCTAAAGGCCATAATCAGCAACGCCGGATAGATAAGAGTTGGACTTTTTTTCTTCTTCTTCGTTGAAGTAAGCATCACAAAGACTGTGCGAACCATAAAAGCTTTAGCATACTTCATTTTTTTTTTATTACTATTATAATTTTTTTTTTCTTTAGTTCAGAACCTATTGGCCCTAAACTAAATCATGAATAGGAAACGAAGATTTCTCGAGGATGTCACAAAGATGGGAGAGAACGAGAGGAGAGAAGAGAAGATGAGGAAGAGAGAAAGAGGAAGAGCGAGAGAGGAAATGAGGGAAAGAAGGTCGAGGATAGGGGAAGAGACAGAGACAGATAGAGTCGCTGTGAAACTTTACAGCTCGAAGCAGCAGGAAACGTGGCGAAAAGCTCTACCCATCGAGATCAATGTGTAATGCCGGCTCTCTTCTCCGTTCTTCCCACTCTCTCTATCGACCTCCCTCCTACATCTCCCACATCGCTCTTTCCCTCTCTCTCTCTCTCTTTCTTTCTCCTTCTCTCTTTAAATTTCTCCACCTCTCTCTCCCTCCTCTCGTAACTAACTCCCTCCAAGCTTCTCATCCGACCCCCCCCCCCCCCCCACCGCTGTTCCGCTCACTGTGGCTGTGCAGTGGAAACTGGAAACTGGGTTGCCTGGCAACGTATTGATATCGATCTTCTCTTTTCTCAACGGTGGAAACTCTTTGACGGCCTCAAATCTGCGATTTCTCCGCAGCTCACAATCCAGGCTCGTTCAAATCCTACGGGTGCATAAGCCCGCAATAGATTCAAAGATGCAAATCATCGTGAACAACTATTCAACGAAAAAGGAAAAAAAATAACAATAATAATAATTCGATGATTTACTGATTCAACGCCGAAAAAAAAACGGAGATGCTAATTTGGATGTTTAAAAAGAAAAAAGAAAAAAATGTGCCAAAACTCTCAAATGCTGACTCAACACTCCGGCTGTTACTTTGACATCTTCGGATGTAATCATAACATCCTGGGATGTAAACTCAACATTAGGTGGGGTTAAATCAGTGGCGTAGCGTGCAATTTGGCAACGTTGCAGCTCGTCCATTTAAATCCATGAAAAAGATCGAGCTATCAGGTGTTCGATGAACACCTTCGCATTCGACCTTTTACGTTGGTTTAAATGGGCACAATGCGACGTTGCCAAAATGCACGCTACGCCACTGGGTTATATCGGCATTCAAGAGCTGTCGCATACTTTTTTAACATCCAGGATGTTGAATTAGAACCTTATTTTTTTCGGTGTCATGTTAAAAATCGTGACCACAAAATAGTCTTGTTGATTTAAAAAAAAAAAACAAAACAAAACAAAACAAAACAAAACGGGATGCTAAACTAACAAAATACTTATCTGAAATTGAGAAAGGATGGTTGAACCATCAATAAACTGGTAAGGGAAATTCACAAAAGTTTTGTTGATTTATCAATTCGTGTTGTTAGTTTAACAATAGCGTTTCGTTAATTCAGCATCCCGTTTTGTTCCATTCACAAAATCGTTTTGCGATCATAACATTTAACTAGAACAGTTATGTCATCTAATTTTCTTTTTTCAGTTTACTATTCTTCGATCGCCATGATGCAGCAACATGTTTGCAATAAGTTTCTGACATACTTTTGCCACATCACTTCATGGAATAAGAATGTCCATAGATTATGACCCAAAGAAAACCGTTTAACACCATAAGAGCCACCAATTTCCACTCACAGAGTCATAAAACACCTTTCAAAATCCCTTAATTTTAACAATTCACCCGCTACCCGAAATTCCTATTCCAACAAGCAAAGTATCAACGAGTTGTCACCGAGTTTAATCAACAAACAGAATAACCAAAAGTATTATAACTGAAAAAAAAAGTGTTGGTACAACCGTAGCACCCTTTAAGAATAGCTTCACAGAGCAAAAGCATTGCTCTACCGGTGAAAGTTGCAGTTGTACCGAAGCACCACTTCGGTAGAGTATCAGCCTTTCTTCTTGCTTATGATATACCGAAGTAGTGCTCCGGTAGAGCTGGAACTTTTGCTTTGCGAAGTTAAATTAAAAGACTGCTACGGTTGTACCTAAATTTTCTTTTTCCGTGATACCTATACCTTCACCTAAGAAATGATGGTTAATTATATAGGTGTCTAGTTGCTCTCGGCTCGAGAAGTTGCATTTCGCCCGCAGTGATTTCACGTTTGATGACTAGACTTGTTGATCAGCAGTTGCTTGCTTGAAGGTGATGGTATACATATTGCAAGCACGCTGAATTCATAATCAATTCCTTGCCCTCTTCCAAGATGGGGTTTGGCAGTATGTCAATATTATTCATTTACTGTAGTAAGTACTTTACACAAGGAGAAAGGTTTAATTTTGTCCCGGAATTCAATTACAATCAGATATGAGTACATAGTAATCACAGTATATACTAAAAAAAAAAAACAGACATACATTTATATTTAGAATGATGCAAAATTAGTTATAAGAAAATGATTAATTCCAACTGTGGAAGTCTTCATAAAAAAAAAAAAAAAAACAAAAAAAAAAAACGGATTTTTATCCCTTTTCTACCAGGTTAGAGATCGTTTCAGAAATGTAGGCGTACCTAAATCAATAATATTTGGAATGTTTCAACATTATTTTTCATGTAACAAATTGAAAGTTAATGAAAATGAATTTAAGCGTTGCCTTTTCATTGAGGAACGCTTTAGAACGAAAATTAAACGTCCACAGTCAGAGACAAGTTTTATTTTGATTTGAAGGACCGAAAATTCAAAATTCGTTGAAGACCATGGTCCAGGTGCACCTACACTTCTGAAACGAGCTCTACGAAAACAAATCAATATTCACTCGCTTGAATTAATTGGGTAGTTAAATATTCCTACACCGCGGTGTTGATTTTGCATACATGATTGATTGAAGGCGCTCGCACTCGATAAAACATTTTTTAAATGTTAACAATTTGGAGTCTCAATTATTATTGTGAATAAAAAGCTGAAATTGCATGAGGTAGATCTAGACAAAGGAACCAATATACTCAGGCATTGTATAAAAAAGGTTAAAAAGGTATTAACGTTTTTATAATAGTCGTTAGAGAGTTCTTCATGTGCTCATCGGATTTATTTTAGATTATTATTAAAAATACATGGACGCTAGTTTACAGATTACTGTAGCAAAAGTTTGTGAAATACTCACTGCACCCTTCAGAATTTTTAGTAAAGAAGCAGAGGTGAGAATTGGAACTTTGACTGGAAAAGGGCCAAAGTTGACCTAGGTCAGTATAGCGGCTCGTGCAATTTCCTCTCCATTTAAACCCATGTAAAATAATCTATAAATAGGAGGTGCATTGCACCCCTAATTAATCGAGACTTTTGCATAAGTTTAAATGGCAAAAAACGTGGTTGCCGAATTGCACAAGCAGCCACTGGCCTATAGGCTCCCTTCTCGTTACGGTATTTGAATGTACCACTCCAGAAAAAAATTGAAATTAAAAATTACAATCGAATTCCACAACGAAAAGGAAATTCAAATTTGCAAAGGGTTTCAAAAAAATGAAATTCTTGTCGTTGAAACTATCGAATCAGATAAAAGCACTAAAACCGCAAATAGAAAAGTCCGACGTAAGCCCTTACGTTGGCGTTACTTATGGACACATCAGCATTAGTTTTGTTACACCCTATATTTAATGGAATTTTTCAATTCACCGATGATTCCACTGGTTGAGAAAATATTACACAAGTCAGTTGAGTGTACGACTGTAATGCACGAAAATACTCGCATCTGTAATCTTATCACAACCGGTGGAGTCGTCGATGACTTTAAAAAGCCTTGCGGATATTTTAATAAATTAACGGCATTTCCACCGGTTGAGAAAAGATTACAGATCAGAGTATTTTCATGCAGCGTAGTCATACACTGAACTAAACTGTGTAATCTTTTCTCAACCGGTGGAATCATCGACGAATTGAAAAATGCCATTAATTATACGCAAACGGGCCGCTCTGCATTTCCGTAGTACCTTCCCACAACATTGTATGAAGGAAATTAACCACGAAATGTTTTCAAGAAAACACAAGTCGTTTCCTTTGCAACCTTGCCATCATTTTCTCGAAATGTTAGATACCCACTTAAGAGTCCTGAAACGATGTGCTTCGTCAAAACATTTCCGAAGCACTTGTCGCAACGTTTCCCTGAACGGGCATCTGCGCAACGTTGCGTTGCAAAGGAAATGTTTTCGGAAACCGTTATTGTAACGCCATCTGTCGGAGTTGGTATGAACTTTTTTCACATCGTTACGAATAGTGTGCCCACAAGTGACGCCCTCTATATTCGTTACGGTGAAAGGTAGTATCTACATATACACCTACTTAACGTTGCGATGCTTTCTCAAAAAAGGGATTGGATTGTTCGATTGATACACCACAATAGGCCGCATCATACAGCTGTTAGGATTTGATTAATGGACAGCGACCAACTCTGATACATTTCAGTCTACTGATATACAGTACACTCTTAAGTATGGAAACACCCTTCAAAAACGTGGGTTTTTTCATGCTATTTTTTCCCATTTTAATTTTTTGCTGTTCTGTAAAGAGATGCTTAAAGAAAAAACTTTGAGCCACAGTTTTTTTTTTTTGGCTCGAAAGCCTTTATTTCTGAGTTGAATCAAAAGCTATGATCGATCAAAGTTAAAAAACAAAACCCAAAAACATCCGTTTTTTTGCAAGTCTTTAACCCTTTCCAGCAAGGTGGTACAACATGTGTACCACTTTGTGTAACATGGGTTTCAATGGAATTTAAATGGATATTTTGCAAAAACATGTGTGACCCATCAAAAGTCTTAGAAAATCGTCCTCTGTTGAACGGTCTAAAAAAATCTCAAAAAAAGTCAAAATCCATAATGAGTGCTGGAAAGGGTTAACACTGCGGACCGTTCATAACTCAATAACGGATAAAGATATCGACTTGAACATGAACAATTCTAAAAGTATAGACAAGATTTCTTTTCTTTCACAGTTCACCAACAACTGTCGATCACTTTTCCAAAATGTCATTTTCCCCTCTCATAAGTAGGGAAATTGAAATGTTGGACATATATTGTCTTATTACACTTGAAATGTTTATGAAATTGTATGCATTGGTTCAAAATTTAAAAAAAAAAAAAAAAAAAAAAAAAAAAAAAAAAAAAAAAAATTGAATAGAATTTTACAAGCTGCTTGTAAAATGTCTGAGCATGTAAATCGTCTGCGACATATATTGTTTACCTCCACTGAAAGACGCTTTGGGTGACCCAGCGATTTGGTCAAAATCTGCATCAAAACAATGTTCGTCAGCCTTTGAAACCGGAGTTCACTTTCGAGCAGTTTGGGTGGGTTTGCATAAGTTGTTATTTGAAGGCGCTTTAAGAGACGAGACTCGGGCTCTAAAATCGGTAGTTCTACGTCTGAGCCTCCGCTCAGATGTGACCGCATCAAATTTGAGTCTCCTTAAAAAGTTGGCGGTCTCTTGCAGTAAAATAATGATGATAGATCAGTTTTGAAAAAGTGTCAATTTTTTTTAAAATCTTAGATATGGATATCGAAAACATACATCAATGATTGATCAGGGGATTGATACGAAGGTTTGACCCTTTCACGGGAAGTGGTACACATATGTACCATTTAATGTAACATGGTATTCAATGGAATTTAAACGGGTTTGCAAACAGTTGTGTGACCCATCAAAGATCTTAGAAAATGACCCTATTTTGAACGATTGAATAAAATCTAAAAAAAAAAAAAAAAAAAAAAATCAAATCCCAAAATGCATGCATAAAAGGGTTACATAGAGATAATACATCGATGCCCAATCGCACGTGCACCACAATTGGTGCTTGGTGACGAGGATCATTGAGTGGGCGGTTTTAAGTCACTCATTTGCTATGACACGATCGTCAGTTCCAACCGCAGCGTGACAAACCATCAATAAATTTAAAATAAAGAGAGAAAAAAGAGAAGCATATCGAAGCGAGACTGTCAGAACTGACAAAGACTTTAGTCGGCAAAATTTTCATGAAGAGGAGGAGGAGAGGAATACTGTTTCCATATACATACATGAACCAAGCTCATTCATTAAACGCGTGAGCTTCTCTTGCCGCTATTCACCGCTGCGTAACATAACGTCACCCTCCTGCAACATCCCGCCAGAGTTTGGAGTTTGCAGGATAGGTGATACAGGTGGAAGAATTAGCCTACATCGAACTCAATAATAATACGCGGGATCGCTCATATTCGATGGTGCGGCGTACGATTTGGCAACAGTCATTTTCCCCCATTTAAACACATTGAAAAGGTCGAAATGCCTGGTCATCGCCGATGACTGAAGCGTTCGACTTTTTTGGTGAATTTAAATGGAGAAAATACATTTTTGCCAGATTTCACGACTCGCCGCTGCTCATATTCGATGGTGCGGCGCACTATGGTCCGAGATCGTCAGAAAATGGCCAAAAAATCCAGAAAGTAAATTTCTGATGAATATATCATTTATGGATTTTCAGGACCAATTTCATTCAGACAGAACATTTTCAACAAAAAATTAAAAACTTAGAAATGACACTGACAAGTTTGAAATTAAGCTCAAAATGTAGAAAAATCATTTGTTGTTGATTACTTTTTTTTCTCGGTTTTGTTGTCACTTTTTTCGACCTGAGACCATCATACGACGCTCTAAATAGTCTAATGCATCTACTTTGCGTCAGTTGGTTCACCAGAGTTCACCTAATCAACGATCGTGAATCGACAAACTTTATTCATCAAGTAAAGTCCTCGCATTGACTTCGTAAATTGACCAATCACAGCTCACTTCATAACGAGGTTGGATCATTGTCTCACTATATTTATCCATATCCTTACGCGCTACGGCGCGCCCGCAGAAAAATTTCCAAGGTGGGGGGGGGGCAAATTTTTGAACCCCAATGGAAGGTCGAGGGTATCAGCCCCCCCCCCCCCCCCCCTCACGAGGAAAAGGGGAAAACATTTTTTTCATCCAAATAGTATACAATAATTATTGAGCCATTGTAGGTGTATCAAATAATAATGATAATTATGACGTGTTTTATAATATATGAGTAAAGGGACAACAATTGATAATGATATTAAGTACAATGTATAATTCTACTATTCCTTAAAAAAATTTAGTTGAATTTACAGAATAAACTAATAATAAAGTTCGTCAACTATTATTCTTCTTAGATTAACATTTCATTTTCTTTTGTTCCTTTAATTTTTATCGTGAAATTTTGACTGTTTTGAATTCCAGGGCGAGAGAGGGGGAGCAAGTGCCCCCTGGCTCCCTTCCCCCTACGGGTGCCCATGCCTATGCATCTACCTGTATTAATCTGTCTACCTTGGGCAGTGGCGGCGCGTGCAATCTGGCAACGGTGCATTCAGTCCATTTTAACCCGTGTAAAGTATCGATTCCAGGGAGGGCACTGTGCATCCCTAACCTTCACCCTTTTTCATGGCTTTCACTGGACTGGAGGCAACGTTGCCAAATTTCACACGCCCCCACTGTCTTTGGATTTAAAAATAATAGTATCGACAAACAATTTAATGCAGTAGGTATTTTAGAAGACCGGTATAGATCGTATCGGTTGACGACGTATTGGTTACACGTTACTCCAAGAGTACCGTACCCTTTTCCGATTCATTCAGAGTAGTTAGATTAGATCAGGGTTGAGTGGTTTTTTATTCTTTTTCTTTCTTTTCAGAGCGGCCTACCCCATGTAGTTAATAATTAATTCGGCCATTAGCTTAGTGAGTGAAAGTGAGTGCGAGTGATACTATGTCTATCAGCCCCACTCGCACTCATTGAGGCTTATGGGAATTTTTGTTTTTCCAAAATCCTGGCTATATTTTTGAGTGTTTATTTATCTTGAAACTTTCAAGGTATCTTTCTGATGTATATGTTCGCAGATGATGGCGTTCCTCAAAATTATACTTTTAGCGTAAATTCACCAATTTTAGCCGAAAACTGTTGCTTTTTTGAGCAGCGCACAGAGAAAAGAAAAAAAAAAGAAAAAAACAGGAAAAACCCGTTTTGGGTCTAAATGCCCGGAATAAGACTGCAGTAGAGCTAATAAAAGGTTTTGTACTCCTTACTTAAGAGATTTGGTTGGCTCAACTAAAGCCATTTGCGAGGTCATTTTTCTATCAAAGGTTTTGTCAGCGCTTCAAAAGGGTTTTTTTCCCGTTTTTTCTGTGCGCGACGTGGTGTCTACAGCTCGAACTAATCGACCCTGGATTCACCTTATATTCAACTTTGGCCTTCCCGATCAAAAATTAAAAATTAAAAAAAAAATCATAAACACACATTCATCGAAGGCATTAACCCTCTAATGACCGGGTTAGTTCAATAACACCACTCTTCCATTTATACATTTAGGGAACGTAGCTATTCGTGCTCGGGGGAGTTGAAATTGCCTATACGATGAATTGAAGGCGCCCGGCGAAAGCTTATCTTGTAAGTGTTTTCATAGATAGCCCCGTTTATCCGGAATGAAGATTGAAACAATGTGAAATAGGGTAGAGGAGAAAAACGAGTATACTCGGGCTTGGTCCATAAAGGGCTAAGTAATAATAATACGGGCCCCTCACTAGGGGCGGTGTGACTGCGGCACGCAAGTTCCGTTCCTGGAGGAACCAAGACCTACAACCTACACGTGTACATAAATTTTTCCAAAAAATCGCAAAAGAAAGCCTCAAACCATCAATAAAGACTCAATTATAGTAAATTCGAACTGAACCCTTTGGCTCAGAGCCGCATGGTCTGGCCCCGCCACTAGGCCACCAACATTTTACCTGCCAATGAAGGTGAACAGAAGAATAAATAATAATAATATTCATCATAAAGAAGAAAGTCTCCGACATCATTGGCAGACGAAATCAAGGTCCTATGGAAACTAGAAAAAGTTGTCATCGTACCCATGATACTCGGAGCCACCGGATATATGCTTAATACTATCCTGAAGAATATTCATCTATGAAATTTCAATATTATTCAACCATGTGTGGCTTGGAGGTGTAAATGCACACACTTTCTGTGGCGTCTGTCTGTCCGTCAGTCTGTAGCCATAAAACGTGAAACCCAGCATAACTTTTTAACTATCAATCCATATGCATCCAAATTTATCAGAGATGTTGCTTTTAACATTTCCCAGAGGGCCTTGTTTTAATTTTTTGAAATGTTAACTTTAAGGTTAGTTATGGATGAAACATGGTTTCCATTAAAATCAATGGGAAAATAGGTCATCAAAAAAAGGAAAAATTGAAATATTTCAAAAATGGATCTTTGGATCTGGATAAAAATATCAAAAGGGGATTTGAGGGTCTCCCCCAGAATATTGAAGGGGTCTGCCCCCCAAATATTAAAGGGGGGTCTGGGGGTCTCCTCCAGATTAAATTTGATATGAGAAAGTGTTCGTAGGGCACTATTCCCTACAGTTTATTTTATCAACAAATTTTAGCTTGTAATCAGCACACCCTGAGAGCATAATCCTGAAGATAAATTCTCCTACGTTGTCACCCGATTTATTTGTACACTGCGTCAAGACATCTTCCGCGCCAACAAGGCGAACGGCGGCGTAAACAAGGTTGTTGCAAAGGTAAAAAACAAATCACCCGTTCGATTTTTGACGCCCCAGCACAACGAAGCGACATCACCAGCGCTCTTCTCTATTTGAACATTCGGTTTGTTTTTATTTGCTCTCCATTATGACTGCATTGCTATCGCTCCCCTAATGAAATCTTGACGCAAAACGCGTGACGATGAAGAATAGTAATCGGGTTTAGTTGTCCTCCATGTTTATCTTCTCTTTCCGTCATTCGATGCTGGGACACAGAGGAAACTTAACCTACATATTGTTATTATTAAGATGCGACGCTGTGGCGTAGCGTGCAATTTGGCAACGTTGCATTGGGTCCGTTTAAACCCAGGTTCACCCAACACCCAATGATTCGATCTTTTCAACGGGTTTAAATGGACGAATTGCAAAGTTTGCCAAATCGCACGCCACGCCACTGATGCGACGCCAAAGATTTGAATTCCACCTAAATGGGTCTGTTGCAAAACTTTCGCTGCAGTGTTATGGAGGGTCGATTCTTGTGTAAAATCGCGTGAAGATCACACTGAAATCATCAACAAGTCTCTAAATTCACTCATAACGGCGATTTCATGAGAATAGGATTTTCACTGACCGCGAATTGCTCTTAGATAGATACAATAACGTTATAATTAAAGGCCAATGACATTTTTCAGTCCAAAATTGAGAACGAGGCCCTCGCAATCCGTTGCTATAGGGATTGAAGAGTTGATTCTTGCATAAAAACCTGTGAAAATGACGATGATGAGTACACACAAAAAAATCACGAAATTCACTCTCAAAATCGTGCTAAATGGCGGAGAGACGTAGGTATCATGGGAGATTCTCATCTAAATTGAGACATATCTCCGTGTTTCCGTTGAGAAAGTGACAAATTAGGCAGGAATCTCCCATGATACCTGCGTTGAACCGCCATTACGATCTTGCCCTCATGGCAGGTATGTGATTTTATTACTAAATTTTAGACTTTCTTAGTGTGATTTCCGTAATTTCCTCGGTTTTTACATCAAATTGGACTATTCATTTGCTCACAGCAAAAGTTTGCGAGAGCCCCATTTTTCAAAATCGAATAGCATTTTGAACATAAAATTCTTAAGATCTGGTTTTATCATGGATTTGAGGGCCTAAGAGGTCGTTTTGGGAAGTGACGCCGAGGTCGATTTTGAGTGTTAAGATCGATCATTGTTTCTGTTAAAACTAGAAAGTTAAGAAGAGAAATATTCATCGCCCGTTTAAGGGCCATTCTGCCTATTTGCGAAACAATGAGATGAAATATAAATCAGTACGAGGACTGAAAAACAAGCCATATTTTGCGTGCCGATCCAGTGAATATCTTCAAAAGTGACGCAAAGAAAGTAAATTATGACTATAGGCGACATTTGACCGTTCTAAATTTTGAATAGTTTAACTAAACTAAACTAAACATTCTAAACTCAAGAAGTCCTGTTATCGTGGAATCACCCATATACCTACTGAGTTTAAGAGTCAGTTTTGGAACTTTCTGATTTCACGTGATTTAACACCGGAATCGATTCTCTACAGCTCTAGGAAAAGTTTAAAACAAACCCATTAAGGATTAAATTATTGTCAAAAAAAGCAAAGGCGTGATTCTATATGATGGACCTAACTCGAAATTTAAAGTCTACAAAAAATAAAAATGTGCTTTTTCGTGAATATATGAATCGTTTAGATCGAATGATTTCATTATTAGAGAGGCGAGGGTAAACCTTGGTCAGTTGAATTAGAGTTCGTTTCAAAAGTGTAGGCACATCAGATCAACAGTAATGTTCGACGAATTTTCAATTTTCATTTCGACATAAAACTTGCCTGCGACTGAAACATCTTGATTTTAAAGTATTTCTTAATAAAAAATTCATTTTTACCATAATACGAGAAATACGGCTGGGAAATTCCAAAGATTATCGGTCTAGGTGCGCCTACACTTCTGAAACGTCCTCTACACAAGTATAATCCACTATCGTGGAGAGGATGAGCGCCGCGCCGTGAAGAAATGGAGTTGCGGTAAGATAACTATTCCTGCATGACTGCCTCGTTTTTGCATAAACAGTGAATTGAAGGCGCATGAAGATGATTTCTGACGGCGCGCGCGCTACTTCACTCCCTGTACGACGGAGGTCCTTCTCCTCCAATAACACTATTTGTATTAAATCCATTTTTCGTTGTATATTGTGCTCCATTGTATTACGATTGCGGCTAGTGCAACTAGGCAATAATGTTTTCCTCAGTTTGATTCTACGTAGAACAATCGATTCGAAAGTAAAGTCTTACTTCACAAACAATCGATTTGCACAAAGATTCAAGAGGAGGAAAAACATTGTTGCAAAATTACAAAAGGCATAACTGCTGCTAATTTTTCATGGCTTCTGATGTCATTGACAATTTTCATTAGTTCCATAATTTTATCCTCAGCATTATTTAATTTCTCGTTTAACGAATTGAGATTTTTTACTTATACCTACTATACTAGTAGCATTTCTTTGGTATTGCTCTTTCTACAGCTTTTAACCTGCGATTTAAGGGACGAGTGAGGCAGTTGATCACTCTTGCTTGCTTATACACATGGCATCACGGAGTTCGCTTCGAGCAGAATCAATTTCCTTGTCACGTAATTTGTTACTTGATCTAACTTTCTCGCGCAACAATAGGAAAGTATAACTATGAAAGGCATTACGAAAGTTAGAATAAAACTCACTGAAACTATCCGCTGTACCTGAACCCTTTTTTTCAGCCTTGATACGTTGAACTCATTTTTTTTTCTTCTCCAGGATATTATTTGTTTTCCAATTTTATTCTAATTAAGAGCAATATCCATAATTTGAGGAATAGATACTGGAGGGATCAGAGTGATTACAGAAACATATAGGTAGTCAAAATTACAAAGGCGGATCCAGCAATTTGGCAACAGTGGATTCTTCCCATTTGAATGTAGGAAAAACAATCGATTGGTAAAAAGGTCATGGCGGCCTCAACAATCGATTAATTCTCATACTTTCAAATGGAAAGCATGCAATGGTTGCCACATTGCTGGTTCCGGTCATGCAAAGTTATGATGCAAAAATTGTTGAATTACTCCCAGTAGCGAGCATAACTCACCTGATGAATAGCGTTTTGGTAACTATCGACGTTTTTCAATAATTTGATTTTGTAATTTTCGGTTATTTTGTTTGTTTTTGTTCGTAATTTTATTTTTATGAACAAGAGTCTGTTGAGAACTTTAGCAAGAGCGTTGTGGAGAACGGTTTTTTGTTTCCAAAATTTGCTGAGCCCCCCTCCCCCCTTCTTTCCGCCTACGTCTGTTACTTTTTTACTTCTCTCTCTTTTTCGATTAGAACGCATGTCATATGTGTTCGAAAAGGATAGAAGAGGTGGCGAAAACCACGTGACTGTCCCTGTTCTATCCTTTTCTAACACACGCATTCTAATGAGAAAATAAAGAGAAGGGCAGATGTCTGGATCCGCCAGTGAGCTCCGTAGTTAGAATTAAGAGATTTAGCGCCGCACTACCGCACCACATCAGTTTCTTGAAATTGAGAGTTCTCAATTCAGGGTTCATTAGTACTTGATTTTTTTTTAAAACCTTATCAATGTATCTGGTGCGCCTTGAGGTGAACAATCTTTAGTTCAACGAACATAGTCGGTCCGTGGGACTTAAGGGGTTTCGAGTACCCGTAATTATTTGGAGAAGGGTGCAAAAAAAGAGAAAAAAATAGGTCATAGCTCCTCAAACTCCTCCGCATTTTTTCTACGTTTACACGGGAATGTAATGAAAAAATAAAAATAGTGAAGAGCAAAAGAAAAGAAGGAAACATTGGTCACAAAATGACTAACACCCTTCCCCACCCGGCAACTTTTGAACCCACGGACCGTCGAATATGTCAAAGAATATTGCTCGAGAACAGTGTTCTCAACTATTTGTGTCCGAAAAAACACAAAATTAGATTTATTTTTTAGATATTTATTTACTTGCTCATTTATTTAATTATTTATCTATTTATTTATTTATTTATTTATTTATTTATTTATTTATTTATTTATTTATTTTTGCATTATTAGTGTGCTCATCGATTTTTTTCCCCGGGTTCAAATCCACAGGAATCCATGCTCCATATTGACCATGTAGACTGTTTTAGTTGAACTATATATCGTATTAATCGCCGTTTGGGGACCTCTGGTTCCAAACAAACTCTGGTTTAATGTGATTCTCCAATAAGCACATTTTTGAATGGATGTAGTTTGGCCATTGAATCAAGAAATTAATGCAACCCTCTTGCCAGTGGCGTAACTTTGAAACTCGGGCCCCCACCGCAGATTGAACTGGAGGGCCGCCCCCCTTCCTTCCTACAACAGAATATGCTTACTCTAAAATAACTCATTGAGCTCAACTCCCCCCCCCCCCCAACTGATAACAACTGTCAGCACTGGCACCAACGTTTTTAGGGCCCCGAACTTTCAAAATAATGCTAGGAAGTTCGAAAGAGCCCCTACAGTTGCTTCCGGGCTTCCACAAGTGAAAGGGGCCCTTTCAGCTCTTCCTCACCGAACCTCCGGTGAAGAGTAAGCTCCTAATGTCCTAGGAGACAGAATTATGAGGCTGATTTATTTGGAAAGAAGGGCCTCACTTCAAACAATCCGCCTGATTTCAGAAAGATCCGCGCTTTTAAAGGAAAATATACTGCTTAACTGAAGAACAGAGCAGAGGGTTTTCACTTCATTATTCTTTCTGTTTTTCTTTTTTCCCCTTTTCTTTCTTTTCCCCCTTTTTTTTCATCCGGCTGCGTTAAGGGCCCCCAATCGTTCCGGGCCCCACCGCACCGCTGTCCCTGCGGCCCCGCAAGTTACGCCACTGCCTCTTGCGGTTATGAATTCTACGGCTTTGAAAACGCTTACTAATGATTGGTTCTACGACTAAATGCCGAAATCAACAAGATATTACAGATTAAACGCGGAGACAATGTATAATAGAGACCGTGCACTATCTATCTTGCCCATGTTTGCGCGCGGTGGTAACTTTTTTTTCGGGGTCTCAACAGAACACCGAAAAACATAGACCATACGTTGAGAGAAACGTCGTTTAGATTTTTGCCTAGTGAATCCGAAGCACCGAAATTGCATCAGTCAACGTATGGTCCATGTTGGATGGTGCTCCTTCATGCTCCTTGCGTTAATTTCTGTTGAAATCCGAGGAAAAAAGTCAGCCACCGCGCGCAAGGCTAGTGGGTGGTCTCTATTATATATTGTCTCTGATTAAACGATGCATTTGGAGGTTAGAAGCGCTCGAATTCCCGCTTATACACAACAACAACAACAACAACAACAACAACAACAACAACAACAACAATAATAAAATGTAGGCGATTCAAACCTTCAAAGGCAAAGTTTAATCTGTAATATCTTGTTGATTTCGGCAGTATTAGTCATGAAACCGGGCATGATTAAGCATTTTCGAGAATGTAAACTTCATAATCGCAAAAAGGTTGCATTAATTTCTTGATTCAACAGGCAAACTATCCGTTCAAGAATGCGGTTATGGGATAGTTACACTAAGCCACTGAACCACTTACATGTGTATTTTTGTTGATAAAATAATGAACCCTTGAACACTGAACCAGTTTGTTAGGAACCAGAGGTCTCCGAACGGCGATCAATACGGTATATCGCTCAACTAGAACAATCTATTTCTCTCGCAGAAGTTCGCAAATACCCTTTAAACTCCACAGGTAAGATTTGACAATACGTCGTAATTTTTTACTGGCCCAGAGATTATTTATACTTCAGTATATTTGGGGGAGGGGACATAGTAGGTATATCGTGGGAAACGTGGGAGATAACATTTTCTGAAATGATTGTAATTCAAGGATCCACGCTGATTATGAAAAGCCAGGGACAAGGTTCGTAATTTTTACTAGCTTCAGAGAGAGAGAGGAAAAAAAAAAAAAAAAAGCAACAACAAAAAAACTTCCAGTTGAAAATGCGAAGGGTGGAAGAGAGGCAGTGATTTAGATGGGGACGAAGAGAAGGAAAGAAGAAGAAGAAGAAGGAAAAGTAGGAGGAGGGGGAGGGGGAGGGGGAGGAGGAGAAATGGAAGAAGGCGGTAGAGGAAGATAGTTTGAACAAGCGGCCAACACATCTCGAGACACCTGGTATAAACGTAACGTGCTGAATGGGACACAGAGGAAAATTGATGAGGAGTTTCATTCAGTTGTAATGACGCGCGTCTACTTTCCTCCGTGATTGGTCGAGGCCTGCGGAGGGGCGTGGAATTCCAGTTGGAGGTACGCTCAAATATAAACTATGTATGCAGAGATGGATATCCCACTATACGATAAGCCCCCCGTGACCTTGGATCGACCGGCGAGTGCAACAACGGAGGAGGAAAAAAGGATACCTTCATAGAAATTCATGTAAATATAACATATTTACAATAAAATATAAATAAATAGCGAATAACCGTGAGAGATACACCTTGGTTGCGTTATAAGAAATTCGTGGTGTTTTGGATTTTCGTTACTGGTTTTGCTCAATTGAAATTTGACTCTTTTGTTTTGTTCTGAAGCTGCGGGGCACTTAGCCGAAAAGATAAGGTCAGTTTCTGCATTTACGTTTTAAATTATCAACTTTATTATCTTTGCATCTGATTCCAGTTGTAGTAATTGCGAGGGCAAAGATCAGAGAATGATTTTTCCCCTCTTTTTAAATAACGGAAAAAAGATACTTTCATAAAAATACAAGTGATTATAAAACATGAACGGTAAAATGTGAATATAAAATATAAACCGCACAAGGAAATAAATAGAATAAACAGCGAATCTGTGGGGATATTCATGGGTTGCATTACAAGAATCGTGGTGTTTTGGATTTGATACTGGTTTTTATAAATTGAAATTTGACTTTTTTCCAGTTCTAAAACTGTGGGATATTTAGCCGAAAAGATAAGGTCGGTCGGGGTTTTGCATTTATATTTTTGCAGTACCGATTTTACTATCTTTGCATCTGATCTCAGTTGTAGCAACTGCGAGGGTAAAGATCAGAGCATGATTTTCTTTCTGTCTTTTTTTTTTTTTTTTTTTTTTTTTTGAAACAACGGATTTAAAGATTCTTTCATAAAAATACGAGAAAATATAAAATATTTTCCGTAAACAAAATTTAAGAAATGATTAAAAAGCGAATATAACTGATGGAGATACACTTTGGTTGCGTTACGTTTTGGATTTTCGTTATTGGTTTGTTTTTTGTTTTTTTTCCCCCTCCCCAAATTAAAATTTGACTTTTTCCCACGCGTTTTGAAGTTGTGGGACATTTAGCCGAAAAGATAAGGCCAGTTCCCTCATTTGACGTTTCTACATGACCAAATTTTATTATCTTTGCATCTAATTCCCGTTGTGGTAACTGTGAGGGTTAAGATCAGAGCGCGATTTTTCTGCCTCTTTTCAAACAACAAAAAATAGGTAGGATACATCCTTAAAACATACATGTAAACAAAACAAATAAATCCATCGTAAACATAAACAAACTGGGAATAACTATGACGGATACACTTTGGTTGCAACACAAGGAATTCGTGGGGTTTTGGATTGTTGAAACTGGTTTTTCGCAATTGAAATTTTACCTTTTTCCTCGCGTTTTAAAGCTGCAGGACATTTAGCCGAAAAGATAAGATCAGTTTCTGCATTTACGTCTACATTACCCATAATTTTTAATATCTTTACATCATCTGATTCTAGTTGTAGTAATTGCGATTACAAGATCAGAGAGCGATTTTTTTTCCTTCTTTTCTTGATTGTGTTATATTGAAAGACGCCTAGAAACGGCAATATTCTTAAACTCATCAGATGTCGTGTAACATATGGATACTTCCCAAAGTCAAAGTATAATACTTAGTTTGCACCATTGGAATCCTAGGTTAAAGATTATTTAGCAATGAAAAAAAAAAAAAAAATGGGAAAAAAGCAAATTATTAGTTGCGAAAACTTATAGTTCATTAGGCATTTTGTTAATTCTGTTTATCATTATATGAAATTATTGAATGATAGCTAAACTTTAGAGGACCACAAAAAAAAAAAAAAGGGTAATGGATGTAGTAACCCAAGACAAACTTGTAAACGGCGATACAAAATGTTCTTTTTTACTTATACAATGCAGAAGAGCAGATAAGGTCATAACTAACGACAGATGTGGTACCTCGACACTGGTTCTGCCTTGCTAAGTTTGTAAATATTCCCAATTTTTAGCAAGAAAGAGAGAAGAAATATCTTTCAGGCTTTAAAAGCAGAAAAAAGAAAAAATTAAAATTTTTATAGGTTGGTTCAAACACCTGTAAGGCTCATTTTATACATATTTTACCAATTTCTACGGTATTATTGCGAATCATAAATTTTTAGCAAAAGGAATGGAAAACTTTCCAATTATTTCATTGCGGTCTTGGTCAAAAAAGTAATAGTAATAAATTAAAAAATAAATCCACCAGTGATTTGTTAATAGTTAATTCCGTAAAAGAAGTTTTCGCAATTGAAAAGTAAATAAATAAAAATAAGTAATAAATATAGAGTAAAAAATAAAAAGATTTTCTAAACCACATGGCGGGTAAAATACAAGCGACAAATTTAAAAATAGAATTTAGCGCGACG
This sequence comes from Trialeurodes vaporariorum, assembly GCA_011764245.1. Taxonomy (NCBI): domain Eukaryota; kingdom Metazoa; phylum Arthropoda; class Insecta; order Hemiptera; family Aleyrodidae; genus Trialeurodes; species Trialeurodes vaporariorum. The sequence goes on from VMOF01000002.1 coordinate 60,635,417, forward strand.
AAAGAATCACTTGATTTTTTTTTTTCATTCTCATTTTTATTTCCGAGGTCACAAAAAAGAAGACACAATTTAATTAGAATGTAATTCAAAGGATTATGAAACACTTTTGACGAGAAGTTTTAATAACCGTAGAAAAAAGAGCTGCTATTTCCTTAATTTGAATTGTTTGCGATTTTGGTACTTACACTTCACTTTCAAGAAACGTAGATATGGAATGAAATAGGAGCTTTTTAGTTCTCTCTTAATAGACACATCAAATAATAATCAGGATCACTAAGACAAATTTGAAGAGGGAAAAATGCCTTAAGGATTTGACGAAGACAGGCTTTTTACTCTGTTTTCCCCCTTAAGAGTAGGTATGTGTTCGAAAACCATTCCAGACGATGGGTTGCATGATGCCTAGTTATCACACCATGCAAATTATTCCCAAGAAGCTCTAACCCTTTCTACTCCAATGTCGAATACATTCAAGAAACATCAGTAAAATAAAAAAACAAAAACAAAAAAACAAAAAAAAAAAAAAAAAAACAAATGAAAAATAAAAAATTAAAAAAAATTAAAAAAGAAAAAAAAAAAAAAAAATTAGAAAAAATAACAAAATAAAAAAGAACAATCAAAAAAATTAAAAAGGAAAAGTCTCGAGAGTGAAAAGGGCTAATATTTCTTATGATAAAGGCGAACACATATGGAGGATATACATTATTTCTCCAAGTTTCAAAAATAATAAAAAAAAAATAACAATTGAGGATTTTGCCGGGAAGATAGCAAAAAAAGCAGGTATGTTCTTTCCTAAAAATCAGCATCAGAATGAAATAGAGATTTTTAATAAAGAACACACCTGATGGTTTAGTAACCAATATTGAAGTCAGCGGAATCAAATAACATCACATGAAACATCAGGTATGTTCTGCCATAAAAATCTCCAATCAATTTATATGATGATTTTAAGGAAAGAACATACCTGCTGTTGTACGTGCCGTTCTTCCGGCAAATACTCAATCATAATGACTAGCATCCAGAAACATCCTGGGAGCCAGAGAATAAAAATAATAATATTGCTGGCCGAAAACCGCGAAAGTTGAATAAACTTATTTATTTAGCTGCCGTTTTGCGTATAATTAATGGTATTTTTCAATTCACCGATGATTTCACCGGTACAGAAAATATTACACAGTTCAGTGCAGTGTATGACTGTAATACACGAGAATACTCTGATCTTTAATAGTTTCTCAATCGGTGGAAACTCCGTCAATTAATTAAAATATCCACCAGTTTTTTTAAAGTAATCGACGATGACTCCACCGATCGAGAAAATATTACGGATGCGAATGTTTTCGTGCATTACAGTAGTACAATGAACTGAACTATACGAAATTTTTTCCACAACCGGTGAAATCATCGATTAATTGAAAAATGCCATTGATTTTACGCAAAACGGCAGCTCTGTTTGGCGGCATAGTGGAGTTGGCGCTTAAGAGCATTTCGACAACTTTGTGAAAAGCAGTTGAAGTCCCGAGTTAATTAAGTCTCTGAAAGGTATAACCACTGACAAAAATCAGTCGGTAGTCGTACAATCAACAGAGCAGTTGCAAGGGTTTAAATTTCGGCGTTTTTCGTACGCAAATGAAATTCCTGGGTCAGCTGAAAAAATGATGCCTCATTTGATGTCTAACTAGGTAATTTAATTGTTCTGGAGAAGCAATTTTGACCCAAAATACATCGTTTTTAAATGGGAGTTTCTAATTGTGACGTCACTACACACGATTTTTTTCTTCTTTTTTTTCTTTTTTTCCCCCTGCAAATTTTACAAGAGTGTACCTTCGAAATCAGGACACTTAAAAAGAAACCAAAGGCACATTCATTCTTAATTCATCAAATGTTACGCGTCTCAGAAAAAGGGATTTTTATCTTCCAAAAATCAGAAATGAGTTATTATTATCAATGCAGAGAGGGGTAAATTACGAACATTTTGGCTCAAATAAAATCCAGATATTCTGGAACTTATGCGAGATATGTTGCTTTCAAGTTTATTATTGTTTTTAAAATCTCAAATTCAAAATTATTATATACTTAAAATAGCTTTCTTGAAAAATTTGTTCCCATAAGATAAGTGAGATTTCGGTAGGTATCATTAAAAAGAGAGGCAAATTACAAACATTTCGTTGCCAAACACGTCCGAATGTCATCAAACTTAGGAGAGATATGTTAGTTTAAAGTTTACTGTTCTTATAATCTTAAATTAAAAATTATTTCTTAAAACAGTTCCTGAAAATTTGCTGTCGGTAGATAAGAGCCCGCCTTTTTCTGCGACACGTCACAAATTATTCAATTTTCTCGATGAAAACCACCACTCCATCGCTTGCAAAGACAATATATGTATAATAGAGACCAAGCACTAGCCGTGCGCGCGGTGGCTGACTTCTTTTTCGGAACTCAACAGGAATTAACACAGGAAACATGGGGGAGCACCATCCAACATGGACCCTACGTTGACTGATGCAACTTCGGTGCTTCAGTTTCACTGGGCAAAAATCTCAACTACTTTTCCCATCAGTCAACGTATGGTCCTTGTTTGCGGTGTTCTGTTGAAACCCCGAAAAAAATAGTTGCCACCGCGCGCAAACACGGGCGTATGGTCCCTACTACACATTGTCTCTGATCGCTTGTATCCCATTTGAACTTGTTTAGAGGTATCGATTTTTTGAGACTTTAATGGAAAACCCACAAAGAATCGATCAGTTGCCATAGGTTCATACGATGGAAACAACGATGGTCCGCTTTATCGCATTTTACGAGCTTCTAACGATCAACAGAACTGATGAGGCGGGCGACAATATTCTGAGACTATTCCATTTAAACGGGCAGGTCCAATGGTCCATGTCTGCAAGTAAATTGGATGTAGTAAATAAAGAGAAATGAGACCCTCATGCGTGACGATCGATTTTGTGATACCGATCGATTCGAGCGTATATATTGCATAAAGAAGTAGGGTAGGTATGAAAATAAAAAAACAAACGAACAAAAACAAGAGAAATAAACTAACTCAAATTGAAATCCAACAAACGTGGATAGCGAATCAAATATATTACCACCCTTTTACTGAGGTATCTCTCAGGAAAGCGACCAGCTTTAAGAAAATAGCAATTTTGAGAACTGCGACGATCCTAAGGAAAGTACTGAAGTGAAGATACATCAGTAATTATAAATATTAACGGATGTTAACGCATAGCAACCTGAATTATCATTATTTTTTTTTTTTTTTTAAAATATTTTCATTTTCAAACGTTAATATGCAGAGTCCCCCTAACCAAAAAAAAAAAACTTACATCCAGAATACCCAGAAAAGGCCGATGCCAAAAAATGACATCGTTACGATGTTACGAAATCACACTGAAAAAAAAATCAGCTAAATTTAACTAATGTCAACTTAAAAGTATGGACACCACTTAAAACTGTTAGTTCGACTATTTGAATTAGTAAAATTAACTCCGCGCCGTGTTAATTAACATGGCACGGAGTTAATTTTACTAATTCAAATAGTCAAACTAACAGTTTTAAGAGGTGTCCATACTTTTAAGTTGAAATTAGTTAAATTTAGCTGATTTTTTTTTCAGTGCAACAGACTTTGTTAATCTCATGTAAAAAAAAAAAAAAAAAAAAAAAAAAAAAAAAAAAACTAAAAATGAAAACTACCCTCAAATACTGTTTGGTCTAGTTAGGGTATTAAGTCTACTAACGATTTTATCACACTCGGGGGGTTTAGAAAACCGATCTGCCGTTTTGCGTATAGTTAATATAGTTAATCGTATTTTTTATTAGATTACACAGTTCTATTCAGTGCATGACTGGAATGCACAAAAATACTCACATCTGTAATCTTTTCTCAACCGGTGGAGTCGTCGATAACCTTAAAAAAACTTGCGGATATTTTAATTAATTATCGGCGTTTCGACCGATTGAAAAGATATTACATATCTGAGCATTTTCGTGCATTCCAGTCATTAACTGAACTGAACTCCGCAATCTTCTCTCAACCGGTGGAATCATCGGTGAATTGAAAAATGCGATTAATTATACGCAAAACGGCAGCTCTGGTTTAAAAAATTAAAATCTGGACAAAGTGAAGATAAAAAGAATTATATATCACAAAGAATCAGGTGATAAGAAGGGGGAGAGTAGGAAGCAAAAAAAAAGGAGTCTATCACAGAGGGGGAGAAAAGTCGTAAAAAATACAAAAAAGAGAAACAAAAGGATGAAAGCAAATAAAAGGAGATTCAACAAAAAAATAAATACATAAATAAACTTTGGATCGAACAGAACTCAATCTAATTTATGGAATGAAATCGGCGCGGATAAAATTTTTAATGGAAGGAAAACGAAAATAATCGGAGAGTGCGTCGTAAGTAAAATGAATAATATAGAGGTAGAGTTTAAATTGAAAAAAAAGGAACGCGGTTAAAAATCAAAACTTTCTTTTACCGAGTTAAATTAGAAACGTTTCGAGATAATTCATGCATCTCGCTTTAAGTTCATCATTTCAGCTGTGAGGAGCGTGTTGCAGCTTTGAAAAATTGAGGCGGCGATCACGTCGTACAGTCCATTTCAGAATGGGTCTGTTGCAAACTTTCGCTACAGCGTTATGGAGAGTTGATTCCTTTGGATAGTCACTCAAAAACAGTGAAGAGAGCACCAGAAAGTTCCGAAATCCGCTCACAAACAAAGCTGCCGTTTTGCGTATATAAATAATCTTATTTTTTCAATCCATCGATGATTCCACCAGTTGAGAAAAGATTACACAGTCCAGTTCAGTGTTTGCCTGGAATGTACGAAAATACTCGCATCTGATGTAATCTTTGCTCAACCGGTGGAGTCGTCGATGACTTTAAAAAACTTGCAGACAATTTAATTAACTAACGGCGCGGCGTTTCCACCGATTGAGAAAAGATTACAAATCAGAGTATTTTCGAGCAGTACAGTCATACACTGAACTGAACTGTGTAATCTTTTCTCAACTGGAGGAACTATCGGTGAATTGAAAAAATTAAATCATTATATGCAAAACGGCTGCTTTGCACAAACTAAATAAATGTGTGAAACAAAATTACAAGATGGTGGTCGAATGAGCAGTTGACAATGGGGAAGTCCAATCTAATTGCAACTTTCTATGCTGAAGAAAAAAATTCATTTTAAAGAAAGTTTAAATTAGATGAGACTTTTCCATCTGTCACCCGCTTATTCGACCGTCATCTAATAATTTTGGTAAACGTATTTTTTGAGCTTGTGAGTATAGTTTTCGGAACTTTTTTAAGCTCTCAACGTTATTTTCACGTGATTTTAAATAGGAATCGACTATTCAAAGCGCTGTAGTAAAAGTTTGTGACAGACCCATTGTAGGCGTATACTCTTTGGCGAATTTATGATGTTCATTCCTTCAAATCAAAGTAAAACTTGCCCGTGATTTAAACCTTTTGATTTTAAAGCGTCTCGCTCAATGAAAAGCCAAGGCTTGAATTCATTTAAACTAATTTTCAATTATATAATTTGAGAAGTAACGTTTGAAAAATTCCAAAGATTATCAAGGACAAGGCTTGAATTCATTTACACTAATTTACAATTATATAATTTGAGAAGTAACGTTTGAAAAATTGCAAACATTATCGGTCGAGCTCCACCTACGCTTCTTAAACGAACTATAGCAAAAGTATGCATACAACAAATGTGCAGACAATTATAGGTTTCGAGTTTTTAATCATGTGACAAAAATGTCAACTCACTGATGAGTCAAACGCTTTTCACGGAGAAAAAATTATATTTGGGGCTACCAGAATTACTTCTACGTAATAGTTAAATGTTCATTCGCGTATCCTTAACTAGATTTCTGGTAATATTCAAAATACATTTTTCGTTGAAACCAGCAATATCTTCACAGATACCAGAATTTACATTTAACTATTCCGTAGAAGTAATTCTGGCAGCCCCTAATATAAATTTTTCTCCGTGTTGATGCTTTTAATTATCACTAAATTCTAACCCATCTAAAAATGCGCTATTGTTACAGAGCGTTCCCATTCATTCAAATATTTTTGATCGGATCTTTCGACATTCTTTTGGTCCGCCATTTAAAAATAAGATTAAAACCGTAGACAGGCTAACTCTTGCTTAGCCTTCTATGTTTCAACTTGACCTGGATGGATACGCGAGAGTTTTTCAAAGTTTATCAAAACTTACCTTCAGCATTTAAATGGGAAAAGTTTCAGTTTCGACGAAAAAGGAAAACGGATGGCAAGAAACGGAGAATCAAAGATGACCAAGTCTTAAGTTTTCGTAAATAAGCTGTCGTAGATAGATATATATGTAAGCTCTGATGTCTGAGAGCTGGTGACATTCAGCCGTTTACAGACTAGTTTCAAATTTGTAAAATACAGTGGCGAGGCGTGCGATTCGGCAACGTTTCTTTTTTCCCCATTTAAACACATTAGAAAGGTCGAAATGCCTGGTCATCGCCGATGACTGAAGCGTCCGACTTTTTTGGTGAATTTAAATGGAGGAAATACATTGTTGCCAAATTGAACGCTTCGCCACTGGTAAAATAATCAACGAGCTATAGCGATAGAGGGGGTCATACAGGTTATAAGCAGGGCTGCCGTTTTGCGTATAATCAATGCTATTTTTCTATTTGCCGATGATTCCACCGGTTGAAAAAAGATTACACAGTTCAGTTTTGTGTATGACTGTAATAAACTAAAATACTCGCATCTGTAATCTTTTCTCAACCAGTGGAGTCGTCGATTACTTTAAAAAACTTGCGGATATTTTAATTAATTAGCGGAGTTTCCACCGATTAAGGATAGATTACAGATCAGAGTATTTTCGTGCATTACAGTCATACACTGAACTGAACTATGTAATCTTCTCTCAACCGGTGGAATCATCGGTGAATAGAAAAATAGCATTGATTATACGCAAAACGACAGCCTTGGTTATAAGTCTTATACAAGAATAGACTTAATCTATGCCATAAAATATACAAATAAAGGAAGCCTGCTCATTGCTCAACTATTAATCACCATACAGGGTGTGAGGGTGAATATTTAAAAAGAACCCATCCAGAATTGATTTTAGTATACAAACATAATAACATTCGACGAATGACGAATATGGTACATAATACAAGTCGACCGATTCGTCAACGACATTAAAAAATATTGTTTTGATTCCCTTTACTTCGTGAATTCTTTGAGAGATAGTTTCGTACAGCTGACTATACTGGTGGAAAATTTGAGCTTTATTTAAGTAGATTAGGACCTAACAATATGTGTTATAAAAAACAAAATACAAAAAGCCAAAAATGCTGTGATAAGCAGGGCTTGGGAGCCGAAGCCGTGGTTATAATTGAATTTTATGATCTGCTCGGCAGAAAACTGTGGGAATACTAAAATGAGTTACAATTTATCACTCAAATACTGAATCAAAAGGCTCTTGCACCGATAGAATTTAATTTCAAAGATTCGGTTTCTTCTTATTGCGTTGGGAGCTCTTAGTGCTCCCTAAAAGCTACCAAAGCAATAACTTGAAACCGAATCTTTGAAATCAAATTCTGTTGGTGCAAGAGCCTTTCGATTCAGTATTTGAATGGTAAATTGTAACTCATTTTAGTATTCCCGCACAGTTTTCTTCCGACCAGAAAAAAAAAATTAAAACCTAACCAGCTCCCAAGCTCTGATGATAAGTGAATAGAAAATGATGAAACCAAGCAACCTAAAGGTATAATTAAGTTAAATACTTGCCAAACCGATAAGATTCCTCGGATGGTACTTTGCATGGTCGCTGGTTCGTTTTTGTATTTTTCTTTATATGGTAGAGATTCCGTGTATACAATCAACACCAAAAGTTTTGAGAGTCAAAAATACACACGGAAGGTATAGGATTGATTTGATTGCACGTGAACTGTCGGTTTTTAGAGCATCATCATCAAGACAAACGTTCTTTTTTCATTTATTATACTTATTCATTTATCATTTCAAGAAAATCACTGCCCGGGGGCTACTCTCTGTAAAAATTTTAAAATATTTTTTATGGGATAAATCAGTAGCTATCAGTCGCGTAGCGTGCCATTTGGCAACGATGCAGTTCATCCATTTAACCCATGGAAAAGATCGAGCTTTTAGGTGTTCGGTGAACACCTTCGCATTCGACCTTTTATGTGGGTTTAAATGGACACAGTACAACGTTGTCAACTTGCACGCTACGCCACTGATAGCTATAGTAGTAAGTTTTTTTTTCTACTTAAACTTTTTCAGTATTAGGTTTAATTTTATACAGGGTGTAACAGATGTATCCCCCCCCCGTCTAACTTTTGAACTAGTTGAGATAAATTGTTGCGGCTTGGACCATTCTTCATAATTTTAGTCGAACTTTATTTTTTGGGGGTCAAAACCCCCCACCTCCTCTAGGGGGCTATCTCAAAAATTAAAAAATGGCAACCCCTATCTTGTGATACATAGTTTGAAAGGGCGTAAAATTCTAAGACTTTTGGCGCAAACCGAAGGTCAACATCGTTTTTCGTTTTCGATATATTGAAAGTCAAAGTTCGACTTTGACCCATCTTCAAAAAAATCAGAACTCCCATTTAAAAAGTCGGAATTTAAGAAAATAGGGGTCAAAATACTCTAAAAAACAGGTTCTTTTCAGAAAAAAATACGGTTTTGCCACAAATTCGGTCAAAAGTTGGTTTTAGAGCCCCCCAACAGTTGTCAAAAAAATTGCCCCTCAAGGGGTCTATCTCAGAAATTCCGAGGCACGACCCCTATCGAGTGATACATTACTCAAAAGAGTGCATTAAACTGAGCATTTTAGCGCAAACCGCAGGTCGATATAGTTTTTAGTTTTCGATTTATCGAAATTTGACAATGGGTGAAAAGCCAACTTTGCCATTCGATATATCGAAAACTAAAAACGATATTGACCCGCAGTTCGCGCCAAAATGCTCAGTTTAATGCGCTCTTTTGAGTAATGTATCACTCGATAGGGGTCGTGCCTCGGAATTTCTGAGATAGACCACATTGACACAATGTTACCCATAAAGGTTTGGGTAATTTAACTAAATCCTTCCGTGAAAGAAGTTTAAAAGTGATTTTAATCAAGCCAAAGTAATCATTGTCAATTTATTACTCATTTTAGAGAGCTGACATTACTTTCGACCCGTAATTTGACATTGATCGGACGGAAGAGCTCTAGCGGCAAAAATCGACACTAACCGCTCCTGTAGTCATACTGCTGACCTGAACAATGCAATCCACCATTAACTCTAATCGGCCAAGAAGTGGATTTAGCCATTTTTGATCCTATAAGCCTCAGCTCTACAGAGAAAACTTTAAAGCTATATTTCTCAAAACTCCATTTTTATTTTTTACCCATGAGCCTTTATTTTATCTACCGCGCTTCAATCCTTTTATACGCGTGTTTAGATATATTTAAGGAGCACGCACTCACGCACGTGTCTCACGCTCCGACACTTTTACCTCAATTTTCTGGAAAAAAAAAGTCACTTGGACAAAGGACCTCTCTTGTGTCGGTTAGGTTTTAAAAGGTGCTTAACATTTTTAATTCATCAGCGCAACGTATCAGTTTTTTCCTTCTCAACCCTCTTCGCCTCAGTGGCACTTTAGACTTCTCTCTCTCTCTCTGTCTCTCTGTCTCTCTGTCTCTCTGTCTCTCTGTCTCTCTGTCTCTCTGTCTCTCTCTCTCTCTCTCTCTCTCTCTCTCTCTCTCTCTCTCTCTCTCTCTCTCTCTCTCTCTCTCTCTCTCTCTCTCTCTCTCTCTCTCTCTCTCTCTCTCTCTCTCTCTCTCTCTCTCTCTCTCTCTCTCTCTCTCTTTCTCTCACTCTCTCTCTCTCTCCCCCCCTCTCTCTCCCCCTCTCTCGCCCCCTCCCCCTCTCTACCCCTCCCCCTCTCCCCCCCTCTCTCTCCCCCTCTCTACCCCTCTCTCTCTCCCCCTCCTCTCTCTCTCTCTGCCTATTTGAAGAAAGGTGTAAAAAAAGGATAGCGGGAAGTGTTTTCACGTGAATTTGACCCCTACGTTTAATTGTTTATCCTTTAGTGACACGTGCCTTCGAATACGCCAAAAGCAGTGGCGGCTAGTGCAAACTGGCAACGAAGCATTTAGTCAATTTAAATCCATTTAAAATACCGATTCGAGGGAGTGCACAGTGCACCTCATAATTTACACTCCGACCTTTTTCACTTCTTTAATGTAACGTTGCCAGATTGCACGCGCCGCCACTGGCGATAAGAAAGAAAGACGAAATGCTAAATGTTCCTACTTCAATCATAATAATGATGGACGAGGAAAATCAAATAAGACACAGAGTTTCCAGAAAAAGAACCGCTTTTAACACTTACTTTCAAATATAAACTTTTATTGAACGTTAAAAAATGTAATTTTTTAGGTAGTTAAACTGGCTAGAACAGGTCTTTTGAGCTGATGATTTTATGTCTACTTTAATCATTCGTCGTGCTGAACTGCACATCAGTAGCGTAGCGTGCAATTTGACAACGTTGTATGTTGTCCATGTAAACGCATGTAAAAGGTCGAATGCGAATGTGTTCACCGAACACCCACTATAGTTCGATCTTTTTCATGGGTTCAAATTGACAAACTGCAACGTTAGCATATTGCACGCTACGCCACTGCTCGTTGACTACGCACTAAAACCGTCTATAGCCGCCAGATGTCCGTTTACTTCTATGCGTAATTTTCGGAAACTAAAAGCCCACATTCCTGATGCATCCGTAGGCTTTGAGATTTTTCCCGTTACGTTTTTCGGTTCCAACAAATAATTTTAAACTTAATGGAGCTGTTGCAAACTTTTGCTACAGGCTTATTAATAATTGATGAAGGGGTAAAAGCCTTTAAAAATGACGATAAGCGCAATGAAAAATCGCGAAATCCACTCCCAAACTCATAAAGTTCTTTTAAACGCGAGACCGTAATGGCGGTAATTACCGCCTTATACATTGGGCTTACCTATCTCAATAAGCTCCATCCTTACGAGATGTTCTCGCGACACCACACAAGAAAAAGAAGCACATAATTGCCATAATATTTCGGTAATCACCGCCAGTACGGTCTCGCGTTTGAAAGCATTTTATGAGTTTAGGAGTGGATTTCGTGATTTTTCAGTGCGCTTATCGTCATTTTTAAAGGCTTTTACCCCTTAACCAGCTATTAATAAGCCTGTAGCTATTAATAAGCCTGTAGCTATTAATAAGCCTGTAGCTATTAATAAGCCTGTAGCTATTAATAAGCCTGTCCATTGGGACGTCTTTTGGACAGTTAAATTTTTGGCCGGGGATTCTCCTTATTCATATCAACTCTTTAAACTTTTGATGGTGGAAACAGCATTCTCTTTCAATCGTTAATTTTATTTTACATTGCCGGCAAAAAATTCAATGTCCAAAAAAAGTCCCAAAAAAGTCCCAAAAAAGTCTTCATAATGTCCCTCTTATAATCGTTTTTACACGCCAATTGGCAAAACATTGAACGTATCGTGGACGTCCAAAACAGAGTGAACGCAATCTCCATACCCATCTAGGTCATGGGACGTTCGTCATGGGGACTTTTAAAATTAAATCATCGAAGAATATTAAGGGGTTCATGGAATTGGAGAATGTCCGAAAAATGTCCCCAAATAATTCTAGAATTCTTTACAATTATTTGGGGACATTCTTCGGCCATTCGCGCGCCACTTCCAATAATCCCTTAACATTATCTTCGAGGCTTCAGTTTTAAAGGCCCCCATAACGTCCCATGACTTAGTTGGATATGAAGATTGCATTCACTCTGATTTGGACGTCCATGGGACTTCAATGTTTTGCTAAATGGCGTTTAAAAACGATTAAAATAGGGACATTATGAGGACTTTCTTGGGACTTTTTTTGGACATTTAATTTTTCGCAAAGGGAAGTTTAAAAGGACGACATCGTTACGGAAACAAATACTCCTACAGATATACTTTGGGGAGGTATTAAATGGGTTAAAATCTTAAAGTAATAAGACTTTCTTCACACTTGTTTGACAAAAAAAAAATCCACCGTTAGACTCAATATTCTTGGAAATAACCCTGTAAAATGCCTATAGAGTTACAAGTAAATGCATTAGTTTCGATCGAAGGAGTGAAGATAGAAGACGTACCTCGTGACAAATCGTTCAATCCGTCGAATTTCCTTTTACTCCGCTTGATTTTGAAAAGGTGTAAATTGGGCATGCAGAGGTCCCAACTCCGCAAATCGACGTTCTCTTGTGATGTGAATACGAATTGAAGAGCCATGTCTAGAGTTGTTTCCTTCAGGACTTTTCCAGACATTTACCCAAGAAGCACAGACTGACGGTTTTCTGGAAATGAAAAGGCAGACTTCATCAATTAATTGATAGTAAAGAGTTCTGATCTTTTCAAGACTCAAAAATTTCGTTTTCAGTGGAAAAAACAAGTAAAATAAAATAATAAAAAAAAAATTAGTAGAAATGATTTTCAGAGATATATTTTGTTTTTGACTTAATGCGAGTACATATAGTGACAAATAAACTTTGATAGTCAATAATGCGCAGAAGGAGCTCAGGAGGTTGCCGTGATTACACGTGGAAGGAGATTATACATGTGATTACAAGGGGGCATGTGTCGAATTCTCGACTGCAAAACTTTTGGGTTTGATAGTGCTACAGGTGAGAACAGCAATAATTTCAGACGACTCTTGAGGTAGGCTACCTGCATTACTTACGTATCTGAATGAATTTAAGTAATGCAAGTGGCCTACCCAAACCAAAATCTAAGGAGTCGTTTTGTCACTAACTGTAGGTACCCAATGCCTGCATCTGCCGTAAAACTGCTTCAATGATCACGGAAAACAAAATTAAGCATGAGTCATGCTGCATGACCACTCGGTTTCACTGAGGAAAAACTGTATTTTTCTGATGTTTTACAGCAACTATCCAGTGTAAACTTACGTAGTCATCCCTAGTCTTTCGCGTTTGTTTTTTCTCTGCGACACGTATTCCCTAGAGTCCCTTGATGGAAATATTGTATACGAAGTATACCGACAACACGCTTAGTGCGAATTTAAGAGGAGTCGACCGCGCGAACGCAATCGAATGTAAAATTCGGCAGTAGATCAGTGGTGGACAGGCGGACTGCCGGCATTCCGGTCCGTTCCCATGCATTCCACTACTGATCGACTCTTTTGTGTGGGGCCTGAGGTCCTCAATGTCTTTGACTCCGGCTCGCCTCCGTGAAAGCCTGAAAAGTAAAACCAACGACCAATCACAACTCGTTGAGCTCGTGTCGGTACTACCTATACACTATTTCCGTAAAAGGACTCCAGTATTCCCCTGTGGCAAGACCAGTTTCGCGTATTTGCGAATAAGATCGTGTAAAAAAGAAGGAAAAGGAAATAAAGACAAGTGACACAAAAAACAGAGAGAAAAGAAAAAAGGCTCACAAATCACAAGTTTTGCTATTACGTTCCGTTTATAACGTTGTCATGGATAGGTTTAACTGTCGCGCAGACAAGATGTGCCCAAAGAATGTTTTAAAGAGAATGAACAGAGACGTTGGAGCAAGGTGCGTTTAAAATGACATTCTGAGAGCAGTAACGTCGTTTTCGCCCCCCCCCCCCCCCCCAAGGATCGACCAAAAGTGAAAAGTTATGACCTGTGTTTTTTTTTGTTTTGTTTTTGTTTTTGTTTTTTTTTGTTTTTGTTTTTTGTTTTTTTTTTTTGTTTTACGAAAAGAAAAAAAGTTTTGAACTAAAATTTGGTGGTCATTAACGAGTTTTGTTGGAATTCAGGGCCGTAAATATAGGATATGCAGGGCAGTAGAGTGTCTAAAATAATAATGATGAGAGAGAAAGTTAAAAAAAAAAGGTCATCGCATTTTTGCCCCCCCCCCCCCCCAAGCCCCTGTCTGATAGAACTACTAGTCAAGGGCAATCTCATCTACAATTGCAAGATTCGTCAGCTTAGGTATTAGCTTTTCAATTGGCGACATTTTTCAACCATTACGCTCGCGCAAATAAAAGCGTTTATTGAGTTTGGGGGGGGGGGATTCCGGAAGTTTTTAGTGCTGCCATCGTTATTTTTGGAGGTTTTTACACCAGAATTAATTATTGAATCGCTTACAGCAAAAGTGTGCAACAGCCTCATTGTTCGGTAAGACCAAAGTACACCAAATCTGATTTTTTGCGGCCATGAAATGAGCGACATATTATGTGCCTAGGCATTTAACAAGCCGCTTGTAAAATGCCTACGGATGAAAATTGCCCAGAATTTTCAGATTTTCTTTGGGGAAGGGGCCCTCCAAAAACCGGATGACCCCCCCCCCCCCCCGGTTGTGGCACCTTTTCAATCAAGTTTCAGCAGTCAACCGCAAATCCCCCCCGCTTTTTCTTCTACCGCTATCTGACTTGATTTTGGAGCAACATTGAAAAACCTTGGGGAGGGGGGGGGGCCCCAAATGGCACACTGAAATTGCCTGCGACGATCAAGAACGGATCCAGCGATTTGACAACCATGTACTCTTTCCATTTGAACTTATTATAGACCATCGATTCTTTGAGGGGGCATAGCCTTTCACCCATCGATTATTTCTCATACATTCAAATGGGAAGAATCCACAGTTGCCAGATTGCTGGATCCGCCTTTAGCGACGTATAGAAATTATGAGCGCACTGTTCGAACACAGGGAAAGGCTTTTACAACTTTATGAGTAGATTTTTAAGGTACTCATATTGGTGTATTCATCATTCATCGTTTCTTTTTTCTTGGTGGGGAGGTGAAGTGATAGAATGCGCGGAAATTCATGATCTACGTACATGTAACACCGTGTGGCAAAAGTTTGCAAAATACCCATTGCGATTAACTTAACCCGACCACCAGTATCAGACGAGGCCCACACCTTAGGGAAATTGCATTTACTTTACAGAAAGCTATACTGGATCAGGGATCAGGGGGGTGCGAGAGATATGGGAAGGGGGAGAGGAGTAGAGACAAAAAGGGAGGCAGAAGGGAGGGAGGTAGTAGAGAGAGGGGAGGAGGGAGGAGGGAGGAGGTGGACGCACGGAGAGATTCCTTGCTCCATCTTTCGCACATCGTGTGACCATTCAGCCGTCTCTAGTCGTCTCAGCCCGTCTACGTTTTTTTCTTGAAGATTCTCGGTGCAACTCTTTCTTCCTATCACCTTCATGCAATTTTTATTATACCTTCTCTTTCTCTCTCTCTCCTCCCTTCTCTTCCTCAATCTTAAATTAAATATTACAGCTAACGAAGCTTGGCGCGGATACGAGGGATGCAATATAGGCGCACAGACTTTCACTGCACAGTGGATAGAAAAATGAGATTTCCCGGACATAATTTGAAAAATAAAAATCAAGATTTTAAACAATAAATATAGCAAGATAACTTAAGAATGTCCGAAATCGTTCATTTTAGAACATGTAATGACTCAAATAACATTATTCTTGCGAGAAACTTTCAACACTAAAACGTTTTCAAAGATAAGAAAGATATTTTAAAAATATTCTTAAAATCCTGTAAAAAAATGTGTCCATATAGATACATACGTATTTAATTTAAAAACTTCAAAATCGGGAACTACAGAGCACTTAATTAAATTTATGAAAAAAGAATTGACTGAAAAAAAATGTTTGTAGTAACAATAAACGACAAAATAAACATTGATTATAATTTTAATTCGTTTTGTCGAAAATCTTTCTTAAATCATTCAAAAATATTTTGCAACCATTTTTGCAAATATTTTTTAATTTTTTCCGAAATATTTTCTAAAAAAATTAGCTTGTAGCCCTTTCGGGGCATTATTATGAATGGCTTGTCTCATGGGCGGATCATTGGAATTTGTCTTTCTCTCTGTCCTCCTGTTTGAACAAGTGCGTTAGAAAAGGACGGAGAGAGGAGCTAAAGTCACGTGAGGGCCCCCTCTGCTATCCTTTTTTTGTCCGCCCATAGCTCGTTCGAAAATTATGAAATTTCTCTGGTAAAAGCTTTTCATTGGCAGCCAATGCCACGTGGCCCCATTATCCATGAATAATTCATTGGCGGCCACTGAAATCACTAGTCGCCGATGCATATTTCATTGGTTGCCATTGCAAATTCCATTGGCCACCAATGCAAATTCATGGGCGACCAGTGAAATTTGCAATGACAACCAATGAAATATGCATTGGCGACCAAACTTTTCACTGGCCGCCAATGAATTATTCATGGATAATTGGACCACATGGTATTGGCCGCCAGTTAAAAACTTTTACTAGGGTTGGCATATGAACAAAGCTTGCTTTTATGAAAATGTTCATATTTTTTAAGGTCCCTTGCATTATAGCTTTTCTCAAGTTACACACAACCATCGTTCACCAGTAAGGACACGGTGACCGAGGGCAACACCATCAATACTTAAACCCGTTTTACGCTAGTTTTAAGAATCATCCACGTGCCTGGACGCACGCCCAGACCGAATAAGAGTTGAACTTTCTTAAAACAAATTTAGATCGCCGAAAACTTTTTCTAAAGAAACCTTTAAACGGATATTTTTTTTTTAAGCAAGATTTTGGTGAGGTTACAATGTTGCCAAAGCAGTGGCGTAGCGTGCAATTTGGCATCGTTACAGTTCGTCCATTTAAACCCATGAAAAATATCGAAGTATTGGGTGTTCGGCGAACACCTTCGCATTCGACTCTTTACATGGGGTTAAATGGACGAAGTACGACGTTGCCAAATGGCACGATACGCCGCTGTGCCAAAGTCATTTTGGTTTAAATCTGGGTAAAACAAAGAAAATACAACTATTTATGTCCGGAAAAATCTATACGTGCGGGAGCGTTCTAGAACTCTTCGGAGTATTGCAACGGTGCAAAAAAGATTATGGATAGCGCTCGTTTCCGACATATATAGATATACTACAACACGGGATACTATATAATCTTTTCTGCACCGGTATAATACTTTGGAGAATTCTAGAACTCTATATACCTATGTTTCGATCCAGTGTGCGCCGTTGCACTGAGGTGAAGTTCCAATGCATTTAATACACTAATGAAAAGTAGAAGAGTTTTTTTTTCTTTTTTTTCTTTATTTCTATTTTTTTTTCCTCTCAGAAAGCCTTCACAGAGATATTCTTTCAACGTGTTTCGCTGAGAACGTCCATAAAGATGATTTCAAACGGAAGAGTAGGTACTGAGTATAGTCAATATTTAGGCTGAGATGGTAGAGGTTTAGGTGCACTAGCTCAAACCCCTTTTATCCGATGTGGCTCTTTGAAGCATTTGTGCGTCCCACAATTAATTAATTATTGATTATGGGACGCGCAGCAATCCAATCAAAGTTACCTCAATTAGACACAGAGTCCGCATTTTGCGTCTTCTAACAGTTTAATGGGGCTGAGGCAAACGGACTTTTATTTTGAAGAATTGGCGTGTCAATGAGGCATGTGCACTAAAGCGCATCAAGGAATCTTTCTGTCTCGGTTATAGGAACATTCGTCCAATGATTTTCGTCCTTAATAGGATCGGTCCAAAATATCATGTCCAATAATTACGTCCAGCGCATTTTAAACCAAGTTATTATGCGAAATGGGGCTCTTGCAAACTTTTGCGACAGGGGATTGAAGAGTTGATCCTTCCATAAAAACCTGTAAAAATGACGATGAGCACACAAAAAAATCACGAAATTCACTCTCAGAATCGGGCTTAATGGCGGAAAGACGCAGGTATCATGAGAGATTCCTGTCTAAATTGAGACGTATCTCTGTGTTTCTCTAGAGAAAGTGGCATGATAGACAGGAATCTCCCATGATATCTGCGTTGAACCGCCATTACGATCTTGCCGTTAAAGCAGTTATGTGAGTTTATTATTGAATTTTAGACTTCCTTAGTGCGATTTTCGTTATTTTCGCTGGTTTTTACCTCAGATTGTACTATTCATTTGCCCACAGCAAAAGTTTGCAAGAGCTCCATTACACACTTGTCTGAAAAAATGTTTGACCACTGTCAATAAGTGGTCCAAAATTCTTAATGGTCATTTTACGTCCAAAGACAGAAATTGAAAGGAACTTATTCCACAACTATTAAGGTGGAAAACTATAGAGAAACTATTGTAACTTTGCTTTTTTTTTTTTTTTTTTTTTTTTTTTTTTTTTTTTTTTTTTTTTTTTTTTTTTTTTTGTTTTGTTTTGGTTTTTTATGCTTGACAACCAAGTTTCATTGATAGAACTATAATTCAAAACGAATTTTTTTTAAAATTGATTTAAAAAAAAAAAAAAAACTATTGAAAACTGAAAGATTGTAAAAACTGTTGATAATTATGAACTTATCTTATCAATTGGACTAAAATATAAACTGGACGTTTAATAAAATTTTGGTCAAAAAGATAGGATGGACAAAATTATTAAATGGTCACATTGCATTATTGGACAAACGTTATTTGTATGAAAGTCGTTGGACGAACGTTTCTAAAACTCTCTGTTGTCCATTTGAAGGCACTCAGTATAGACAAAGATAGAGATTGAGACACAAGTAAAGTATATGTCCCCTCCTCTATCCTTTTCTAATCCGTATGTTTAAATGAGTAAAAAGTGAGAGAGACAAAAAGTATCAGTGGTGTAGCCAAGGGGGGGGGGGGGTCCAGGGGGTCTGGAACTAAAAAAAAGTCCTAAAATAGGCCATTTTTTGCGTTTTCAGACAAATTTTACCAAATTAGTATCTTTGGACCCCCTCATGACAATTTTTGGACCCCGGACCCCCCCCCCCCCCTAGAAAAATTCCTGGCTACGCCACTGAACAGTATCCATGCTTCAGGGGGGCACGTGCAATCTGCATGGTCTGAATCTTTGTGTTTTTCATCAAGTACATATACATATGAAAGTTCTCCGTGAGTTTAAAACAAGGGTGGATTCGTTTTGTTTCTAAGTTCCGCACGGAGAAAAAAAAATTTCAGTTCATATGTCATTTCAATATGAGGTCCTTTTTTTTGGGGAGGGGTGATTGGGGGTCCAAGCCCTCCAAATTTTAGACAAATTGCTAACACAAACGGGAAAAACAAAAATCGACAGGTCTGCGAAGCCCCTCCACTTTCGACAGGGGGAGGGCGCAAAAACAAAACTAAAACTGGAAATTAAGTGATCACACGGGGGGGGGGTGGAGAGAACCCGATAACCGTAAAGGTTGTAATATAATACAAAAGGATTCGGGGGAATGGGATAGACTTTGGTTTATTGAAGTACTGACCCTATGTCCCTCCATCACCCGAGCGTGGGGAAAAAAATTCACACCGGAGAGACAGCATAAAAGTATTCTTTTTCACTTTCCGACAAATAAACACGCTGGTTCTTCAATTCACGTGCGGAAACCTTTACATTAAGAAAATTAGAAATTTTTGACCACAGTAATTTTATTACGAGCATTAAATGCGGTTTTTAACGAACTCCATCAGCATTCAGAATCATACATGCCGAGTACCAGCGGTTAGTGAGTGCGGTCAAAGTTTAAAAAAAAAATGATTACACAGAAGAAAAAAGCGGTGAAATGAATAGCACAAAGGTCACCATGAGTACATAGAAGTCAACATGAAAAGGATTTGTGCGGAAATAAAGTTTATACGAGGCGAGATAGCAGGGCTCAATTTTCCCGTAAAAGCGCGGGTCGAACGATGCGAATAAAACGTCACGTCGGGTTGGATGTTCACACTGCCAACATTTATTCAGGGCTGCCGTTTTCTATTACCCATGATGCCACCGATTGATCAAAAGATTACACTGTGTGGAATGCGTCAAGCTTTGCTTTGGTATTACGCAACTTGTCTGTTTATCTCAACGAGCTATAGCGATAGAAAGGCTGATACATGTTATAAGTCCAATCCAGGGCTGCCGTTTTGCGTGTAATCAATGCTATTTTTCAATTCACCGATGATTCCACCGGTTGAGAAAAGATTACACAGTTCAGTTCAGAGCATGACTGTAATAAACTAAAATACTCGCATCTGTAATCTTTTCTCAACCAGTGGAGTCGTCGATTACTTTAAAAAACTTGCGGATATTTTAATTAATTAGCGGAGTTTCCACCGATTAAGGATAGATTACAGATCAGAGTATTTTCGTGCATTACAGTCATACACTGAACTGAACTATGTAATCTTCTCTCAACCGGTGGAATCATCGGTGAATAGAAAAATAGCATTGATTATACGCAAAACGGCATCCCTGGTCCAATCTCAAAGTGAGGCAGCATGGGCGATCCGATTCTGGTTTGTTTGCCTCACATTTTTTACCCTTAAATTGAAAATTGAAACTAACCCAGTGAAAAGTGGTTTTAAGCGAAAGAGAAAGTGTTTAAGAGTGGCCATCTGGACACAAAATTCTAATACAACTATCCAGGTGAGAAAATGTTGTACATTTCTGTTATGTGTCCGTTTCCTTATCGTGTAAATCAGCGGCGTAGCGTGCCATTTGGCAACGTTGCACTTTGTCCATTTAACCCCATGTAAAGGATCGAATGCGAAGGTGTTCACTGAACACTCAATACTTCGATATTTTTCATGGATTTAAATGGACGAACTGCAACGATGCCAAATTGCACGCTACGCCACTGCACTGGTGCAAATCCTTCCAGAAGAAATAAATAAATCGATTTCTGTGTCCAGATAGCCACTCGACAACACTTGCACTTTCGCTTATAGCTAATTTCAAACGTACTTGTCACATTTTTTTTTTTCTTTTTTAAATTTAAAATTTAAAAAAAGTGAGGCAAAAAAAAACCAAACCTGCGTGAAAAACGTCCGTAAGAGATTTAGATTACGGCTGCATGCCTCCGTGGACCCTCAAATCCTGTTTGTCGCTACAGACTGTTTTAGTGGAGCGATATATCGTATCGATTGCCGTCCGAGGGCCTCTGGTTCCAAACAAACTCTGGTTCAATGTAGTTTCCCCATAAGCGAAATTTTGAACGGAAATTTAGGGTATTAAATCAAACAATTAATGCGACCTTTTTGCGATTATGAATTCTACGTCCTCGAAAATGCTTAAGTATGCCTGGTTCCTTGACTAAAACTGCCGAAATCAATAAGATATTACAGATTAAATGTTGCATTTGTAGGTTAGAATCGCCCGAAATCCCGTCAAATCCACAACAACAACAACATTTGGGCGATTCCGACCTCCAAACGCATCATTTTATCTGTAATATCTTGTTGATTCCGGCAGTTTTAGCGGTGGAAACAGTCAAAATTAAGCATTTTCGAGGACGTAGAATTCATAATCGCAAAAAGGTCGCATAAATTCTTTGATTTAATAGTCTAAATTTCCGTTCAAAAATCCGCTTATGGGGAAAATGCATTGAATCAGAGTTTGTTTGGAACCAGAGACCCTCGGACGACAATCGATACGATATATCGCTCTACTAAAACAGTCTATAGCTCATTGGTTTATCTTCAAACTCCTCTCTGCGGAACATCGTATCGCATGCGAATGCAGCGATTCTGTTGATAAGAAGACAGTAAAATGCAGGTGTGAATAGCAAATTTATAAAGCGCCTTCATTTTCGGATGTATGCAGAAACGGTACAGTTGAGCACGAATAGTTATCTCAACTGACAGTCGGCGAGCAACGATCACGTGCCGATGTGGGTCAAGAGCTGCCGCTTCGTGTACTCTACTCACATGAAATGGCCTCACCGATGATCCACCGGTTGATCAGAGGATTACACAGCTCAGTTCGGTTTAGGACTGTAACGCACAAAAATACTCGCATCTGTAATCTGTTTTCAACAGGTAGAGTCTCCGTAAGTGACTGTAACAAATCTGCAAATATTATGATAACTTAACAGTGTTTCCATCCATTGAGAAATCGAGATCGATCGGTGACATCAACGGTGAGTGGAGTTTTTGCAAACTTTTGCTACAGGGGATTGAAGAGTTGATTTTTTGCATATAGACCTGTAAAAATAATAAAAATAACTTTTGTACCAACTCATAATTACTTCTGCACCGGTGCAATATTCCGGAGAATTCTAGAACTCTCTCAATGGAATCACCAGTTATTGATAGAACTTTGAAAAGAAAGCACGTTTCAAACGAATTCACGAATTCAGGTTTATTGAAATTTGCACTTTCAAAGACATGTATTTCAAAGAGAATAATGAAAAGTCTTCGAATGAGAAGGAGCAGTTTTCAATTTTCACTTGCTAGCACATTATGTCGCTAAATGGGGCTCTTGCAAACTTTTGCTATACAGGGGATTGAAGAGTCGATTCTTCCATAAAAACCTGTAAAAATGACGATGAGTACACTAAAAAGTCACAAAATTCACTCTCAGAATCGGGCTTAATGGCGGAGAGACGCAGGTATCATGAGAGATTCCTATCTATGATTTGAGACATGCAGTAGCGCACCGAGAGTTTCTTCATCTCTCTCTTTCCTCCATTAAAAAACGTATGTTAGACAAGGATGGACAAGGGGATAAAACCCCCTCCTTCTGTCCTTTTCCTATGTATACATTCAAATGGGAAATGAGAGAGATGGAAGAGATCCTGGTTGCGCTAGTGGAGACATGCCTCTGTGTTTTTATAGAGGAAGTGACAAATTAGACAGGAATCTCCCATGATACCTGCCTTGAACCGCCATTACAATCTTGCCGTGAAAGCAGTTTTGCGAGTTTATTATTTAATTTAAGATTTTTTTAGTGTGATTTTCGTGATTTTCGCTGGTCTCTTCACCAGATTGCACTGTTTATTTGCTTATAGAGCTCAAGCATTTTGAGTATCGGGTTGCGACGGGTTATGCTTATGACAAATAGCGGTGACGGCATCCGGAATGCATCAAACGGATCGGTGAACGGTTATTCAGCAAAGAGTTACGACTCGTTGCTCACCAATGCATTTTGATGCATTTCGGAGGCAGGCACCGCTAACAGTCATAACCCGTCAACCCGATACTCATAATGCGCGAGCTCTAGCACAGTGAAAAAAAAGGAAAGCTGATTTAGGAATGAAAATTCTAAAAGTTCTAAATGCTGATTTCACATTATGAAAATGCTCATTTAACAACGTCCATGGCTATGTCAGCATTTTCATAATGTAAAATCAACATTTAAAACTTGTCGCACATTTTTTTAAAATTTAAATGGTAAATCAGCATTTTTTTTTTCAATGCAAAAGTTTGAAAGAGCCCCATTGAAAAATGGCATTAAATACCTACTTATACACAAAACGGTGGATCTAACATATTCGTTTCCTTTCAAACCCCCCCCCCCCCCAGTTTTATTTCATTTCACTAATATTTAAAGAAGATCGAAAAAGGGACGATGGGCCTGCTGCAAACTTTTTCTTCGGTAACTACTAGCGTCGATTGTTATGTAAAAACTAAAATCACTGGACAATACCGTTATGAGCAACAGAAAGTTTCAAAATTGACTCATAAACTCAATAAATGGGTTTAAACGAAATTCCAAGATTGCTGTCAAATGAGCGATTCACACCATGGAGGTACCGTCTATAATCACAGCTTCCTCTACGATACGGAGACCCGATCTCTTACATTTTCCTCTATATTTTTTTCCGCATGAAGCCAATTATAAAGTATATGGTCCCTGTATACATATATGAAAGAGTCAAGTCACGTGAACGGAAGTGAAGAAGAAGAAGGGGTCGGAGGAGCCTGGCGCATGGCGGCGCGCCTATTGTTTACATTTTCATCCAACGATCTTCCCGACAAAGATTACTTATACATGTATACGTGTGCAAGTAATCTTTGTTAGGTCAACCTGACCTTCAATTCCCGTTGGCTTCACAACCTGTTTTAATCTGCAGTGAACAGTAATGCGTGTACTTTATTCTGTTCTGAACATACTAATTTTAATATCAATGAAAAATTTCACCAGTAAAAGCTAAAAATGACGAGAGTATCCTCAAAGCTGAGCAGTGGGGAAGATGGTGCCATGAAAATGTAAACAAGAGGCGCGCCTCCAGGCTTCATAGGCCCCTTCTTCTTCTTCATTTTTCAGTAGCCTATTAGAGATAGAACCTCGTATGGCGATACTCTTTCACATATAGGGACTCTGATTCTAAGCCCTCTTAAACGACTTTAGTGCGGCGTTAGCCAACCTTGGCAGTATTGCCAGCAAAGCACGAACTCGTTGGTTTCAATTACATTTTTAATCACAGAGAACGCTTTGAGCAAGTAACATAAATTGAACAAAAGAAATCGAACACGCTGATTATTTAGGAAGTTATTATTATACGCAGTTATTTGACAATAACTCGCGTGATGGCGTTCCAAACTCTACCCTCAGTCTCACGTGGCTATCATGTTTAGCTATAGCTACCTCTCTCTAGTGTTAAATTTCGTATATGAGGACTTCTGTCACGACATTGAATCACTCGAGCATTAATTTTCTGCCAAAAGTTTCACAAAAAATGTATCTATGTGCGATTTTAGCGGTAATAGTGAGATAGCAGTATACAAGGGTCACATGAGAACGAGATAAATAGTTCAGCGAACGCTCAATGAACTTTTCCATCGGATGACATCATCACTAGAACCGTCTATAAGCGTATTTTCGCGTATGATCTGGCGTGCACTCTTGACCCGATGGAGTTGTTGGAAATCAACAAGCATCAGGCTCATATGAATCCTACTTCACTTGCAGGGAACAGAAAAACCCTCGAGTTTTAGTAACACGAAACGCAACGACAGTCATCACTCAGGTGAGCCCCGAAAAACGTTGGCTCGGATCAAAATGAATTACAAAATGCGTGGAGAGTGAACTGGATTATCGTGATCCACTAGATCATTCGCAAAAATACGCTTAGTCGGAACCTTTTTGTTTATAATGAGTATACGGAGAAAGTCACAAATTAGATAGAGCCAAAGGCGGATCGACTATCGAGTTCGAATGGCACTTGTGGCAGAAACGGCTCATATCCCTCCGAACCTCTCCCTCTATACATCTGCCGTCCCTCCCTCTCTCTCTCTCTCTCTCTCTCTCTCTCTCTCTCTCTCTCTCTCTCTCTCTCTCACCCCTCTCCCCCCCTATATCTCTGTTACACACACACACACACTTACAGTCTACGTCTCAGGTATGACTCCTCTAAAGGAAGGATAAGTAAGCACGCATGTGTGAGGTGTGAGGGTGAACGAAAGACGGGGAAAAATAACAAAGAATTCTTCACTGCAACGAAGACAATATGCTTTTTTTAGAAAAGGATTCGTCTAGATCGGTATACACGTGCGCCATGCCACTCCTCGAGATGACGTGTCGCACAATGGCCGATTTGCACCAATCAATTGTTTTTTTTGCCAACTTTGAGTGCGATTAAATTGCAGGAGAATTGTTCGGCGCACACTGGATCAAATCATGAGGTTTCCTAGACATGAAAAGTTGTTGATTTTTCCTTGAACAACAGTTTTGAGTAGACATATATTTTTGGTTTTACACAGAAAGAAGTATTTTGAAATTAAGTGTGTGCCCACTTAAATCAATATGATTTTCTTTTTTAAAAATCCGACAAAACTTTGGTGCGCTTAGATTAACAATCCTCGTGGCTTTTTCATTTGAAAAGACAGTAAGTAATGCATAATACGCGATTATACGCGTCTTTTTAAATTTAGGATGCATGTTTTTAAATTAAAATTACGTTTTTTCGATTCAAAAAATGCTGCTTCGATTAAAAAGTTCGAAAATTCAAAATGAGCATCATATTTTTAACCCAAACACACTCTAATTGAATCTACAAGAATTTATATTTAATTATAAAAAAAAAAAAAAGATTGGCAATTTTTTTTTCCTTTTAGAAACGTTCTGTTGTGGTGTGCAATGCTTACCTTGCATGTTTGTGGAAATTCGAATTGACCTCAATAAAATTTTCACGAGCATGCAAGAAAGCATTGTTTCTCATTGGCTCATGTCTCGAGTATTTATTTGGCGGCTGTATAGCTTGTCAGCTTTCGGACAAAGCGTTCATCGCTATTATCCTTTCCCCCAGTTTTGGCGCAATACGCTGAAAACTTTAGGCTGGGCAATTTAGCTTTAACCCCCCCCCCCAATTCTTCTATTCCTCTTTATTCACTCGTTTAATATATCACTGTGACTGTATCATTTATGATTAGCCAATTGATACCAATGAATGTAAAGTATCTACACCGAAAGTCTCAACGTAGTCCAATTCTTCCACTCACAGTCTAGTTTAGACTAGTAACTATATGTTCAAGGGTTAACCTCAAAGATCATAACAGTTTGTCTAACGTTCTCGTCCAGTTCATGTTTGCCCATTTAATATAATGTGACCATTTAATAATTGTGTCCATCATCATATATTTTTGACCGAAGTGTTATTGAACGTCCATTTTGTATTTTGGTCCAATGGGGCAGTTGCAAGGGTCTGAAATGTTGTGTTTTTTATGAAGAAAATAAAAGTACTTGATGAGCTGAGGACAAAGATGCCTTTGGTCTCTGATTAAGTCCCATTGCTCCGAAGATGAGATTTTGGCCCAAAATACATTGTTTTAAATGGGGATTTCCGACGTCACTACACACACGATTTTTTAATACTTTACATGTGCGTATCTCCAAAACCGGGACACTTAGGAAAAAACCAAAGTTACCATTGTTCTCAGCTCATCAAAAACTACAATTTTCTTTATAAAAAACACAAAATTTCAGACCCTTGTAACTGCCCCATTGATGAAAGGACCATGAGTGTTAGCAGATTTTACAATCTTTATTGCAAGTGTTTTGGAAGCTTAGCCAATTTTCGATACTTTTTTAATTAATGTTTAATGAGTTATCCGATGTGAATTCATTTTATCAACAAAATTCTGTTGAACAGCATCCAAAGCTTAGCTAAGCAAAAATTGTGATAGTATTCAAGGGGGGGGCAGTGCTGCAATAGTTTCTCTAAAGTTTCTCACCTCAAAAGTTGCGGAATATGTCTCCATTTTTGTTTTTGGACAATAACTGACCATTGAAAATGTTGGAATAATCATTGCGAGTGGTAATCATTTTTTTCGACAAGTTTATATTTGGGCCCAACAATTTGGTTTAGAATGCGCTGGACGTTAACTATATTGGACATAATATTTTGAACCGATCTTAATAAGAGCAAAAATAATTGAACTAATGTTACTATAACCACGTTTTCTTGCAATGACCGCATGTTATTTGACTCATTCTTGGCTCAGCTCTGAAATGAATGAGTTTACACATTTTTCTGATACCTCGCTCATCTGGCAACACTGCGACTCCTCCATTTGAACTCATCATAGAAATCGAATTTTACGTGTGCACTTTGAACCCCTTGGATTCGACCTTTTGCATGAGTTTAAATGGAAAGAATAATTTTTTTGCAGAACTACACGCGACGCCACTGATCGCCCTTGTTTTTGTTCATAAATGAAGCTATCCTCGAAAAAAGGGCGCATAAAACAATCGGTGTGCTCTTCCCGAGAATGGGTCTATTGCAAACTTTTGCTACAGCGATAAAAAGTGTTTACTCCAATGTAAAATCGCCTGAAAAGTCCATTGGTGGCATCATAAAGTCAATAAATACAATATTAAACTCACAAGAGGCGTTTATCGAAATCCAAGATGGCGGCAAAATATCGAGGAATCTGAATGTATGTGTCGCAGGCTAAAGGTCAAATCCGGCATTTGGGCAAATGCCTAGGCAAATAGAAAAGAAGCGATAAAAATCGTTGAAATTTGTAGTTTGCCTAGGCATTTGAGCAAACACCAATGCATTTGAGCAAACGCCTAGGCACTTGCTCAAATGCCTGAAGTTTTGACCAAATGCCGAAGGCCGATTAGGCAAATAGTAAAATGATTCGAGTCTTTTTAGTGAATCTAAGCTGAATGCGACGCGGCAAGAATACGTGTGTGCGAGTGTGTGTTTAGTGGTACATCGTTGTTATCATTAATGTCTTCAATACCTTTTTAACATTGTCCGTTTCATTAGAATATCGTTGTTTTCATTGCTTTAGTTGGTACCTATACACACAGCCAATTTCATTTGTACATCTTTGTTATCATGAATGTGGTTTATACCGAAAAACACAGTCAGTTTCATTGGAATATAGTTGTTATCCTTACTGTCGTTTGTATATATACCTACAGTCCGTTTCATGGGTAAATCATTGTTATAATTAATGTCTTCAATACCTATAGCACAGTCCGTTTCATTGGTACATCATTGTTATAATTAATGTCTTCAATACCTATAGCACAGTCCGTTTTATTGGTACATCGTTGTTATCATTAATGTGGTTGCTGGTACCTATACACACAGTCAGTTTCATTGGAATATCGTTGTTATCCTTAATGTCGTTTGTACCTATAAAACGCTATAATACCTACAGTCAGTTTCTTTTTGGTACATCGTTGTCATCATTTATGTCCTTAATACCTATAAAACACAACCAGCCTCATTGAAATATTGTTGTTATCATTAACGTCGTTTGTACCTATATAACACACAGTCAGTTTCATTGGAATATCGTTGTTATCATTAATGTCTTTTGTACCTCACATTTTTGTCATTATTGTCTCATTTTTGTCGTCGGATGCTCCGTTCTTTTTGGCTTGTTGGGTGAGATAGGTAGTGCATGGTCTATGTTGTCTCTGGTGCCATTGGTGTTCTTATCTCGATACGAGCCGAGGGCCAACATGTTGTTATCATTAATGTCGTATTGAAGTTCGCAATAACGTTTATCAAATTGGTACACCCGCAGGTGTCATTAAAAATTGGTGTTCGCGGGAAGAATTAACACAACTAGAAGCGATAAAATTTGAAATATCACAGATTCCGAGAGATAAGTTAATGTTGATCCGCTAAGCAGTGGGTGCCGTTTCGCTATTTGAAGGTCAAGGCTTCATCAAGTGCAATTGCCAGTCCAGTAAAATCAATGTGCAACCAAACGAAGTCCTTGCTTCAAAAATCAGAGAAAATATTCCAGCAAGTGCCACCAACCCATCTCGTGTTCGAATAAGCAACACTGCTGCCTTCTAATTTTTTAAGGTACAAAGCTTTTTTCTTTCTTTCAAATTTTTCGGTTGTGGCTTCTTGAACTATTGAACATTGACTGCTTTTTAAAAGTTTGACTATTTGCCTAAAAAAAAACCCGCATTTGCCTTTTTGCCTAACAGGCTTTCGGCATTTACTCAAATGCCTAGGCATTTGCTTAAACCCCTAGACATTTAGTCAAATGCCTAGGCAAATAGCCAAACAGGGTTTTCGATTAAATTTGGCCATTTGCCTAGGCTTTTACCTAAATGCCGGCTTTGACCTTTAGCCTGCGACATATGCACCGTGATCATCCAAGGATTGCCAACTTTGACAACCTCACTGCAGGTAGAGGTTATGTGTTTATTTACGTTGTGATTGGTTGTGATGGATATTGTGAGGTTGGCTATCCTTGGATGTTCGTGGTGCATGCATACAGATTGCTCGATATTTTGCCGCCATCTTGGATTTCATTAAACGCATTTTGTGAGTTTATTGTTGCATGTCATTGCTTTCTGATGCCATCATTGGACTTTTCAGGCGATTTTACATTAGATTGCACACTCTATAGCGCTGTAGCAAAAGTTTGCAACAGACCCATTGTGCATGGTGACCGAATGGAGGTTTTTAGCTGTAGAGCACACCTGTGGTTTTATGGGCCCTTTTTCTGGAGACTGCCTCAATTCCAATTTCTATTCGTAAAATTTAGTCCAGAAAATACCATTTTTCAATTCGTTGTGCGGTGGATTTACGCCGCGATGACTTCTGCTTACAGCCGTAACCAGGAATTTTTCTTCTCTTTTCATCCCCCTTTTAAAGATATTCGTTAGAGAAGGATGGAGACTGGAGAGCGGAGGGGCTATCACATGCCTTTAGGCCCTATATCAGTCCTTTTTTAACACATGCATTCAAATAGGTAAAGAGAGAGAGAGAAAGACAAATTCATAGCTCTGCATAGCTATATGCTTCTGCTCCGGATTATTTATCTACTGGATTGATCCAAGCAGTACAAGCAATGCAAACCCGACCGATTCTCGCAAAGACGGAGGCCATGGTTGATTTTTTTAAAGGTATGAATGAGGTCTTTCGTTGACGTCGCACAGTGGAGCGAGTCAATGGAATAAGCTAGACATGGAGTGGCGAATTTAAATGCCTATATCTTTGTTAATACGAAATTTGAAACTTTAAAATTAGTTTCATTGGTTTAATTTTAAAAGTTTCTACAAGTACCACTTAATATATGTAGTTTGTTTCTTGACTGTAAAAACATTCAAATTCGTAGTTTTACGTCATCCATTCCATTTCCCACGTTTATTATTGATTTGCTCCATTGTGTGGCGGCGGGCGAGGCGTGCAACATTTTTGAACACCGTGAAATCCACAAGCGCTGTGAAAGCCAGCAGACTTATTCTTCTCAGTCGCACAAAGTCGTTGCACCTTCATCGTAATCGCGAGTGTGTTGTCATCACTTCACCATGAATGATTTTAGTGATAATATCAGCCGCTGAAATTGTTCGTTGAGTTTACAAGATCAATACTTTGTCACTCAAAATAATATTTCAGGTGTTCTCGGACAGTCAGAAATTCATTCCAAAGATTACTGATTGAATGAGGCAGTTGCACGGGTCTATTTTTTTTTTTTTTTTTTTTTTTTTTTTTTTTTTTTTTTTTAAGAAATCGGTCACGGAGAAAAAGGTATGTCGATGAAGCACATAGAGTATGAAGAACTCGCAGCTGCTGGGCTGAGTATGTCTTTTTAATCGCATACTTTTTATGTTTTTAAACGACAGACTCTATGTCTTCAGAGCTCATACTCGCCCAGCAGCTGCAAATTTGACATACTTCTTTTTTCTCCGTGTAGTTTGCTTGATGAGCTGAGAACATTGGTGGTTTTGTTTTACCCTAAGTGTCCCGGTTTTGGAGATACACAAGGCGTGTAAAGTTGCAAAAAATCGTGTGCGTAGTGACGCCACTACGCGGCCATTCAAAACGATGAATTTTGGGCCTAAATTTAATCTCCGGAACAATGGGACTTTAATAGAAACCAAAGGCCTCTTTGTTCTTAGCTCAACAGGTGCTTTTATTTTCTTTATAAAAAACCCATATTTCAGACCTTTACAACCGCCCCGTTGCAGTGAATAAAAGAAAGATGCACAAAAAATATTCGTTGTATAATCATTAAAAGAATAAAAATTATTAGCCATGGGCGCCTGCAGAAAAATTTCCGGGAGAGGGCAAACTCACCAAACCCCTTAGTGGAGGGTCTGTAGCGGCGGACACCACCCAGTGATAGGCAGGTTTAGGGGAGCCCCTCCTCCAAAAAAAAAAAAAAAAAAAAAAAAAAAATCTTCCAAATGATACAATTTTAAGCTACTATGGGTATATCAATTGACAATAATTATTTTGATGCGATTTATATTTTGAGTAAAGTGACGACAGATGATAATGACTTTTTTGACAACGGGCGAAAATCCCATTTGTCCCATACTCTATTTGAGCTCAGGATTTAGCAGCAGCTGTAGGTGTTTCATTTTGGTTCAACGATTTGATCAAACTATTTGAGGTTGTATAGAAAAGAGGAGGGCAGCCGGAAGCATGGTTGAATACAGGAATTCGTCTTTCCCTCTCCGTGGCCATTTAAACAAATGTATTAGGAAAGGAAAGTAAACATAGCCATCACGTGACTTTAGCCCATTTCTCCGTCCTTTTCCAACGCACGTATTCAAATGGGAGGAGAGAGAGAGAGAGAGAGAGAGAGAGAGAGAGAGAGAGAGAGAGAGAGAGAGAGAGAGAGAGAGAGAGAGAGAGAGAGAGAGAGAGAGAGAGAGAGAGAGAGAGAGAGAGAGAGAGAGAGAGAGAGAGAGATAGCTCAATTTCTGTATCCGCCCATCGCCGGAAGTAGCTGCGAAGCGACGCATGGAGTTACAGACATATGGACGCATTCCGGTCATCGCACTATGGTCTGAGATAATGAAAAGTAGTGGCAAAAATCGGAGAAAAAAAGTCATAAAAGAATCACCGTTTTCGAAGCGAAACTTAAAACTTTCCAGTGACATTTCTGGGTTCAAGGTGATTCTTCAGCGTTTAGTGTCGATTTTTGCCACCAGAGCGCTACCGTTCGATTAAAGTCAAATTACAGGCCGAGAGTAATTTATTTTTAAGAAAACGGAGTGTCAGGTACTAGATAACCAGCGTGTCTCTGCAAATAATCTCGTCAATAACTTCAAAAATAAGGCTGAAAGTACCAAAAAATGAAAAATCGCATTTGAATACAAGAATCGATTTATGATATTTCATTTTTTGGTACTTTCAGCCTTATTTTTGAAGTTATTGACGAGCTTCCTTGCTGAGACACGCTTCAGATGATTATCTAGTACCTGACTTTCCGTTTTCTTATAATTTAATTACTTTCAGCCTGTAATTTGACTTTAATCGAACGGTAGCGCTCCGGTGGTAGAAATCGGCACTAAACGCTGAAGACTCGCCTTAATTTACTTGTTGAAAGTGTTTTTCGTGATTAAAATTGGTCTCGAGAGTTGATACATGAGAAATTTATGAGAAATTTACTCTTTGATTTTTGGCCACTATTTGACGATCCTAGACCACAGTGCGTCGGTTCGTCGGTATCGTAGAATACACCGGAGAATATTACCGGTGCGAGGTGCAGGAAAGAATATACACGGCTCAATGTTGCAGTATATCTATATAACTCATAAATAATGCTTTCAGTAATCTTTTCTGCACCCGTGCAGCACTTTGGTGGAAACAAAAAAAACCGCCTGAGTGTACAGAGCGACAGAGCCGTTAATGTGAATCCCGAGTGACGCAGTTTTATCTTTCGACAAGAAACTCATTTGAAATGTGAAGTTTGGATCTACCTGTCATCTTTTACAAATTTGAAACTTTATTTGTCTGGAGGACAGTAATACAAAACAGAGTATGTATTGAGCTTGAAAAGTTCTACCAAGAACTTAGCAACCCTTTCCATACTTCAAGTTTCTTTAATTTATGTAAGGAAAATCCTTAGTGGAGGCCGAGGATTAAAGATCAGCGTATAGTTTTACGCATCTAAAATGAGATGGAATGAAAAATAACGGATAGGCCACATATCCGTGATTTAAATCATGATTACCGTGTTTAGGGGACGTTATATTGTTCCACTCACAGGAGTACCGCGGCCGCACCGTTGCAGAAAATATTAAGGTGGTGGGGGGGGGGGGGGATGAACTGGGTAAGAGTTACTCGAGAAAATGTAAAAATGTTAAGTTCGAGATTTTTTTTCCACCTCTTTATAACTGCAAAGAAGAGTCCAACTGTAATTTTTTTTTTTAATTCAGGTACCTTTAGTCTGTAACATGAAGCATTTCAAAGTCTAATACCAACCCCCAATTATTTTAAATAAAAACTAAAAAAAAAAATTCGTCTGTAGGTACCCAGTTGCTCACGCCGAGCCGTGGGACGTGGGTTACCATAATATCGTTTAGTATATTGTTTATAGTATAGTATTTTTGGTATTGCCAAGTCGTGCTCCGAGGAAAGAAAGCATCAGACAGTTCAGTGTTTCATGTTTAGCTGCGAGAAAATATGTGATAAAAAAATCTGTTTAGAGTCAAACATTTTTTCTTGTTCAAACTGCCAAGATTTCGTCAATTTTTGATCAAATCGACTCATCTTGGACTCAATGGATAGAAAATGAGCTGATCTTTCAAATGAATTCAAGATAATTTCTCTAGTTTGTTTAATTTTTCAGATACAGCGCTTGAGTCTCGGTTCTTTTGGGACACCCTATGTATGTTCACATTACGGCTTCCGTGTCTCGCGGGTTAAACACGGATATTTTACTGTCGCATTCGTTAATTTTGTAAGCTACTTCGAAAACTCGGAAAACTGCACGGCAAACAAGATAAATTAACTTAAAAAAAAAAAAAAAAACAAAAAAACAAAACAAAAAAAACAAAAAAAAACGAAACAAAAAAACGATGAAACAAACGCGGCTCAAGAAACCCGTCTGAATATTTTTTAGCGCTCGTTGTATGCGCCTGAGACCGAAGAACGAAGGTAGGTACTTTGAACGGTTCAACAAAACTTTTACATCCGTTTTTTTCATCCTCCATCACTTATTACTGAAGTTTGTGAAGAACACTGGCGCTCCGAGAGGTTCTATAACCTCTCTCTCTCTCTCTCTCTCTTTTCATCTCCATAGAAATACGCACAGTAGACAAAGACAGATCAGGAGTTAAAACCCCATCTTCCATCCTTCTTCAAATCATACGCATTCAAAGGGAATATGAGAGAGATAGGAGAGGTCATATGGATGCGCCACGCCTTTAAGAGGTACGCTATCTCTTTTCTTTTCCTACTAAACCATGCTTGTTAGACAAGGATAGATAAAATAATAAAACGATGTCTTTCATCCTTCTCTAAATCATACAACAAAATAGGGGATGAGAGCGATAGATAATATCTTAGTGGGTGTGTCGCGCCACTGTGAAATATTCTGTCTCTCTCCTTTCTCACTTTTAAACATGTATATTTGACCAGAATAGATAAAGGGATGAAACCCCTTCTTTTTCTCTCTTTCCAGCTTATACATCTCATAAGGGGGAAACGAGAAATTGTGAGAGATGCTATAGAAGCAGGTGACAAATGATGCGGAACACTCTATGCACACACAAACACACAAGCGGGCGCGCGCGCGAACATACCTACAGTCCTACACCATGGAAGGGAATAAAATTCATGAACCCACCATTGAAAAACTCGGGGCGGGTAATGAAACAAGCAAAGACAGGCCCTAAAAATGTTTACCCTGAGATTGTCACGGATTGTTCCCGATACATTTTATCTATAGAATATGGGTCCATCGGAAAAGCATCTTCGGTGGATATTCTGGGAACAACCGGCGACGTAGTGGTGGTGGTTTCGAATAATGTCACTGTTTTGGAGTGGTCAGACGCGAAAACCAATTTGAAAGTTTGACGTGCGTGACTTGAAGAGTGACAATGACAGTTCTCGAGTCGTAAAAGTTGCGTGAAACGGCGGAGGAGGAGAGAGAGAGAGAGGGAGAGAGAGAGGAGAGAGACAGAGAAAGAAGAGAGAGAGAAACACTATCTACATGGATATTAAACATTCCCCTTGGGGCGCCAATCTATTTTCACTGGAAAAGTTGTGCGACGGCTACGTTACGTACGTTGTTGCACCGATAAAGAGTTGACGGCGCGGCGGCGCTCTTTTGGGAATACAATAACAAAAACTTTCCTTCCTTAAATTCACTGCGCGAGGAAAGATACATTTCATCAGTGGTTTTTAACCTTTTCTCTCACCTCTTTGCTCTTCCCGTCTGAACTATGCTCTAACCCTATCCTTATTCCATGAATTTATTACTGTGTTAGTCATAGCCGCAGTAAGCTAGGAATCTGTCCTTCTCTCCGTTTGCCCGTTTGAACGCATGCGTTAGAAAAGGACAGAGTATGCTCTAACCCTATCCCTATTCTATGACTTTATTACTCTGTGAGTTATAGCTGTAGGCTGTAGCAAGGAATCTGTTCTTCTATCTTTTCACCCTTTTGAATGTAGGTGTTAGAAAAGGACAGAGTATACTCTAACCCAATCTTTATTCCTGTGTATGAGTTATAGCTGGAGCAAGAAATTTGTTCTTCCATCTCCTCGCCCATTTGAATGTGCGTCTCATAAAAAAGTTTCATGAAGATCGGCTAGTTGGTTTACTGCTGAGGAAAGAAACTGCGACGGGATTTTTAGAGACGTTTAATTGAGTTAAGCCTTTTTGTAGAAAACCATACTGTATGGCTTCAATTCATTGATAAAGAAAAACATGAACAGGAGAGTTGAACATTTTGTAAGAGTGCTTGTTCGAGCGCCTTCAATTAATGGTTCAGGCAAAAACAAGTACAGTAGGGCCTTAGCGGATCCAGGAAATTATTGTCTCTCTCTCCCCCTCTCTCCCCCCCCTCTCTCTCTCTCTCTCTCTCTCTCTCTCTCTCTCTCTCTCTCTCTCTCTCTCTCTCTCTCTCTCTCTGGCCATTTGAATGCATGTGTTAGAATAAACAACACACACATTCTAATGGGAAAAGAGAGAGAAGCATAAATTCCTGAATCCGCGAATGAGTTTGTGCTGGTTTTCAAATCATGTTTCCATTTGGAGTTTAGATTTTTGCCAGCTTAGGGAGGAACATATAGCCTCTGAATATCGAAAGGTTGAAATTTGAGTCCCGACATCGTAAATGTCATCGATTTAAGACTAACGTCTTCATCATGGATATCACACGCTTGCTTGCGTTACGGATATTGTGTTGCCGCCTCATTATTCATACTAACTTGGGGGTTTTAAGTCAATTATAGGACCAATAAAGACCTGTTGGTCTGGTTTATTTAAAGAATTTACAGACTTACAAGCTTTGAAATAGACCGGACGTTGAGATTTGAATAAGTTCTTGAAATCTACCTACAAGATCAGCGGCTCCAAAACTTTTTCTTACGCGATCCCCTTGTTAAAAAAAAAGAGTCATAGCCCTTGTCACTTGTCAAAGTCTTACTCTATTCATGAAATAGCTTATAAATGTGGTATTTAATTAATTGAAACCCATATAAGTTACAGTTTTCTTAACCGGGTTAGGAATCTCATTGCTTTAATCGGAAGGCAAGTTAAGAAGACCGTAACCCGGTTACTAGGTGTCCGGAAGTTTCGGCGCGAAAATTTCGGCGCCGGAAATCTCGGCGCGAAAATTTCGGCGCGGGGAAATTTCGGCGCGGGGAGATCTCGGCGCACGGAAATCTCGGCGCCTGATTTTTTTTCAAGCGGTAAAGTTAAGTAACGTCGAGTGTAGTTAGTACTCGGATTGATTATGGGGCGACCGTTTTTTTTTTTTCAAGCTGTAAAGTTAAGTAACGTCGAGCGTAGTTAGTACTTGGATCGATTATGAGGAGACCGTTATTTTTCTTCAGAAAATCATAATATTTTCAACTTTTCCTTCACACTTATTCAGGCTTAGGACTGGCCCAGAGTTTTTTTTAGCCCCCCCCCCCCCCAAAGAACACTCTTGGGCGTGTTTAAAAAGTTTTTGTGACGGGTGTAGATGGCCCTATGTCAATTTTTTAAAAATGTGCTAAAAGAGAATGAATAAATAGATAAATAAGTGGCATATAAATAGGTATTGCGGGTGTATACTGCCCTTGTCGAATAAATTAGAGAAAATTTAATATTGTTGAAGCAATTCCACATCTCGACAGGAAAGAGTGGATTGCTCTTCACAAATTCCATTTTTAATGGAACTTTTTAATTTTTTTAAACACGCCCAAGAGTGTTCTTTAGGGGGGGGGGGCTAAAAAAAACTCTGGGCCAGTCCTAAGCCTGAATAAGTGTGAAGGAAAAGTTGAAAATATTATGATTTTCTGAAGAAAAATAACGGTCTCCCCATAATCGATCCAAGTACTAACTACGCTCGACGTTACTTAACTTTACTGCTTGAAAAAAAAAAAAAAAAAACGGTCTCCCCATAATCAATCCGAGTACTAACTACACTCGACGTTACTTACCTTTACCGCTTGAAAAAAAATCAGGCGCCGAGATTTCCGTGCGCCGAAATTTCCCCGCGCCGAAATTTTTGCGCCGAGATTTCCGGCGCCGAAATTTCCGCGCCGAAACTTCCTAGATTCCGGTTACTAAAAGCTTGACACCATGGTTTGGTTAGTAAAATTGTAATTTGTGGAATAATACATTAAAATACTATTAAAGCAACAGAAAATGCTGTGAATTAACCCTTAGACTCCTAGCGTTACTTTTTGGTCACCGTACAGGGTAGTTTTCATTTTTCAAGGGTATTTAAATTAGATTGACGAATTATACATATTGATCAGGCGCGGCTTTACCATTACGCAAAATACGCAAAAACTGCGTGGGGCCTCACTTCACGAAGGAAAAGAAGAGAGTACAAGGAAAAGAAGAAAATGAGGAAAATGGAGAAAAGGAAGAAGAGAAAAAAAGAAAGGGAAGAAGAGAAAAGAAAGGAACGGTAAAGGGAAAAATGACGGAAATAAAATGATTCGATTGGAGATTTTTA
Source organism: Trialeurodes vaporariorum (assembly GCA_011764245.1). Lineage (NCBI taxonomy): Eukaryota > Metazoa > Arthropoda > Insecta > Hemiptera > Aleyrodidae > Trialeurodes > Trialeurodes vaporariorum. Next base: position 60,673,539 of record VMOF01000002.1, read on the forward strand.
GAGCCCCTCTCTTCAAACCCGCAACGACGACGCCCAGAGGCCGGAAAATGTCGGTCCAAAATGATCAAACTACATTGGTGGATGGTGAGGATTTGAGCACGTTATCAGACAGTTTACGGCCTCACCATGCATCTACTCATGTACTTTTTCGGAACAACATTTTTCGGCCCCAGGCCCCTAAATATCTACCGTCACGGAGATGCCTCCACAGTTTGAGGAGTAAATTAAAATATCGCAAAGATGCTGGCTTCTAAAGCCCCCAAAACTTGAAGATAAAAGTGAAATCAAGGAAGTCGATGCTAATTTGCGACGTGGCCCAATCCTGCAAGGGGAAACAATTGTTGATGCTCAAACTTCCGAGAAGTCCCTAATATCTGGAGGGGGGGAAGTGTCATGGAGGCTCAACCTTCATAAAATCAAGGTAAAGCAAGCCCAGTTCAAAGTAACTCCATGTAGGTACTCATCGTTTGCTCACAAAGGAAAGATCCAAATTCTTGATTCACAGGAATGAATTCTGAGGGTGCGTGATAGTCAGTGGCGTAAACCTCAGGGGGCATGGCCTTTTTGCCCCTCCAATCTTTGTGATGGGAGGAAAGAATCATTTACCCCTCTTCCGGGGAACCGCCAATGTAATTTTTAATGGGGAAACAGACTTACGAGCAGATCTGTCATTTTGGTGGGCTTTTAATCGCTGACAAGGCGCAGGGCTCTCAAAACGTCCCCTCAGCTCTTTCGGGGCATCATCAATGTTATTTTAAATAGGAAAACAGACTTACGACCAGACCTGTCATTTTGGTGGGCTTTTAATCGCTGACAAGGCGCAAGGCTCCCCCTATTACCCCTATTCCCCTATTATCGGGGGAAAAATGTTCCAGACACCCCACCCTGCCGCTAGGGGGCTTCAAATTCAAGGTTGCATAGGGTTTCAAGATATGTGAATCCACCCCTGATATTGATTTCGTAACATTCTAGCAATGCCATTTGTCATCAGCTTTTCCTGGGAATTTTGAATGAATAGATTTTTTTCAAGGTTAGGGGGTTGCTTCATTAAGGGTTGTCGTTGAAAATATTTTCGTTGTTCGACCTGCAAAACACGCTTGACAAAGATTATGTAAAAAGATGAAGCATACAGTAATTCCTTGAGCTGGTTACCAAGTTGGCAACCCGATCATGAAACAAAATTAGCTGAATAATGAAATGAAACTCGTAAGCAAGAGATGAAGACGTTTCAGCTGCAAAATGATTTATTCTAACGTTTATTTTAGAGACTTGAGATTATGAAAAGGTAAAGACAGAACTTAAAGAATAGGCACTTTTTGAATTACAGCTATCTGCGGAGAGGGATCATAAAAATGAAAAAATAAAAAGAATAAAAATTAAAGGGGGGGTAAAAACTGTAAACATAAGGAGACGTAGTTGAAAAGGGGGAATGTTACGTTGAGCTCGACTGAAAACGCTCGAAACGTGGATTAAAATCGAGTCTCATTTCCTGGGGTTCAAAATACCATCCATATCCTGAATGTTGACAGCAGTTAACTTTTTCCCGTCTTAAGAGCGCGCAATTCACTGTTCAGAATTTCAGTCCCATTATTATTGAAACACATACACAGATATATTTTCCCCCCTTTTTTAACATGAAAAACGTTTTTCTGTCGCAGCCTTCGGGCTTGCGCAAATTCATTCACGAATGGTTTCATGATATTTTGCCCTCATTCGATTTTTCAGTTGGTTTCTTTTTGAATTGTTTACTCTTATACCTCTGCGAAAAATAACGCTTTGAAGTGACAGGCATTTTTAACCAACTTTCAAGGAGCCAACTATTTTTTCTATAGCCCCCCCCCCTCTAGTAGAAGTAAAGAAATAGTTGTCATACTAAACTTTAAACAATTCCAAAATTCAGGTGACAAATCTGGATTACTCGCCAGTTAAAATTAATCATACCTGTGTTATGTCACCATGTCAGTAGCGTCACTGTAAATTATGGGGGGGGGGAGGGTTCCAGGGTCCAAAATTTACAGAAAGGCCCGACAGGGTAAACTTGTGTAAAATTCCACTAAAAACACAAAAAAATACCTTTTCGTACTGCAAAGTTAAGTGTTACGGTGGGGGGAGGGGGTCCTAAGGCCCCTGGGAACCCCCCCTCCCTCACTATGACACTGCGTCGTGATATGGATGTTGGAATCATTGGCAACCTTAAGCTTACGTATGCAATCTACTGTTGATTCCAAGGGAAAAGAAAAACCCCACCCCTCATATTTGTGACAGACACAACAACGAAGAGTTGTCACCTTATAAATTGATAACTCCGCTCCCTCTATCCCCAAACTGTGCACAGGAGTGAACTGAGAAGCACATACAATCGAACTTTCCTCACCCCGCCCGATATCCATAATAGAGCTGTCGTATACTTGTGGTGCGGGCTTGTATATTCCTAAGTGCAGACATACACAGGGTGTCCCTAAAGAACCGGAGGAGAACAAGGACCGTCAGAGTGTCAAGACCAAACAAAATTCGGGCCTTGGAAGGCGATTACAGAGGATCGGATCGTTTTGGGTATCGTTATCGTTATCGAATGCGTTAAATTGAATGGGCTTGCTTCTGCGCAACTCGATCGCGCAGGTTACCCCCTCCTCACGTCTTCCTACTTCAGTCGATTGAGAGTGCGACAGCCTCCGAATCATCGTTTCCTTTAGTCCGTTTTAATCGTTACGAGGGACTCGAAACGATCGATTCGATCAGTCGAGCCACCCATAAGGTTAACATGTACTTGATAACGATAACGATACGCAAAACAATCCGATCCTCCGTAATCACCTCCCAGGGGGCCCCGATCATTTACTTCATCGTCAAAGCGATCGTTAAGACTGTCTATGAGTGATTCTATTGGTCGGAAATTGTAAAACTTGGCCGTTGCTGTGGTACCCATCGGTGCAGCGTCCGTTCTTTAAAGGTTATTCATGAGGAACCTTGAATAGCGGGTACTTTAACGATGGTTACCATAGCAACGGCCAAGTTTTACAATTTCCGACCAACAGAATCACTCATAGACAATCTTAACGATTGATTTAACGATGAAGTAAATGATCAAGTCGCTGATCTGTTTAGAATAAAATTGAAGTTACAGTATCAATGTCGGTGCTTTTGGCACAACCTTCGTATATGGAGTAAGCAAATACCTTCCAAGGTCAACGTGTGCCTCTACGGTACGTATGCCGCCGACATTGAGATTTCAGAGAATCCATTTACGATCCCGCGCGGCGCGTCGAGGCGATTTACGCCATTTTTAATTTTTCTAAAGGGCAACTTGAATGAGTTATTTTTTTTATTTTCATCAACCCCAAAAAGGGGATCACGGAAATCCTCGACCACGTGAGTGCACGCTCGCGTGAAACGTGCGACGAACTTCGCAGAATGGAACGCGTGGCATACTTTTCTTTTTTAATTTCTTTAATTTATTTTTACTTCCTCACAACAAACACGAAGTTAACAATTGAGCAAATGTAGCGATGGCGTAGAGATTTTCGGGTATTTCGTCATGAGCTGTAATGGGGCAGTTGCAAGGTTCTGAAATTGTGTGTTTTTTGTAAAGAAAATGAGAGTGCTTCATGAGCTGAGAACAATGGTGCCTTCGGTTTTTTCACAAGTGTCCCGGTTTTGGAGATACGCATGTGTAAAGTTGTAGAAAATCGTGTGCGTAGTGACGTCACTACGAGAAGTTCCCATTTACAACAATGTATTTTAGGCTAAAATCTCATCTCCGGAACAATAGGACTTAATTAGGTACGAAAGGCATCTTTGTCCTCAGCTCATCGAGTCCTTTCATTTTCTTTCTCAACATTTCAGACCCTTGGATGGTCAGATTGTCCAGGGGTAAAACACGTGAGAAGCAAAAAAAAGAAGGTCACCAGCTTTTAGCCCCCTCTCCCAGGCAAAACGTGAAATGACAGCCCCGGTCCAAATCCTAGCATACAACCTATAGTCAGAGAGGCAAAAAATTCAGGAAGAAATAGTAGGTCACTAAAATTTACAATTAGAAGAAGCCGCAACTTTCCGATTTGCTTTCCACGTAGACTTTGAAGTCCTTCGAAATACAAATTCCTTACAAACAGCAGGGCTTGGTCACTCTCCAATGTCGTCCATAAGAGTTAATGAGATAAGAAACTATGAAGATTAAAGTTAGCTTAAGTCACTTAATAATGATCCTTTCGTGTATCGTTTTCTATCACACAAGTTCAGAAGACCCTAGAGAGAGAAAGACATATTTCTGGGTCGGGCCTATACGCGTGGCATAAGATTTTGCAAATGCAAAATTGCGAGCAGTAGAACATTTTGGGAATTTAGGTCCTTACCGCTTACCGCACGACGTCAATGTCGGGAGCCAGGCCGGCCGCAAACCCTCTCAATAATTATTTCAAAGTATAGCAACATGGATTGAGGGATAATTATTAGAGAGGTCTCGCTGAAAGTAACTTATTCGTGCACCCTTAAACCAACCATTATATCCGTGCAACCTCTCATCAGAGACAAGCATGACTCACTGAGTGATTTTCTTGGTGTTAGGGAGGTTTAAGCCGCTTCACCGATGACGTAGCATGCAATCTGTCAACGTTGTAATGTGTCTATTTATACCCATGTAAAAGGTCGAATGAATGGGTGTTCAGTGTTCACCCAACACCCAAATACTTCAATCTTTTTCATGAGTTTAAATGGACGAACTGCAACGTTGCCAAATTGCACGCCACGGCACTATGCGTTGCACGTAAATGGGCCAATTGCACAATCAACAGTTTCGACAAACCTTTCTACAGAATGAGATGTTTTTGTGACTGCCAATTTTATAATTTTTACGTTCTCTTTTTTTCTCATTTCGCAAACTGGGATGTCAGTTTTGCCGCAATTCAGCGGAATGGGCATCTACTTACACGATCGGAGCGTAACAGATGAGTCTTTGAGTTTCAAAAAGAATATTATCCACTTATAATTTGTTTTCCCAGCAAATACAAAAAATTATTGCAGGTATCAATTGAGGTATCAAGCAACTTTTTTTTTTCTCTCTCTCTCTCTCTCTCTCTCTCTTTTATCTTATATATAAACCACAAATTCTGGATATTAAGAAAACTTCACAAAGTTTTATTTTAAGTTAAAACAGTATTATTGACCAAGCCATAATATTAAAAATTCATTTGGCCATAAGCTTAGTTCGTATTTCCAATATTTCGACTTTATTTTTGAGTGGTTTAGCTTGAAACTTCCAGTGTATCTTCCTGAAGTATGCTCGCAAGTGCTCTCAAAAAAAAAAGAGGTAGAGTGGTGTAAGCGCTGAAAAAACTTTTGGTAGAAAAATGACCTAGCAAAAGACTTTAGTTGAGCCAACCAAATCTTTGCTTCACCCAGCAAAATATCTTTAGTAAGGCGTACAAAACCTTTACTTAGCTTTACTTAAAACTTTTTCTGGGTCATTTTTCTACCGAAGGCCCTGTCAGCGCTATCAAAACGTGTTTTCTGTTTATTCTGTGCTGACGTTCCACAAGAGTGTACTTTTTGCGAAAAGTCAAAAATATAATTGTAGCCAAAAACTGTTGACTTTTGGACCAGCGCGACGCGACGCGACGCGACGTAGTGTCTAGAGTCGCGAACTATACGGAAAAAAAGACTGGTATAATTTACCATCTGCATAGCTGTTTTTGGAGTCTGCTATCAAGTATGGTACATTTTAACATCATATGGTAAATGCAACGTACCTTGTGGTGAAATGTACCGTCAGTTTATTTTAATTTACCACAAGGTAGGTTGCATTTACCATATGATGGTAAAATTTACCATACTTGAAAGCAGACTCCAAAATCAGCTATGCAGATGGTAAATTCTATCGGTCTTTTTTTCCCCGTGTAATCGACCCTGCCCTGGAATCACCTGAAGCATTAAATGCGCAAAAATCCATGCAAGTTGTAAAAGCTTGCAACAGCCCCATTCGCATGGAAGGACGAAAAGCTGGCAACGAGTGATACCGCAGCGGCGAGGAAAATCTATTCCCTTCTCAACAGATACCAGGTTGATGCAAACTCAAGATTTAGCAGTCTCGGTGTTCGAGCTTAGTAACTACCGTAAATGCATAAGCGTAAAGAATTAAAGGCCTCGGAGCCCGCTTCCTTCACATTTAGCCCCACTGCACCCTCCTCACCCACACCTGCCCTAATGGGTTATTAAAGTCGATTTGATAATTAACTTGGCACAAGTTTATGCACAAATTCGAGCCTCCAGCTACATTCTTGATGCAATAAGCAAACTGCTATTCTGTAGAAATACATGGTGTGAATAAACCGCTGGCCGTGCGAGGCATATAAACGTGCCTGTTTATCACCTTCTCTTAGAGGGTGTTTGCAGTTCGCAGTTCAACACCTACTATTTTTTATTTCATCACGTCTCTCTCCAGCCAAGCACGCCACGGATGAGATGAGCCTATCTCTCTGTTTATCCCTCTTTTGACAACTTCTTTTGCAAAGTCCATCCACCTTGCGAGAGAGCTGTTCCCAAGTTTTGAATTACTGTAAGGCTGTAAAGTTGAGCGTCTAGACGATGCACTATGGTCTGAGATAATCAAAAATTTGGCCAAAAAATCAACAAAACAAAGACACCAAAAATAACTGTTTCTGACCTTTTAAGTTTACTTCAAAAGCTTCCAATGATGACCATCGTATTTGTATTGTATTTTCTCATACCTCATAATTTACGGTGAGTTTAACCCTTTAACTACCAGAGGTTACGAAGACAAATCAAATCTCATTCGCTCAAATGAAGTGGGTGGATAAATATTCCTACACTGTGGTGCTGATTTTGCATACACACTGGATTGAAGGCGCTCTAATAATTATTCTTTTTCAATTATTAACAGTTTGGAGTCGTAACTTCTGTGAATACAAAACTAAAATTTCGTGAGGCAGATCCATTATCGCAGAAACGAGTTTACTTGGGCGTGGTACTGAAAGGGTTAAAGAATCTCTTTCGTCATGTAACATACTAACACAGGAAAATAAAAGGATTTTCCCCATCTTTTTCTCCTCTATTTCTCCATAAATCACTGACCTCGACCTTGACAAACTTCTGGTGGTAGTGCTTTGAAGTATTTAGACAGAGGGGGAAGGAATGGGTCCGTTGCACACTTCGGATAGAGCGTTTTTAAGTATATCTATGCGTCTGTAAAAAGCCATAAAAATGACAACGGCAGCATCAGAAAACACCAAAATTCATTAATAAACTCACAAATTGCGAAAAACACTAAACACTATTCACTAATATTCACCCCAGTATATCTTTTCACCACGTGCACGATATTTCGCGGGGTTGCGCGGCACATTTCAAATAATTATAGCCAACTGTCAACACAACTGCTTTCATAAACAAATAAACAGTAATAAATTATGGCGTCTGTTCGAATTCTTACGTCTCAATATCCTCAATTCCTCAAAATAGGTTGTGAAAGGTTTGGGAACCGATATTTGTGTCGAAAAATTATCAAAATGAAACAATAAAACACACAGGAGTTCAAAGAATGATTCCATCTTCAATCATTATCCTTGGAACTTCTGTGCGCTATTGTTTCATTCTGATAATTTTTGACATAAATATCGGTTTCCGTACCTTTCATAACCTATTTAGAGGAATGGACCATTTGCACACATTTTTTTTAATTCAAAATATGAAACAGCTTGGTGCACTGAGTACTCAGGAATTTTTTCAAATTTTTTTGAGTGCGGGAACAGTGAAAAAAATTGATCCGAAAATTTCGAATTTGAATCGCGCGCCACGACCGAGTCGACCTCGTCCGAGGTATTGCATCATCCGACTCCTCCATCGCCGTAGACTCGCCGATCAGTGTACGTTGCCCTATGCTGTCGTGTGTTTACCTTGTGAAAATGCTCCGGCAATTTCCTACTTTGTTTACAAATTTTCGACGGAGAGTTAATTTAAAGTGTAGTTAAAAGGTCAGTTAGCTTGTAATTGAAGTGAAACACCGGAATTTTTAAATTTTTTCTCGTTTTAATGGAGTTTACAAATGAGTGTTGTCACTGCAGCCATTGCTGGTATAGATAACCTTCTTAACAGTGTATTAGGTACTGGTGTGAGTTTTGATCTCTCTGCGAGCTTGTCTTTCAGAAAGGAGCCTTCTTTCATTCTTCAGTTTTATTTTAAAGTCAGCTTTTGATGTTTGCGAATGATTTACTGCTAGTGATTCACATTGAGACGTGAGAATTCGAACAGACGCCGTCAGTGTTTCTACTGTTTATTTGTTTATGAAGTCAGCTGTGATGAACAGTCGGCCATGATTATTTGAATGTGCCGCGCTCACCCCGCGAAATATCGTGCACGCGGTGGAAATATACAGGGGTGAATACTGAATAGTGTCTAGTGTTTTTCGCGATTTGTGAGTTTATTAATGAACTTTGGAGTTTTCTGATACTGCCATGGTCATTTTTACGGTTTATTACGTGCGAAGTGATACTTTAATACGCTTTAGCCGAAGAGTGCAACAGACCCATTGACCAGCGGCAATAGAGAAGCTGTTACTTGTTTTAAGTCCTATCCCAATGTAAGGCAGCATGAGCGATCTGATTCTGGCGTTTGCATCATATGTCTTAACCTAAACCCAAAAATTGTAATTAATCCAGTGAAAATTGGTTTTAAACGAAAGTGCAAGTGTTTTATAGAGTGGCTATCTGGACACAGATTCCAATACACTTATCCAGGTGAGAAAATTTGGCTTGCTTCTGTCATGTGTCAGTCTTTTTATCATGTAAATCCTTCCAAAATAAACAGTTCTGCCGATTTCTCTTTCCAGATAGCCACTCTAAGACAATTATTGTACATTTGTTTAAAACCAATTTCAAATGGATTTTTCACAATTTTTTTTATTGATTTAAAGGTTAAAAAATATGAGGGAAACATACCGAGCCTGTTTGATAATATCCATAAGAGTCATTCTCTAAATAGGAAGAAAAAATCAAGTTCACTTAAAATAACAAATAATTATTCAAGCGAATAGCATAACTCCTCAATTTTACGAATCCGAACTATAGTTTGATAACATTATTGTAATTTCTAATGTATTTTCGCTCTAATTCGTGAGCATGTTAGTCAGTGTGGTTTTGTGCAAAAGTTGGCACCACTGTTTCTTGTTGTTATTCAAACAATTTATCTCCGAAACTCGGATATTCTGCATTCAGTTGCAATCCAAAAGCATCCAGGAAAGCAACAATTTTCTGGTATGTCAAATAATGATTTTATACAACACTTAATCTAGATAGGTCAAAGTGTCACGTGCGTTACGGAAAAGTACGAAATTTTGATTTGTGGCGAATCTGTTCGATCAAAATGTAGTAAGGAATGAAGTAAGGATATGAGAATACTCTATCGAAACATCCCCTTTGATTTGCTTTAAAATAAGTTGAAATTCATTTTCCGACTATTTTCATTTCTGTCACGTGCGTTACAGTTTCTGTAAAACCCTACTGCACGCAATTTCATCCCTATACAATCCGGCATAACTTTTCCATTCCATGTGCGATTTCGATGAAATTTGGTATCCGTGGGGATTTTGGTCCAAGAAAAGCGAATCCGATATCGGTTTCTTGATATTCAAAAATCCAAGATGGCCGCCTTGCGCACGTCCACAAATACATGGCAGAGGGCTGGTTTAGCTATTTTGGGTGGATTTCGATGAAATTTGGTATCTGGGGGTATCTTGGTCCGAGAAAAACGAATCCGATATCGAATTCTTAATATTCTAAAATCCAAGATGGCCGTCTTGTGCACGTCCACAAATACAAAATAGAGGAGTAGATTAGCTGTTAATGGCGGATTTTGATGAAATTTGGTAACCGGGGGTATTTTGGCCTGATAAAAACGAATCCGATATAGGTTTCTTGATATTCTAAAATCCAAGATGGCCGTCTTGCGCACGTCTACAAATACATGACAGAGGGCTGGTTTGGCTATTTTGGGTGGATTTCGATGAAAGTTGATACCCGGGGGTATTTTGGTCCGAGAAAAACGAATCCAATATAGGTTTCTTAATATTCTAAAATCCAAGATGGCCGCCTTGTGCACGTCCACAAATACATGACAGACGGCTAGTTTAGTAATTTTGGGTGGATTTGGTATCCGGGGGTATTTTGGTCCGAAAATGGAATCGTTTTTTTTTTTTTTTCAGATTAAATTACCGCATGCTACCGAATTTCATCAAAATCCATCCCAAAATAACTGAGCTACACTCTGTTTCGTATAAGTAGATGTGCGTAAGGCAGCCATCTCGATTTTCATAATTTTTTAAAACCGACGATGGAATCGTTTTTCTCGGATTAAATTACCTCATGCTACCAAATTTCATCAAAATCCGCCCCAAAATGGCTGAGATATACTCTGTTTCGTATGTGTAGATGTGCATAAGGCAGCCATCTTGGATTTTAGAATATTAAGAAACCTATATCGGTTTCGTTTTTTTCGGACCAAGATACCCTCAGATACCGAATTTCATCGAAATCCACCCAAAAATACCTAAACCAGCCCTCTGTCATGTATTTGTGGACGTGCTCAAGGCGGCCATCTTGGATTTCAGAATATTAAGAAACCGATATCGGATTCGTTTTTCTTGGACCAAAATACCCCCGGATACCAAATTTCATCGAAATCCACCCAAAATAGCTAAAGTAGCTCTCTGTTATGTATTTGTGAACGTGCGCAAGGCAGCCATCTTGGATTTTAGAATATTAAGAAACCGACAACGGATTCGTTTTTCTCGGGCCAAAATACCCCCGGCTACCAAATTTCATCAAAATCCGCCGGTAACAGCTAATCTACTCCTCTATTTTGTATCTGTGGATGTGCGCAAGGCAGCCATCTTGGATTTAAGAATTTTATGAAACTGACGTCGGATTCGTTTTTCTCGGACCAAGATACCCTCAGGTACCAAATTTCATCGAATTTTGTCCATAAAAACATGAGATATGCCATGTTTAAAAACGTTGTCACGTGCGTTATCACCCGAGGAAAATATGTCACGTGCGTTATGGTCACGTGCGTTACCACCGCTTTTTAAGTAAGCTTAAAATTTTGATGAAAAAATCAATTTTGAATTAATGCTTTTTAGTTGGGAGGAAACTATTGGGTATGAGGTCTCAGAGACTGCCAACAGATTTTTATTTTTCTTCCCTTAGCGACCTTAAATTTCATGTAATAGCAGAGGGTGCCTCAAACGCGTTCCTGTTTTTTTGTCACGTGCGTTACAGTCTAGTTTTGGTTATAACTTTTGAACGACTTGATATTTTAATTTGAAAATTTGAGAGCATGCCTAAAAAATCCGTCCATAAAGTCTCCTAATACCAGCATCACGGTAGTGGACTTGCAATAGCATTATTTTTCAACTTTTATGAGTAACTATGTCACGTACGTATTTAGAGAATGCCTCATAAGTAATTTCCATCATGGCTGCCTTCGCGTGTTAACACATGTAAAAGGTCGAATGCAAAGGTGTTCACCGAACACCCTGAAGTTCGATCTTTCTTATGGGTTTAAATGGACGAACTGCGACGTTGCCGAATTGCACGCTATGCCACTGTCAAAATCACGTCTCATAAATCCTCTATAGTGGCAAAGCTCGTTGAAGGTGACAGATATGAAAATTACTTTTTCATTTCATTTTGTCGACATCCGATTTTTTTTTTTTTTTTTTTTTTTTTTTGCTTTTCTTAAACATTTTCCAGAGTTACCTTCTTCTAGACTTAAATCGTAACGATCCAGACAGGTCGGAATAAAATGAGAATGAAACTAGTTTGTACCGAAGTTGGGAACGTGATGTTTTGGCTACCTCTGGGTAAAGAGGGGAAGTGGTGGGATTTGATAAACTTTCATATTTCAGGAATCGTAAGACTCGCGACTATTTTAGCTATCATAGAATCATCCACACCCACGAGGTACTCATTCCCCCCCCCCCCCCCCCCCCCCCCCCAATTCATAAAAAATATCGTTCGCCTTCCACACTGAGAAAAAGTCTCGGGCGTAAACGACAGTGCCCGTTAAAAAGTTCTGATCATTAAAAAGTCACCGAAAATAAGAAATTGCGTTATTTCTGAACAGAAATCTAAGTCGGAAAGGCAGGCATTTCTCCATGCCAAAATTCTTAATTTAAATCGCCAGAGGTATAATTTTTTTCATTTTTTTCATTTTTTAAATTACACACAATTTTGATCATCCGCATTACCTACTATCACTAAAAAAAGAGGACGGGGAAGTTTTACCCTTGGATGGTTCAAATTCTATGGTAATGATTTGGGTTGTTAAAAAATACCGATATTGTAGTTAATATCAACCGTATGACTCAAAACATTAACCGCATGACTGTATAGGATAAAAAGAAGTCCTACATTATTTAACCATCGTACATTAAGAATGAACACTAATGGGGCTCTTTCAAACTTTTGCTATAAGGAAATAAACAGTCCAATCTGCTGTGAAGACCAGCGGAAATCATGAAAATCACACTAAGAAAGTCTAAAATTCTGTAATAAACTCACATAACTGCAATGACGACAAGATCGTAATGGCGGTTCAACGCAGGTCATGGGAGATTCCTGTCTATTATGTCACTTTCTCTACGGAAACACGGAGATATGTCTCAAATTAGATAGGAATCTCTCATGATACCCGCGTCTCTCCACCATTAAGCCTGATTCTGAGAGTGAATTTCGTGATTTTTTATTGTACTTATAGTACGAGTAATTCTTACTAGTTTTTATGCAAGAATCAACTCTTCAATCCCCTAAAGCAAAAGTTTGCAAGAGCCCCATTGTAAGTAAAAAAAATAATACCAGAAAGCGTAAAGATATGCGAACCTAGGCAAAGGATGGTTCTGTTGCCAGAATTTTAGTGTTTGTATACCATAGTTCTTGAAAATTTTGAGGAAATTCTGGTAACGTGATCATATTCTGATAGTAGCTCCAGTTTCTATTGGTAGAAGCACTACACTCTCTACAGCGCACATGTCGTTGTGCTTCTAGTAATACTACTATTTAGGTATTTTTTTTTTTTCTTTCTTTTTTCAGTGAAAATTGAACTAGCAAAATTGCTGCACAATTTACTAACCATCTAAACGTAAAATTTACCCTCCTACCTTTTGCAGTACTGTCGACGAATTAAAGATTGTCTCGAGATTTTCAAGAGCTAGGTCTCGCCTTCAAGGTCCCAGTTTGACAACTCTTCATACTCCTCACATCTTGCAGGCGAGGGGCCAGTGAGGGTGGGGTGGGAGGGCCGTTGCAGATCAGTCCAACGAGCTATACATTTATCTAGAGTGGCGGTTTAATAGGTAATCTGCGTAACCACCATGGGAGATTTTTAGGTTAGGTTTAAGCGAGTAATTTGTCCATTTGTTCCCGTGTATTTTGCTTGCAGCGCCACGCCCAGATAAGCGGATCATGCTTTGATCCACTGTGCGGTGGCGCCGCAACAGAATAAACGGAATCAAATGGACAAATTACTCGCTTAAACCTAACCTAAAAATCTCCCATGGTGGTTATCCAGGTTACCTATTAAACCGCCACTCTAGATAAATGTATAGCTCGTTGGATCAGTCCCACACTCACACGCATGAATGCAGCTGTGGTCGCTTGGAGTCCCTTGATGGAAATATTGTACAGGGTGTACCATACCACCCGAATAGGGAATTTTTCTCGAAAACTACCGAACCAAAGGATTTGAAAGAGGAAAGTCAGATAGGGAACCAACCCCAAATGCATAATTGATATTTTCAAAAACCCCGACAGTGCTTGGGGTTATTTCAAACAAAGTCAAATTTCAAGGCGAAATTTAGTTCGCGAAAATCTAGCGAAAATCTTTAATTCGTCGATAACACATGCAAAACCATGCGCCAGAATTTCAATTCAGTGATTTCAAGAGCAATTTCTAGGATGTCAAAATTCTTTTATTTTCGACCAGAATTTATTTTCGTTCAGAAATGACCTAATCTCTTTGCGCGGACTGTTCAAGTGTTCAATTATTCGCACTACCAGAGGTAGCTTGTATTAATTAGACAACCACGTTTCTTCCCGTTTGAACATATACAAAAGTATCGATTTTTCAGGGATTCAGTGAATCCCCTGAATATCGATTATTTTACGTAGTAGTAGGGTTGCAGATGTACAAAAAATGTGTCCCGTGGGATGCTTCGTGAAGAAAGTGTGGGAGTGGTCTCATTCTCTTCGTTTTGATGCGTAGAATCCGATTTTCGATGGTGTCAAGTCCAGAAATCGATCCGGTGACCACCAGAGCCTAAAAACCAAAATGGCGGCCGTCCGGACGACCTATCCTCAGTTATCTCACAATATATTTTCAAATATCATTTTTTCAGCAATGTCATGTAAAAATTCGTGTTCCTCGTAAAATTTACCATGGAAATGATGTTCTTGCGTGACCTTATCAACCATTTCATGGCCTCCAACGGCGGTCAAAAGCAAAATGGCGGCCATTTCACAGCAAATTTCAAACTTATCACCTAAAAATGTTTCAAACTATAATTTTACTGACAATACCACCCAACAATCGTTAATCCTAACTTCAGCTTAGCCATAATTGGTCAGAGCATCAATTAAGGGGGGGGGGGGTTGACCCCCTCCCCCTCAAGCCCCCCCGAATATCCGGACATGTCCGTCCATAAGCTTGAAAATTATTGAAAAATCAGAAAGCCATGCTATAGGTTATATAGGTTTCAATGGAGAGAATCCGTTGTTGCTACGTTACACGAGCCGTCACTTTGCATTGCCGTTCTCACCATAAATTTTTTTCTCAGTTAAATTCATTGCATAATTCTAATTTTCGCGCTTTTTTCGTCCATCACCGTGGGAGAAGTCTATATTTCTGGGAGGGGTTGGGGAAAGGGCAGAAGGAGGGGCAGTTGAAAGAGAAGGGAGAGAGTTGGGGATGAAAATTTGTGCAAAGCCGCAAAGACAGAAATTAGTATTTGAGGGGAGGGATGCTCATTCGGGAAAGGACGAGCGGGTGGTTTCAAGCTGCATGAGACAAACAGTGGATCGAAACCAGTGGCGTCGCGTGCATTTTGGCAACGCTGCATTCTGTCCATTTAAACGCATGAAAAAGGTCGAACTATTGGAGGTGCACAGGGAACTCCCTCGAATCGATACTTTGCACGGATTTAAATGAGAAAATTGCAACGGTGCCTAACTGCACGCAACGCCACTGATTGAAACAAGACTTTCTGAAAAGTTTTTGCGCATGAATACGCTACGCTTGAAAGATGAATAATCAAACTACGTTCTACTTATTTGTGGGTCATGTAGAGCCCGATAAAGGAGTTAATAAACGGCAGCAATGAGTTTTCAACACAGAAAAACGAACATTTGACGTTTGATGAGTGGAGAATGAACGATGGAACTATTCCGATTATCCCACATTTATTTGCACGCCAAAACAATTATAATGTCTCATAAAACAAACGATATATATACCTACATAGTGAATCTGCACTGAAGCTTATCTGATTATCCTACAGGCACTTTCATTTGCATACCATTAAAATCAGAGACAAATAGAGACCGTGCACTCCCTATTCTTCCCGTGGTTGCGCGCAGTGTCCACTTTTCGTGAACTACTTTTGTCGGGACTCATCGGCCTCAACAATCAACCTTCGCATAATGTTGGATGGTGAAGCTCAACAAAAGGCTGTGATTGGTCCGCGGTCCCGGAAACGGAAACAGGGTTTGCTCGGCGAATGCAAAATACGTGCTCATCAGTCAACATTATGCGAATGTTGGCTGTTGTTTCGATGAGTTCCGAACAAAATTGAACCAAGAAAAGTGGACACCGCGCGCAGGAATAGTGCAAGGTCTCTATTTGTCTCTGATTAAAATATTATGTTTCATAAACAAATGAATGTCATGGATCCAAAGAATGTCACGCGTTCAACCGTTCCACATATTTCCGACGACGCTTTTACTGATGAACGAACATATTACGGATTCGAACACGTCTTTTCAATACAGTCACATGTTCTGTATTTACCAGGATTAATTAGTGGATTTAAATTAGTTTTTGTCCAGAACTTGCTGTCAATACGACTACTTTAAAATGTTAGACCCTTGCATTCTTCCAACTGCCCTATTTTTGCGATACTTCAAAGGCGCAGTGCCCTTCTGCTACGAGAGAAATGTGTAAACTCATTCGTGGTTTCTGATCTTTTCCAGCGTTGGGCAGAACTTCAACAAGACCAAGACCTTGGTTTTCTACGCAGAGGTCGGGCCAACATCCCTCTTCACCTCTGTTGGGCCCTGTATCTGAGTTTCAAAAATAATGCATTTGAGGGTGAGTATTTTCAACGCATGCTTTCAAAAGTAATATATTTTAAAAATCTCCGGGGGTAGGAGAGTTTTACAAGCTTTAAAATTAATAATAATTTCAAACGAAGTTTTTTAAGATCTTGTGAATCGGCCTCGAACGCCTAGAGCAACCGAACCGAAGGCCGCTCCGAACCGCAAATTAACTTTTTCAAGAAGTATGAACTGCGAACCGAGCCCGAACCGATTATAGCTGAACCCGGATCGGACAGGTTCAACCGTTTTCAAAAAAACTGTTGTGACCAAAAGTGTAAAGGTGAAGCTCTAAACGAAAAGATTCAGAACTTATTCTCTACGCAATATCGATGTATCGCAAAATTTGTTAACTACTCGCTTATAAAAAATACATACAGGTAGAGAATAAATTGTCGCCGCGGTAACCGGCATTTTTCTGATAAAATACAAAAGGAAAAAGTATGTTTAATTTTTCATTGCCATTACAAGTATTTGTTTATATACAATCCTTTTAATTAATTATTATTTTTGTGAAATACATATATGCCATCCTATATACACAAGTATTTTTTGTATGATATTGCGACCAAAAAAAATACCTCTAAAAAGTGCGGGGTAAAGTCGAACCCCTCCGAACCGGTTCGCGAGTTAGTGAACCGGTTCGGAGCGAACCTAATAAATGGTGTGTGACCCGAACCAAACCACGAACCGACTTTTTCAAAAAGCAAGAACTATGGACATATAAAAGTCAAAGTTATGTTCTTTTAATTGGTGCAAACCGCGATCCGGGAAATTGATTTTTTCAAAAGTTAGAAGCGCTTAAAGTTGCGCACCTCCAAAATTACGGTGCGGTCAGTGCTTATTTTCAATGGCGCTTGCCTACCGATCTCTCTCGGTGCGAGGGTGACGCAAGCCATTCAAAATAAGCACTGACCGTACCGTGATTTCGGAGGTGCGCAAATATAAGCGCTTATAACTTTTGAAAAAATCATTTCTCCGGATCGCGGTTTGCACCATTCAAAAGAACATAACTTTGAATTTTATGTCTGAAGTTTTTTATTCTCCTCGCTGCGTTGCGGGTATTTTTTAGACTCAAAAAACCTAATTTTTGAGTTAAAAAAATTATAAAAAAGGCAAAAACTGCTAAAAGTTATTTAAATTGGAATTTTATACACATCAATCGAAAGCTCTTTTTAAAGAGGAATCTTAAAGCGCAAAGTACACGTCAAAATATTAATTTGGGCAAAAGTTATGGGACTTTGGAGTTTTGACTTTGAGCCCCTCTCCCCCCTTCCCAGTTGACCAAAATTAAAAAAACTGGACATTTTTAAACGCACCTCAATGAAGTCCATCGACCCTGAATTTATGAGATTTTTTTGCGAATACAGCCCATTCCTATAATGTGAGCTGAATCAACCTCTTCGCAACAGACCTATTACCGGTGCAACAGGACGTAAGCTAGCTTTGGGGGGTAATAGCACTTTTCCCCCGCATACAAAATAGGGTGAAAGAAAGAACACGAGGCAGAAAACCGGAACGAATAAATTTGAGATGATATTACGAGGATGAGCTCTTGTGATTTCAATTTTTCGAAAAGAGGCAGGAATGCGGAACTATTGAGGCAGAATTATGTCATGTGCATGAAATATGTTGGAGCAGCGAGCAGCAACAGCATGTATTGAGCGCGAGAGTAATTATTACGCGGCAGTATAAAGTGGCTCAGCGCGATCGACCGGAAACGCGTGAAAAGGGGGGATCATTGAGGTGAGGGAATAAAAATCTCCTCGTAGAAACGAATGTTTTCCAAGCATAAAATTAAAATAAAATTGATTAATTGCGAGTGGGTGAATATAATACAGACAAATAATACATTTAGAGAGTGGGTTTGGCAGTCTAACATGTATCTGTACCTGTATTCTGTATCTCTCACTTTGCATTCCATTGTGGTAACACACGTTCCCTCCGCTAACGGGTTTTTTTTCGCCCCCCCCCCCTTTTTGTGTAATTAAACTCCCCGATATTCTTCAGAACCAGAGTTGCCATTTGGCGAGAATTTCACCCAAAAATAGTATTTAAAGTAGAGTCCTTGTATATAAAAGAGTCTCGTCCCGCCATACGAGATTCCACCTTCGATTGGCTGCTAAAAATGCATCAGTTTGTTTTCACTGTACAGCAGCATTTCTCAAACTGCGTGGTCCACGAACGTACAATCGAGGACAAAAAGAATGTCAGATGACTCCTTGAGGTAGGCCACATGCAATGCGTAAATTCATTAAGATAAGTATTAAGGGTGGCCTACTTCAAGGAGACGTCCGACATTCTTTTTTTCCCCGACAGTACAATGCGCATCAGAAAATTTCTTAAACTAATTCGGCAGCAGCCAAAAGAATTGGCAACACGTAATTATACGCCTTTTTCTGTTCCCATTAAATTTCTTTCATAATTTTAATTCATTCTAACGCAAATCATCTATGAAAACAAAATTTTATTTTATAATTTTCTGTCCGGTTAAGAATTCCTCTTAACTCTTCAAATTAAGCATTTACACCACCCATCACTAGGCAGGTGGGCCCCCTTTTGATATTAAATAGAATTTTGAATTCATAAAAACCGAGAAGCAAAAAGAAATAACTCTAGGAAATACCCTACGAACACTTTCTCACATCAAATTTAATCTAGGGGAGACCCCCACACCCCCTTTAATATCCTGAGGGAGACCCCCTACCCCGTTTTGATATTTTTGTCCAGATCTAAGGAATCGTTTTTGAAATATTTAAATGTGTCCTTTTTTTGACTCATTTTCCCATTGATTTTTAATAGAAACCATTTTTCATCGGTAACTAACCTAAAAATTGATTTGTCAAAAAAACAAAATAACGTCCCTCTGGGGATTGTTAAAAGCAATATTTCTGCAAAATTTGGATGCACAAGGATTAATAGTTCAAAAGTTATGCTGGGTTTCACGTTTTATGGCTACGGGCGGACATACAGACAGACGGGCAGACTGACTCCACAGAAAGTTTGTGCATTTACACCTCTAAGCCACAAATGGTTAAATAATGATATTTCATGGATGAATACTCTTCAGGAAAGTACTCGGCATAATGAGAGCAAATTATTTTGTAATTATCATGATTTACTGAGTCGTAGTATGGGAGTGGACCAAATATCGAAACCAAATACCTTGAAAATCTCTGCGCCATTGCAATACTTTCTCTATTTCTAACGGTGTTAGTAGTGAGAAAGTAAAAAGAGGGTATCAATTTTGTACGAGGTCCGAGAGCCTCTAAGCTTGACAAAACAGTGGTCCGCGACTCAAACAGATTGAGAAGCGCTCTACACAGTGTACAGAAACGAGGATTTGCGGGCACATGTTCGCATGTGTTTTAGAGCGGCTGTCTGGACACAGAAATCGATATAACCGTTCCTTTTGGAAGGATATGTAAGATGAGGAAACCGACACCTGACAGAAACAAACAAAGTTTCTCACCCGGATAGTCGTATTAGGAGTTAGTGTCCAGATAGCCACTCTAAAACACATGCACTTTCATTTATAACCGATTTCCTCTGCACTAATTACAATTTTTGATTTAAGGTTTAAAAAAAAAAATGAGGCAAAGAAACCAGAATCAGATCGTCTATGCTACCTTAGTTTGAGATAGGACTTTTGTGGGTTTCTGAGTGGAATTGGAGATCTTTCAATACTGTCAGTGTGATTTCCATGCGCTTTTACAAAAAAAACAAACCTTCAGTCAGTATCAAAAGTTTGCCACAGAACCGTCTCAGATTTTTCATTTTATTTTTTTTATTTTTATTTTTTTATTATTATTATTTTTATTGATTTCATCATATTTTTGTAGAATTTTACATTAAATCTAGCAAGAGCTCCAACTCAGAAGCTTTCATTAAATTCGCACCAAACGGCAACCCTGCGTATAAACTCCCTCCAACCTAACTCTATTCAGTTATAATGACCAATTTAACAGAATTTGGCGTACCTACTTTATTTACATGAATGAGGGAAAAAGTAAAAAGAAAAGCGATTCGGCTCAACGATTTTTTTCCCTCTATATTTCACGAGTAAGTAGGTATGTATACGTTGACAATCAAGTCCGAGCTTTGAAAGGAAACAAATTGAGAATTCACTTGGTTGCCATATTTTTGTGATTTATCCGAAAAAAAGGACGACTTCCTTGTCGTACTATTCTAATTGAAGCTGAGGAAGAGAACGTGAACTGTGAAGGAGGGCAAAAAGAGATTACATAGTTGAGAACATTGTTATGGAACCGCTAACCGCTCCGGAAGACATGGGTTATGAGCAGAGCCATGGCTAGAAATTCGTCTTTCTTTCTCTTTACCCATTCAAATGCTTGTGTTAGAAAAGGATAGAGATAGGAGATGGAGTCACGTGACAGCCCTTGTCTCCATCCTCTTCTTACACATGTGATCAAATGGACAAAAAGAGAGAGGAAGACAAATTCGTCGCAACGGCTATGGATGTGGGCAGTGTGAGCCTCTCCTGAGACTAAGCGAGGGTCAAGCTGCGGTAGTGCGGTTTCATCAAAATGCTCTGAGAGATAGAATTCTAGTTTTGAATCTCAAATGTCTGTTTCAATCGAGCAATTTCCCTGCTACGGCGAGAGCATGGGTGGATACAGGAATCTGTCTTGCCCTCTCTTCTCCCATTTGAACGCGTGCGTTAGAAAAGGATGGAGATAGGGGCTAAAGTCACGTGATGGCCCTCTGCTATCCTTTTCTAATACACGTGTTCAAATGGAAAGAGAGACAGAAAGACAAATTCCTGGATCCACCCATGGACGAGAGCCTGGAATAAGACAAGTTAATTTCTTTTTTTCTTTCTCTCTCCCCTTTCTTATTCAGATTTCCCTTCAAGCTATACAAATGACCTTCTGCATAGATTGACCCCTCGCCACCCCAAACGGGGTGGCTACGAAATTCTTATGACAAAACTCTCTGATCTTCCCGTCTCTTTCAGGTCATTTTTCCACACTTTTCCCTGACCTTTGTGACTCAATAATGACGATTTTGAAGCGATGGCGGTATACCTATTCTCCCCCCCCCTCTCGAAAATACGCGGGAAACTGCCTGATATGAATCTAAGACTTGGACAAAATTTTAAAAATATGTGTACTTGCCAAAAGATTGCGCTTAAAGATTCCTAAAAAAATTTTCTAAGAAATTTTTTTAAAATATTTACTTAAACATTATTTTTTTAAAAAGGTTAAAAACTAGATTTTTTGGGGGAAAAAATTTGGGAAACATTTGAAAAATACAGTTCAGTTTTAGTTTTTTTTTTTTTTTTTTTTTTTTTTTTTTTTTTTTTTTTAAATTTGTCGAAAACATGTTGAAGTTGTTATTTCGGCAAACAATAGGCCTGCGTTTAAAACTTTTGCTGCCATAGCGTTATGAACGGTTGGTTCATGTGTAAGATCACTGGAAAATAACGTTGAGAGCATCAAAAAGTTGCAAAATCCACTCACAAACTCAATTAGTGCTTTTAACTAAATTACACGATATGGCGGTCGAATGAGTGGGTGACAATGGGAAAGTCCCATCTAATTGCAGCTTTCTCTGTGGCTAATCACTTTTCTCAGAATAGAAATCTGCAGTTAGATGGGACTCTCCCATTATCACCCGCCATCTTGTCTTTTTTAACCGATTTTATTTAGTCTTTGAGTGGGTTTTTGGAACTTTCTAATGCTCTCAACGTTATTTTCAGGGGATTATACACAAGAATCAATCCTCCACATAACACTGTAGCATAAGTTTGCAACAGACGTACTGTCATGAGCATTCAAATATTTCATGAATATTTTGGAAAGCTTTTCGGCAAGACTGACAGAATTGTAAAAATATTTTTAAAATGTTCCTTTCGTATCTGGACGTGGGAGATTTGAGGAGAAGAATGCGAGGAAACAGATTGCCGGGCAGTAGCGTCGCGTGCCATCTGGCAACAATGCAACTGCTCCATTTAAACTCATTAAATATATCGAATTTTCCTTGTGCACTGTGCACCCCCTGAATTCGATATTTTACATGAGTTTAAATGGGTAGAATACATTGTTGCCAAATTGCACGCGACGCCGCGCCTTTGTTGCCGGGCTTATACTGTTTATAGGCCTACGTACACGCTCAAATGGAGTTTATCAAATTGCAGAATTGCCAACCTGACATTTCTGAAATTCAAACATAGCCTTGACCAAAACACCTCCAAAACGGGTTTATTGATTTTGTTGACTGTGGATTGGTGGTCAGATGACACACCACCCATCGTCAAATAACGCTGCAGTTTGACGGGCTGTCAAATTGCACAGTTGTTTGACGAACGGAACATCAACCGAACATGCAACGGTTGGCTCACCTGCCATTTTGTGGTGGATCTCGGCTCAGCGATGCCAATTTGACAATCCTAATAATTTGAGCGTGTGCGAAGCGCTTTTGAATATCTCACCATCTACTCTCCTTTGAGAACAACGTGTATTGAGTTGAGTGTTGCATGCAGCCCCTCCATTCTGAGGTATAGCGATTACCGAATCCTCGAGACCAAGATTGTTATGATAAACGATATTTGAGTGTAATATTGTTTTATAGACAATTTCCAATCTTGACTTCGACTAGTGTCGCCAGCTTTAAGGTTAAAGGCCGTATATTTTAAATTGAGTCTTATGGGGAATATACGGTCTAAAGCCACACATCTGGCAATGCTGACTGCGACTCGAATGTTTCTGCGAATATAATATCTCTCCCCGATCAGCTCTCGTGCTTATTCAGCTGGATCAGCCACTTAAAGATAGTGGGTGATGCGCCGGTATTGCCAAAGTAGCGGGTTGCCGAGCAGAGCGGGATCGGGAATCAATTAATCTCTCTCCCTCTCTCTCCGCCTATTTGAATGTACATACAAAGGTAGTTCAAAAAGTAAGTTTCCCTATTTTTTTCTCTCTTTCTTTTAAAAAAATACGGTAATAGACGGTTTTAGTGCGAAGTCAACGGTTAGCCAACAATCACAACAGAGAACTCATCGCTCGCAATCAGCTGTGCCAAAACTCGCGTAGCGTTCAAAACTATCTCACTCTCTCTCACGCGACCCTCATGCATAGCCATCTCTTTCTCATGTCGCGAAATAGTCCAGGCAACCGGGGATTTTAGCTTGCAAGTTTTGGAGAAGAATGTTTGAAAGTTGATTCTTATGCATATTGGGTCGCTGAATCCGAATCTGAACTTTGCGTACGGATCAGAGGGGCGGAAAGGCTGCCATTTTTCAGATGACGGTCAAAATCACTTTTTTTGGCTTATTTTGCTTACAACCCATGCGCCATTGATCGAATGCAAAAATACCTTGGTACAAATTTAAGGATCGTCAAATTCACAACGAAAAAGCATGAGACCATTACTTCAAACATATCAAAAGTGAATTGCGCTACGGAGCCACGAAAAATTGTGAAATTAGTTCGTTGCGGCGCATGACGTGAAGAAGCGTGGAGAATTAGAAGTTTATTTACATTAATTTTGAGCTAAGGTATTTTTTGAATTTGATCAATGGCGCTCGAGTTGTAAGCAAAATAAGCTAAAAAAACTTATTTCTGACAGTCATTTTGGCAAATGACGGCCTTTCGGCCCCTCTTATTCTTAGGAAAAGTTCGTATTCGGATTCAGAGACCCAAAATACATAAGAATCGACTCTCGGACATAATATGGGGCAGTTGCAAGGGTCTGAATTGTTGTGTTTTTTATAAAGAAAATTATAGTACTTGATAGTTGAGAACAAAGATGCCTTTGGTTTCTAATTAAGTCCCATATTTCCGGAGATGATATTTTGGCCCAAAATACATTGTTTTAAATGGAAATTCCGCGTAGTGACGTCTCAACGCATACGATTTTTTACAACTTCGCACCTGTGTATCTGCAAAATCGGGACACTTAGGAAAAAACCAAAGACACCATTGTTCTCAGCTCATCTAGAACTATCATTTTCTTTATGAAAAACACACAATTTCAGACCCTTGCAACTCCCCCATTCTGCAACACTTGTAATCTAGGGTCCATATTAGCTCTCCGTTGCTTAGAGTAAAAACCTTCTGCAGGGCCGCTTGTTACACTAAACAGTATATTGTGGTTTTCTGTGGTTATAGAGTGTCCTCGTTCGCCAACTAGGGTCCAATAGACAAACTGAGAAAAGAGAAAAAGAATAAGGAAAGATGAATGAGAGAAGAGTTACATCCATGTCTTTCCAAGATGACTAGAGATGTGAGATCTTCAACTCTAATCACCTCGGCTGGGATTTGGACGCGGGACTTTGTGGGTTAGTGGACAGTTGCGCTGACCATCAGAGCACGAAGGATGACAGCCTGAAAATTACGGCGTTTTACAAAAAAAAAAAAAAAACATGCGGAAATACTCCATAAGTCTATGGTGAGGGGGACTGGATAAATCCATTGAGAACAGTTTCTTTAGAAGTGCTTTCATTCACCTTGTTTGCCGCCGTTTTTATTTCAACTAAAAGCCATAGGTATCTGATATCTTACATTCTTTTTACAACCGAAAATATTTAAATTTTTAAGGATAAAATGAGTTTGCAGTCGCTTTAAAGTGGGTTTTTAAGTGTCCCCCCCCCCACAATCGCATTTCAGGAGTTGTCATTCATGACATCCATCGTGTTTATCCTTAACCCTTCACTGCATGAAGTTCCACCGGTGGAACAAATTCTTCAAACGCTCATATAAAATACAGGTTTTGAAATATGCCTTTGGCGCATGGTGGGTCAACGCGGGAGAAGGTATGTTTTGAGCTCACAAAAAAAAAAAAAAAATTGACTGAAAGAAAACATCATGCAGTGAAGGGTTCGTGATCGAAATCATGTCAGGGGGGAAATTTGCCCCCGTATCCAAACTGACCACATTTTGATTATTTTTATAAAGTTTCCGGCATTGGCTTTTTGAAAAATCCAATTAAAGTAAAAAAAAAAAAAAAAAAAAATGAAAAAAATTCCCGCCATTTTTTATGGTGTTATGTCACTTGTAAAAAACGAGTAAAAAATAGAAAAAAGAGAATTTTGACCGAAAAACCGTCAAATTATTTTTTTTCACTATTTTTCCCATGTATTTGACCACCTAATACATTGAAAAATCCACATTTACTTGAAAAAAAAAAAAAAAAAAAATCATGCAGTGAAGGGTTAAAAATCAAATATGCTAGCATAAATATATCATGAGGGCTTTTCCCTTTCATTCCTCTTTTTCATTCTTTTCTCTGTTCAAAGCCGTAGCCAGGAGTTTGTCTTTCTCTCTCTTTGCCCATTTGATTGTAAGTAATAGAAAAGGATGGAGGCAGGGACTGTCACGTGACTCCAGCCCCTGTTTCTGTCCTTTTCTAACACATGCTATCAAACGGGCAAAAAGAGAGAACGACAAATTCCTGGATACAATTTTGTTCCTGTTTGAACCTTAAAAGCTGACGTGAAAAAGCGAATTAATCTCTCTACTCTTAACTCATCGAGCGTATTTTTGCAAATGGTCTGGCAAAAAATCTGCGTATATAGGGTGTCCATCATCGTTGTATTTCAAACCGTCACGTCATAAACATATACCTAAGTACAGTCATACGCTCAACTGAACAGTGACATATTTTGATCAACCGGTGAAATCATCGGTGAAACGAAACATGTTATGAAATTAAATACTTATATAATTTTAACTTTAAAAGTTTAAGACAAAATTTGGGTTAAGTCCATTTGAAATTGGTTAGAAATGAAGGTAAAAGCGTTTTTGAGTGTCTTTCTGGACACAGTAATATATTCTCGTTTTTTTTTTGCTTTTTGTTTTTTTGTTTTTTTTGGAAGTAATTTACGCGATAAAGAAACTGACACATGACAGAAGAAAGCAAAATATGCTAACCTTGATATTTGTAGTAGAATTGATAGTCACTCTGACACACTTGCGCTTTCGTTTAAAACCAGTTTCCACTGAATTAATTACAATTTTTTATTTAAGTTCATAATTAAAGAGGCAAAGGAACCGTCAACGCTACCTTTTTTGGTATAGAAGTTATATACATACGAGTTTCAAGGCGGCTATAGCGGCTTGGCGTAACCCCGCTGGCCCGCTATAAGTAGTTAATGTTCTTTGCATTAAATACACAAGAAATGGTAGCTCGGTCTAAAATGTCACTGTCTTCATTTTTCCGACCCCTTCCCCAAGAAAGGGGGAAGCTAGAGCACTTGAGATTGAGCATGACCCCCCCCCCCCCCTGCTCCGGACGGCATATAACTCTGTACAGTGTACGATGAGGTTTAAGGACACTCAAATGCGAAAGTCAGCCACCCCATTTCTGACGATGGAAGATCGTCGCTCTGATGAATTTAAGGGACACATTTCTGCATGTTGAAATTAAAATCATTCCTTCGGCCGATTTTTCTTTTCTTTTTTTATTCGGGGGGGGGGGATAAATAAACTATAAGTCCCTTTCTGACATTTTTACCACAACCCAGTTTTTAAATGTTGCCCGGATCTTTAAGGCGCCTGCTTTCAAGGACCAGATGACGGAATATTTGACCCAAACCTAACTGATGTTAAAGGTTTGATGAACTTTTAGGATATATGTATGGTCTTTGCACTCATTACATTTTTTTCCGCTAGGGATAAAAACGTAAGAAAGGGACCGATGGCAGATCTTCTTGCTAGGCTTAGATATGGCTGAAATACGTACCAAAATGGTTTTTTTGAATAATAATAATAAAAAAAAACTTACAATTAGCCCAGGTTATCGTTTTAATTTTAATAAGAATGTGTTCCTTAACTTTTTCATACCTGGTAAACATTTCAATGTACGTACATCTGAATAACATAGAATCTTATGGAGAAAATGAAAATTATGCACATCTTTTTATAAGAGAAACTTGTATCCATATTGTCGATTGTATGATGGCCGAAAATCTGTCCCTGAGCAAAAATTATTTTAAGGTTTGAAAGGGTTAAAGTCATCAGAATGACTACACATTGTCAGAAATGGCCGGGGTTGCTGATTTTGGCACTTGCGTGTCCTTAAAACCCACCGTGTTTAATAATTAACACCAATTTATATTTGTGTGAGAACACTTGAATTCACACTGAAAAAAGTGGTGAATTTAACCGTTTAAGACTTAAAAAAATGGTCACAACAAATGGATACTTAGTTTTACCTTTAAAAATAGTTAATTTAAAACAGCACGGAGTTTGAGAGACTATACTAAACGGTAAAACCAACCATGTTTATATTTTGTGACCATACTTATAAGCATTAAATAGTTACACGGAAAGAAAAGACTGATAGAATTTACCATCTGTGTAGCTCATTTTGGCGTCTGCAAGAAAGTATGGTAAATGCTACGTACCTTGTGGTAAATTAAGGTAACTCGCTGGTACATTTTACCATCATCTGGTGAAATTCACCGTACTTGATAGAAGACTCGAAAATCAGCCATGCAGATGGTAAATTTTACCAATCTTTTTTTTCCGATAAATTTACCACTTCTTTTTATTTCTGTGACAGTATTGGAACGATAGATTCCAGATTTTTAAGGTTTTTTATCTCCCCCCCCCCCCCCCCCAAGGATTTTCACTGAGAGGGGATCCAAAATTTAATTTTGACCGAGGCTTCGCGCAGCTCCAGCTTAGTAAATCGGTGGTTATAAGTGTTGTAACGCATCTTGAGAAGTCTGTGCGCGGCGTCACACTCAACCGCCTTCCAGAATCCGGTTAACTCCCACGACGAAGTCACCACACCACTGCAATGTTGATGTGTAGCCAGGAGCTTAAATATTTCAGTGACGCGACTTTCGCAACCTCTGCTCTGCTGTATACATACAACAAGATCCCCAGTAGCCTCTCGTTTGACTATTTATAAAGTCTCGACGGTAGATGTGACAGTTAAAAGAGGTTTTATGACCATGAAGGGTGTTGTTGATGGAATAATAAATACGTACAAAACGATGCTCACTTAGAAAATTTAGTATTGTTTCGCTCCCCTCTATATGTATATAAATCGTAACCACGTTTTCAGCGCGCGCGCCCTGAACGGATTTCACCTTTAAAACTGATTTTCAAGCGTGCTTGGCTGTGATGACAAGTTTCTAAATTTCATCGTCCATCTATCGATTGACACATGGCTTAGAGTCCCCGACGAGCTATAACTATTAACCCAATGACCTACAGCAATAGAGAGGCTGATACCAGTGGCGGCTCGTGCAATCTGGCAACCGTGCACTTTTGCCATTTAAACGTATGCAAAAAGCTCGATACTAGGTGAGGCGCTGCGCCTCACCAAGTAATCGATTATTTTACACAGTTTTAAATGGAGGAAATCCATTGTTGCCACATTGCACGAGCCGCCGCTGGCTGATACACGTCATAAGTCCTATCTCAATGTGTGACAGCATAGGTGAACTGAATCTCGTTTATTTGCCTCATATTTTTTAACCTTAAATCAAAAATAGTAATTAATCCAGTAAAAATTGGTTTTAAACAAAAGTGCAACTGATTTAGAGTGGCTATCCGGACACAGAATTTTAATACAACTATCCAGATGCGAAAGTTTAGCTTGTTTCCATTATGGGTCAGTTTCTTTATCGTGCAAATTCTTCCCGAAAAAATATAGTTATATCGATTTCTGTGTCTAGAGAGCCACTCTAAAACACTTGCACTTTCGTTTAAACACAAACTCAAAAGTATTTTTCACAATTTTTTTTTTTTTTTTTTTTTTTTTTTTTTTTTTTTTAAATTTAAAGGTTAAAAAATATGAGGCAAACAAACTGAGCCTGTGTGAAAAACGTCCATGAGATACTTCCGTCATGGCTGCATTCGTGAAAATTTAATATCACGCCCCACAAATCCTCTCTATCGCTATAGTTCGTTGTATTAACCATAAAGAAGCGACGCAATGTTGGGTAATTCCACGGTAACACAGGCTTTTTTTTTTTTTTTTTTTTTTTTTTTTTTTTTTTTACGGCGAAACAGTTTTCTAGTAAGGCGGGGGGTGCGGTGGCCACGGAGGGTTTCGCCCGCATCGGGTGACTCTAAATATCACATGGGTGACACTCTCAGTAAAAACGCAAACAAATCAAGGAGAAACGGGAGATTACTCTCAACAATCAACTCACCGCGCACTCAAAGTGAGAAGATAATTCCTACTCTGTGGTACATGTTTTTGCATACAACATCAATTGAAGGCGCACAACGAAGCATTCTTTTAAGGCATCCACTATTCAATGTTCTTCTTGTTTCAATAAATCGAATTGAGAATAAGTGCGAGGTATATTAAAAGCAAATTAATACGAACGAGTTTAATAAACAATATGTTAACACATCGGACAACACTCGTCAGCATTCCGGGCCCATTTTTAATCAACGCAACGTTGCCCCCAAAGTAACACACACAACAAAAAGTGAGCATGTAATACTTCCTTTTTTACAGTTTAAAATGCAGTAGTATGTTTACTTACGCCTAGAATAGTAATGCAACCATATCAGATCATTACCTGAAAAAAAGCAAAGCATTCAATGAGCAGATCAAACGAATCTTGAACAACAAAAAAATAAAATTTAAAAAAATAGAACAAAATAAAATTGCAAAATGCGTCTGTTGCAAACTATTGCTACAACATTATTGAGGAGGGTCGATCTTTCTGTAAGTTTGCATGAAAATCTCCTTGAAAGCATCCAAAAGTCTCAAAATCCACTTGCAAACTTAATAAATGTATTTAACAAAATTCAAAGATGACAGGCGAATGAAGGACTGAAATGGGGGAATCCCATCTAATGGGTCTGTTGCAAACTTTTGCTACAACGATAAAGAGTGTTTCGTCGTATGTAAAATCGCCCGAAAAGTCCATTGGTGGCATCAGAAAGTCATGAAATGCGATAATAAACTCACAAGGAACGTTTAATGAAATCCAAGATGGCGGTAAAATATCGAGCAATCTGTATGCATGCACCTTTAACAGCCAAGGATTGCCAACGTTGACAACCTCACAGCTTCAAAGGTTATGTGTTTATTTACGTTGTGATTGGGTGTGATCGATATTGTGAGGTTGGCTATCCTTGGATGTTCGTGGTGCATGCATACAGGTCGCTCGATATTTTACCGCCATCTTGGATTTCATTAAACGTCTCTCGTGAGTTTCATACTGCATTTTATGACTTTCTGATGCCACCAATGGACTTTTCAGGCGATTTTACATTAGATTGTACACTCTTAATCGTTGTAGCAAAAGTTTGCAACAGACCCATTGTGTATCTTTCTCTATGACGTATGACTTTTCTCAGCATAAAAAGTTGCAATTAGACGGGACTCTCACATTTTGACCCGCTCATTCGACCGCCATCTTTGAATTTTGTCTAACGTATTTATTGAGTTTGTGAGTCAAGTTTGGAACTTGTTGACGCTTTTCAAGTGAATTTACACCCCAATAAATCCTCTCTACAGCCGTAGCAAAAGTTTCAAACTCACTCAAAAACGGTTTTAGTGTAAAGTCAATGGTTAGCCAACAATCACAACAATGCACTCATCGGTCGTAATCGGTTGTGAAAAAACTCGCGTAGCGTTCTAAACTATCTCACTCACTCCTCCGGCGGTGCCCCTCATATTTCTAGTTTCTAGTTTACGACATATTATTATCAAAATCGCATTAAAGTGCCTCGAGGAATTCATTTCAGCCACAAATTTCACAAAATATGTCTATATACGATTTTTGAAATTAGAGTGAGATGGCAGTACATGGGGGTTACGTGCATGAGAGCAAGAGAGACAGCCTGTCTTCGTTTGCAACGCTCATCGCCGGCTGGCGTCATCACCAAGTCATCACTAAAACCGCCTACTGCCGATTCTTTCGATCTTAAACTAACGAGCAAACAAAAATTAATCGAAACGAGAGACAATATCGAATGAGAAAGGATTGATCGGTGATTGTTCATGAAACTGTGTTTCTTAATATTATCCGACACTCCAATGGGTCTGTTGCATACTTCTGATACATCGTTATGGAGGGTTGATGCTGGTGCAAAGTCGCTTTAAAATTACATCGAGAGCATCAAATAGTCTCAAAAACCACTCATAAAACCCACAAAAAGCGTTTTAAGGAAAGTCAAAGATGGCGGTCGAACGGACGAATCAACCCTGCATGCATGCACCACGAGCACTAAAAGATGGCCGTCGACGGCAATGGGTCTGTTGCAAACTTCGGCTACAGCGTTTTAAAGTATCAATTCCTACGTAAAAAGCCGAGAAAATAACAATGACAGCATCAGAAAACACTAACATTCAGTATTAAACTCACAAATTGCGAAAAACACTAGACACTATTCACCCCTGTATCTTTCCACCACGTGCACGATATTTCGCGAAATTAGCGCGGCATATTCAAATAATCAAGGCCGACTGTCATCACAGCTGACTTCATACACAAATAAACAGTAAACACTGACGGCGTCTGCTCTAATTCTTACGTTTCAATATCCTCAATTCCTCACAAAAGGTTGTGAAAGGTACGGAAACCAATATTTGTGTCGAAAACTTATCAAAGTGAAACAATAACACACCAGGAGTGTTCCAAGGATGATTCCAACTTCGATCATCATGCTTGAAACTCCTGTGTGTTATTGTTTCACTTCGATAAGTCTTCGACACAAATATCGGTTTCCGTACCTTTCACAACCTTTTGTGAGGAATTGAGGATATTGAAACGTAAGAATTAGAGCAGACGCCGTCAGTGTTTACTGTTTATTTGTTTATGAAGTCAGCTGTGATGACAGTCGGCCGTGATTATTTGAATATGCCCCGCTAATTTCGCGAAATATCGTGCACGTGGTGGAAAGATACAGGGGTGAATAGTGTCTAGTGTTTTTCGCAATTTGTGAGTTTAATACTAAATTTTAGTGTTTTCTGATGCTGTCATTGTTATTTTCTCGGCTTTTTACATGGGAATTGATACTTTAAAACGCTGTAGCCGAAGTGTGCAACAGACCCATTTATATTGCTGGTTAAAAAGTAAACAAAACGACTCACTTCCTCATAGTACCTAGATTTTGAGTCATTCTGTGTTTTTTTTTGTTTGTTTTTTTTTTTCTTCTGGTGAATTTTACTTTCTGGTTATTGTTTGTGATTATTACGGTGAATATATCACGTTTTGTGTAGATTTGCCCGAATTCTGAAAAAGAAACGCCGGGCAAGTGCTTACTTTTCCGAATGCCGTCGTACGGTCAATTTTGCTGCTCGTAATGCGTGTATGCAGGGTTGATTCGCCCGTTCGACCGTCATCTTAGACTTTCTTCAGAATGCATTTTGTGGGCTCATGAGTGAATTTTGAGACGGTTTGATGCTCTCAATGTGATTTTTACGCAGTTTTACACCTAAATAAGCCCTCTGTGACGATGTAGAAAAAGAATTCAACAGATCCATTAGAATACTATAACATATATTGGTTTTAGACATGACTTTTTTACTATTTTTCGTTCGAAATGAGATAAATCTTTTTCGAGTTGGGCTGGGTTAGGACTTTTGGGACATACTGTATAGCAAGGGAAATTATGCAATGGGACTTGCCTCGGATAACAAAACCAAAGTTTCAAATTCATAGCTATCACTCATGATAAATCTGTTAGAAAGGAAGTTCAGAAAGTTGGAAATGTGACCAGAAAACCTCCAACCAATTTTAATATAATACTGGAAGAATGCGATTATAATATGGATATTGAGAATTTCCCATGGATAAGCAGAACTCGTAAATACCGATGAGTTTCTTCTCTTGAATAACTTATTGAGGGAAATACTTGCGGACAGAGCTTTTCTCTTGAATACCTTGTGGCGGGAAATACTTGTGGATATTCTTATACGACCGAGCCAAGATTCTACGAGGCAGAAATAGTTAAACCGCCTCTCCTTGAGGTGAGAGCAAAGCTCTATACATATATTTATATATATACAGGGTGGTCCGAAAGTCCCGGGACGGCTTCATAACTTTTGAACGGCTGCAGATAAAAAAACCAAACTTGGGGGATGTTTATAACATAATAGGAACTACTTTTTGGCGTACCCGAAAATTCCGGGGGGCACCCGTAAAAGGGGGTTTCGCCCCCCCAACTCAAAATTTTCAAATGGCAACTCCCATCTTGTGATAACTTGTTTGAAAGGACATAACATTCTAAGACTTTTGGCGCAAACCGGAGGTCAATATCGTTTTTTGTCTTCGATATATCGATAGTCAAAGTTCGATTTCGACCCATTTTCAAAAAATCAGAACTCCCATTTGAAAAGTCGGACTTTAGAAAACTAGGAGTCAAAAATACTCTAGAAAGCAAGTACTTTTCAGAAAAAAATACGATTGTCATATTTGTCTAGTCTTAGGGTCCCCCAAAATTATTTAAAAAAGTGACCCCTCAGGGGGGCTATCTCAAAAATTCCGAGCCACGACCCCTATCGAGTGATACATCGTTTGAAAGAGCACACAAAACTGAGCATTTTGGCGCGAACCGCAGGTCGATATCGTTTTTGGTTTACGATACATCGAATGACAAAGTGGATTTTTACTCATTGGCAAATTTCAATACATCAAAAACCAAAAACGATATCGACCTGCGGTTTGCTCCAAAATGCTCAGTTTTGTGTGCTCTTTCAAACGATGTATCACTCGATAGGAGTCGTGGCTCGGAATTTTTGAGATAGCCCCCCTGAGGGGTCATTTTTTTAAATAATTTTGGGGGACCCTAAGACTAGACAAATATGACAATCGTATTTTTTTCTGAAAAGTACTTGCTTACTTGAGTATTTTTGACTCCTAGTTTTCTAAAGTCCGACTTTTCAAATGGGAGTTCTAATTTTTTGAAAATGGGTCGAAATCGAACTTTGACTATCGATATATCGAAGACGAAAAACGATATTGACCTCCGGTTTGCGCCAAAAGTCTTAGAATTTTATGCCCTTTCAAACAAGGTATCACAAGATGGGGGTTGCCATTTGAAAATTTTGAGTTGGGGAGCGAAACCCCCTTTTACAGGTGCCCCCGGAATTTTCGGGTACGCCAAAAAGTAGTTCCTATTAAGTTATAAACATCCCCCAAGTTTGGTTTTTTTATCTGCAGCCGTTCAAAAGTTATGAAGCCGTTCCGGGACTTTCGGACCACCCTGTATAGTTCACCTGTATGGACTGCGCGAAATGCGCTCGGATTGGTACCTTAATATTACAGCATCGCCGCTGCAAACGATCGCTTCGCATTCTAAATTGAATCTGTTTGATGGAGTTTTTATTGGACGAAGTATATAGGCGTTCCTATCGCACTTTAGATGTGTCTTTTACGTCTAGCATCGTAGGCGGGAAGTAAGAGGGAAATCGGTCTGCAATCCATGAAAAAATCACGTTTCCAAAGTAAAAATACAGTTAATACAGGGTGGTGCGGATGAGCTGACGAATTGAAACTAATGAACTTTTTTTTATTTCCTTACGTTTTAAACGAAGTAGATAAAAACAGGTAGATGCATAAAAATATTAGAAATATGGTAGATAAATACAGGGATGTTGTCAAGGGCTCATACCAAAAAAAAAAAAAAAAAACCCAAACAAAACAAAAAACAAACACGGTTGATGGTTTTATATAACTACACGGTCCAATAATAGTGTATAAATGTGTGTGGGTTTATGTGTAGTGTTCTATGTTTTCGGCGCTGTTTTACATCCTATTTTGCTACTAACCGATTCAGAATGTGCCTATTGCGTACTTTTGCTACAGCAATAAAAAACCTTGATTCTTCCGTAAAATTCGGCGAAAATAACAGTGGGCACATTGAAAACGTCCAAAAACCACTCATCAACTCAGGGAATCACTTAAAGTTCAAACAGCCCGAGCTACACTAGACACTATTTGCACCGGCATACTACCTACTACATAGACGGAACCATCGTGTATATGTCAACAAAATGTATATGCCCTTAAAAAATCACAGAAGTAAAGTAAACACTTGCCTAGCACCACCTGTTTGTGCCGATTTCTTTTAGTAGTTACTTATTAAAAATATGTTCTTTTTACTGTCTGCTTTTTAAATTATTATAATTTAATTATTTCCTGACAATAAACATGATGATTTGAATGGAAAGCCTGTGAAAATATGTATGCCGATAATTAGGACAACTGATATGACAATAATTAAAGCCACTTATGGCATGGCGGTAATTAGGACATGGGCCATTTTTTCGAGTTTTATTAATAATTTTTTCCCTGATTGATTACTCCAACATCTTATTTTTGTAATAAAACTGGAACGCATTTGAAGGGTCCTAGTGCAAACAGATCCTAAACTAAATAAAAATTGACATTCTTACAGGTATCTTACGGAAATTTTTTCTTAAGGGTGGCGGTAATTGGGACATCTACCTTAATATCATTGTTTTCCTCTCGTATTCTCCACCTGGTAGTAAAAGTCCTCAGTGGTGGATCCAGGAAATTGTACCCCCCCCCTCTCACTCTCTCTCTCTCTCT
This sequence comes from Trialeurodes vaporariorum, assembly GCA_011764245.1. Taxonomy (NCBI): domain Eukaryota; kingdom Metazoa; phylum Arthropoda; class Insecta; order Hemiptera; family Aleyrodidae; genus Trialeurodes; species Trialeurodes vaporariorum. Next base: position 60,709,407 of record VMOF01000002.1, read on the forward strand.
CTCTCTCTCTCTCTCTCTCTCTCTCTCTCTCTCTCTCTCTCTCTCTCTCTCTCTCTCTCTCTCTCTCTCTCTCTCTCTCTCTCTCTCTCTCTCTCTCTCTCAGGCCATTTGAATACATGTGTTAGAAAAGGATAGAGGGCGAAAATCACGTGACTGCTCCTAATCTGTCCTTTTCTATCGCACGCGTTCTAATGGAAAAAGAGAGAGACGGATAGAGAGAAGATTCCTGGATCGACCAATGGCTCTGCTTCAATAATTACACTGGTGTGCAAAAAGAAATGGGGGGGGGGGATGAACATGACATGGTGATGGGTGATATTTACTAATTTTGGGTCGCTGAATTCGAAAATGGCCTCCGTTTCATTATGTCTCTGTTTTTGAGTTCAACCCCTTACGTACAACAAATAGGGATTAGAATGGGCTGATTTCACTAAAGTCTCTTATTTAAGTCACGAAAATTCGAAAACGGAGGCATAAAAAAAAAAAAAACAAAACAAACCCGAGGTCATTTTTGGATTTAACGACCCAAAATTAGTAAAAATCACCCATCACCATGCCAGTTTATTCTTTATATTTCTTTTTGCAGACCAGTGAAATCAGTCCATTTCAACCCATATTTGTGATACTTAAAGGGTTGAACTCGAAAACGGAGGCATTAAATAAAACCGAGGCAATTTTTCGGATTCAACAACCCAAAATTAGCCATTTTCACCCATCACCATGCCAGTTCATTTTATGATGCAGACCAGTGTTAGTGAGCTTGTCGTGCGTCGGCACGCACAATAAAAGGTCAGTGGACATTATTGGGTCAGATGCAAAGTTCGTGGCGAGATTGAATTTCACGAAAAGATCACGATACATACACCTACTTTACATCCAAACGGAAGAAATAGGTATAAGTATATAGAAAACGCGAGGTCAGAATTGCAGCAAAGTAAAATGAAGCCGTAAAACAGATCTAGAGCCGGTGGATGAGAGTTTGAAGGGGGAAAAGAAGTCAATGGAAAGAAAGAAAGAAAGAAAGAAAGAAAGGTAAGTAATACTTTCTAAGGAGGTACAAAGTGAAAGTATCGTATTTTTCATTCAAGCTTTCACGAGAGGAAATCAGAGAGGGCGTTGACAAGTCTCAAGTGGAAAACAAGGATGATAAAGTTTCTGACAGGATTATCATCCCCCTCCCTCCCCCCCGCTCGAAGAGAAAGCATCGGTTCAGAGAATACAACATAATGCGGACACTCCGGATCCTTGTGATTGTGCCATTTGTATATGTTACTCGCCCTCTGTCCAGAGATCTTCGATTTTTAAGCTCGACACGATACCGCACGAGCGTACACGCACGACCGTCGACCGTGACGTAGTAAACGAATAAGAAATGGTTCAGCCGAGTATCTAGAGCCGTCTTTTTTTTTTTTTAAGTTCGCAGCATTGCCGCAGGCAGAAATTAGCCTTTTTCTCTCTTTGCCCGTTTGACTGCATGCGTTAGAAAAGGACAGCAATAGGGGCTGAAGTCACGTGACATCCCTTATAACCACCCTTTTCTAACACATGCAGTCAAACGGGCAAAGAGAGAGAAAGATAATTCCTGGATACGGCTATGGTTCGCAGTCGTTCACATGGAATCTTATGGAGCATTCTGATTAATGCGAGCCACTGTGAGTATAACTGAGAGACCATAGTTCACATGCGCTGAGGCTCGTGGCCTTGTGGCTCGAATTTTACCGACATTTTTTTTTTGTTAATTTGGGCGTGAAAACAATTTTCTCGAAGAATTGAGCCCAAGAAACCCAAAAAGCGAGATCCCTTCCAGCCCCCTCCCGTCATAACTGTCCAAAGACGTCAGTAAGACGCAATGTAAAAATTCTGTGAATCGCGGACGGATAAGAAGACGACTTTGGACCTTGTATTTCTCTCTCTCTCTCTCTCTCTCTCTCTCTCTCTCTCTCTCTCTCTCTCTCTCTCTCTCTCTCTCTCTCTCTCTCTCTCTCTCTCCTCTCTCTCTCTCTCCTCTCTCTCCTCTCTCTCTCCTCTCTCTCCTCTCTCTCTCTCTCTCTCTCTCTCTCTCTCTCTCTCTCTCTCTCTCTCTCTCTCTCTCTCTCTCTCTCTCTCTCTCTCTCTCTCTCTCTCTCTCTCTCTCTCTGTAAGTAGGAGTTGACGTTTTAGTACATTCAAAGGCAAGTTTCGATTTACCGATGATTCACCGGAGAGATAGGGTTTCAGGTCAGTAGACCTACAGTAATATGGACTACGGATAAAATGTCTCCTTTTTTTGGGGGACTGACCAAATGTCTATCTTGAAAAAAGACCAACGGTTTAAAGACGTCTACATATTTTGTGTCCACAAAATAAAATGTCCCCAGTATATTAATGCCTCTTAATTTCACGATAAGTCCACTTCTTTTTGTCAAAACCGTCGACTAATCTGTCAACGCAACGTCTACACATTTGGAACAGAAATAGACACGTGGAAAATGAATCAACGCCCTGATAATGAGAAAAAAATGGAGAGTTAATTATTAAAATTATGAAGGATGTTTTCCAAATTTTTAGATATTTTGTTGACAAATTCGTGGACAATTTTGACCAAAAACCAAATTGAACGTAATGTGAAAAGAAACATTATTTTACTGGGGACATTTATTTTGTAGAAATAAAATATGTAGACGTCTTTAGAATGTGGTAAATTTTCAAGGTAGACATTGTTTTCGTAGACATACTTATTGTAGACATTTTGTCAGTGGACCAAAAAACGTAGACATTTTGTCAATAGTCCATATTACTGTAGACCTACTGACCTGAACCTAGAGAAGACAAGTTCTTAGATGCGCCAATGAACTCGTCTTTCAGTGGCGTAGCGGACAATTTGGCAACGTTGCAGTTCGTCTATTTGAAACGATGAAAAGGATCAAACTATTGGGTGTTTGGTGAACACCTTTGCATTCGACCTTTTACAAGGGTTTAAATGGACACAGTACAACGTTGCCAAATTGCACGCTACGCCACTGTCGTCTTTCTCTGTTTTTGTCCATGAGAATAAACGTGTTATAGTTAAGGATACAAAAAGTGGCTATCGAGTGACTTAAGCCCATACTTCTGTCCTCTTCTATAACACATGCATTTGAAGGGATAAAAAGAGAGAGAGAAAGGTTGTTATCTAGATGCGCCACGGAAACGGTTCCAGTAAAGGAAAGCGTCACTCGGCCTCATTTTTTTTTTTTTTTTTTTTTTTTTTTTTTTTTTTTTTTTTTTTTTATTTATTTTTTCTTCAGAAGCAGCTGCAGGTACTTTCCAAGTCAGTCCAACATCAATCATTTTTGTGTCAGTGACGTTCTAAATTATATAAGTACAGAAACAACACAATCGAAAGGCGCAATTTCACGGGTGCGATTAATCACGCTACGCGTAAAGAGAGATTTAATTCTTAAAACCAGCGACTAAGTAACCCCTCTTGAAACGATCAAATTATTTATATTATTCCTACGCGGGGAGGGGGAAAGAGCACAAAAGTGAACTACTTTGTCTTGTCATACTCCTCCCCCCTCCCACCACTGTTAAAGATAATAGAGGCTTAGAGTAAATACGCTATGTCCCTCGCAAGATCCGGAAGCCGTGACATCTGGTTGACGTTTGATGCTTTAAACAGCAGTGGCGTATACTACTGTATACAGCGAGGGACCTTGCATTCTGTCCGTCCATTTAAACCAACGAAAAATATCGAAATATCGGGTGTGGCATGAACATCCCCGGATTCAACCTTTTATATGGTTTTTATTTTTGTAACCCTTTTTTTTTGTATCATTTATTTGTATTTATTAACAATCGCATCAGCTACTCTACACGATGCTATGAGAACATTTCCATTAAGAGTACTACTTTTTTATGGATGCACACGTTTGTGCACTGTGCAGATACTATTACCGTATACTTACAGCAGAGTTGGGCAAATATTATTCGACGAATTATTTGTCTAGTTTGGCAACGCAATAAAATCAGATTATTCGACAAATTATTTGGTCAATTGACTTTACCTCCTCACAGGCAATGGTGTCACATCTCAAGCATCACCTCTGTTGCCAGACTGATTTCATTATTTCTGATTATGCGGTTGCCCGACTCTGACTTACAGTATATTTACAGTGGCGAAACTCTACAGGAGCGCATGGTTTTCAGTGTAATCAAATGGGAAAATTGAGTTGTAACCTACCGACCTCTTGGGAGCGCCACCGTAGTGTCCATGTCAAATACAGATCAAATGGAAGATGTTAGTTCAAACTTCCAACCACCAGGGGGGCATTTGCCATTTTTTCAACATTGAGTTTCGCAACTGTGTTGATAATAAGTATATTGTGGGTACCATGACTTTGCAATGAAAGTATCCTGGTCAAAATTCTCATTGTTAAATTGTTCCGTTATTTTTAATAGAATTTACGATTTTTCAAGACGTACTCTAAATGGGCATTTTACAAGACCTTGAACACTTGAAAGCCACAAAATTGATCAACGCTTACCGATATTTGAAGGAGTAAAAATTTCGACCAGAGTACTTTCTTTTGAAAGTCATTATAAATCATTTGAGTGGTCTAATCGCCTGCGGTCTAATTGTTCACTATTACCCCAAATTGATAATATAGTTAAGACTGAAAATGAGTGAAGATATTGGTCTAGAATCATTAGACTCGACTGTTGCTATGGTAGTCATACGCGGAAAAAAAAGAAAAAATAAGAAAAAAAAAAAAACCGGTAGAATTTACTGCAAAGCTGATTTTGGAGTCTGCTATCAAGTATGGTAAAATGTACCAACATATTACCTTAATTTACCACAAGGTACGGTGCATTTACCATAATTGCTAGCAGACGCTAAAAATCAGCTATATGCAGATAGTAAATTCTACCAGTTTTTGTTTTCCGTGTAGTTAAGTTGTCCATTCTTAACACCTAACCGTGAGTAGCCTTTATAAAACTTTAGCTATGGTTACCATGTCAACGGTCAAGTATCAAAATGCTCGACCAATAGTGTCACTCACAGACTGTCCTTACTATCGGTTTGATGTAAAAGTAAACAATGAACCTGCTGGTTTTGTTACTACTTATTATCTAATGCAAATGGGCAAATGGGGTAGTTCCCCCCTCCCCCTCCTCCGAAAGTTGCAGAGTGCTGACTTTTACGCCGTTTCACCATTAAATGAGCTGAAAATATGAAAACTTTTTTAAAAAATCGAGGGTTTTCTCCTCTAACTCGGACCTTGGTTTTGAGATTTGCTCGCCCCTTGGAAGACTGTCTGCCGACGCACAGTGGAACGAGTCAATGGGAGGGGTCGGACCAACGAGCTATACATTTATCCAGAGTGGCGGTTTAATGGATAACCTGCGTAGCCACCATTAGGCGTTTTTAGGTTAGGTTTAAGCGAGTGATTTGTCCATTTGTTTTCGTGTATTTTGATGCGGCGCCACCGCACAGTGGATCAAAGCATGTTCCGGTCCATTGTGCGGTGGCGCCGCATCAAAATACACGGAATCAAGTGGACAAATTACACGCTTAAACCTAACCTAAAAATCCCCCATGGTGGTTACGCAGGTTACCTACTAAACCGCCACTCTAGATAAATGTACAGCTCGTTGATCAAAACATGTTCCGGTCCATCGTGCGGTGGCGCCGCATCAAAATACACGGAAACAAATGGACAAATTACTCGCTTAAACCTAACCTAAAAATCCCCCATGGTGGTTACACAGGTTACCTATTAAACCGCCACTCTAGATAAATGTATAGCTCGCGTTGGGTCGGACAAGGAATATATGACTAGAACTGCAAATTAGAATATATTTTTACCCTCAAAAAACTGTATAGGATTATAGGATATAATTACTGTAGGAAATTTTACATTAAAACCACTTTCAAACTTCCAAGTGGTGTATTAACAAAGATATACGCATTCAAAGTCGTCACGCCATGTCCGGCTTCTCCCATTGACTCGCTACAGTGTGCGGCGCAAACGGCAGTACGCAATATTTTTGTCAACTAGTGGAATCGTCGGTAGGATAGAAAATTATATTTAGGAATTTATTGGCGGATCCAGCAATCTGGCAAAAGTGTACTCTTTCCATTTGATTTCATGAGAAATAATCGATTGATCACGGGGCTTAGCCTTTCCAAGAATCCACTGTCTATCATGCATTCAAATGGGCATAATGCGCAGTTGCCAGATTGCTGGATCCGCCTGTGCTTAAGATCCGTAAGACGGCAGCATTGACTTAAATGATGCGTTTTTTTATTCTCCGGAGCGCGCACCGATGCAGCTCCAGTGCACCGGAGTGTTTTTTTTATCCCGGTGCTCCAGCACCGGAGCTGACCGGAGCGCACCGAAGTGTTGTTATATTAGCGGTGCGATGCGCCTGGAGCTGCTTCGGTGCAAGCTCCAGTGTATCGGAGTTGAAGACCGATGCACTGGAGCTGGAGCTCCGGAGCTTCGGCACGTGACCGGTGCTGCACCAGACAGTTTCGGAGCAGCTCCGTAAACTCCGGGTTATAGCACCGGTGCGGATTCCGGAGGATAAAAAAACGCTTCAAAATTCTCTTGAAAAAAAAAGAAAAAAACTAAAAAAAGAAAAAACAGCCTACTTGAATCACGCCGCATTTGCTCTAATTCAGGCGTTAGATGTAAAAACAACACAACTCAAATGCAATACTAATGGGAGAAAGGTTGTTGTTGAACGCATTGCCTCATTATAAGTACTGGTCTGCAAAGGCTACAGCGTTAAATCCAGCGGACTATACTCAGAAATTTATGCAATGCTTATGACCTTACGCGGCTACTTTTTAAAATGACTTGTGTTCTGCTAAAATCGCCTAAGTCCGTTTCAACAAGAACCACGCAATGCTTCAGAAACCACTCATTGCAAAGCTCTCGTCGAAATGAGCTTGGGCCTTTTCAGCAGGAAATGATTGAAACGTGAAAGAAGTGCCTACGCTTTCTCAAAGTTTAATCCTGGCATGTTTCAGGTCATAAACCCATCCTCCTTAGCGGCAATCACAAGTGGAGTCCTCCTAGGAATTTTAATCCTCCTCACAGCAACTCACGCATCCGAGAGCGTACCTTTCTCAACAGGGTAAATGAATCTACCTTTCGTCATTTATTTGTCTCTTGTTTCATTTGTGTTGTCCCACCATTCCCTTCCCCCCTTCACCATTTGACCTTTTTTTTCTCGTCGAAGAGCGAAGGGGACCCAGGACCCAATTTCAGGTCTGTGTGACCGGAAAACCATTTCAGAATTAAAGACAGAAATTATAGTACAAGAGAAATAAGAGAAAAAAAGGGTCTCGAAAGAAAGGGCTTCACTTCCGGCACAATTTGGTACTAAAAGCGCACTTAACTTTGCACTAATGGGTCTGTTGCAAACTTTTGCTACAACGATAAAGAGTGTTTCATCGTGTGTAAAATCGCCCGAAAAGTCCATTGGTGGCATCAGAAAGTCATGAAATGCGATAATAAACTCACAAGAGACGTTTAATGAAATCCAAGATGGCGGTAAAATATCGAGCAATCTGTATGCATGCACCTTCAACATCCAAGATTGCCAACGTTGACAACCTCACCGCTTCAGAGGTTATGTGTTTATTTACGTGGTGATTGGGTGTGATCGATATTGTGAGGTTGGCTATCCTTGGATGTTTGTGGTGCACACATACAAATTGCTCGATATTTCTCTGCCATCTTGGATTTCATTAAACGGCTCTTGTGAGTTTATTATTGCATTTTATGACTTTCTGATGCTACCAATGGACTTTTCACGCGATTTCACATCAGATTGAGCACTCTATAGCGCTGTAGCAAAAGTTTGCAACAAACCCATTGTTTGGGAAAAACCCAACCGAAACGCACACAAAATTTCGCGTACCGTACAGGCGGTTCAAACCCTCAGAACGAACTCGAGGGAAAGAAAGAAAGAAAGTAGTAGAAAGAAAGAAGGAAAGAAAAATATGAATAACAGAAACATGACGATGGAGCTCTTGCAAGGGTTTGCTGTAGGTAAACGGACCATCGATTCAAGTGTAACATGCTGCGAAAATAACGACGAGACCATTTAAAAGAAGTCTAAAACTCACTCCTTGCATAGAAAACTTAACTTGAAGTTTCGGGTGGCCACTGGCCACCCTTGCATGTATGCACCAACCTCGTATTCTCACGTCCCAAACAAACGCAGCCGCCATCTTGTTTGTCAATCGCCGAAATTCACATGTATCACCCCAATCGCGAACCTTTTGAAAGGCTGACTGAAATGAAAATTACGTTGCTATCGTATAATTTAATTATCTAGTCGTGTTTGTGTTTTGTGAGCTTGTGAAACTTATTTATTCTCTGATTCGCGACTGTCAACAAGCAAGAAGGCGGCTGTTTGTTTGGGGGTGCGAATCCGAAGTGGGTCCATACGCATGCAAGGGTGGCTACCCGAAACTTCAAGTTAAGTTTTCTCTGCGAGGAGTGGGTTTCAGACTTTTTTAATGGACTCATCGTTATTTTCGCAGCATTTTACACTAGAATCGACAGTCATTTGCCTACATCAAAACCATGCAAAAGCTCCATTATAAAACTTTCTTAGGTAGGACTGACAATGCCTTGATACTTGGGAAATTGGGCAGTTGCAAGGGTCTGAAATGTTGTGTTTTTTATAAAGAAAATGAAAGTACTTGATCAGCTGACTTAGGTTTCTGATTAAGTCCCATTATTCCGGATATGAGATTTTGGCCCAAACTACATTGTTTTTAACCCTTTACAGACCAGGTTTGATAAAAAGAACGTCATTCTTCCGTTAATATAGGGAGGGTAGTTAACTGTTCGTACTCGGGTGAGTTGGAATTGCCTATACGATGAATTGAAGGTGCTCAAACAAAACCTTATCTTGTAAGTGTCTACATCCAAAATCGCGTTTATTCTGAATCATTATACTGCGTAGCAATATGGAATAGACAAGATGAGAAAAACGAGTAAAGTAGGGCTTGGCTTATAAAAGGTCAATGGGAATTCCGCATAGTGACGTCACTACGCACACAATTTTTTACAACTTTACACGTGTGTAGGTATCTCCTAAACCGGGACACTTATGAAAGAACCAAAGGCACCATTGTTCTCAGCTCACATCAAGCACTGTCAGTTTCTTTATAAGAAATACAAAATTTCAGACCCTTGCAACTGCCCCATTCCACAGTAACATGACTTTTTGCCATTTAAATGCGAGAGCGTGGTGGCTGCGTATGCCACTAATAATGGGAGATTCTCATTTCAATTTCATATCTTTCTCTATGCTGATATGGAAGATTCACAGAGTTTATCTGGCGAATCGAAGGAAATTGAAATGCAAAAATATCAATTTATGTTCAATTAAAAACCGACGATAGAATCGATTCTTTTCCATAGGTTGATATGGAGAAGACATCGATCGATAGTCCGTATTTCACGAGCCACCTATGTTCCATTTCAAGATGTGAGCAGCTTCAGGGCAGACTTTAAACTTAAATGTTTTTAAACTCAGCCGCAACGTAAAAAGATTCCGACTCAGACTTTAAAAGAGGGGTTGGAAATAATGGAACAACAACAAAACAAGATAGAATTGACGATGTTAATTTTTGGTGAACTCAAAAGCATAGAACTGATAAAAAGCCAAGACAGTAAAGCCAGCTCGCCGAAATGACGTTTCGTCAACCACGGAAAGTTTTAATGAGTTATTTATATTATAATTCTATTTGCCTTCAGGTGAGGCGACCGACCGACCGACATCTGCTTTAGATTTAGGAGAAGACGCACCAGTGTAGTCAGATGTACGATTTTAGGGGAGGTTGTAAGCCCTATATTCAGCACGTTACATTACCAAACTTTTGGAACACATATCTCAAGACCATTTGCACCTAGAGAGCTCATTCTTTCTAAAAATGTACACCTTGACAAGCTAAACAAAGTTTTTTTTTTTTTTTTTTTTTTTTTTTTAAATCAAAATTTCCTACTTTTATTTTTAAAAATTTATCTTGAAAAACTTTTTTTTTTCGGCTTATTTTGTTTAAATTTTAATTTTTATCCATGTCGCAGACAAATCGCAATCGGCTTGCGATTTATAATCAGAAAAAAATCAGATCAAGCGTAATGGTGACTTAAAAAATAATCATATCGTGATTTGATTTATTTAATTTTAAAGCTAATATGCTAACTATCGTATTGATATCCACAGATTAAGTTTTTCTCAACTGGTCCTCTTTTTATGAACTTTTAAAATCGATTAAATACAGGTGTTCAAACACACTTCATCTATAACACCGTAGGTAAAAATTAATCAAATTGAACCTAATCTGATGAAAAAACCATGTTCGTCAGCTTATTAGCTTTCAAATGAGCTAATGTAAATCTCGAAACAATTTTTCTGTGAGTCAACATTACGCTTGATCTGAATTTTTTCTGATTATAAATAAACGGCTTGCAATTTGCCTGCGACATCCACATAATCACGCATTAAAAGTTATTTAAATTTCTTCGTCTTTGAAAGACAATTTTTTTTTTTTTTTTTAATTAGCTCTCTACGTGCAAAAGAACTAGAGTTACGTGTACCGAAAGTTGAAAAAAACAACTTTTCAGGAAAGCAGTTGAAAGGGGGAAATTTTTTGAAAGAGCAAATTATATCCTATAATTTCCCTACCCAAGCGTTTGTATACCCTATTATGTTACGTATAAAAATGATCCTTGAGACATATACTGATTCAAAACTTTAAAAAAAAATCCTAACCGAACTCTCCTTTATGCCATCTATTTTCAATAAAGACTCAATGTAAAATAAACGGCTTATCACCTGAAATCTGGCAACACCGAGATATATGAAATACGCGGGAGGAAAATGAATTATCTCCAACTTGAAATGAGACAATCGTAAAAACGACGCGCAAAGCGTATACGATTTAAAATGTACTCTTTTTTATTTTATATTTTCAAATCATTTTTATCTCATCATTTAATTTCCCATCCTCTCTCTTTCTTCCCACTCTACCCCCCTCCCCACCCTTCTGTACTTCGCCCTCATTCGTGACCCGTAGCGATGATTGAAAAAGAAGTAGATAGAATCTCCGTACGATTATAAGTCAAGATGCATTGATTCATTTGTTGCGCACCCTCGAGTGCACACTGCACAGGGTGGGCTAGAAGTCCCGAAACAACCCTGAATATTACCGCGCAGTCAGTAGCGTCATTACACTACCTAACGATGGCAGCACTTAAAACTTACGAAACCCACTCCTAAACTCATAAAACGTTATTAAAAGCGCGGTTGTAATGCCGCGGCTCTGATGATGGGAGATTCTCATCTAGTAATTCTGTCACTCCATCAAGAGGTGGCCAATAAGAGACGAATTTCCTTTGGTATCGGTGTCACCAGGAGTCACATATCATTGAACAACATACTTGTGTTTCTGCATACGTTATGTGTTTCAACGACATCACCTATGTGGATGGAAGGCATTGAGATATGAATGGACGACACATTTTATGTTGTTGGTTCACATACCTAGGAAATAACATAGAGTATGTTGTGAAACCACATACTCTTTTTCCTCCGTACAGTACCATTAATCAGCTGTCCATCACTCCTCTGGCGACCTGATACTCTGTTAATCCTCCTTCCCAGCATAGAAATAGTGACGAAATTAAGACGGGAATCTCCCAATAGTGCTAAAAACCCACAACCGTGCGTTATTTAAACGCATTTTATGAGTTTAGGAGAGGATTTCGTAAGTCATTAGTGCTACCATCGTTATTTTTTTAGGTTTTACAACACAGAGTCTCTCTCAGGCAGACTTGACAACATTGTGACGCTATGAAAATAGGCAATTTGCTAGAAAACAACGTAATTAACCGCTTCCCAGAGGCCGATTTACCATCCAAATTCACTGAATTCCAGAGACAAATAGAGGACATGCTATGCACTGTGTTTCCCGCGTTGTGCAAGGCGGGTAAAACGGATTCATTTTTGTTCGGAGGCTCAACAGTCAACAAAGCAGCAGCGAACAGCCGCATATATTGTCGAGTGGTGAACACGGCTCCAATTGAAATATTTCTGAAATTTCCCTTTTGAGTTAGAACTTCAATTAATTAAGAGATATAATCTGTATCAGCTCAAACGTCGAAACGGTGCGTTCACTGGAACACTTTCGCCCGACTTTCGGTCATTCATTAGAAACGGCAATAATCGAAATGGCAATTATACCAAAACAGCCAGTGGTGTACGTAGGGGGGGGGGCCTAAAGCCCCCCCAAACCTCCGATTTTTGGGGGTGGAGGGGAAGGGGGGGAACAATTTTCAGTCAAACGCTCATCAGTGCGAGCCCCTCCCAAGAAAAATCCTGCGTACACCACTGAAAACAGCTGTATGTTTATCACATAGTCTTCAACAATCTGCTGCATATTCCTTTTACGAATTCATTTTTTTGTCATTAACGTAAACGAGTAGGACAGTAGGTATGTACTTAAATCCTCGTGCATTATCTAGACAAACAACCTGAGGTCCCAAGTATTTTAAGCTAAAATGGGACTCTTGCAAACTTTATAAATTTCAAATTTGTGAATGATAACAGGCACCTGGATGTATGGGAAAATATGTATATTTACAGAAAGAGGCAATGTATTTTAAACACGGACGTATCGGGAGCATCGAATATTTTATTTAAATTTATTGACGAGATTTATTGACGAGAGATTTGACAACGGTGGGAAAACGGCAATCTCGGAATTTGAGAGGAGCCATCAGCTGTTCGCAATCACTAATAATAATCAGTCACACTGAAGATGGGAGAAAAGTTCGACCGAAACGCGTCTGCCTGGACTATTTTAATAGTGCACAGTGAGTCATTTTATTTTTTATTTAAACGAATAGTTGACTCAGATATAAAATCCAGTGAAAGTCACACTAAACATACTACAAAATTCAGGACTCAGGAGTAAACTCAGAAAACAGCTGTGACGGCAATATCGTAATGGCGGAGCTACGCAGATATCGCGGGAGATTCCTAATGTGTCACTTTCTCTATACGGAAACACAGGAGATACGTCTCAAATTAGATAGGACTTTCCCATGGTACCTGCGTAGCTCTGCCATTAAGCCCGATTCTCAGAGTGAATTTTGTGATTTTTTAGTGTACTCGCGTCGTCATTTTTACAGGTTTTCATGCAAGATTCAACTCTTCAATCACTTGTAGCAAAAGTTTGCAAGAGCCCCATTGAAGTTAGGTGGGTTGGGGTTAGCAGAGTATGTGTGATAGTTTCTCCTAAACCCCAATGGAATCCTCAATTTTTATCAAAAACAAACTTGTGTTGTTTTTCCGTTTTGATTTGCCTCTTGATTAGCTGTTATTCTTGTGTAGGTTAGGTTAGGTAAGGTCAGAGTACCGAATTAGCATTTCGACAAATGCCCTCTCTTTTTTTCGACGGTTGAACTTTCCAAGAACGACCGTTGAATGTTCCGATTATTGCCCTAAAGAGCAATATCATTTTGAAAAAAAGTATCCAGAAATCACTATTCAGCCAGGAAAACTTCAATTTAAACCACGAGGAAAATCGAACGAACGTCTCAGCGACTGTTGGCTATTGGTCCAAAGAGTCCCGACCAAGAAATTGGAAAAAGGGTCTCACTCGTCGCACAAAGGCGTACCTAGCGTGCAACTATGCAACGTTCCAGCACAGGTTCTAGTTTTCCATTTAAAGCCTTGCATAAAGTCGAATTCAAAGGTGAACACCCAATGGATCGATCTTTTCAATGGGTTTAAATGGAGAAACGTTGCTAAATTGCACGTTACGCCTCTGTCGTCGCAAACTTATTTATATTATTATTATTGATACCCCGTCGATACAATTCTTTATAGGTAAGTGGGAAGATTGGCTGTAAAATAGACCTCGACGCACTAATCGGGCCGTGTAGTATAAGGTATTTTCCAAAAAAACTTTACACCAAAAGTCAAGTAAAACCCGGCCAAGATTAAAAAAATGTTTCCCAACTATATTAACGATGGCTCTCTTTCCACCGCCCAAAGGGCATTGATATTAAAGATAGCCAAGTTTAATTTCCACCGTACTCTCTTCTCTATTCTCTTCAACAGAAAAATTTAATCCTACTTATCTTTAGCAATAATAATGGCTCTCTTTTCAACCGCCCAAAGGGCATGATATTAAAGATAGCCAAGTTTAATTTCCACCATACTCTCTTCTCTATTCTCTTCAACAGAAAAATTTAACCCTGTCTACCTTTTGATATTTCGCCTGGTACTCATTCTTAGCGTGCATCGACATTGCATACGTTTGAAAATGAAGGAGTGACAGCACGGAAAGCCGACACCGCTTCGCAGCGCGGCTATGGAGGTTCTTGCCTTATTGTTTGATTAGTCCCTCAGATATTGCTGTTATAACACAGGGGTCTAAGCATCTGCTTAGAACAAATTATTTTTAATTCTGTTCAACGACCCGAGACCAATCAATGCCACGTCCAAATTAAGAGAGAGAAAAAATTACCGAAGAAACAATTGAAACGAAGTTTACTTCAAGAAATTGGAAGAAGATTTTGAGGAAGGAAGAAGCCAGAAACTTGGGCCGCGACTCTTTTTCCACCATTCAACTCAACTACTTTTCTCACAATGTGACTTTAAGTTCCCTGTGAAATACCCTCATGTCGCGGCCCAAGTTTCTGGCTTCTTCCTTCCTCAAAATCTTCTTCCAATTTCTTGAAGTAAACTTCGTTTCAATTGTTTCTTCGGTAATTTTTTCTCTCTCTTAATTTGGACGTGGCATTGATTGGTCTCGGGTCGTTGAACAGAATTAAAAATAATTTGTTCTAAGCAGATGCTTAGACCCCTGTGTTATAACAGCAATATCTGAGGGACTAATCAAACAATAAGGCAAGAACCTCCATAGCCGCGCTGCGAAGCGGTGTCGGCTTTCCGTGCTGTCACTCCTTCATTTTCAAACGTATGCAATGTCGATGCACGCTAAGAATGAGTACCAGGCGAAATATCAAAAGGTAGACAGGGTTAAATTTTTCTGTTGAAGAGAATAGAGAAGAGAGTATGGTGGAAATTAAACTTGGCTATCTTTAATATCATGCCCTTTGGGCGGTTGAAAAGAGAGCCATTATTATTGCTAAAGATAAGTAGGATTAAATTTTTCTGTTGAAGAGAATAGAGAAGAGAGTACGGTGGAAATTAAACTTGGCTATCTTTAATATCAATGCCCTTTGGGCGGTGGAAAAGAGAGCCATCGTTAATATAGTTGGGAAACATTTTTTTAATCTTGGCCGGGTTTTACTTGACTTTTGGTGTAAAGTTTTTTTGGAAAAAGATATCACGGTCCGTTTTGGGATACACTACTTGGATCATTCTGCGGCTTGACCATAGAAGCTGTGTTCAGATGCTAATCATGGAGGTTGATTGTAGGTAAAACAGACTGAAATTGAATATTAAGTAAATACCAGTCTCTGATCGCAACTATGCGTAAGAGTTTTGTTTTTTGTTTTGTTTTTTTGGCGGGGAAAGTTTTGAAACCTGACCTTTTGAAGGTTCTGTGTGGGATTCTCCCTTACATCACCTAATTTATAGTGGCAAACCCACTTAAACCTCTGTCGTATCGTTTCTATGCCAAAATTGCTAGCCTGGTTGAGTTATCCTTCAGGTTTCAGGTCATTGTTTTGCGTAGATACCTACTTTGATTCACTTCCATTTCTTGTTACACTCCAATTAGAGCAGAGGAAACTATGTGCACAATCACAGTGGACTCAGTGATGGCGTAGCTATGGGCTCCGCCGACCCCGCCGGTGGGGGGGGGGCGCAATGCATCGGGGAGCGCAAAAAATTTTGAGAAGCGAAAGAGGAAGAGCGAAAAGGAGAAAAGGAAAGGTAAGGGGAAAAAAAGGAAAATGAAAAAAGGAAAATAAACTGTAGGGAATACCTTACGAACACTTCTCAATCATTTTTTCTGGGGAGACCCCCCAGACCCACTAAGGATTTCTGGAGGTGGCCCCCTAACCCCCTAAAGGATTCTGGGGAGCCCCCTACCCCCCTAAAGTTCTGGGGGTGGCCCCCAGACCCCCTTTAAAATTCTGGGGAGACCCCCAACCCCCCTTTAGAATTCTGGAGGAGACCCCCAGACCCCTCAGATTTCAAATATTTCACCTCTGGACATAATTCTGCATTCAATCCGAAGAGTTTGCAATTTTGTAGAGAAGCTGTAGGAATAGTTGCCTACTTTGTAATTTGAAGGCTAATTGAGACCCCTCATTTCTATTTTTATGTTGCTTATGACAGGGTTTAGAGTAATCCCCAGTATGTTTTTATTCTTTGAGCTGTATTCATTCTATTTGTTCTTTGCTCTATTTGTGCATGGGAGTTCGTTTTTTTCCTTAGTTTTTATAGGTGGTCGAAATGTACTGATTCTTGCATTTCCTCCAATCAGTGCAATATTTTGTTCTTTCTTTCAAACTGTGGATCTTCAAAATAATTTTTAGTTTAGTAGATTAACCCCCTCCAAGATGTACTTAGGTTGTAGATTGTGTAAAAAAATTTCAACAAAATTCACTCAGCCAGTTTTGATCAACTTTTCTTTATAATTTTAATTTTCCTTGAATATTCTATTTTTTGGTGTGATGAAACATATATTGCCTTTAAACAGCCTCAGACTTAAGAGTTGTACCTATATTGTAGTTAAACCAGGGACCCTGAGACGATGACAATTGAAAAGTGAGAAGAGCCCGTATCAGGGGTATTCTCGTCGAACTGGAGTGCAGGTAGCGGTCTACCCCTTCTCGAACAAAATAAAACGCAGAGAGGGGAAACGGACCTCTTTTCTGTTCTGCGTTTTCGAGCGCATGCTGCCCTGAAGACTTGTTAGTGCTGCATTTTAGCATGAGGACAATTTCCCCTCATCCTTCTATCCATTTTGCATGATGACAATTCAGTATGATTCCTCTCATATTAATTTCGTGAGAAGACTTGCCATCTGACTCCTTGTTCTCTCATCGCCCAAGATCAGGTTTGGAGAGCAATTCGGAGGGCAATTCTTTTAGCCATCCGGATAGGAATTCGGATGGCAATTCAGTGCACTCATTTCGCATCCATTTACATTTCACCTTTGATTTTTCTCTGCCGTTCCTTGCTGTGTATTTCTCTCTTCTCGCCGTGTTTCCTTTGCGTATGATGAATCTCGCGCCGCTTCGCCTCTCATACACCGCCCTCTCTTTGTTAAGTACCCGTCTATCGGCCTATCTTCCTTCGCCCTCCCACCACTCACCCCTATTGTCTTAACTTGTCTTGTCTCCCTCAACAAGTTTTACTTTCTCCTTTCATCTATTGTAACTATGCCACCGCAATCACGCATATGGAAACTGCGGCGTTAGTAGAATAACGCAAATATTTTCGTTGTTAATATCTCTTGACCTACTGGACCGATTTTAGTGAACTTTTTGTAATCTTCTCGAAATTTTCTCCACTATCATTCGAAGGGAGGGGAAAAATCAACCCTGATATCAGCGCTGTAAATAAATGTCACAAAGTGTGGCGCATCTGGGCATTTTTCTTGCATTTGATCATTTGATTTTTTCCCCATTTTAGAGGTTCTTACGAGATTTCTGATGACCTTATTCTGTATAGATAAAAATGAATGTGAAAAGAAATAGGATGATTTTTTACGCCTCCATATTGTATGGTGACTGGCTTAACCTCGCGCATTAATTATCTGAAAAATGTGTGGTTCTTAAGTCTTTGGTTCGGTTCCTCAAAAAATCGGCATCTTCTCTTCAGTCAGAGAGTCTAATGTGCATTTTAACCATCAACAGTTAATTAAAACATACAAATTCGAAAACAACTGCCACATTGAACACTAGATCCGACTGTGCAAAGGGTGGAAAACACCGCAAAAATTACCCGGAATTTATTTTCGAATTGTGTTTTCCTGTTATGTTTTCAATAATGTGATTTGTATAACCCATCAAGCTCCTCATTACCTAAAAATAATATACAGGGTGTTTCACGTAACCTGCTCACTATGGTTTTCATGAACGGTGACGGTAAAAAATCTGGAAAAATTGGTTTTATAGGAACTTGGACTAAAAATTTCATTTAAAAATACTGCCACAACCCAAAATTGGTTTTTGGGGGTTTTCAGGGGGCGCCCCCCCTAATCTCGAGTTTTCAAATAGCAAGCCCTATCTTGCGATACCTCATTTGAAAGAGGGTAAAATTCTAAGCATTTTGGCTTAAACCGAAAGTCGATATCTTTTTTCGTTTTCGAGATATCGAAGGTCGAAATTCGTTAATGGACCAATTTCGAAAATTCTTAACTCCTACAACATAGTCGTAAAAAAGAACTGCACATGTAAAATGCTCTACTTGAAGAGTAATTTCAAGAAAAAAATACGAATTTACAATCGAAAAACCGAAAGTCGACTTTTAGGCACCTTATATTTTTGGCGGGAAACCCCCATTTCTCAAAATTTTCAAAAGGCAGCCCATATCTTTTAATACCTCATTCGAAAAGGCGTAAAAGTAGTGCATTTTGGCGCAATCAAGAGTCAAATATCGTTTTTCTAATTCGATATATCGAAAATCGAAGTTCGATTTAGACCATTTTTCGACCCTGCTAAAAACAGATCCTATCGTGTGATACATCATTCAAAAGCACATAAAAAACCAAGAATTTAGTGCAAACCGGAAGTCAATACCTTTTTTTCGCGGTCGAGATATTGCAAGTCAAAATTTAGTCTCTGGTTAGGGCTTACCTTAAATTTTGACTTGCAATATCTCGACCGAAAAAAGGTATTGACTTCCGTTTGCACTAAATTCTTGGTTTTTTTATGTGCTTTTGAATGATGTATCACACGATAGGATCCGATTTTTACAGTGTCGAAAATTGTCTAAATCGAACTTCGATTTTCGATTTATCGAATTAGAAAAACGATATTGGACTCTTGATTGCGCCAAAATGCACTACTTTTACGCCTTTTCGAATTAGGTATTAAAAGATAGGGGTTGCCTTTTGAAAATTTTGAGAAATGGGGGTTTTCCCGCCAAAAATGTTAAGGTGCCTAAAAGTCGACTTTCGGTTTATTCGATTGCAGTAGCGTCATTTGCGGGGGGGGGGGGGGCAGGGGGGGGCAATTGCCCCCCCCAAGGGTCGGCCAAAAGTGAAGAAGTGATGACCTTTTTTTTTTTTTTTTAGGAGAAGAAAAGTTTTGAGCTAAAATTTGGTGGTCAGTAACGAGTTTCGTTGGAATTTAGGGCCGTAAATACAGAATATGCAGGACTGTAGAGTGTAGAGTGTCTAAAATAACATTGATGAGCAAAAAAAAAAAAAAAAAAAAAAAAAAAAAGGTCATCAAAAACATTTTTTTGCCCCCCCCCCCCCCCAAGCCGAACCCGAAATGACGCCACTGTTCGATTGTAAATTCGTATTTTTTTCTTGAAAGTACTCTTCAAGTAGAGCATTTACATGTGCGGGTTTTTTGTTTTACGACTATGTTTGTAGGTTAAGAATTTTCGAAAATAGGTCCATTATCGAACTTCGACCTTCGATATCTCGAAAACGAAACGGCTCGGCTCCGGGATACTTCGCGTAGTGGCTAACAGCCGTGGCTGGGCTCTGCTGGCTACCACATATCCGCAAGGTAGCCGCATACTAGCCGGGATACGAGCTCGCCTCAACTCGCCCAGGATCGGAGGACAATAGGCCTATTCTTCCTTGTTGTTTATATGTCCTTTTTCCTGAAAAGGCGATACCCGTATTTGGGAGTTACAGAGTTTCCTCTTCGACTGCGCCGAGCTGGAATATTTGACTCTTTCACTTCATGGCCACTTCTCCTTCCTTCAATATTTTCTTCGATAGTCTCTAGATGGTACCGTTCTAGAATTCATCCCTTTATTGTCTCGATGCAGAAAAGATTATGAATAGCAGCACTTTCCAATGTACATAGATATACAGTATCACAGGATAATGTAATCTTTTTTGCACGGATGCAGTAAATGGTTGAATTCTAGAACGCTACCATTGGATGGGTTTGGTTGGATCGGATGGAAGAGTGAATATGTATGTATGTTTTTGTTAGCTTTGCCATATCGATGAGGATTTTAATTATTTCTTCGCGTAAACATGTTTTGACGCATTTTATTTTGCTCGTACACTATCAAAATTTGCTCTCTTTGATTCTGTTCTTGGACCGTTATGAGCTTCATGATAGTTTAAACGGCATTTTTTGAATCTCTGCGATGTATGGCAAGTTTTGGCGTTAGGGATTCACAGAGTCAAAAACAGAATCAAATGGAGCAAGTTTTGAGCGTTCAATTAACAAAACTATAAAACGACAAAACTTATTCACGTTAAAAAAAGAAAAAAAAATCGCCATTGCGATGGCAAAGGAATATACGACTATTATTTAAAATATTGATTGTTCATTTGGATCAAAATAACTTGTTTCGATCACGGTCTATTATACGCACTCGTAAGAAGTTAGAATTACTTTGCGGTGTTAAACCCCCTTTTTGCGGGGGGGGGGCAACCCCCCCCCCCCCCTCTCCGGCAGTATCTTTAGTATATTTGTTTTAAATATTCCGAAATCCACTCCTAAACTCAATAAACGATTTTATTTGCGCGAGTGTAATGGTGACATAGGGCAGTAATAATGAGAGATCCCTATTCTATTTTGTCACACTCTCTATGCTGATAAGGTTGATTTACAGAGTAATTAGACATCAGAGTAGATAGTGATCCACATCCGAAGAATGGTACAGTAACATCTAATGACACCGTTGCCAATGAAATTCGTCAATTATTAGTCACTTCTTCACGGAGTCACAGTATTGTTATATGAGAATCTCCCATCATTACTGCTCCAAGCCACCATTACGCTGGCGCTAATAAAAGCGTTTATTGAGGTTAGGAGTGGATTGCGGAAGTTTTTAGTGCTGTAACCGTGATTTGTGGAGGTTTTTGCACCAGAATCGACTATTAATCGCTTATAGCAAACTTTTGCAACAGCCAGTGGCGGCTCGTGCAATTAGGCAACCATGCTTATTTGTCATTTAAACCTATGCAAAGGTATCGAAACCTTGGGGGCGCAATGGAACCTCCTAAAGATCGATTGTTTTACATAACTTTAAATGGAAAAATAACGCTGTTACCACATTGCACGAGCCGCCACTGGCAACAGCCCTATTGTAAAGGCTTATCCGGCATATGTGTGAAATGGCTTTGCTTTAAAATTAAAAAAAAAAAAAAAAAAAACACCTCCATGAGCCAATCAGACTGAGATAAGGTATCTTTTAATCGAGAAGGAAGGGGTCGGGTCAACAAAACAGACGAAAAGAAAATCAAAGAGGGGGGGAGGGGAATTGTGCATACATGCTTGAAATGCATAAAAAACGAAATTAAAGTGGTGGGTTTTTGGGGGGTATTTGGGGGTTTTTAAATGGTTTTTTTTTGGGTTGGGCAAAATAGGGCGAACCCTGCTGTGAATGTCATCTGAGGAAAAGTCAAATTAGAAACGGTTATAGATACGACGAATAGATAAAATGTTTGCCCAAAGAGCCTTAATTCGTCAAAACTTGGGCAAATTGACTCCTCAGTTCTCATGGCCCCCAGACACTTATTTTTTAAACGTACCTAATACTAGGTACGTTTATTTTAAATAATTCAATTAACGTACACTCACATAGATGGATGTTTCAAAATAATTCTGTGAGGGTAATGAGGAGTCAATTTCGACTAATTTGACTAATTATGGCCCTATGGGCATAAATTTCATCAATTTTCGTATCTGTAACCGTTACTAATTTGACTTTTGCACAGATAACATTCATAGTCAGCCAATTCTCGGTATTGCTCCTTCCAAAATGATGGTCCAGTTGGACAAAGCCCCCGTGAATGCAACGGCTCTAGAACTCAAAGACTCAGCGCGACAATGCCTGCCGCGTTGCAAAGGAGTGCGTTTTTACCTGACTCGCCAAGTTTCTTCTTATCCAGGACAGAGTATACTTTGCAACGCTGCACGCACGCATAGAAACTTAGAGCATAGTCTGTTTACTATTTGACTGCAGTTGGCAGAAAATATTAAAATGCGTAAATGACCACGTTGAGGTCGGCCCTGGCCAGGGCCCGTTCACCACTCCTGTGTACTCGTCGGACTCATTGTTTGATTTTTTAATAACTGACTTTAAATTTAATTCTGCTCGACATGCTTGAAAATGATATCAATCGGTGGCTCAATAAGTAATTTTTGAAAGATTCCGGCAGTCTGAAATCACTCAATCAGGAATGCCGCAATCTTTCAAAAATTACATCTTGAGCCGCCGTTTGGTATCAATTTTTTAAGCACAATGAGCAGAGTTTGAATTTAAAGTAAGTTATGAAAAAATCGCGAATGCCGGAAAAATTTAAATTTTGAGTTGGTAGTCAAAATGAGGAGTGAAAAAGGGTCCGAGCCGACGAAGTGTCAAACAATGAGTCCGAAGACAGTCCGAACTACCTGACTAGCTTATCCTTATCCTGAGAACAGAGTATATTGTCTTCTTGGCCGACGCTCTTTTGTCCGGCTGGATGTGTCAGGACCCTTTTCACCAGTAGTGAGCGAATCCCGGCAAAAATGAAATTTTTTGCTGCTTACAATTTTTGAGTTTTTGACTTGAAATTCGCATTCGGCTAGATGTGTCGCGGAAATTGATACCAAATTGTCGGGAGTAAAATTGATTTTTAACAGATGTACGCCTGGTAGAGCCAAGATAGAAATAACTTATAGAGGAATCGCGCATCTTTTACGAATGCATTTTTCTCCCGACAGTTTGGTATCAGTTTCCTCGCTACATCCAGCAGAATACGACTTTCAACCCAAAAATTCAAAACTCGTAACAATCAAGGGTTAAAGTGACTTGAAAAATGTATCAGAGAGCATGTAAGGCTTTAAAACATGTTTAGGGATAGGGAAAGCCTCACACTTCATTTTTTAGGCTCCGATATTGAGGTTGACTACGAGCCCTTTCCAGGAGATATTCTGTCATAAATAAAATTGCCTCAAATCTAATGTAATAAGTAACTGAAGATTATCACCAAATGTTCATCCTTATTGTTTCTGTTGAAGGTTTGAATAATTTTGAAAAAATGACACGCAGTAAACAATATAGTTTTTTGTGGTCTTAATTCTTGATTGACAGGCATAATGGTATCCCTCTCATTTTGAGGGACTGCATTATCATAGTGGACCAGACGAGGGCACATCCACGGTAAATAGCTAAAATCCCCCCCAGCCCTAAAAAAAAATTAGAGAGAAAAGGAGGGAACAAGGAAAAGGAAGACTAGCTGACAATGAGCTCTATGAAAATGAGAAATTTTCAGAGAGCTTTGAATATTATTTAAAAAAAAAAAAAAAAAAAAAAAAAAAAAAAAAAAAAAAAAAAAAAAAAAAAAGTTTCAAAGAAGGGGGAAGAGGAAGGGAGCGGAGTGCATCGTACCAGACGCAGAGTAACTATCAATATGACTCACTTTTTACTTTTCCATGATATCTCTACCCTAGAGGAAGTGAGAGAGTAAAAATACGTACACATATGATGTGATAACATTGATAACATATGTGATACATTAGTGATTAAGTGCAGTGAGCCCCTTCTTTGACTTTTGAAGTGTGTGAAGAAGGAATTGTGAAAGATCATGTGACGAATATTTCGCACTTAAATCATACGTTCAATTTTGAGTTTACTACATCATCTTACCAGAGTGGGTCAGAGAAAACCTAGAATTTTGTAAATAAATAACACGTTGCATTCTCTACATGGTTGCAAAAAATGTTTAAATTTAAGAAACAACCCGTGATTTTCTACGTTTTATTACAGTTATTTTGTTTTATTTAAAATTCTTAGAAAATGTTTAAGAGAAGCAGGTTGAAATGAAGACTAGAAAAGTAAATTTTCTACAGAGCTGTGGGGAAGTGTCTTTCCTAGCCCTTTCCCTTAAAATTATCACCAAGCCCCCCCCCCCCCCCCCCCGTTACAATTATACGAGTTAACTCATCTGACCTCGCGCCACAAATTCAATGGCACGCAGTTCAAATGTGCAGCCATGGTGGCCGACAAAAGCAAAAACACAAAAAGCACTCAAGCGATTTCGAGAGTATCGGCCGAAGGCTCCTGAGCGGGTCGACGTGTTTTTCTGCTTTTTCGGCCACCTTGGCTGCACATTTTGAACTGCGCGGTGCACGCAACCAAATTTGTGACGCGAAGTCAGATGAGCAAGATTGTATAATTTGTAACCTTGCCCCCCCCCCCCACGTAAAATTAAATCCTAGGTTCGTCCTAAAGGCACCAAATAATGATAATACAAATATCGAAAGCCGCTGGTGTGATTTAGCACGTTGCATCAACCCCCGTTGAAGTATCCTTCGGGTGATAAGAAACTAAACTGTAACGCACAAGAGCAGAGGGACATAAGGAAGCTCATAAGAGCGATTAAGATAGAGACACAAAATACAATTAATAGATTAATAAATACTCAGAGAAACAATAAGCAAATCAAAAATCAAATGCAAGAAAACTGCGCAGATGCGCCTCACTTTGTGACATTTATTTATAGCGCTGATATCGGGGTTGATTTTTCCCCTCCCTTCGAACGATAGTGGAGAAAATTTCGAGAAGATTACAAAAAAGTTCATTAAAATCGGTCCAGTAGGTCAAGAGATATTAACAATTCCATATGCGTGATTGCGGTGGTCATAGTTACAATAGATGAAAGGAGAAAGTAAAGGGAGACAAGACAAGTTAAGACAATGGGGGAGAGTGGGGAGAGGGCGAAGGAAGATAGGCCGATAGACGGGTACTTAACAAAGAGAGGGCAAAGCGGCGCGAGATTCATATACGGAAAGGAAACACGGCGAGAAGAGAGAAATACACAGCAAGGAACGGCAGAGAAAAATCAAAGGTAAAATGTAAAAGTGGATGCGAAATGAGTGCACTGAATTGCCATCCGAATTCCTATCCGAGCCTTCCGAATTGCTCTCCAAACCGATGAGAGAACAAGGAGAAGCTGGCAAGTCTTCTCAATCATATAATATGAGAGGAATTCATACTGAATTGTCATCGGTTAAAAGGAAGGAGAAGAAAGAGGGAAAATGGTCTGTTCTCTACAAATGAGTCCAGGACTGCGGCGACTTCAGTCTTGCGGTCTTTCGGAACGGTTTTATACCTGGGGTTCAACCCTTGCGTGCAAATCGGAGGGTGAGAAGACTCGACTACTAAGACTCCTCTTGAGAAGTGATCATGAGAGCAATTCGCTTGAGTCGTATCAGGGTCCCTGAGTTAAACATTGAAAAGAAATATCTGGCTAGGCTGGTTGCAAGCTTTTTGTTGCAATTTTCATCAAACTTAATTGAGTCATACTTGAATTTCTCTTTCCAATGATTATTATGTTTGTTTTTATAATTGCTTAGTTTCAAAAAATGTTGCTCGATTGCACCTATATTAGCCCTTGAAATGGTCTTAAAGGTTGATTATGGTGACTATGTATCAGAAAAATATTTAGTATGTTGACATGTTGTGTGCACAAAGTATTATCAAAATCCATCCCATTAATGATTGACTTCAAGTTTTCAAATTAATTCCTCACTTTAATTTTTTTTCCAGGTCCCACCCCCTGTTTTGCTTTTTTAATGCACTTGAGGGCTGTATACTGTAACTATAAGGGGTATTTTCTTTAGGATACTAGTTACAGATTGCATGTGCTAGTTTTTATCAAAATTAATTGAACCAAACCTGAACTACCCCAAAATAATAGGATCATATTTATATTTGCAAATTTTTCCCCAAATATTTCGCTCGATCGCACCTATATTACCTCTTGAAATGGTTTTATCCGTTGTTTTTGGTGACATAGAGAGGAAAATATTTAAGTTTGTCGATAGTAGATTGTGTGTACAAAGTTTTATCAAAATTCATCGAGCCATTATTGATTTACTCCAAGTTTTAAGATTAATTTCTCACGATAATTCCATTTCGTGACTTGAGCGCACCTATTTTGATTTTTTGAACAGTTTTGAGAAATAAATATTGTATTTCTTAATCTCTTTTGAAACCTGATTAGCAGTAAAAGGTGGTTTTGATTCCAAGACTATCATTTCGAAACTCAGTTTTACAGTTAATGCATCGATGAGACTTAGAACAGCGGAAACTACTCTTTATAATTGTAAACTTTTACTGTTGGTAGGTATGTACATACCTTGTAGTAAATTTAATTTTCTTATCGTTGTACTTGGACTTCCTGATTACCTGTAGGTACGCACTACTATTCTAAAGAGTGCAGATAGGTACAGTGCGACAAGCACTCGACACAGTATGGAAAGTCTTTGTGTTTGTAGCAACTTATTTGACTAAGCCGTGTCAGGTAAAAAACATTTCAGCATTGTTACTGGCGAGGTTAGTAGAAGGGTCCACTGGCTTGAAAGCCATTTAGCTAAACTTAAAAACATGAGAATGAGTCTATAGCCACTGACATTAATTCAACTACGCCTGACAAAAAAATCTGTGCATGAAATTCATGAGTAATATCTGCACAATTTAATTTCCAGGCAGCTTGAGTTTGATTTTTAGTGGAATGCAAGCCTTGACCCACATTTAAGGCTGCGACAACCTTTTCCAGTCAAGCATAAAATAAGTTTATCACCAATGAAGAACCTGGCATGAGAAATAGGTATTGCTAGTTGCTGAGAACAATGTGTGTGTATACTGCAAACAATACCTGTAGTTTTTTGGATTGATTACACGCCCATGGGCATATCATTGAACATATTGATTAATTTAAAATACAGTGAATCATTACTTTCCATTTATTTCATTCGTATGTATTTAATATTGACAAATGTTGCATCAGAGTAACGCGTCTAGCAAATCCCTTGTAGCTCATGCCCACGAAATTTCAACATTTAAATAAATTGATAAACTTACAGCGGTAATTGACACTGCGTAAGCTATGTAGTATCTATAAATTGAAGAAGTCTGCTGCTTCATGTAAATAAGAAGTTCTTACTTGCAAAGGAATAACTAAATGTAAATTTAAAGTACCGCAAGGTTCTTACCTGCAGTGAAAGCTTGCGATTCTAAAAAAAAAGTTACCGCTGTTCTAAGTTTCATTCATAAATTAACTTTAAAAACTCATTTTTATGAATGATAGTCTTGGAATCAACACCATCATTTATTTCAAATCTTGTTTCAAAAGTGAGCAAATTTTAATTGGTACTTATTTACCACAGGGCATATACCTACCAACAGTTAAAGTTTGCAATTCCAAAAAATATTTCCGCTGTTCTGAGTTCCATCGATGAATTAACGTTAAAACTGAGTTTCGCGAACGGTAGTCTAAGACTCAAAACCACCATTTACTGCAAATCAAGTTTCAAAGTAGAACATAAGTTGGCTGTTTCACTAGAACACCAAGTAGTAAGTACCTACATTCTTGCTCTCCAACTGTGATTGATACTAGTTGATACTGAAGTTACTGCAGGCCCAGAAATGTCACATTTAGATCAGAGTGATAAACTTACCCCAGTAATTGATGCTGTAAGCTAGATACAGCTTGGACAAGTCTACTGCTTAATGAAGATAGGGAGTTGCAAGGAATAACTTTAAAAGTAAATTTTAAGTCAACACAAGATTCTTACCGTAGGGTAGCCGTACTGGAAGCTTGCAAAATATAAAAAATAGTTTCCGCAGCTGTAAGTTCCATCGATGAATTAACCTTGAAACTGATAATTGCAAATGATAGTCTATGAATCAAAACAACATTTACTGCAAATCAGGTTTCAAAGTAGGACACTAGCTGGCTCTTACACCAGCAAACAAGAGTTATGTACTTACATGTTTTCCCCTCCAACTGGAATGTGTACACTACAGATGGAGAGACAGAGTACACTGTGATTGTACACAGTTTTCCTCTGCAATAATTGGAGCGTAACAAGAAATTGAAGTAAATCAAAGTAGTACCTACACATTAACAGGGACCTAATAGATAACTCAATCGTGCTAGAATTTCTGGCGCAGAAATGATGGGACTGCACTGAACTATCTTAGATTTCAGATAAACCTATGATTCAGGTGGGAGTCGGATGCACCGAAGAAAAAATATACTCTATCGCACTTTCAAACACCATCAAAATAAGCAAAACAAATGACAAAAGCAAGAGTACAGAGAGGTTCTCTCCTACCAAGGAGGTTAACAGAGATTGGATTGGATATCTAACTAATTAAACCAAGATTGAAACACTGTTTAGCAGCAGAGGGAGAGAGTGAAAACAATGCCACTTGTACGTAAACTCCATCCGATCATAAGATGTGATGACCGACCTCTGGCAATTTTATCATTCTCTACAGAGACTTACTTATATGAATCCTTCTCTAAAATTAAAACGAAATGGACTCTCGTGACTTTATTATGATTCGTCCGATTTAGCCGTAACGAACGGTAAAACTTGTTGGCATTCCTACCAGAGAATAGAAAAGTGTGTAGGACCGAAATATTAACACTGTACTAAATACTAAATTGATCAGCCACCGGCACCGACGAATAGAGGAAAATAAAAAAATAATAATAAATAACAACCATCACTCAATCTTCATTCTTCTCCTTCTCCTTCCTTCCTTCGCAACGCGACAGACTCTGGCGACAGAACGCTGAACTCGCTGAACGAATCAGAGAGCAGCATGGCGGCTGAGCCGCACCGAATTCAAACATGAACTGTCGTTTTTACGATGATTTTTGATTAAAGATTTCTCTCTTAATATGAAACTGATCAGATCAAACTTAAGCCAGGATTTTAAGTTAGCTCTCTGAGAATCAATTCGTATAAAGTTTTTAAAGATTGGATGTATCGTTTAAGCTCTAGATGCGAGCAAAATTTCCTATTTCGATGCAAAAATGAAACACTAAAATAGATGTTTTTTGGAGTTTTCTCCTTTATTATAATTCCGATCTTTCTGAAATTTCGAAGCGATCGATTCTGATGCAAGACGAATCGATTGATACCGGGTGGTATAGGGTTTTAATCAGTGGAAGTAGGTCGTTTCACTGATTAAAGTTCCAAAAATCACCCATATCGACGCATTTTGCTCTCATCCGTGTATAGTTACTGTCGCAGACGCCATCGTCCTCATCGGTTAGGTTAGGTTAGCTTCTTTGTCTCTTTTGTTTTCTCTCGGTCTTTTTTTTTTAACTTGGCCGATGGCTAGCGCCATTAACGATATTACATAGGGTGTCCCAAAACTCAAAAGTACGGACATTTTTTTTGTAGGAGGCGAACGGAAGCAAATACTAAAATGAGTTATAGTCCTTGTAATTACCTTTAAAACAAGACCAATCTGAGCTCAGCAAATTGGAAATTCATTGAGTTACATTTGAAAGTAACAAGTTGACCTTACCTGACAGATTTTCAGCATCCCCCCCCCCAAGGAAAAAAATATTTCAAGAACTAAGTGGTTTTTTAAACAAATTTTACAACTCACCGCAAGCTTGACAAAAGTCACTCTTCTTAATTGGACGAAGCATGTGTTTCTTTTTCGAAGTATCTTATTTCACTTTGCACGCAGCACCGCGCCGCAACCGTTCCGTTCTCACCACACAGAAAAAAACAAAAAATAACTGTAGGAAATACCCCAGGAGCACTTACTCTCATAAAAATTATTCTGGGGGACCCCCCAGACCCCCCTTTATTACTCTGGAGAAGACCCTTAGACCCCCCTATAATATTCTGGAGGAAAATCCTAGACCCCTTTCAAGGGATTCATTTTACAGTAGGCTAGTTGCAGAATGTTTTTGCAAATTTTCATCAAAATTCAAACAGCTATATTTGAAACATTCCAATATTTCCCTATATTCACCCATTTTACCCATTCTCCCTTTGATTTTAATGGAAATAGTTCATCGTCCATAACTTGCCTACAATTTAAAATTTCGGAAAACAAAAAAAGAACTTCCTCCGGGAAATGGTAAAAGCAACTTCTCTGCAATATTTTGATGCAAATGGGAAATTGGTTCAAAAGTTACGCTGGGATACAGACAGACAGATAGACATCTCCACCACCGCAATACTTTCTCAATTGCTAACTTTGTTAGTTGTGAGAAAGTAAAAACGCTTTGGTAACACTGACAGAAACTATAGTAGTAAAATGACCCAGCAAAAGACTTCAGAAGATCTAATAACCAAAGGTTTTGTACTCTTAAAAAGAGAGATTTTGCTGAGTGAACCGAAGATTTGGTTGGTTCAACGAGAGTCTTTTGCTTGGTCATTTTTCAACCGAAGTTTTTGTCAGCGCTTACAAAGTGTTTTTTTCTGGGTTTTTTTTTTTCTGTGCACTTCAAAAAAATGCTTTTTTTCTTTCTTCTTTCAAAAGCGTCTCTCCTTGCGACTCTTTTGATTCCGTCAATCAAATTGAACCACATGCCTCTCAAGCTTTTAATCAACTCGTAAGAGAGCCAGAAGCCACAGTGTGCGAGGTCCAGGCTATGAAGGGGGGGGGGTTACGGACGACAAACTATTGAAATGGTTACTGACGCGATGCTGATCCGGGAACCAGAGATTACTAAACGTAAGAGATACGGCACTTTCCTATCTTCACCCTGTTGAAAAACTGTTGGCCGGGCTCCGTAAAAAACGCCGGCCGTGATGGCTGTGATGCAACGTGTAGTACGCTGGTGACCGTAAACACTGTTATTATTGATGTTGTTGGAAATGAGGTTAGATTTTCTGCAGTATCTTAATGTTTGTCTCATAATGACCGACGCGACGGAATGATTAAAGTGCCCTAGATTTTTAGATTAAAGTTTAAAATATGCCTACTCAGAGCTCATTAAACTTCCCAAGCACTTTATTAATTTAGTTAAAGGTGCTGCTATTTACTTCACAGTTTCTCACTGAATTGGCAGGAGAGGCAGTCAACTGTCTGCTATTGAATAATGTAGTGACTAGTTTTAATTGAGATGGCTTCATTCAATGCAAACTTTAACTACAGAATTAATAATAAACGTTTTTTTTAAAGATGATTCCAGGGTCGATTAGTTTCAATCATGACACCACGTCGCGCTGCTCAAAAAGTCGACAGTTTTTTTTAGCTAAAATCGACAATTTTACGCTAGGAACGCAAATTTGAGGATTGTCACCACCTGCGAGCATACTTCAGGGAGATACCCTGAAAGTTTCAAGTTGAAACACTCGATAGTAAAGCCGGAAATGATGAAATACGAAAATTTTCATAAGCCTCAATGAGTGCGAGTGAGGCAGATAGACGTATTATCACTCGCACTCACTCTCACTCACTAAGCTTATGGCGAAATTTATTTCATAATTTACGGCTGTAATTCCAAAACAATTCTGCTCGTTTTGGGCTTAAAAAATCCATGCAATTTTTTGCGGGTGCTGACGTAATTGGATTTTGCATGTTATCTATGGTTTCATTTTAAAATGCTAAAAACACGACAAAAAGCGACTAGTGGCGCTACCCATTGGATTGAAAATTGGAAAAGTTTCGCCTGGAATCACCTTAATGAGAAACAACTCTTACCCAGTCGAATGTTCGTAAGACATTAACTGTTGTGGGGATTCTAACCTCATTTCACACAACAATAGTAATAACAATGTTTACGGTCACTAGCGTACGCCACATTGCGTATTTTGTAGGAATCAAACAACTTTTTCGAATCGTTAAGCCCTCTTTAGGCTTAGTAATCTCTGGTTGGAACCTTTTTACACACCCCGATGAAAGACAATTTTGAATGGGGGGGGGGGGTCAGTAGTGGGGAGAAGGGTTAAGGCGCTGCGCAAAAAGTGAAGGAAGACACTTCGAAAACAGAACACACGCTGAGTCGTTCAACGAAGAAGAGTAACTTTTGTCAAGATTTTGTCAAGATATAAAATTTGTTTAATAAACCACTCGATTCTTCAATTTTTTTTATTTTTCCTGGGGGGGGGGAGGAGAAAGAAAGAAAAAAAAGTGTGCAGAAAATTTGTCAGGGCAGGTTAAGTCGACTTGTCATTTTCAAAACGCTGTAACTCTGTCAATTTTCAGAGCTCAAATTGTTCTTGTTTTATAGGTAATTACAAGGACTATAAACCAACACAGACAGCATTCTTATACATGCTTCCATTCGCCTCCCACAAAAACAGTGAGCAGTACTTTTGGGACACCCTATGTATAATATTTAACCAAGTTTGATTAATGTTTCTAGCCCCCCCCCCCCCGCCCCACAATTCAGTGTTTTAGCTGGCTCTCTATTTATCTCTGTTGAATTCATCCCATTTATTCTTCGGTACAGCTTACAAGTTCTTTCAGCGAGAGTCAAAACAGAAATATTTGATAATCATCATGAGCAAGTACTATTTTCAATGTTTGTGGGCATACAGGGTGTACCAAAAGTCAGGAGCCACCCCCCCCCAAAACTCGAGAACGGTTTAAAATGATGAAACCAAATTTTGCAAGTGGTCTCATTTCAATAAGACATACTTTCTAAGCGATTGATTTAAGTCCACATGCAAAATTTGGTTTCATTATTTTAAACCGTTCTCGAGTTTTCGGGGGGTGGCTCCTGACCTTTGGTACACCCTGTAGATTTAACAACACGATGACGCGAGTAAATGAGAATTCCGATACACCTACACATTTTATTCTGTTGCAGACGCAAAAGCTATTTGTCCGGAATGGAGGAGCCCGACACAGAAATGATGTTAGAGATGCTAACGCGGTTAGGAGAAAGCATCATTAGAGCAAACGATTTAGAAAAGTGAGTAAATACGGTAATTCAATTTTCTCTTGAAGATAAAGAGATGACTTCGATTTCTTTCAGCATTTCTTTTGTACTCTATATGTAACGTTCCTTCATCTCTAGGGCAAACTGTAGATTAAACAGGTTGGCATGGATGAGAGTGGAAAAGGGGACAAACGACACGTGCACAATCGATGAACCTTCTTCTCCCTTTTGAACTTATGTTAAAACAATTACAAACTAAATGGTCAAAAACACAGTACAATCAAACGCAAAAGTTTCAACACTCGAGAATTTCCACAGAGCGCAGAAAGGATGCGTATGGAATGTTGCCTTGCGGTTTAAAATTTGTCCTAATGACCTACCTTCTACCTAATAGACGAAAATAGCGGGGATCGGTCATTCCAATTAGTTTAAACGGTGCGGCATCACGTGGCAGAGTTGAATTCCTTTGAGTCGTTCATTTCAGAAAAATGACTCCTCCGTCCAGCGAATGATTTGAAATCCGTCACGTGACGCCGTTTAAACCAAGGGGTTTGTTCAATTCCCGCTATTTCGTCTCGACTTGTCTATAAAAGAGCAGAATCAGCCCCCTGATTACCGTAAAATCGCCTTTCGAAAAAACGACGATTACGATTACTCGGTAATCGTGAATTGGATCACAACCCCCCCCCCCAAACTCTGATCTCAGACCATAGTGCACTGAGTGTATATTAAATGCCCTCCAGATTGCGCGTTTTCTGACTTGGCCAGAGCAGCTATCGTTACTAGTGATGGCATGTTTAGATTCGCCGTCGAGTCCACCAATTGGCTAACGGATTTAAGCAATGGGTCTGTTGCAAACTTTTGCTACAACGATTAAGAGTGCTTAATCTAATGAAAAATCGCCTGAAAAGTCCATTGGTGGCATCAGAAAGTCATAAAATGCAATAATAAACTCACAAGAGGCGTTTAATGAAATCCAAGATGGCGGAGAAATATCGAGCAATCTGTATGCATGCACCGTGAACATCCAATAAGGATGGCCAACTTTGACAACCTCACTGGAGGTAGAGGTTATGTGTTTGTTTACGTTGTGATTGGTTGTGATCGATTTTGTCAGGTTGGCTATCCTTGGATGTTTGTGGTGCACATATACAAATTGCTCGATATTTCTCTGCCATCTTGGATTTCATTAAACGGCTCTTGTGAGTTTATTATTGCATTTTATGACTTTCTGATGCTACCAATGGACTTTTCAGACGATTTTACATTAGATGATACACTCTTAATTGTTATAGTAAAAGTTTGCAACAGACCCATTCAGCTCAGCTTAAATGATAGAAAAGCACGAAAATACTCGTATACGCAATATATGATTATTAAATTATCAAAATATTAACAACTTTTTTAAAGTCATCAAATGATTGAGATTCCATCGGTTGAGAGGAGATTACAGATCAGAGTATTTTCGTGCATAAAAGTTTTACTCTGGGCTAAACTTTATAATCTACTGGTCAACCGGTAGAACCAACACTGAAGCCATTTTATGTAGGTATGCACATTACATACATACTTACTTATACAAAGCGGCATCGGCACTCGGCAGCTCTTGTATTCATCGGCTCGGAGTTTGTCTACGTAGGTAACTATTCGTGCTTTACTGTACCGTTTTTGCATACATCCTAAAATGAAGGCACTTTATAAGTATAACTGTCTCGCCTATGCCTATGCATGAAAAGTAAGCGCCTCCGCACCTTGCAAATTGCACATTGCACACTGTCGCCAATACAAACCGAAATTGACATAATAGGGGTCAATTCTTACTATTTCGATAAATCGATAGTTAAATCTTTCGCCGAAAGACACTGGATTGGTTGAACAATAAATTAAATCATAGGTATACTGTTGAGTCCTAACTGTTGACTCATTTGCGCATTCTGCAGCATTTAAAATAAATAACGGGCAAACTACGGTTGGCAACCGTTAGCAACAGTGTTTTAACTCAATATTCGACCCATAACACCTCTTGTAAGCAGTTTCAAAAATCGATATCTCGAAAAAAATAAATAATCAAACCTCAGATCTAAAGTTGCAGTAACTAATAATTATCAATCAATGGCATAAAAACAACCTGAAAGAATTACATTTTGTCTATTTAAACCTACGTAAAAGGTCGACTTCGGGGATCTTCACCGCCCAACGATTCGATATTTTTCATGAGTTTAAATGAACTAGATGCAAAGTTGCCACATTAATAGCTACGCAGCGCCGCCGCGGTCGTTCGAACTGATTGAATTCTAACTGTTGAACAACAGTTAAACAATTGTTAAACAACTGCTTGATTCCGCCTTAGTTTTTTCTTCTAATGATGTTTGTTTTTCGAGAAAAGTTAAGACTGGTAAACTTCGCAATTTCGGCACGGAATCGTTTAGTTTTGGTTTTTATCCTCGCACATTCGATTTTCTTGCGTTTAAACTCAAAAGCGATGACTTACCCGTTAAAACTAGAACGAGAAGAAAAGAAATATACAGGGTGTTTCACGTAACCTGCACACTATGTTTTTCTCGAAGGGATGACCATAAAAAGATCAGGAAAAATCGGTTTTGTAGTAACTTGAACCTGAACTTTCATTTAAAAATACTGTTGAAACCCAAAATTCGAGGTTTTGAGGGGTTTTCAGGGGGAGCATCTTCCTTTCTTACATACATAAAAAAAGAAGAAAAAAATGAAACGAGGAGCAGTAGGGGCTACCTTCCCAAAAATTTTAGGGTTTTGGGAGTCCATGCAAGTAAAGAATCTCTCTAACCTAGGGTCACCGTAAAAGGCAAGGCGCGTTGTGAGCAAGGTCTTACAATTAGTGATGAAATGGGATAAAAACACCCAGATTCAGCAATAACAGTTATTGCCACTAATGAACCGTCCGATTGTCCCTTCGACGACACCTGAATAAATTTCGCAGACGTCTGGGAAGGGTTCAAAATTAATGTATTAATTGCTTTTATATTGATTCGTTTAGGAGGCGAGGGGAAGGGGCTAATGCTGGCGGTTTGGGGCCATATGAAGTCGGATTCAAATCAAAGCTATCGGCAATCGAAGTGAAGCGCGGACTGTCCGGCGTGGGCGGGTCCGGGAATTCGTTTTATTCCTTCTCTCCTTCCATTTAAACGCGTGCGTTAAAAAAGGACGGAGATAGGGGCTAAAGTCACGTGATGGCCCCCATTGGTTTCCTTTTCTAACACATGTGTTCAAATGGAAGGAGCGAGAGAGAAAGACAAATTCCTATATCCGTTTATGATATGTCTGGTGGTTAAAGAGGGGTTTACCTCAGAGGCGGGCAGGCTCTAAATTTTCTAGGTGGGTAAACTCACTATTGGGTCCCCTACCGATCCACAGACGATACACGGAAAAAAACTACGGTGAAAATAACCATACGGATACCTGATTTTGGCACCTGCTAGATGTTATGGTAATGTTAACCAGAAGTATACTATGTTTTGACTAGATACTAGGTGATGTTACCTAATTGCATGTCGAATTTACTCAAAGTATCGGTAAATGTACCATACTTCTGGTCAAGTTTACCATAACATCTAGCAGGTGCCAAAATCAGGTATCCTTATGGTTATTTTCACTAATCTTTTTTTTTTTCCGTGTACGTCCAAAACTTTCATGTCCATAACCGTAATGCCCAATTTTTTATGTCTGGAGTCAAAATGTCCAATAAAAAATGTCCTAAATGTTTTGTCCATTATACACACTCGTCATGACATGTCCAGAGGTTTTGGTCCAAAAGTGTGTACTGAATTGGGTGTAAAAACTGAAGACAGAGAAGAAAACAGAGTCGGCAATCTAAATGATTGAACTATTTAGAATCTTAAAATTAATTTTTTTGATGCAGACGGAGGCAGCTAAGAGGTCTATTCAAAATAAACCAAAAAAGTTTTTCAGCAGAGCCGTCAGCGCCACTTTCTAAGAGCATTTTAACCCATTCTTCACGTCCTCTTTCCGCTGCTATGTGCAGAACAGATTCTCCTACCTTATTTCGAGTATCCAAATTGACCCCGTGCTTTATAAAAAATTCGCAGAGTGAAGTACAGTCCATTTCAAGAGAAAAGTGTAAAAGGGTCCCTCGCAATGGTGGACCATACGTAAAATTATCGAAACCGAAGACTGAGAAGTTTTCCAAAGCGCTTATCAAATTTGATACCTGCACTGCTAAGAAAAAGGTGTTATCTTTACGGTAAAACTTTTCGACGAAACTGAGCGTGTAAGTGCTATAGTTCAGAAATCGCTTGACTGTATCTCTATTGCAATTGCAAACGATTAGATCAAGAGACTTGTTTTGTTCAATTGATTCAGCCACCAGCACTTCAATAATTTCTATATTCCTGACTTTCTTAAATGAGCGAAGCTCCTTTTCAATTCCAAAAATATGAACACGATCATGGGCAAGTTTTTGACACAATTCAGAGTAATTTAATTCAAAACTTTC
Organism: Trialeurodes vaporariorum; assembly: GCA_011764245.1. Lineage (NCBI taxonomy): Eukaryota > Metazoa > Arthropoda > Insecta > Hemiptera > Aleyrodidae > Trialeurodes > Trialeurodes vaporariorum. Next base: position 60,746,657 of record VMOF01000002.1, read on the forward strand.
TGGGAGCAAAGCATAAGTACCCCATTCAGTTCTTCCACGAACCACAAAAATCAAAAACTGAGAGTACCTTCGACAGCTTCGAGGCATGGCGGTCAGAGGCAATTATTACTGAAACAGAATGATACCAAAAAGACTCAAAAATACTAACATCGCTAAAGTCTTGTAGAAAACGTGTAACTGAATTTGTATAGATTTATCCCATTTCATCACGAATACCTTGCACACAATGTTCATTACCCAATACGTGCCCGTAGGTTAAATGGATTTTTCACTTCCATGGACCCCCAAAAACCTAAAATTTTGGGTGACGGTAATTATTCATTCCATTTGTCTTACAAAACATGGAATGAATCCTCCCCCCCTTTCTTTCCCCCCCCCCCCCCCCCCCCACTGATAGCAGATGCGCTTTCTCTCAGAATTTACCCTTGTGACCGGATTGGGACGAACTCGGAAGAGTACGCCTGCTGTTTATTGAGCCTCACCCCCCAATGGACACTGCCTCCAGTGGCGTCGCGTGCCATCTGGCAACAATGCAACTGCTCCATTTAAACTCATTAAATATATCGAATTTTCCTTGTGCACTGTGCACCCCCTGAATTCGATATTTTACATGAGTTTAAATGGATAGAATACATTGTTGCCAAATTGCACGCGACGCCACTGACTGCCTCCATTCCAATTGTTTACGACACTAAATAAGTAAATTGTTACGGGATCAGTATGATCTCAAATTTTTGGCAACTGTCTTCATAGATAAAAAAAAAAAAACAAGATGGATACGGAATGGCAGCTCTAGCCTCATAACGAGAATCGCTGCAATGCTGATGCCAGACTGCTTAAAGTTTAGAATTGCCACTTTGCGTACACATTTAATGGTAAGGTTCTGATGAGGCGTTTACCAATTTCTTTTCACAGGCAAGACAGCTATAATTTATTAGAAAGTGCCTTTACTTTCGGATGTACGCAAAAACGGTTCAGTCACGCGCGATGTTACCTACAAAGTAGGTATATACAGTTTAAGGTACTGAAATAATTCAAATTGAAAGTTTCTGAAATTGAAATATTTCATCGACCTTGAAGCTTGAAATCGTTCATTTTATTGAAATTTTAGATTACTTCATGCTAAACCGCTTAAATAATGAATTACCATTATTAAACTCCTAAATTAGGCTGCATAACTACTTTATACACTTATTTATACCTTATTTCCATTCCAAGGGATTTTTCATTTCTTTTAGGGGGATACCGACTTCTACAAACAACATAACCTGACTACTAACAAACGAGATGAAGTTAAACCTCGAAAGTTCATGACTTTCGATATTTTAGGAGCTTTAAACAGTCTTAAAATAGTTGATTGTTGCTTCGTTATGTTCACGGAAATCATATTAGCCTTGTTGTCATTCATCTATAGAGCTCAGCTTCAAAATTTCCAACTATTCAAAAAATTGACATAATTTACAAAATATTTCACGACTTTTCAAAAAATTGAAAAAATTTACGAAATATTTCACGTTTATAAATTTCATAAAATTTTCAAACTCTACTATACAGGCAAACTCCGAGCAACAATGTCAATAATCTCATGCCGATTCAGGACAGAGCTGCCATTTTGACATTGAATGACGTTTTTCAATTCACGGATGATTCCACTGATTGAACAAAATATTACACAGTTCAGTTTAGTGTATATGATGGTGCAGTACAAAAATACACGAATTTGTAATCTTTCTTATCTTTTGAAGCAAACTGCAAACATGGGCAGATATAGAGCAGAAAAGATTCAAAAATATTTTATCATGAACTCAAATCGGCCAATAAGTGAATTCCGCCACTTTTGATCCTACACGTTACGAGTGATTGTTGAGCATTTTTAAATTCGATCTTTTACTTGCATTTAAATGGAAAAATTGCATTCTTGCCAAATTTCACGAAAAGCCAAAGACCCAAGGATCTGTTATTTGAACCGCTAACTACAGAAACCAAAGGAGTCCACAAAACTATAATATTCATAGAAGGAAGAAAAGAACTGTTCTTGTTGAAAAGAGTTGTTTTTAAATTAAAAAAAAAAAAAAAAAAAAAAAAAAAAAAACCTATTCGTAACACCACCAAATAACTAGACAAAAAAATTTACAATAACATTTTTAAAACCACCAATTTGGCTTTGTTTTGGATTTTCTTTTGTTTCTGCGAGATTCAATTCAGTGGACTACTTTGATTTCAGAAACGGGGCTCTTAATAACTTTTGCTTCTCGCTTAAAGTTTATCCTTTCAGTAGAATTCTTTCAAAGTAGAATTCAGCTAAAATCGCTTTCATGCTGCCCAGATTATTCATTTTGTCACTTTGACAAAGAATTTTTTTCTATAAGGGTTATTAAAGCCGATTCTTTTTTCAAAAATATGAGCGTGAGGGACAGAGGGTTAAACATCTCAGAAACCAAACTCATGAAAAACTCAATACAGATTTGTTTAGAAAGCAGGTCAATGGGTTAACCTGTATTACTCCAGGGAGTCCGCAAGATCCTGCTTATAGGTGTCTGGGAAAAGTCTTAAGTAGAATTCAGCAAAAATCACGATGAGTACATTAAAAAATTACGAAATTGACTCTTAGTATAACAAAATGACATAAAACTTCAAGGCGTAATGGCGGAGCTGTCCATCTGATTTGAAGCTTTCCTCTGAGTGTTTATGAGGAAAGAGTGGCAGATTAGACAGAAATCCCCCAAGACACCTGCGTAGCTCAGCCATTTAAGAGCAATTATGGCGGAGCTATGCAGGCATCAGGGGAGATTCTTGTTTTCTCCCCCCCCCCCTCTCTCTCTCTCTCTCTCTCTCTCTCTCTCTCTCTCTCTCTCTCTCTCTCTGTCTCTCTCTCCCTCTAAAAACATCTTGAGCATGCACAGTCTCAAATTAGATAGGAATTGCTCACTGTAAGTACCAGCTGCGTAGATATAGCTCCTCCATCACGCCTTGAACTTTCCAGTCATTTGAGTCTTTGAGAGAACTTGGTAATTTTATTATGAGCTCATCGTGATTTCCGCTGGATTTTACTCAAGAATCAGCTATTCAATCGCTCGTATCGAAAATTAGCAAGAGCCCCCCGTTAAGGTGGTTCATTTGTCGCCTACGTGAATGTTTCCTCGTACATATTTTATTGCTTATTTTTTTTAACGAGTACCAATTGAATTTCTCTGTTACTGTTGGCACTACAGTTCCAAACGAGGATTGGACTTGGGACTTAGCCGAGGGTTCTCAGGATCTCAAGCAGCGAAGCATCTGATGGGACTAGCGGCCGCCAACTACGCAGGAGGGCCCGGAAGGCGAAGGCGAGCCAGCAGTCGACTCCTCCCGAACGAAATTTGAATGAATTTCATCGACACTGCAACAACAGGGGCATCTAAAAATCTGACGGGGGGAGGAGGGGAGGGGGTGTCTCAAGTTCTTCAATCAATTATTATATAATAATTTAATTTTTTTAACAAGCAACACTTTTCTTTCCCGTTTTCTTTTTCCCTCTAGCTCTATGATTTCTTCCTTTGTATCTCCCCATTTTTAGTGCATGAATGTCATTAAAACGAGTTTATACAATATACATACTCGTAAGTGGTAAAATAAGAAAATGTTTTCAGTTCACCACTGTTGGTCGAATTCCTTTCGCGGGATTATTGAAAAATTCCACTCATCTCACGTGTTTTTGATTGAGTATTGTTAATAATTTATTAGGGGTAAGAAGTTTGAAAAAATGCGGTTTCATTTCATAAATGTATTCCTTAGATGAATTTCTTTCCGCTTTCACTTTCTTACAAATGCTTCAAACCCTCTCGTTCATAAATTCGACAGTTTAAAGAATATGTTGGAGCCAAAGTGTTTTTCTTTATCTTGCGTGAGTGTGAGTATGTGTGTACACGGGAGTGTGTGTTTGATTTCGATAGATCGGGTTCTGTGGTTTTGTACGGTCGGGAATTGAATAATGTCAGTAGACGCCTTAGATTTTGGCTCAGGTAGGCCACCCGCAATGCTTGAATTTATTGTGATAAGTACTGCAGGTTGCCAATCTAAACCAAAATCTAAGGCGTTGACTGATATTCTAAAATGGGGCTGTTTCGCACTTTTGCTATAAGCGATTTAATAGTCGATTCTGGTGTAAAACCCTCCAAAAATAACGATGGCAGCACTAAAAACTTCCGAAATTCGCTCCTGAACTCAATAAACGTTTTTATTTGCGCGAGCGTAGTGGTGGCTGAGGGCAGTAATAATGGGAGATTCCTATCTTATATTTTCGTCACTCTCTCTATATATGCTGACACGGATGATTCACAGAGGAATTAGTCACCAAAGTAATGATCCACATCCGATGTATGGTACTGTAACACCTAGCTAGTGACATAGGCCTTACATGAAAGTCGTCTTGGTCACTTCTTGATGGAGTTACAGTATTGTTAGAAGGGAATCTCCCATTATTATTACTAGCCACCATTACGCCCTCGCAATTAAAGGCGTTTATTGAGTTTAATAGTGGATTTTGGAAGTTCCTAGTGCTGCCATCGTTATTTTTGAAGGTTTTTACACCAGAATCGACAATTAAATCGCTTAGAGCAAAAGTGTGCAACAGCCCCATTTGTCGACTGTAAGTACATAGAGTCGTTTCAGAAGTGGAGGCGCACCTACACCGATAATCTTTGGAGCTCTTCAACATTATTTCTCATGTTATAAAATGAAAAATGAAAATGATTTTGAGCGTTGGCTCATCATAGAGGAATGCTCAAAAGTTTTGTTTGGGGGGGGGGGGGGGTTACTGGCTTATGTTCCTGATTGGAACATACAGCCACCCATGGACAAATTGGGAGAAAGTTTTTGTTTATTTGTTTAGTGTCAGAAGACATCGGAGATTTGAACCATCGATGCTCTAAGCACTCAGATTTCCTCTGTAATCTTTGCCGTGGAAAGTTTTATTTTGATTTGAATGTTGCAGCGCCAAAGATTATGGACTAGGTGCGCCTATACACTTGTGAGACGAGCTCTATATACGTGCAAAGAGTAGCAACAGAGCTACAGGGATCAAAGTGGCGACAGAGAAGCTCGTTTCAGAGGTGGAAACGGAGCGCAACTGATAGTCTTTGGCGAATTTTCAATTACCATTCCTTCAAACAACAACAACAAAACTTGCCTATGAGACTTGGACTTTTTAATTTAAAGCGCTTTTCAATAAAATGCCAAAGCTCAAACTCATTTTCATTAATTTACATCATGCAATAATAAGAGAGGATGAAGTTAGAAAACGATCAAAGATTATCGGTTGAACTCGGCCTCTATTTCTGAGACGAGTTCCACCTGTAGAGTTCGTTTCCGACAGAGCTGCCGTTTTGCGTATAATCAATGCTTTTTTCTATTCACCGATGATTCCACCGGTTGAGAAAAGATTACACAGTTCAGTTCAGTGTATGACTGTAATACACGAAAATACTCGCATCTATAATCTTTCCTTAATCGGTGGAAACTCCGTTAATTAATTAAAATGTCCGCAAGTTTTTTTAAAGTCATCGACGACTCCACCGGTTGAGGAAAGATTACAGAGGAGAGTATTTTAGTTCATTACAGTAATACACTGAACTGAACTGTGTAACCTTTTTTCAATCAATGAAATCATCGGTGAATTGAAAAATAGCATTAATTATACGCTAAACGGCAGCCCTGGTTTCCGAAGTCTAGGCGCCGTACAGTGGAGCGAGTCAGTAGCACACCGAGAGTTTCTTCGTCTCTCTCTTTTCTCCATTATTAAACGCATGTTAGACAAGGATGGACAAGGGGATAAAACCCCCTCTTTCTATCCTTTTCCTACCTTTACATTCAAATGGGAAATGAGAGAGATATGGAAGAGATCCTGGTTGCGCCAGTGGATAAAGTCAATGGGTGGGGTCGGACCCTCGGACGTTGAGTGTATATGAATAAAAATGCAAACTTTAAAGTCTTTCATATCAAAAAACAAACTGTAAAGGGTGATTCTTGAAGACAATTTTACAATAAAACCAATGAGACCTCTTTCAAACTTCTACGTTTTGTATCGACAAAAATTTAAGTACGCATTAAAAGTCACCACGCCATGTCCAATCTTTCCCATTGACTAGCTCCACTGTGGCGCCGCCCGACACCGATAGTTTTCGGCGAATTTTCAATTTCCATTCCTTCAAATCAAAACAAAACTTGCCTGTGGCCGCGATTGTTTGCTTTTAAAGCATTCCTTCATGAAAATCCAACTCTTTGATTTATTTTCAATCATTTTCATTTTGTAACAAGAGAAAGAACGTTGAAAAATTACAAAGATTATCGGTTTAAATGTTCCTACATTCCTGAAACGACCTCTATACCCAAGTTGTAAATTAAACAAGATTAGACCAACTCTTTTCATAGTAAACGATTAACGGATTACCAAACAAAGTTAAAAAAAAAAAAAAAAAAAAAAAAAAAAAAAAAAAAAAAACCTAATGAACTGGAAAAACAAAGTGTTAATAAACGAAAACAATAAAAATTCTCCTTTAACAAAAAAAAAAAAATTATTTCGGATAAAACTATGAAAATAGTTTGAACGAAAAATATTTTAGGTAAAGCGATGAGAATGAGGCACGAAACTTAGGTAGGGCTCTAGAATTCATCCCTTCATTGTCTCGATGCAGAAAAGATTATTAATAGCAGCACTTTTCAATATACGTAGATATACTACATCACCGGTTAATGTAATCTTTTTTGCACGGATGAAGAAGATGATTGAATTCTAGAACGCTACCGAATGTTGAATTCGAGGTAGAGATCGAACAAAGAAAAAAGTCTACAAACAGGGGTACAGAAATGTACGTCAGTCGGCACATTACATTCAACTAATTTGAGAACGTAATTGCGATAAGGGCCTGTTAACGAAGGCAAGTGGGAGTTCCTAGTCAATTCTCACTGGGATCGCCCTTGGAAAGCTTGGGTGCAAACATCAATTAGTTCCAAACTACTTTTAAAATCTGGGGGAAAAAACACTTAACATTTATACAGCGGACAGAGAGTGGCATTAACTTCATACATTCTACCATAAAACTTTTGACCGAAGAAAATTTAGAGAGTAGACTGTAATGGATATTTCGGATCTCCGCTGATGCATCAGTGGATCAAAGTGTGGCATTTTCTGGACAGAAATATTTAAGCTAAAGTCAAGAGGATAAAATAGAGATAAACAGTAAGGAATACCCTTAGAACACTTTCTCACATCAAAACTCTCGGGGAGACCCCCAGACCCCCTTTAATATTCTGGATGAGACCCCCCCCCCTTTGATATTATGGGGAAGACCCCCAGAATTCCCTTTAATATTTTGGGGGATACCCATATACCCGGCCCTAGACCCCCCCCTTTGATATTTTTATCCAAATCCAAAGATCCATTTCTGAAATAGTTAAATTTATCCTTTTTTAACCAACTTTCCTATTGATTTTAATGGTAACCGTTTTTCATCCATAACTAACCTAAAAATTAAAGTGTCAAAAAACAAATAATGTCCCCCTGGGGAATGTTAAAAGCAACATCTCTGCAAAATGTGGACGCATACGGATCAATAGTTCAAAAGTTATGCTGGGTTTCGCGTTTTATGGCTACAGACAGACAGACGCCACAGAAAGTTTGTGCATTGACACCTCCGAACCACGAATGGTTAAAAAATATTGAAACTTCATGGATGAATATTCTTTAGGATAGTATTAAGCATGATGAGAGCCAATTATTTTGTAATTATCATGATTCACTTAGTAGTAGTGGGTTAAGTATCAAAACAAAATGCATCAAAAATCTCTGCGCCATTGCAATACCTACTTTCTCTATTTCTAACTATGTTATACTCACCGGTAGCCCAATTGGCGGGTGAAAATCGGAATTAAAATGCAAAAAAGGAAACACTGAGGACCCTTTCGAGCCTCGAGTTGTTGCAGTGAAAGCCACTGCTGACGCGCTCTGAGCGAATAGCCGAGAGCCGGCTATTGTTTCGGAGGAGCCCCGGTGTCCGGCTATCTCGGACCCTTTTCCTTCACCCAAAATTTCTGACGATTTTTTTTCGTCGGACAAACGCGCCGTTTTCATGTAGAAATTCTAATGAAAATCAACTAAAAGACTAAGTTTATGAGTTAATTTGAAGCTGTTTGATTCATCACTGTTTGGTTGTAGGTGATGAATCAAACAGCTTCAAATTAAGCTAATCAGCTTAGTTTTTTAGATCATTTCCATTGAACTTTCACGCTGAAACCGAATTTCAACATGAAAACGGCGCGTTAGTCCGACGAAAAAAAATCGTCAGAAATTTTGGGCGAAGGAAAAGGGTCCGAGGTAGCCGGACACGGGGCTCCTCCCAAACAATAGCCGACTCTCGGCTATTCACTCGACTCGAGACGCATAAGGGTCCTCAGTGTTGCCTTTTTTGCATTTTAATTCCGATTTTCACCCGCCAATTCGGCTGCCGGTGAGTATAGTGGTGAGAAAGTAATGAATGCTAAGGATAGCTAAGAAATTGGTGTAAAAATTAATTTCAGAGCGTAAAACGAGTTATTATTACGAGTTATTAGATGGTTCTCGTAAGCAAATATCAACACTACACTATCGACACTAAAACACTTCTGAGGCGAAAAACAGAACTTTTTCATGTCCGGAAAACCCGCAAGTCTATCCACTGCGCGATGTTCCGAATGATACCAAAAAAAAAACCCGCAGTTTAATTAAGAAGCATGATTATATCTAATGGATATAGTAGAAGGGATTTATTTTCGCACCTACGTTCCTTGGAGCACGGACGGATGCGGGAATTTGTCTTTCCCAGGCATAGAGAAGTTTAAGGTGATCTTCGGCGTTTAGTGCCGAGTTCTGCCACCAGCGAGCGCTACCGTTCGATTGTCAAATAACAGACCGAAAGTAATTTATATTTGAGAAAACGGAGTGTCAGTTATTAGATAACCATCTGAAGAACTTCTCTGCAAAATGTATCGTCAATAACTTCAAAAATAAGGTTGAAAGTACCATAAAATGGAATATCGCAAATCGATTCTTGTATCGAAATGCGATAATTCATTTTTTCGTAATTTCAGTCTTATTTTTGCAATTATTATTGATGAGATATTTTGCAGAGACGTTCTTCGGATGATTATCTAGTAACTGACACTCCGTCTTCTTAAACAAAAATTACTTTCGGCCTGTAATTTGACGTTAATTGAACGGTAGCGCTCTTGGTGGCAGAGATCGGCGCTAAACGCTGAAGAATCACCTGGAACACATGTGCGTAAAAGGATAGCAGAGGAGACTATCAGTCCATCACATGACTTTCGCCCCTATATTTCCGTAACGTCCTTGTCTACCCGCACGTATTAAAATGAGAAGGAGGGGGAGAGAGAGAGAGAGAGAGAGAGAGAGAGAGAGAGAGAGAGAGAGAGAGAGAGAGAGAGAGAGAGACAAATTCCTGTATCCGCGCGTTTGCCCATGGAGGCGCAATTATTGCCTTCTCCGATTGATACCGCACGATTATATAGCAAGGTCAAATCTAGGTAAATCACGCTCATCGACTCATGCGAGCCCAATATGTGGAACAATAGAAAGAGGATATAAAAATAAAACGGATATAAAAAAGGAAATAAAAATTGTGTTTTTTTTTTTTTCTGTTTCTTATGAGTTGGTGATCGATGATGTCTGGGATAGCGGATCTAGGATATTTTCTTTCTCCCTCTTTTCCAATCAGGAACGCATGTGTTAGAAAAGGATACAAAATGGGGCGAAAATCACGTGACTGGCCCCTGATCTGTCCTTTTCTAACACACACGTTCTAATGGAGAAAGAGAGAGAGGGACAAATTCCTGGATCCGCCAGGGATCAGTGATCGTGGTGCAGATTCACTTCACGTCAAGACACATAAAATTTTGAAAGTTTTGACGTCAAATATCCTTTAATAGGTTTGTTGCGTAATGCGTACCTATAATTGTGCTACAGCAGTATGACACATTATTCTAACGTAAAATTCGGCCAAAATAACGATGATCACATCAAAAATTTTCAAAGTGCACTCATCTCAAGAAATATAATTAACTTCCATTTCAAACAACCCGCGTTACACTAGACGCTAATATCAACGACATACAACTACACAGACGGAACCATCGCATTTATGTAAACATCATCAGAATTTATAAATATATTTGTTTGTTTTGTTTAAGTGCGGATATTTCTTGTATTATTTCGCGTAATCTTTGATAAGCTAGAAAAGACCAGATATCAATTATGATTGCAGCCAAAATTTCATGTATTTAGAAAGAAATTCCACGATTTTGTGGTTACGATATCGTTTACATTTACATATACGAGGGTGGATTTTAAAGTAAGTTTACCTATTTTTTTCTCAAAAACTGTCAATGATAGAAGGAAAACAAACCCAGCATTGAAACGTACGTACTTTCAGCTTTCTAACGAGCTTTAGTTTTTCAAATTTGGCCAACGCGTTGCGGAGATATCGTGGATTTTTCCCACCCGTCTCTCCTTCAAACGTGCCCACCTTTTCACGCGCTATAGACGAGTTTCGGCAGGCGATACGCTCATCTCCGGATCAGACATCTCAATAACACCTGAATGCATGTTTTTTACTAAATAGACTACTCTTCTACTGATAAAATGATCCAATTTGTATCGATCTTCAAACTTTCGGTCAGTACTGAAAGTGCAATCATCATGAATTGAAACTGGATTAACAGCTTGCGCCAAAACCTGGTTGAGGAGTATAGGGAAAGAAGTTTACGACGCGACGGCTGTAAATAGAAATTGTTGCACCGATATAAAAAATTCAAGAATCTAGCGGGTGACTATGTCAAAAAATGAGATGAGATGCCTCACAACAATTTTAGAACTTGTTTCAATAAAATAATAGCTCTATTTTACTTTTTCAAAGTCTTAAACTCATATTTTCTGTGAGGCTAAAAAGGTGGGCACGTTTGAAGGAGAGAAGGGTGTGGAAAATCCATGATATCTCCGCAACGCGTGATCAAAATTTGAAAAACTGTAGCTCGTTAAAAAGCTGGGAGTATGTACGTTCCAATTCTGGGTTTGTTTTTTTTCTAACACGAATAGTTTCCGAGAAAAAAAAATAGGTAAACTTACTTTAAAATCCACCCTCGTACATCACGATGATTCCGTCTATGTCTGAGTACGCCTGAGCAAATAGTCTAGCGTAGCGCGGGCTGTTAGAAATTGAAGTAATTTCCTGAGTTAATGAGAGGTTTTTGAACTATTTTAATGCGCGCATACCCGCATAGTTACTTCCGCCGAATTTTACGTAGGAATCAAGGTTCCATATTATGGTAGAAAAAGTACGCAACAGACCCATTTGCCAATATTTTAAAACAGTGCACGTTGCTTAGTTTGGGAGCTGCTTTAAGGATCCAATTTGATCGTCTGAAACGGCTGAGTGAACTCACTACTTAGATTCGTTGCTAATCAGGCGCTCACCGATGGGTTTTGATGAATTTCGAACGTAGGTACCGCCGCGTCACCACAACGAAAAAACAGAAAAAGAAAAAAAAAACACTTTGGTAGCGCTGACAAAACTTTTGGTAGAAAAATGACCTAGCAAAAGACTTTGGTTGAGCCAACCAAATCTATGGTTTACCCAGCAAAATTGCTTCAGTAAGGCGTCCAAGGTTAGCTCACCCATAAAGTCTTTTGCTGAGTCATTTTCTACCAAAGGTTTTGTCAGCGCTAACATAAGTGTTATTTTCTGTTTTTTCTGTGCGCCACTTGTCAAAACCTGAAACTCAAAATGAGTCTGCTCTACTTTTAGATATTAAAGAGAGAAGGTAGTGCGCAGAAGAAGAAGAAGAAGAAGAAGAAGAAGAAGAAGAAGAAGAAGAAGGAGAAGGAGAAGGAGAAGGAGAAGAAAAACAAAAAAAAAAAAAAAAAACAAAAAAAAAACGCTTTGGTATCGCTGACAAAACCATTGGTGGAGAAATGACCAAGAAGCAAAAGACTTTAGTAGAACTAATCAAAGGTTGTGTCCAGTACGCCTAACTAAAGAGATTTTGCTGAGTGAACCCAAAGGTTTTGTTAGCACTAAATAAAGTGTTTTTCCCTGTTTTTTTCTGTGTATGTTTTCTACACTCACAATCAGACCAAAAATTCTTTCCTGCACGATTCGAAACATACCACTTGTGACGTTGTAAGTTTTTTGTTTTTGTCTCGTAAGCAACAGCCTTGATGCAAAGAACCGGATATATCTCAATCTTCCGAAATCGGTTGGGCAATTTAAAGATCACAAAGTGAAAGGGCGGGGCTTAAACAGAAACGTTCGTAGAAGAGATGATGCAAAGTTATCATGTCACCGCCCGGAAGGGGGAGGAGGAAGGATTGTGGGTGTGGGTGGGGTTGGAGTGAGGGTAGGAGCTCAACCTACTCAACAGTGCTGCCGTTTGGCATATGGTAGCGTTCTAAAGCTTTTAGCGATCGAATAAGCAAATTTTAGCGATCGAATATCATTCACCGTCGTATGATATTCGATGGATTTGCATTTTATTTTGATGATATTCGATTCTTTCGTTGGTCTCACCGGAGACCGTTGAATTCCAACAATTGGAAATTTCGAATTCACCTCCGGAGGTAGATTCGATTTTCGAATTGTTGCAACCGTTGTCAGAAATCTCATCTTCTATCCTTTTTGACTCCTATCGCCACGATAATTTCGGAAATGACGAACTTTTCGAATAAAGTTTATTGAACAAACCATGCGTAGAAGTCATTTTCCTGTGAGACAAACATAATTTTAGCTTCGAAAACGCTAGTTTTTTTTGTTAAAAATGGCCATGTCATTCAGAGCTGATTTAGAGGTTATGTTATTGAATATTATTATCGCAGTTTTCATTTTCACGAGAATATCATTCAGAAGTTCATTCTCGACTCTTATTGGCTAGCTTTTTCACCGATCAGCAGCATCAGTTAGCAATCATCAATTCTTGAAGTGAATGATATTCGATCGCTAAAATTTGCTTAATATCATTATTCACTTCAAGAATTGATGATTGCTAACTGATGCTAGCGATGCTTCGGTGAAAAAGCTAGCCAATGAGAGTCGAGAATGAACTTCTGAATGATATTCTCGTGAAAATGAAAACTGCGATAATAATATTCAATAACATAACCTCTAAATCAGCTCTGAATGACACGGCCATTTTTAACAAAAAAAAACTAGCGTTTTCGAAGTTAAAATTATGTTTGTCTCATAGCAAAATGACTTCTACGCATGGTCTGTACAGTAAACTTTATTCGAAAAGTTCGTCACTTCCGAAATTATCGTGGCGAAAGTAGTCAAAAAGGATAGAAGATGAGATTTCTGACAACGGTTGCAACAATTCGAAAATCAAATCTACCTCCGGAGGTGAATTTGAAATTTCCAATTGTTGGAATTCAACGGTCTCCGGTGAGACCAGCGAAACAATCGAATATCATCAAAATAAAATGCAAATCCATCGAATATCATACGACGGTGAATGATATTCGATCGCTAAAAGCTTCCAGAATTCAGCCATTTACTAAGCATTTTAGCAATCGAATATCATTCACCGTCGTATGATATTCGATGGATTAGCATTTTATTTCGATGATATTCGATTGTTTCGCTGGTCTCACCGGAGACCGTTGAATTCCAACAATTGGAAATTTCGAATTCACCTCCGGAGGTAGATTCGATTTTCGAATTGTTGCAACCGGTGTCAGAAATCTCATCTTCTATCCTTTTTGACTACTTTTGCCACGATAATTTCGGAAGTGACGAACTTTTCGAATAAACTTTACTGTACAGACCATGCGTAGAAGTCATTTTGCTATGAGACAAACATGGCCGTGTCATTCAGAGCTGATTTAGAGGTTATGTTATTGAATATTATTATCGCAGTTTTCATTTTCACGAGAATATCATTCAGAAGTTCATTCTCGACTCTCATTGGCTAGCTTTTTCACCGATCAGCGGCATCAGTTAGCAATCATCAATTCTTGAAGTGAATGATATTCGATCGCTAAAATTAGCTTACTGCATCCATGCAAGATTATGAATAGGAGCACTTTTCAATATACATAGATAGTACACTACATCATAGGATAATGTAGTCTTTTTTGCACGGATGCAGTATAAATGGTTGAATTCTAGAACGCTACCTATATTAGACAATTAGACAGGATTGTCGAATTCAACGGTGATTCGACGACCGCCACCACCGGCGAGAAAGAAAAATTCCCTCTATTGTTATAGCTCGTAGGTTAAGATGCATCTTCGACTTTTAGTTCCGATTTCTGCCACCAGAGCGCTACATTTTGATTGATGTTAAATTAATTAAAGTCAAAAAGTAATTTTTTTTTTTTTTTTTTTTTTTTTTTTTTTTTTTTTTTTTTTTGAAATTGGAGTGTCACACACTTGATAAAATCATCTAAAGAATGTCTCTCCAAATATATCGTCAATATTTTTCAAAATGAGGCTGCGAGAGTACTAAAAAAATTAAATACTGCTTTTCGATACTAAAATCTATTTGCAATATTACATTTTTCGGCACTTTCAGCCATAATTTTGAAGTTATCGACGAGACATCTGAAGACTCTAGTTACTGACACTCCGTCTCCTCAAAATAATATAAATTACTTTTGGCCAGAAAGTTGACATTATTCGAAAATGTGAAGGCGCTCTGGTGGCAGAAATTGGCACTAAACGCTGAAGATTTACCACTTAAATGATGCAAAAATAACGACATTGAAATACTGCTTCTGAATTTAAAGTTGAATTTTATTTTTTCTAAATAATTGAAGACATTAATGTAAAAAGAAGAAGGGGGGGGGCGCACACAAAACGTGAGATTTTCTTATCTATAGGAATTGTCATTTTAATGATTGAGGATTTTTGAGAAAAAGTAAACCTCACACGTCATGTGCAATTCTTCCGGAGACAAGTCTCATTGAAAGACTCGAAGAAAGAAGTTACAATCGGCGAATTAAATAATGTCAGTCTGCACCTTAGATTTTGGCTCAGGTAGGCAACTTGTAATGCTTAAATATGTTGAGATAGGTATTGCAAGTAATGCAAGTGGCCTACGTAACGGAAAATTCAAGGCGTTCACTGACATTCTTGAATTCCTCGACTGTACATTAAATTTTCTCTGGTCAAAATATCATTTGAGGAATAATGAGATCAAAACTAAGCGGACAACAAAACACTTCAATGAATATACAAGCGAAAGAAGCATACCCGTAGCCATGGAATTTGTCCTTTTCACTCTTTGGCCATTTGAACGCATAAGTTAGAAAAGGATGGAAACAGCGGCTGTCGCGTGACTCAAGCCTTTACTCCTGTCGTTTTCTAACACATGCATTTAAATGGGCTGAGAGAGAGAGAGAGAGACTAGAGAAAGACAAATTCCTGGCTACGACTATGGCAAGAAGTAAGTGCAGTTCGAAACAAGAGCCCGATACATTTAATTAATAATGGGCTCTTGCTAACTTTTGCTGTAGACGGTTGAATAGTTAAATATTGAGTACAATCCAGCGAAAATTACGTTTAGCAAATTAAACATTTACGAAATTCACTCACTGATTTATAAAATTACTTTGAAGGTAAAGGCGTCATGGCGGAGCTACGAAGGTAGCATGGGAGATTCCCAAGGTATATGGAGAACTGGTATGGACAACACTCTGAGGTTGGCTCTGATTGGTTGTGAAAAAAGCGACTCCGCCGCCATTTTTCTGACCGCGCGATTCAAACTTAGATTGCACATCTTGAAAAGAAAAGTGAACAACATAATTGATGACGTTAATCCAATAAATAAAGTATTGCTCCAGATAAACTTCCCCTTCAAACCTAACCACAAACAACAATGCTTGATACACGGTGTAAATAGGAGACAAGATGGCGGCGAAGTCGCTTTTTCCCAAGTGGCCACGCCCCCTGAGTCGAGTGTTGTCCATACCTGTCCTCCATATACCTTGGGAGATTCCTATCTTTGAGGCTTATTTCTTCCGTGTGTTTCTACGTATAGAGATAGTGAGACAAGTTAGATAGGAATCCCTCATGACACCTGCGTAGTTCTGCCAGTTAAGAGCAAAGATGCAGAGAAGCTATACAGGGTGTCCGAGAAATGAGTTCACACTTTTGCTGTGAGCGCCTGGTTGATTGTAAAAATCTGAAAAATTCAGGAATAATCTATTACCCCTAAGCGACTTCAGAAAAAATATTGGGGGGCTCCCACCCCCCTTAAGGGGGGCATAGGCCCCAAAACGTACCCCGTGTTGCCAATATATCGCATATTTCAAATGGCAGGGGGTATTTTTTATTTCATCATTCAAAAGGGCTTAAAAAACTGAGCAATTTCGTTTTTTCAAATTTTCGGTAGCCCCTCTCAAAACAAAATGGCGGCCAAATAGCTACCCCATACTTTAGAGGTCCATAACTTCGGTTTGATGTAATATTTTTTCAAAAACTGAAAAGTTTCTGAGTCCTCAGAACGTCCCCTTTCGAATGATGTGCCACACTTAATCATTTGATGGAAAATAATTGGGGCGCCGAGCCCCCCCTAAAATTTTTAAGTTTGGGGGGCTGTAGCTCAAAAAAGTCAAATGTAAAGGGGGGTCGTGTTGTACATTAATCGAAAGGTCTTAAAAAAAGGAAGAATTTAGCGCAAACCCGAAGTCTCTACGATGCGTCTATCCAAAATGGCGGCCATGTAACGATTTGGGGGTGGGGGACCGCCCCCCCCCAAATAAAATCCGCTCTATCGAGTGATAAATCAATCGAAAGGTCTTAGAAAGAGAAAGAGAATGGCGCAAACCGGACGTCAATACGATACTTGTATCCAAAATGGCGGCCGGTCAAAGTTTTTTGGCTCATGACCCTGCAGGGCTATAGCCAAAAAACTTTGACCGGCCGCCATTTTGGATACAAGCATCGTATTGACGTCCGGTTTGCGCCATTCTCTTTCTCTTTCTAAGACCTTTCGATTGATGTATCACTCGATAGAGCGGATTTTATTTGGGGGCGGTCCCCCACCCCCAAATCGTTACATGGCCGCCATTTTGGATAGACGCATCGTAGAGACTTCGGGTTTGCGCTAAATTCTTCCTTTTTTTAAGACCTTTCGATTAATGTACAACACGACCCCCCTTTACATTTGACTTTTTTGAGCTACAGCCCCCCAAACTTAAAAATTTTAGGGGGGGCTCGGCGCCCCAATTATTTTCCATCAAATGATTAAGTGTGGCACATCATTCGAAAGGGGACGTTCTGAGGACTCAGAAACTTTTCAGTTTTTGAAAAAATATTACATCAAACCGAAGTTATGGACCTCTAAAGTATGGGGTAGCTATTTGGCCGCCATTTTGTTTTGAGAGGGGCTACCGAAAATCTGAAAAAACGAAATTGCTCAGTTTTTTAAGCCCTTTTGAATGATGAAATAAAAAATACCCCCTGCCATTTGAAACATGCGATATATTGGCAACACGGGGTACGTTTTGGGGCCTATGCCCCCCTTAAGGGGGGTGGGAGCCCCCCAATATTTTTTCTGAAGTCGCTTAGGGGTAATAGATTATTCCTGAATTTTTCAGATTTTTACAATCAACCAGGCGCTCACAGCAAAAGTGTGAACTCATTTCTCGGACACCCTGTATGCAGGTATTATATTAGAAATTGCTATCTAATATTTGTCTCTCTCTCGATAGAAGCACACAAAGAAAAGTATCAAATTAGATCGGAATCTCCTATGCACGGGAAAAAATAAGAAATAAGAAATGGTAGAATTTACCATCTAAATAGCTTATTTTGGAGTCAGCTATCAAGTATGGTAAATTTTACTACGTAAATTATGGTAAAATGTACCAACAAACTAACTTAATTTACAATAATTGTACGTTACATTTACCATCTACTTGATAGCTGACTCCAAGAAAGTAGATTTTACCAGTCTTTTTTTCCGTGTGGTACCTGCGTAGCTCCGCCATTACGCCTTCAACTTTAAAGTCATTTTTTGAGTCTGAGGGTAGATTTATTGATTTTTTCAACCACTCATCGCAAGTTTCGTTGGTTGTTACGCAAGAGTTAACGAACGATCGCTTACAGGAAAAGTTGGCAAGAGCCCTATTGTACAATGTTCATAGACATTTTTGGAATCCAAGTTTACAATCGGAATGAACTGATGATTGAATTTAATTAAAATATCCTGCGTCTAACAATGAACAATGTTAATAGGACTGATAATGATGAGGCAATTAAAACAAATTTGTTCGGTTTTTTATTCTCGATGACGAAACTTTCTTCACTAATTAGATCGACATACTTGATCCTGTCATATTTTTGCAGTTTTTTCCCAAAAAAATTCATTCGTTTGATACAACTCTCAATGATCTCCAACTGATCAACACTTTTCAAAATAATGTCTTTGAAATCACTACTAAACCTCTTATATTCAGCTTTGGGACAGTTCTTTTCGATGAAAATTATAGAGTGAGTCAAGCTGTACAAATGCCTTGTGATATTCGCTAGGAAAAATACAAATAAATCACTATAAAGTTTGTCTTCAACGTTGAGACCAAAACAATTCCTCCACTGGGACAAGTGAAACTTTTTTATTGAACTTAACATTAACTTCCTATGCGCAGAGAAAAGGACTCCTACCTCCTTCAAATTCAAATCTTTCATAACCATTAGATTTCCCAAATTCACTTTCTCATTGTAAAACGCACGCGTGTATCTATCCAAATCTAGAGTGTGCAAGAATGCAAAAACATCAGTCATAAACTCATTCTCTCCTGGAAGTTCCGTCAGCATGTCTTTGTAATTTCTAACAGCAAGATTGACCTGCATATCAGGTTCCTCTTCTATAATTACTTCCTTGTTACACTCTGTAATTAAATCTACGATCTCACTGAATCCTTTAATTTCGGCAATTTCGATCAGTTTTCTACCCCGCCTATCAACTAGATTTACAGAAGCTCTATTTTCGATGAGCAGTTTGACCACGTCAACATGATTTTGACTCGCCGCATGAAAAATTGCTGACCATCCCTCGTAATCTTGGAGATCCAGATTCGCGTTCCGAGCTATTAATTCCGAGACGGCCTCCTTGTGACCTTTATTGGCGGCCATCATTAACGCTGTGGTCCTTTGTTGGTCTTTTTCGTTAACCGGTAGACCTTGGTTTAACAATAATCGAACGCAACGTAGGACCATCTCCTCGTCAGAGCACGATGATAAACAAACGGCCATTAGAGCGTTGAAAAAATTGTCTGCCACTAACGGATCCGCGCCCAAATTTAAAAAGTGTACCATGATATTGAATTGACAGTTGGAAGCGGCAACTAAGAAGGCGGGCCACCCACCGTCTATTGGCTCGTCGACTCCGATGTTGTAATCCCTCAGTGCCTGTATCACGGAATCCAGATTCCCGGCTTTGATTGCGTTGGTCAGCATCAAATTTCGGATGTTTTCCACATTGCGGGGATGAGCAACGTTTGCACCGTCTAGGTCTTCCAAATCCATCTTTCTACAAACATCCAAAAACCCGAAATTAAATTGGCGGCCATTATTTTTGTTACGAACGTCACACCGAGAAAAGAGATGAGGCGAAAATGCAGAGCTACATTTTCGCGTATATTGAATGTCATTTTTCAATTCACCCATGATTCCACCGGTTAAGAAAAACAACACAGTTTCAGTTCAGTTAATGACGGTAATACACGAAAACACTCGCATACATGTAACCTTTTCTCAGGGGCGTGCCGGGGGGGGGGGGGCATGTGGGTACCCTTGCCCCGGGCGGCACTCTCCGGGGCGGCAAAATCAGGGTGAACAAAAAAAACAAAACAAAAACAAGAAAAAAAAGGGTTATCAAATTTCAAAATGAATTTCAGAGGGCGGCAAAATCAGTGTGTAAGAAAACAAAAGGTCATCAAGTTTATAATTTTGTTCGCGGAGGGCGGCAAGATTGCATTCTTGCCCCCCCCCCCTCTGGAAACCACGGCACGCCCCTGCCTTTTCTCAATCGGTAGGAAATTATTAAAAATTCCCCAGATTTTTTAGAGTCAGTGATGACGCCACCATGTTGACAAAAGCTTACAGATCAGAGTATTTTCGAGCATTACAGTCATACACTGAATTGAAAGTGTGTAATCTTTTCTCAACTGGTGAAATCATCGGTAAATTGATAAAAGCCATTAAATATGCGCAAAACGGCAGCACTGCAAAAATGGTAGCGGATGATTATAATCCCCGAAAAAAAATTGATACTACAAAGGGTGTCCCGAATGTACCGGGACTGACGCTGTAACTTCAGAACTAAACACGCTAGCGAAATAATAGCCTCGTTTATGCGAGCATCTCAACCCGGGTTCTAGAACCCGAGTTCAGCTGAACCCGAGTTGAGATGCTCGCATAAACACTTCGGATCTCGCTGAACTCGGGTTCGACTCGACCCCGATTCAAACCCGAGTCGAGTCGAGTCGGTGAACTCGGGTTGAGATTTCACGCATAAACACCTCGGAGTTCAGAACCCGGGTTCACGCGGCATCGATGTCACCAATGGGGCTATTGCACACTTTTGCTATAAGCGATCTAATAGTCGATTATGGCGTAGAATCCTCAAGAAATAACGATGGCGGCACTAAAAACTTCCAAAATCCACTCCTAAACTCAATAAATGCAGTTATTTGCGCGAGCGTAATGGTGGCCGAAGGCACTAACAATGGGAGATTCCTATCTTAATTTCGTCTCTCTTTCTATGTTGACAAGGATGATTCACAGAGTAAATAGTCATCAGAGTGATGATCCACATCCGATGAATGGTGCCGCAACACCTAGTGACACCGGTGTCAAATGAAAGTAGTCTCTTATTGGTCACTTCTTGATGGAGTTTCAGAATTGTTAGGGAATCTCCCATTGTTAGTGCCTTCGGCCACCATTACGCTCGCGCAAATAACTGCGTTTATTGAGTTTAGGGGTGGATTTTGGAAGTTTTTAGTGCCGCCATCGTTATTTTGTGAGGTTTTTACGCCATAATCGACTATTAAATAGCTTACAGCAAAAGTGTGCAATAGCCCCATTCGAGCGAGGTTAAACACGCGTCTTTATGCGGTAGCACTTGTCCGTACCGCACCAAGCATCGCCGCCATTTTCGTCAAAAATGTAAACAAACACAGTGAAGAAGAAGAAAGAAATCCTTGAACTCGAGTTCAAATACGCGGGTGTTTATGCGCTAACCCGAGTTGGACCCAGGTTGAAACTCAACTCGGGTTGACTCAACCCAGGTTCAGATCTCTCGCATAAACGAGGCTAATTATTGGACTCATTTGAAAGATCGACTCATTTCTATCGATTGAGCCTAAGATAAGCCCATTTGATGATAAGAAAAAAAACAAAACAAAAAAAAACAGGGGAACTCCAATACAAATTATGTATTGGTAAAGCGTGCCGCGATAGGTCTCTATGCAACCACGTCAAGGGCCACCTGGAGGTAGCAAGTCCGCTCGCGCCGCGGTGTATGAAATTTGAATTACGCGGTCTTGAGCGCGGGGAAGGGGTCATCTTTAGAGGCGATTTTCTCAAAAACCTGTAGAGTAAAATCAAATCCGTAGGGGAAAATCTTGTTTAATAAGTCTAGTGGCTGTAAAAAAAAAAAAAAAAAAAAAAAAAAAAAAAAAAAAAATTGGTTGAAAACTTTGATCCTAGGCATAGTTAAAACCCGGGTAAAAAAGCCGATTCCGCCCATTTGAATATAAGTAAATTCAAAAGTCCCTCTACGGCGCGGATATCCAGCAAACCGATTCATAGTACCCCTCTTATATTTAGGGACCCTAGAACAGAGTTTAAATCTGCTTGTGAGAAAAAAAGAAGAAGAAAAAAAAAACTATCGTATGTGCAATGCTCGAATAGAGAGGCAGCGTCTGTCTCTTGTCTCTCTCCCTCGTCGGTTTGCAACGGAGCGATGCTAAGCTATGAAGACTGGGTTTGAATAGCGGGGTCAATCGTAAAACTGTCAAAATCCAAGTAGATGAGCTCTAGCTTGATGGATGGCGCCACTTGTCGCTTTTTGGAAAAGTCGTAATTGTGGCGTTTTAAACGGAAACCGTTGATAAAACGCAAAATCCAATAACGTCAGCACCTGCGAAATTTTTGTATGGATTTTTTGAGCCCAAAAACGAGCGAAATTGGTTTAGAATTAAAGCCGTTAACTATTAAATTCATTTCGCCGTAAGCTTAGTGAGTGAGAGTGAAAGCGAGAGATAATACGTCTATCCAACTCACTAGCACTCATTGAGGCTTATGGGGATTTTCGTATTTCATCATTTCTGGCTTTACTTTAGAGTTACATATTCAGCTTGAAACTTTCAGGGTATCTTCCTGAAGTATGCTCGCAGGTGCTGACGTTCCTCAAAGTGTTTTTAGCGTAAATGCGTCAATTTTAGCCAAAAACTGTTGGCTTTTAGAGCAGCACGACGAGGTGTCTACTGTTGGAACTAATCGACCCTGGAATCATCTTAACTGACCACAATGCTTATAAATAGTATTTTCGGAGTTGTCATGTCGTCTTCCGAGAAAGAAAGCATCAGACACTTAAATGGGAACTAGACCAACAATGAATAAAAACTTCCGAAAAGTTTTTATTTATTGTTGGTCTACTTCCCATTTTAATCCTTAGTATTCGTAAGTATGTGATTATTCTTAATGGAAGTCTGTATAGCTCTATTTTTTGCTCCGCGAAAATATATGCTAAAAAACCCGTGAGGGGTCAACTTTTTTTTTCATACCATCGCAGTTGAACTTTCCAATGAGTCCGATATCATTTCACTGGAGCTTGTTTGGATTTGAAATTACAGCGTTAGTCTAGGTAGATGGGACACCCTATGTATTTCTGAACGGAAATTTTGATCTAGAAAGCAAACTTTTTTTCATGCCAGAAATTCTACTTGAAATCACTAGAACTTGTTTTTTAAAATGAAGAAAATTCTAGTTATAGGCATTAGGGTCATTCCGTGCAGAAGTGAGCCCGCGGGTAAAAGTGTTTTTATTCATTTCTTCATTTTTTTTTTGCAAAAACTACCTTCACAAAAAATATAAAAAAATAAAGAAGCTATGAACACCATATAAAATTACACTTCAGAAAATTCTTTTACTTTAAATTTCGTTGATTTCAACTGTTTTATCCCCCCCCCCCCAAAAAAGAGAAAAATTCAATATTTTGTCATACTCAGCATCCAAAAAAGGGTTGATTTTAAAGCTTGAGCGCAGGTATAAAACTAACTCAACCTCATTTAAATATTATCCAGGCAACTACTTGGATGTTTCTTCTAAACCAATAAAATCTTAACATCTTATTTTTGCTCATATGCTGAATGCAAATAAACTTAGAAAAAGTTGTAATCGGACGCGTCCCATCCGTAACTATTTTCTGTCCCATCCGTGACTCAGTATTTTATTTTTTTCCTAGCGCTGTAAATGATTAAATAAAAAAGTATATAGGTAGTGCTAAAGCATTGGCTTTGACAAATATTTTTTTTCCAAACATTCATGCCTTCACAAATCACTGAGTTTCGCAATTTTCTACAGAGCGGCAAAACACTTGTCCATTTTTTGTGTCCCATCCGTAACCGCTCTTCACATGGAGTTTTCTTAGTCAAAATTAAAGCAAAAATTAATCTCAAAAATGGTATACGCATCTATGAACTGATTCCCAAATACTCCTGCACTCTTTTTTCTAAAATAGTAAAGGAAAGTATTGAAAAAATTACTTTCAAGTTGTGCGCGCTTGTCCCATCCGTAACCAAGGAATGACCTATTACTGAG
Organism: Trialeurodes vaporariorum; assembly: GCA_011764245.1. Lineage (NCBI taxonomy): Eukaryota > Metazoa > Arthropoda > Insecta > Hemiptera > Aleyrodidae > Trialeurodes > Trialeurodes vaporariorum. The sequence goes on from VMOF01000002.1 coordinate 60,770,506, forward strand.
AAAATCAATTGGGCAGAATTTCTTGCGATTTTTAAAAATCATTTCTGGCGATTTCAAGTAGAATTTCTAGAATGGAAACATTATTTGTAGGCCTTTCCGACCAGAATTTCCGTTAAGAAATATCATAATTTCTTTTCGAGGAGCATTTAAGTAATTATTTTTGCACTACCGCGCCGTTTTCGAAACGACTTCTTCCTAAACTGTGGTGTCCATCGTCATTTCGGTGTTCAGAAGTCCGCGAGATGAATAAATGTCTGCTTACAAGTCTGTTTTCCCATTTAAAAATAGCATTAGCGATGCCTTAGAAGAACAGAGGGAACTTTTTAAAGCCATCTGTTTTACCGAATTTTCATATTTGCCTTAATTTGGCCACAATAAAAGCTTGCCAGGTGGTCTGACACACCCTGGATATGTACTACTATTGCAGTCTAAGAATTTGTAGCCAAACCTAGGTTTGCTGAAAATTTCAGGCAAAAGGCAACTTTTTTTCTTAAAATCGTGGTTTACCAAACAAGCCTTGGGTAGATCTGGGTTTGCTTACGCACACCAACGCTTCTCTGAAAATCAGGCTTCCACAGTGACACATGTGTTTTTACACAAATTTTCACCCAAAGTCTGCTTAATTTTGACCAAGTGTCAGCGATCAGCGTCCCCAATGCGAAGCTGAACTTGTTGCAATTAGTGCAGAAGACAGTTTGATAATGGATTGGTATAGGGAACAACAATATCTTAGCATGTACAGTTCGGCAGTGTTGCATCAGTGCTAGGTGTAGCTCGTCACTGGAGAGTGGCAGTGGAGGACAGTTTTAAAGATAAAAGTCATGAGGACTAGACTCAACTTGCAGGCATACCTAGCTGTGCAAGGAATATCAGTGGCCATTGGCTCTTCGAGCGCTATTAGACTATTGATTTGGGATGGGCAGCTCCTTAAGATACTGCCATGAGGCTGATAATAATTGACGCAATTTCTATGAGTTGAACTTAGGTATACAGACGTAATTTTTAACCTCTTTACGAGCAACATTTAACGCAAGATGACTAAACTGTTTTTCCTTTAGGTACTCTAATAAGTAGGTACCTGCGTTTCTTCTTACAACTTCACAGTTTCGTAAGGCAGTTTAGACCCAAAAAGCAAAATATGTGGAAAAAGTGGGAAAATATGAACTTACATTGCTCAGAAGATGACAAGTAACTCAAAGTTTCCCGGCACGGTCTGAGTGAGAGGAGATATCAACAGGTCAGGTGAGAGCGCAGGAATTCGACGAAAATCAAAGGTTGATGTTAAAGTTGAAACTAAAACAGACAAAAGAAAACTTCGGGGTAGTTTGGATAAACTATCGCAACTCGCAAGCACGCAAAGCGCGAAAAATCTTATCGAAATTCGGGATGAAATGCACGGAGTGCAAACGCGAAGTGATTTGTTTCGCTTTGTTTTGTTTTGAAAGTGCAATGTGCATGGTTGGTTGGTTGCAATGGTTGCATCCTTCCCGGCGTAATTTTACATTTTGCCTACACGACAATTCGCAGGCAGCTGTGCTGTTGCTTTGTTGTCGTCTCCTCGTCCTGACGTCCTGACGTCCTCCTCGTCTCTCGTCGCGTTGAGACAAGATGATTACTGATTACTGACTTACTTACCATGATATCATGAATCTTGAATAATCACTCAAGAATTTAGATAAGAAGATCTGCCTTGATCACACTGTTCCTTCCGCAAATCCGCACTGAAATGTCGTTTCGCCTTGACAACCAAAACAAGTTTCCCTTCTAAGTGCCTTATCACACTACTGATTTCATGCTCCCTTAGAAGTTGAACATCTGTTGCTGTTCAAAAACTGCCGAGAACTGTAAGTATTCTGATCTGATTTCATTTGTTTCCTTTTCCATCATGGTGTACTTTCAAGCCAGAAACTCTCAGCTTGTCTTTGTGTTCGATATAATTCAGAATTGACTCTGAATGGACTTGTTATTCTTCTGATAGAAGCAAACTTATGAGATTTGGTGGGAAACCGTTGCCTCGGCATCAGCACAAAATGACCACAATAAGGGGGGTTGAACATTGATTCTGAAACTTGCGACTGTGCATGAGCCTAGGTAACTGTCATCCACTGCCTCTCAAGCTATGGCCAATACAAAAAATCTTTCGTTTCACCGCAATGTAGGGGCCTGCCACGGAATGAGCGCTTTAATCACTCTGCAGGAAGTAGAATCAAGATAAAATCTTTCATATTGTTCATTACTGTCAAATCGGACGCAAGATACGAAGTACTAGCAAACGCAGAAGTATTGGCGGAGAAGAATCCACACAGAGCGCAGAATGTTGCTTTGATTATACAAGGATTTACTGCTTTGCTTGAATGCCAAAACTTTTGCGTCGGATAGTTCATTGTGCTTTCGGCAGGAAATCTAGAGCTTTTTTGCTCTCTTGTATGTTCACTTCAAATAAATAAACTAATTCATTCATTCACTAACATGCATACTTGGTCCCTGTTGCTGAATGAGAGAACAGCTCCACCTAGAAGTCTTTCTTAAAACCTTTAGTTTTCAAGAGAAGAATTCAAAAATCCACTGGAGCGTTAGTACGTCAGTGATGATAGTCTACTCTACCACTGACCCGCTCTGCCTTCAAATGATAACCTGTCTCAATGTATATTTCTTTTCCCTCTGTCATAGCCTGGACATCCACCAATTATGGATTCTACCAGCAAGAAAGCCGTCGCTGAAACAGTTTCAAGTCAGGAAGAAGAACTGAAGCGATATAAACAGCGTTTCCAAGGTTTGCGTGAACTGATTGTATTAAGACAGCTGTTTCAAAACAGATCTGTTGGTATAAAAAATTCCCAGGGTGTCTTGTTTCAGCGTACTCCCCCCCTCACCCATCAATTTGAGGAAGAGGCTCGAAATATTTTTTGTTTAAGCAAGAAATTAGTTTTTAACTTTATCATACCTTAGAAGCGTAGAACGATTGTAATATGCCCGCGCATGAGCATAAGTTTTAAGCCTTTAGTAAGAGCCAAAAAAAAAGAAAAAAAGGGTAATCACTTTCAAGCCTTTTCAACTTTGACCCCCATAAACTGCCCATGAGAGATTGAGAGTCGTAATCCATTGTGGTAGTTTTAGCCTTATGTTCCATGACAATGAGTGAGAAAGAGTTATGTGTCCTGTCTTACTCACACTTATTGAATAACTGGCAGAAACTTTCTTGATAAATTACAACTCAACTTATTTCAATGGTCAATAGTTCATAAGCTCCATTCAAAAGTGATGAAGATATGGACCCTTATTGCTCCAATTTCTGCTGTTTTTAATGGAAGCAAATTAATGTATTTGGTTGGTTGAAAACAAAGATACCTTTGCTTTGTTTCTAGATTTCTTAGCTCGGTAGGTGCAATCATGGCCGAGAATCCATTGTTTTAAATGGAAACTCTGCAAAGAGACATAACAACATTTATGATTTTGCTCATCATCACATGAGTATGCTTCCGATAAGGTGATATTTAAGAAGAATCTAAAGACACCTTTAACCTCAGCTCTCCGAGTACTTTTATTTAATTTGTAAAAAACACCTAAGTATAGACCTGTTGACTAGCCTCACTAGGGCAATGTTATGTGACATCTTTTTGTTTCTCTACTTTCTGTTCTGAACTTGGATTCGTTGCTTTTTTTTTTCCTCAGATGTTGTCACTGCTTATAAAAATCTTGTCAAAGAGAAAGAAGCTCTTGAACTCAGTTTGAAGATCATGACTGAATCTAGCGAATCTTCCCGTTCAACGAAATCCAACTCTTCATCAACAAAAGAGGAAGATTTTGTCAAAGGTGCCAAGGAATATGAATCTCCGACAACTGATGAAAAAGTGAGTGAAGGTTCAACAGATCTGCTGCTTTTCTGCTATTAGAGTGCGTAGTTTCAAAACCAGCATATCCACTTTCCTTGATTTTCGGAAAACTGCAAAAAAACTGTGGCTCCTCAGTAATGCGTTGCAATAGTGGACTGAAGTTTTAATGATCACCTTAGACTCTCTATAATGGGTCTGTTACGTACTTTTGCCACAGCCATATGACACATTGATTCCAATGTAAAATTCGGCGAAAATAACGATGCACACTTTTAAAGCTTTCAAAATCCACTCATTACGTCAGGAAAGCACTTCCGTTTCAAACAACCTGCAATACACTGGACTTATTATCATAGACATACAACTACATAGACGGAACCATAACGTTTTTGTAAATGTCAACAGAACTTACAGACATTTGAATGTTTCGTTTCGATGTTTACGTTTCTTGTATTATTATGTAATCTTTCATCAACCAGATTAGACTAAACAGCATATGCAGCCAATATTTTATGCAGCGGCGTCATTTCGAGTCTGGCTTAGGGGGGGGGGGGGGGGGCAAAAATCTGATGACTTTGTTTTTTTTTTTTGTTTTTTTTGTTTTTTGTTTTTTCTTTTTTTTCTCATCAATATAATTTGTTCTCGTTTTTGAGCCTGACTTCAAATCCTTGGGGGGGGGGGGATGATTATTGCCCACCCTGCCCCCCCTCAAGTGACGCCACTAATTTTATGTATTTAGAAGGAAACTTAATAATTTTGTAGTTACAGTGTCGTTTACGAATACACAGTGGTTCAGTCTTTGAAGCGAGCGTTGGCTTTTCACTTGAGAATTTTCTTTAAAATCAAGATGTTTAAGTTGCAGGCAAGTTTTGTTTTGATATGAAGGAATTAAAATTGAAAATTTGCCAAAGATTATCGTTGAGCTGCGCTTTATTTTTTGAAACAAACTCTAACTGACTCCATTCTTTTAAATCAAAATTACTTACAGCCTGTAACAAGTCATTATAATCAAATGATAGCTCTCTGGTGGCAGAAGTTGGTTCTAAACGCTGAAGATTCTTCTCAAGGTCTTCAATCTTGAAGCCTGGTCTATTTCCCTCTCAATTTTGCAATTTTTGAGTTTCACTCATTTTAGTATGTCCGTGATTTTGTGGTTTTTTCTTACAGGCTTCAGAACTGGCTCCAGCCAATCATTGTAGTGAAGAGTTGCGTTTGCAGCTCAATAACTTGGTAAAATCTTTGTCTAGCTTATCAGCTGAAAAGTCTCGAATGGAAGTGTGCTTTCAAGCTGATAGAAAGCAGTTGCGTCAAGAAAAAGAGCAGGTACGACCATTTCTTTGACTCAGAATGAATGGCTATTTGAAAGTGTTGGTGAGTATCTTGTGCTCTGTGCTAATTAAGGAGAAATCCTATGCACTGGTCTTTTTTGAGCAGTGGTGTAGAGGTACGATGAGAAGTTCTCAATATCTCTCACTTCATTAAAATTGTTTGTTGGACTAAGATAGACAAGGTGATAAAACCCTCTCCTTTCATCCTTTTCCAACTCATACACTCAAAAGGAATATGAAAGAGATGGAAGAGATCTTGCCTGCACCTTTTCATGAGCGGAACTAGGAATTTTTTCTAGCGGAGGCTGTGCAGTGGCGTCATTTCAGGTCTTGCCAGGGCCAAAAGACTAATAACCTTTTTTGTTTTTGTTGTTGTTGTTGTTGTTGTTTTTTTTTTTTGCTTCTCATGCATTTGATCCCTGATAACTCTGACCATAGAGCTCCTTGATGACCCTTTTTCACTTACAATCCTGGGAAATTTTGGGGGGAAACACCTTCTGTATTCGACAACCTTTTTGTTTCTTCCTCTTCAATGGATCTGTTAAACACTTTGGCTGGAGCATTTTAAAGTACCATTTCATCAGTACAAAGCCGTAAAAATGACATAGGCAGCATCAGAAAACACCAAAATTCATTAATAAACTCATAAATTGCGAAAAACACTATAGTCTGTTCGTTCTAACTTGAGACCTGGCGATTCAGGTAGATTTGCCTTCTGTGGCAACGTAGGAGTGCTAACCCTCGTCAGTCGGCCAAGGTGACAGGGCTGCTGCCCGACTCTCGGGCTATGACAACCTATTGAAATATTGCCATTCTCTGTTTTCTGAAATTCATTTATCGCCCTCTCAGATCTCAAGTTAGAAGGAACAGAATATAGACACGATTCACCCCTGTATCTTTCCACCTAGTGCACGATATTTTGCAGGGTTAGCGCGCCTCTTTCAAATAATCATGGTTGACTGTCATCACAAATGACTTCATAAAAAAATAAGCAGTAAACACTGACAGCGTCTGTTCGAATTCTTTTGTCTCAATATCCTCAATTCCTCACAATTGGTTGTGAAAGGTATGGAAACCGATATTTATGTCAAAAAATTATCAAAATTAAACACGTAGGATTAAACACGTAGGATTTCCAAGTATGATTCCTACTTCAATCATCATCCTTGGTACTCCTGCGTATTATTTTTTTATTTTAATAATTTGTTGACACAAATATCGGTTTCCGAACCTTTCAAAACCTATTATGAGGAATTAAGGATATCGAGATGTAAGAATTCGAACAGACGCCGTCAGTGTTTGCTGTTTATTTGTTTATGAAGTCAGTTGTGATGACAGTCGGCCCTGATTATTTGAATATATCTGCGAAATATCGTGCATGTGGTGGAAAGATACAGGGGTGAATAGTGTCTAGTGTTTTTTGCTATTTGTGAGGTCATTCGTAAATTTTGGTGTTTTCTGATGCTGACATTGTAATTTTTACGGCTTTTTACTTATGAATTGATAATTTAAAACGCTCTAGCCGTAATATGCAACAGACCCATTCTCCATGAGAGCCAAAATTTTGGGATGTGCTCAAATTTTTTAAGTATTAGGTTGGCTGCTCATTGATTTGCTCATTCTTAGCAACTCTAAGGCTTCTCACTCTCTAATGACTTCGAATTTCGCTACAGTTTCTCTCCGTTTGCAGGAACAAGAACGTGCAGCAAAAGCTGAAGAACAGGTTCAAAGGTTAGCAGCCATGCATGAAGAAAGAGTTGCCAATCTTGAATCCCGACTCGCGGAATTATCTTCAACTGTTGGTACCTACGATCATCTCAGGCATCAAGATCAAGTGGCAATTCATAAATTGAAAGTAAGTTTTCTTAACCTAGAGTCCCTGTATGTAGAGAGTTAGCCCTACACTGCAAAGTGTATCTCTGGTGATACATGATGGAAAAAGCCCTATATCAGACATTGTAATGTATATTTTGACTTATTTAAAATTGTATCGCCAGTGTCACATTAAAAGAAAACATAAATATGGGCTCAAACATTTTTTAAAAGACTACCAGCACTCATTATAATTCATTTAATAGTGGAAATCATGGCGGGGAAAAATCCCCCCCCCCCCTTATCCAATTCAACCCCAATTTCATTATTTTTACTAAGCTTTTGGCATTTGTTTTTTGAAAAATCCAATCAAAGTAAAACATTTTTTTTTTTTTGAAAAGTTTGAAAAAAAAAAAAGTTTTATCTTTTCTGGCCATTTTTCATGGTGTTTAGCACGCGTAATAACAAAAATACAAATAGAAAAATTAGAATTTTTACGGAAAAACTGTTCAATAATTTTTTTTTCTATTATTCCCATATATTTGACGACCTAGTAAATTGAAAAATCCATTTGTGGTTGAAAAAATAAAAAAAAAAAAAAATCATGCAGTGCAGGGTTAAAGCAATGAAATTTTGTTAAAACAAACCCCCATAAATCCCCTGAAATTAACCCGAAACAATTTTTTGATCTCAAAAATGGATGGTCCGCGTAAAAATACAACAAGGATCCGATTTTGAAGAAAATCGATGTAAATGCGTCCAAGATATCGGTACAAAATGGAAAAAATATAACTTCGAGCTTGATTATCTCAAGATATTTCGATCAGACGAGAATAACTGATCGAATCAAAGTTCTTCATTTTTAGACGCCCTTTTCATATCTGTGCCCAACGTTTACTGTTTTCTACAGTTTCCATGATTTTTAGGCAAAAAAAGGTTATGAAAAAACAAACCCTCCAAACTTCCCTAAAATTGATAGAAACCAATTTTTTACCCAAAAAATAAAAAGCACACGTAAGAATACCCCAGGATACCAATTTTCAAGGGAATCAGTGCAAATGCCTTCGGAATATACAAGAAATTTGATTTTTAGGGGGAAACTTTCGGAGCTACATCTTGGTAATCTTTGCAAGAACTCCAGCTAATTTTTTCACCACAGCATCAGGCCATCATAAGGTATCATTTGAGGCATGTTTTGGTAAGATCCTAGAGTGGTCCTACAGGGGCGAAAAATGGCCAGTTTCGCCGGCGCTCATTTAAAAAGATGACATTAATCAAGAAATTCTCTGAATGCCTGGAGGGAACAAATTCTCAAGAATTCATACGTAGGGGAGTAATCATGATCATATTTATCCAAGGGTTGATTAATTTTGCCTTTTGTAACCTTTATATTTTGTTTCATTTGCAGGAAAGACTAGCTCAGTTAGAAGTGGAAAGAACGGGGAGTGGAATCGACTGTACAAAATGCAAAACAGACATCGATCTTGAAGCACTCTTGAGCCAGCTAAGAAATTCAAAGCTTTTCCCAGAAGCCTCTGATATAGAAAGGAAATTTGTCAATGTTGATGGTAGCTCTAGTTTTTTTTATTTAATGATCAACATTTTTTTATATCCTTACTGTCTTTAACTTACTCACTGAGATGCACTGCAGAATCCAGCTTGGTTTCATTTTGTCCATTTAATCCCATGCAAATGGTCAAACTCAAGGGTGTCCACTGAACACCAACTGATTTAATCTTTTTCATGAGTTTAAATTGAAAAAAAATGCAACGTTGCCAAACTGCATGCTTTGCGTCTGCTTTCTTATTACTTTTCACGCTCATCATAAGGAAGTAATAGGTCTTTGAGCACAACTTTGTGACTTTAGCTTTTGTCCTGATAAAGAGGGAGAGAGATTTAAAAAATAGATTGAAGCAATTGTAATAGATGTTCCATATCTACGTCTTTCTCCTCTGGGCCCTCACACAGTTTTAACCTCCTCCTGTGAAATTGTCAAAGTGTTATTTGACCTATTTCTGCGCAACACCGAGGATGTCTGCTCTTTTCAGACTTTGCAACAAACTAAGTACAAGATATCCCTGAATTTTTTTTTTTTTTTACAGACATAATTATTTCCTGTCTTTCTTTCCAATTATGTATTACAGTCTGGTCTCATTATTTGTGATTCGCAGCCATTCTCTTGGAGGGTCTATCGGATAAAATGCAAGACAAGACTAATGTTGTTTCAGTAGATCATTCAATGTGTGAGCAAGAGTACAATTTGCTGAAACAAGAGTTTGAGAACTTTAAAAAGCAGTTTTCTCTCAAGCAACAAGCATTGTTTGGTAAAAATGTTCCGTAAGTGATTCATTTTTCAAACATGGATTTTATCACTATTTTTCATGCTGAAGATTTCAAGTGGAGCTGTTGCAAACGTTTGCGACAGGCTTATTAATGCTGGATTATGGGGTAAAATCATGTAAAAATGACAAAAAGGCTGCAAACCAAATCGCGAAATCCACTCTTAAACTCATCAAAAGCTTTCAAACGCGAAACTGCGATGGCGGTGGTTACTGCCTTTTATAGTGGGTTTCCCTATCTCAATAAGCTCCATCCTCTGGAGATGTTCTCGCGATACCACACAAAAAGAAGAAGAAGCATACAATTTAGGGCTGTGCGATTATGGTTTTTTGAAATTGTATGGAATTTGAATGGTCAATGGAATATTGCAAAAATGCTTTGAATTCGAATTGAATACGAATAATTTCAGTTTTGCTTCGAATAACATGAATTTTCAAACAAATTATAGATAATTTGTTCGTCTCTTGAGTATTGTCCTTAATTTGACAATTTTTGAGTAATTTCAAGTTTACTATCATCTCTCCTTTCTTTATAAAATTAACCTCCATTGTAATTTTGAAAAATCAAAGTAGGAGTTTAGGTCATGTGCTCTCCTCCATTTTCATTTTCTTCCTACAGTTACTGCCTTTCAGATCACCAAAAAACATTGACTCAGTTAACGCAGAGCAAGATAAGTGTTATGTGAAATCAAAAAATGGGAGGAAATTCAGTACGGATCCATAATAAGTAGAACAACTGATTTATGTGAGATGTCAAAGTAAATTTTTCGCGGTGAGTGTCAGTTTATAGTAACACCAGACTCTGTGCAACTGGTGATTTCAAAAAAAAAATCAAAACAAATTCGCTGCGCCATGATCGACAGTGAAAATAAACAACTTTCGATGTTGTCATTTTGACGTATGCTTTGGAGGCGTAAAAAGAAAAAAATTGTTGGCGAAGTTGAATTTATGAATTTTTGTCTTGCAACCAAGAATCTATTGCAAAAAAATTAAAAAATTTAGAGATCACTTTTAAACGCGGAGTACTTACATCAACACTAATTAATGCGTAAACATCGTCTCGGTGGTAGGACGTTGGCACACATGGTTGATGTTCGTAGACTTGGCAACATCAGATCCAGTGTGTGCAGACTGAAACTGATAAGAGCATCAGGGTCTCCCCGCCGTGGCACCTTTTTTCATTTCTACACAACGGAAAATGCGAAGATTCGATGACCGGATTTATAACCTCGAATATTCGAAAATTCAAATATTCCGTATTCGTATTCGATACCGAATAAAAAATTAATTATTCGAACTGTATATTTGAGACAAACGAATATTCGAAACAGCCCTAATACAATTGCCATAAGATTTAGGCGGTGCCATTGCGGTCTTGCGTTTGTAAGCTTTTGATGAGTTTGGGAGTGGATTTAGTGATTTTTTGGTGCCCTTTTCGCCATTTTCACAAGGTTTTATCTCACACTCAACTGTTCATAAGCTTATAGCAAAAGAGTGCAACAGCTCCATTCCTGAGAACTTTTTCTGTTATTCTCTGGGAATATTTCCAATTCGGAATTTATTTTATTTTGTTATTTTTTTTTTATTTATTTATCAATACATTTAGGCCGCAATTAAGTGAAAGTGCGTGTCAGTACAAATAATTACACAAAAAGCAACATGAATCATTACAAGAGTAAGGCAAATAATTATTCTTATGAATCAAATTAGAAATTCATCAAGAGAATAGAAAGAGTTCTTTTGTAGGTAATGTCCTAATCTAGAAATAGAATTATCAATTTTGTTCTCCCTAAACAATCGTGTCAGTTCTTTGGGTAGTGCATTGAAAAGTTGTATATTTGAATATTTAATTTTTGCCTCGGAAATTTCAAGTCTTATTCTCTCTTTAGGGATGTTGTGATATCTACTCGTAAGTGGGAATTAATGCTTACCAATAGATTTCTCCTAAAATCTAATGAACTAATGTTTTTAACTGCTTTTTATTGTAGAAGTCTTGAAATTAATGGTTTTACTGAATTGTTAAGGGGGGGAAAAAGAAACGGATTTGGTCTTGCATCATTTGCTCCTGTCCCCAATCCTGTGCACCCTGGCTCTATAATTCAAATTTTAAAAAAATTAAAAACAAGAAAAATTTCTCATAAAACATTAAAAAATTTCTGTTGCCTCTGCTGTTTTTTTCTGTTTATTAATTGTTTGCTTACATGTTTTGATGCTCTTCTCTGACTAATACAAAAAGCACTGCATAAAAAATAGGATAGGATCAAAGCTGAAAACAATTTTTAAAATATTTGATGTTTCAGGGCTGAATTGAACCCATCATCAGCCAAATTATTTTTTTCTTTTTTAACCCTAAAATGTCTTATATTTTATTAATTATTTTTAGCTTTATTACCTAAGGAACATATTTTTTTATATAATTGTAATATTCTCCGGGGCTGCTGCATATTTATTTTCATTGTTGTTTTGTGACCTACAGTAGTGATGACTGCAACGAAACAACTTTCCTTCGAAACCAAATAAAGAATTTAAAAGAGAAAATGAAAATGCTCGAAAATGAACTCAGTACATCAGAGCAAGAATTTAGATCCAGACTTGAACAGCAGCAAAAGGTAATGATTTAAATCTGTGATTTCAGTCTTTTTATGTAGCTCATTTGAAAGTCATTAAAACTTGACCTGTGACTTATCTGCTTTCTTTCCCTCAGACAGGTTAAAATAGACTGTTTCAGTAAAATGGTGTTTCTCAATGATCGGCATCCTAGAGTCCATGGACCATGGATCGTTTGCACTAGAGATGTATGAAAGAGTCTCGCCATACGAGGTTCCATCTCTAATTGGCTGCTGAAAACTGAAGAAAAAGAAGGGTCTATGAAGTCTGGAGGCGCGCCTCTTGTTTACATCTTCATTGAACCATTTTCCCAGCCGCCCAGCGTTTAGGAAACTTTCGGCATTTTTAGCTTATACTGATGAAATTTTCTATTGAAATTAATGTAAGTATGTTCAGAACAGAATAAAATTTACACATTACTCTTCACTGTAAATTAAAACAGGTAGTGAAGCTAACGGTAATTGAAGGTTAGGTTCACCTTACAAAGATTACTTACATACGAATACATGTTTAAGTAATCTTTGGCGGGAAGATCGTTGGATAAAAATGTAAACAAGAGGCGCGCCTCCAGGCTCCTCAGACCCCTTCTTCTTCTTCACTTCTGTTCATATGTCTTGTCTCTTTCATATATAGGGACTCTCGTTTGCACCAAGATGTGGGAGTGGCTGGGGCATTCGATCCACGGTGCATTTGATCCGCAAACTGAACTTGAGTCCAAAGTTTGAACTAAGAGCCATTTTCACAAGTAATTAGTATTCAAATTTGAAGAAAAAATGATCAATTTCAATCTCTCAAGAATTGAGCAGTGTGGAATCACATTGAATATTCTTGGACCCTCTTTTCTTTGCTCCTACTTTGCTTCCCCAACCTTCTGGAACAGGGTGATGCAGTTAAACCTCTATGCATCATGCCCCCACTGAGTTATGAAAAAAGTTTGTAATATGTCAAATTACAAAACTGATTTGTCGAATTATGTTGGTATGCAGTCAAACCTCTGTGCGTCAAACCCTCATGGAATTATGAAAAAAGTTTGTAATTGGTCAAATGGCGAATCCATTATTTTATCGAACTACGTTGCTATGCAGTCAAACCCGCCACTGGGTTATAAAAAAATGTCAAAATATGTCTAATTACAAACCTATTATGTTGTACTACGTTGTTTTTACTATTTTTGCACAGGTTTTACTATGTTTTGATTTGTTTGCTTTTACAATTTTCAACGTTTGCCTCTCTTCTTCCGATCAGACCAGTCTTTTCCAAACTAGAGAAGTTCCGATTTCCTTTAGAGATTTTGCTCCCTTGGTCATTCCAGCCTCACATTCTAACAATTACTTTTTTTCTGTTTTGGTTACGTTAATGATGTGCTTCTAGAACACCTTGCCTTCTTCTATCCTCAGTCTTATTTTGTCCCATTTTAAGTTTCATGCTATATGCCTTATTCTTGAATTTAATTAACCAATGGAGCTGTTGCAAACTTTTGCTAGAGGCTTATTAATAGTTGATCATGGGGTTAAACCCTGTAAAAATAATGATTAGCGTACTAAAAAATCACAAAATCCACTCCCAAACAAAAAAAATGCTTTCCAACGCGAGACGGTAATGGTGGCAATGGTTGCATTGGCATTGGGTTTCCCTTTCTCTGTAAGCTCCATCCTCACGAGGTATTGTCGCAACACCACACAAGGAGAAGAAGAAGAAGCATACAATGGTCATAAGATTTAGGCGGTAAGATCACCGCCATTACGGTTTCGCGTTAGAAAACATTTTATGAGTTTGGAAGTGGATTTCGTGATTTTTTAGTGTGCTAATCATTATTTTCACAGGGTTTTACCCCATAATCAACTATTAATAAGCCTGTTGCAAAAGTTTGCAACAGCTCCATTTGCATCATTAATTTTATTAAGAAAAAGCTTGGCAACAGTGCTTATGCGCTCACTCTGTGCTCCTAGCGGCCAAACTGCAGAAGTTGAGTGAAGCGAGTAATGCTATCTATCAAAAAATGCTGCAAGCTCTTGAACATTGTCGTATTGTGTTTGTTTCGTTGCCGAGTTAAAGGCAGATCGGTATTCAAAATCTGGACCGGTTTGACTCTTCCAATGATGTCAATGGGTTAATTCTTTTAATGTTCCTGTTCTGTTACTTGGTTCAGTTTGTTTTTAAGTTGCTCATCTTTTGTGTTTTCTTATGATTTGTTTTGTATGTGGGTAGATTGCCCGTTTATTACTTGTTGAGTTACAGAAAAATATCCAAAAAACGTGAATGTCTCACAATTTTCTGCTTCTTTCCATTTGAAACAGGCGTTTGATGTAGAAAAAGCAAGTCTGAAAGAGAAATGCGTGTTCCAAGAAAACGATTTCAAAGTCAAGTTATTTACTTTAGAGCAGCAAGTGGTCAAACAAAGAGAAAGAACGAATGACTTGGTAAAAGAAAAGGAGCAGGAAATACGCAATTTAAAAGACAGTATCAATTTCATCGTCCCCTCTAACTCTCTGAAGCAAGACAGTATCGCAGAGGAATCATCCAATTCTAAGGTACTCATTTACATTAAATAAATTGAAACTGTAGAGTGTAGATAGGGTGGAATTTCCTTATAGGCTAAGTAGGTTGGAGCCTACAGCGGCAAATTTTTGGGGGCGACAATCACCTGACAAAACACATGTTTGAGTGCACGGAGATAAAAACTTCAGTTCATATGGAACATCAAAGGTGTTCGGTTCCAGTAACCAAAGTTTTTGGTTGCAAGACGCAAGTACTGAACTTCAGGCAGGAGTACCAAAGTCTTCAGTTGGAACGAAATGTGAGTCATAGTATTAGTCACACTTACCGAAATCTTCGTTACTCTGAACTGAAGTTCGGTACTCACAACCAAAAACTTCTGTTACTAAAACCGATCACCTCGGTTATTGTAACAAAACACCTCGGTGATGCGTACAAGCGGAAGTTCAGTTCTCATAACCAAATTTTTTTTCTCCGTGTGCAAACTAGAGGCAGGAGATAAGATTCTTTTAAAGAATAGTCAACTGTTAGTAAAATTAAGAAGCCTTAAAAGATTGCATTTATCTTTTCCTCAATACCTCATTTTTTCTTCCATTTCTTTTTTCCGTTGTTTATTTGAATAATTAGTCTGCCTTTCAATCTAAAATTTTGGGGAGGTTTCTTTTTCCAGTGAAATGATTAAATTTATTTTGAGCCTCAAAATCCATGCTGTTTCGGTTGAAAAAGAAGAGAGTATAAAATCAAGCTTTTCAAAATTGTGTAATATTGTGATTGTGTGTTGTGTAATTGTGGCAAGTACGAAAATTCTGCTTTGATTGTAGAAGGAAAAGGCACCTCAAATTGAAACTTTTAGCTTTTTCTTCTATTTTTACCAGACGTGGCAAAAAAGTTGGCTGGTTCTTGTATGAAGGCTTTTTCATGATCTTTATAGAAATTGACGGTCGTAGCATTTTTCTTGAAAGTCATATTTACCAACAAATTGTAATTTTATTCTGAACAAAAGTTCTTACTTCCCCAAAAAAATGAAAATTGGGTTTCGGTTGCAAGATTGTATTTTGCCCTACCTCAGCCTACCTCATTGTTTTTACCGCTTTTCATTTATTAGGAAGCTTATTCCTAATTGTTTGAACATTAGGAAGGCTGATTCTCCTTTTTCTTTCTTACAATTTGACATAGTGTAGCACAACTTTTGGCGATTCCTTCTGAAGGTGGTCAGTAAAATATCTCTTATGGTGACTGCTACGCAAACATTTTTTTAGGGGCAGGAAAACCCATTTTCGAAGAAATCTAACAAAGTAGATTCGTAAATCAGTTAAAAAATCTCAGGTTCCCACTCTACACCAATTTCCTTGTAATGTGTTAGCAGGGTCTTCCGATTGACCCAAAGAGCTTTAATTGGTATTTTAAGAGCTTGAGTGTCATCAGAAGTAGTCCATCAAAAACAATTGCCTCATTAACCTTGGTTATTATCATAGAGCTACAAATTTTGCATTATCAAGGTTTTTCTTTTTTTAGTATGCATTTTCATTGCACAAGCAGAAAATTGAAGGCTACACAGGAAAGAAAAACGCAGATATTCATGTCTCTAATCATTACAATAAGTGGAAAAAATGTGATGGATTTAATATATAGTGGATAAAATTTCTCTCCCATAGAGTTCAAATAAGTTGCAAGTTTTCTACATTCTTAACCTGTTTTTGAATAATTCCTTTGTTCGTTTTGTTTTATTAGAGTTTACTCGAAAGCGATTCCCAAAAAGATAATCTGAGCAGTCTAACAGCGACTGTTGAGAGCCCTCACATATTGCACTACGCTCACGAATTGGCGAGGAGAGATGTTGATTTATCCAATTTAAGGCAAACCAAGCACAAATTAGAAATGACTGTCAGAGATCTCCGAAGAATAATAGCTGCTGAAAGAGATCAGTTCTCTCAAAACATTGTAAAACTAAAGGAAGAAATATCAAGGTAGGTGTACGTTCAGTGGTTCTATGATTGTTCAACGTTTGTTAAGAATCGTGGGCTGTGTGGGCTGAGGATGCAGCCTTTGTACTAAAATTTGAAGTTTTTTAAAAATTGCCTGCCAATTGGCTCGAAAATTCATGAAAAAACTGTGTTCTTTTAAGAGGTTTTAACTTTTTTAATTTTTTAACTCCACGTAAGTATTGCTATTCCTATTTTTAAAATGCAGGAGAGTACCTGAATAGGCTGAAATATACTTTTTTCCGTATTACATTTCAATTATCCTTAGATTCATTTATAAATTTTTGTTTATTGAGGAATAGATGTAGGAAGCTGCAAAATTGTTTGTGTTTTTACATAGACGTGTAACTTAAGTAAATACTTCGAAATCTCCGATCACTTTTTTTTTCTCAATGGTGAATGAACCAGCCAGCCAAAGGTCGTGAAATTTTTTTGTAAGATTTTGTAGGTTGCACCCAAAATTAGGGGGAAAAATCAAGAAAACTTACTACAGCTTTTTTGCTTTTCCTTTAGAAATGAAAATATAATGCGAAATTTTGAGACGTTTTGAGCTAACTACATTTGTAAAAATACCAACGAAATGTCACGTCCGATGTAAAATTGGACACCTAATACCCAGCATCATGTAGTGTGGCCTCTATTAATTAATACCAGACTGAAACTTGAATTAGGAAGTCAAAATGTATTTGCTTGTTGTTTGTGTTGTTTGTTACAGTTTTCACTTTTCCATTTTTACTTTCTCACTACTAACAAAGTTAGAAATGGCGTAAAGATTTTCAGTGTATTAAACCATTAAAATCAATGGGAAACTGGGTCAAAAGAATGAAAAATTTAATTATTACAATATTAGATCTTTGGATTTGGATAGAAATATCAAGGGGGGATCCGGGGGGTCTCCGCCAGAATGTCAAAGAGGAGTCTGGGGGTCTCCCCCAAATTAAATTTGATGTGAGAAAGTGTTTGGAGAGTATTCCCTACAGTTTATTTTCTTCTTTTAATTTTTTTTTCAGGTTGGAAAGGTGTAAATCAAGAGAGAGTGCAAATTTAGAATACCTGAAAAATGTGATCCTTAGTTTCTTAACGTCCTCGAATTCAGATCAGAAGCATCACATGTTAAATGCTATTGCATTTGTCTTGAAGTTCTCCGAGAGTGAAACGAAACAAGCACTATCACACTTGCACAAGTAAAAATGTTTGACCCAACAATGTTTCACAATCAAGATGTCGCGCTACGTTATTAGCTCTATTCCCAGGTGTGAAGCATGCATAGGCGGTTTGTTTGCTTGAATGGGGCTGTTGCACACTTTTGCTATGAGCAAGTTAATTGTTGATTTAGGTGTAAAAACCTCCACAAATAACGATGGCAGCATTAAAAACTTCCGAAATCCACTCCAAACTCAATAAACGATTTTATTTGTGCGAGCTTATATGGTGGCTCAGGGCAGTAATGATGGGAGATTCCTATCTTAATTTCGTCACTCTCCACTGACGAGGGAGATTCACAGAGTAATTAGACACCAGAGTAGTCATCTACATCCGATTAATGGTACTGTGACACCGGTGTCAAAAGAATATCGTCTCTCATTGGTCACTGCTTGATAGAGTTACAGTATTATTAGATGAAAATCATCATTACTGCCTTATGCAACCATTAGGCTCACGCAAATAAAAGCATTTATTGAGTTTAGGAGGGGATTTTGGAAGGTTTTAGTGCTGCCATTATTATTTTTAGAGGTTTTTTACAGCAGAATCAACTACATATTAAATAGCTTATAGCATAAGTGTGCAGCAGCGCCATTGAAAGCTGTATTCATTTTATTTAAAGTCAGTTTGTGATGAAAATATCATGCATATTTTTTTTTTATCAGAATTGAGCAAAATTTTGTCTTGGGTGCAAATAACTCCCTATGCAACTCTAATCAAGGAAAATGCAGCAATGAGTTTTTGGGCTCAACTTTGGGATCTTGTTTTTGCACCCTTCTCTCAAGGTCAGTGTAAAATCTAATGTTCAAAGACGAGATTGTTGACCTCAAACAAAAGCATCAAAGTCGAATCCTTTTCTTCTCCAGAAAGAGGTAATTTTAAGAGAGTTGGTCGATGATAGATTGGCTTGTCTACTGCGTAGTAGGCAAGTTTGTAATTCTACACACTAACTTTGATGCGCAGAGATGCAAACGGACCTATGATGAAGAAAGTGGGGTAAGCTGTCATCTGCCATCTTTTGTGAAACGAGCTCTAATATACTATGGTCTTTATGTTTTGTGTTTTAAAGTAGCTAACTGAGCGTGTCACGGCCGATACAATCACCTGCGGGCCGATCATTTACTTCATCGTTAAACCGATTGTTAAGACTGTGTATGAGTGATTCTATCGGTCAAAAACTGTAAAACTTAGCCGTTGCTATGGTAACCATCGTTATAGTGTTCGCTATTTAAAAGTTACTCATAAATTACCTTTAACAAACGGGACTCTTAACAATGATTACCATAACGGCCAAGTTTTTCATATTTCGACCAATAGAATCACTTGTACACAGTCTTAATGATCGGTTTAACGATAAAGTAAATGATCGGCCCGCAGGTTGGAATATTGGGCTGATACGGCAATGCTTTGGAGACGGCATTTCTTGTTCTTCCTTATGGTTCCATTTTAATGCCAACAAAGATATTTAATTTATTAGGCTATCTAATGATTTGACATTTTTTGAGCATTTATTATTAAGGAGACGAGGGGTGGGGGGGGGGGGGGTATTTTGTGAACATGTGGCTTTTTCGATCATTCAGACTGTTCCTCTCCATTTTTACTGTTAAAATTACCTCCTTTAATTATTGCAATTTCTCGTCTAACATCCTGTACTGTGTTTGGTAAATTTCAATGGTTATTTGTTGTTACTGACTGAATAAATCTCTGTATCCAGCAGTGGTGGCTCAAGCAATCAGGCTCTTTTGCCATTTAAACCTATGCAAAAAGACCAATACTCTCACCAAATAATCGATTATTTTACACAGTTTTAAATGTAGGAAATCCATTGTTGCCACATTGCACAAGCCGCCACCGGCATCCAGTGCCTCATCATCATTGTGATTTGTTTCCTTCCTTGACAATGAAGTTATAAAGAATTTGAGAGTAGTTATTAACTTTCATCACCAAATTTTGTGTGAGGTGTTTTATTTTATGTTTGCCCTGCATACATTATTATTCTTTCTGAGCAAGGTTTTGGCTTCAGCAAGAAGAATGTCTTAAAAGGACAGCATAAAAATATACTTTTTAACTCTTTCGAGCAAGGTGTTATTATAGTGCTGTTTTGTTAGTTTCCTTTTTATTAAAATTAAAATTAAAACTAAAGTTCATTTCATGTTCATTTCCCTTTTTAACATAATACTCCTCAAGTTTGTCTTGCCTCGGCTGCGGACAGAGCAGGTTTCGAAGGTGCAGGGGGACCCCAACCAATCATCTTAAGCAAATTTTTGATTTTCATCTCTTCAAATTAAAACTAAACTTGCCTGATACTTTGAGTTCTTGATTCTAGAGCATTTTTAATTAACAATGGGAGCTCAAATTCATTTCCAGCAATTTCTGTCATCCATTATGAGAAATAACGTTGGAAAAATTCCTAAGATTATCGGTCGAGGTCTGCCTACACTTTCTTGCCTACACACACACAAGGAGCCCTACTCATCTTTACCATCTGCAACCCTGATTTTGAGAATTTCGGGGAGATTTACGGAAGAAAGAGAGAAACAAATAAAGTGTTAAGGTGAATTTAGGCAAAACTTTTCCAGATTTCAACCCGTTGGGTAGCACCACTAGTCGCTTTGGGATCAGTCGTGTTTTTGGCATTTTAAATTGAAAGCAAAGAAAAAACGCAAAATCCAAGAATGTCAGCACCTGCGTATTATTTTTTTTATCGATTTTTTAGCCAGAAACGAGCAATAATGGTTGAATATGCAAGCCGTAAATTATGGAATTCATTTTGTCATAAGCTCATTGAGTGCGAGTACTGCAAGTGACAGTATTTCTATCTGCCTCACACGCACTCATTGAGGCTTATGGGAATTTTTGTATTTCATCATTTCTGGCTTCATTTTGAGCGTTTCAGCTTGAAACTTTCAGGGTATCTTCCTGAAGCATGCTTGCAGGTGCTAACTTTCCTCAAATTTGTACTTTTTGCATGAATTTGTAAATTTTTGCCAAAAACTGTTGACTCTTTGAGCAGCGACTCGGTGTCCACTGTCCACGCTTCAAATTAATCGACCCTGGAATCATCTTAAATGGGATGGAATGGAAAGAAATAACCAAGAAAACTCTACTAACTTGTAACTGTTTATTTACATCACTTAATAAGCATAGTGAGTTACATCGTGCGAATAAACCAATGTGTTATTACTTCATCAATTTTTGAACACAATAAAATTGCTCAATCTTGCTCCTGCATTTGGAATTTTGTTTCTATGTACCCTCAATATTGAGTTTGAATCTGGGTCTTTTTTAATTTTTTTTTTTCTCACTCTCCTCTCTTTTTTGCAGTTATCTGTTTTTTTAAATTTGTTGATTTATTCCTAAATTTTTTTGCCATTCTGTTTGAAGGCTAAATCTCTAGTTCAGCTGGTATGGCAGCTGCTGAGTCATTTCTGAGGGTTAATTCTGCTCATAGCATGAGACGAGGTGAGCTGACTCCGAGTTGGTTTGTCCCATCTTTTTGTAAAAGATAACGTCGTTTCTCTTGTCTATCTCGTGTCGCCTTGTACGAGATAGACTGGGAGAATCAGCCTACTGGTTAACTATTCCACCCCTCACATTTTTAAATAATTTTTTTCGTCCTATAACTTTAAATTTTCAACTTTTAAGCGAGGGGAAAAGAGTGATAAATGTCTAACCTCATTCTCTTCCTACCTTTAAAGTAATAAAAACTCAATGTTTGAGAATAAACAAAATAGATTTAAAGTCGTACAGTTAACTTGGAATGACCCTGTAGTGTCCGTTACATTTTAAATTTGTAATCTTGACTTTAAAAATTAAAATTTTCTATTTTACTTCAAAACAGCCGGTAAGCAAGCAGAGACTCCCAACAGTGATAATCACGAAAACGTCAAAAATTTTAAATTTCACCGTCAAAATTATGGTTTTAAAACGTAACTTACCTGGAATGACCCAGTAACCTTAGTTTTATTGGATGTCACTCCTCATTTCAAATCATTCGGAAAAACATCAAAGTTTCTTCCTTTGAAAATTCAGATTTAAATGAAATACAATCGACCCATTAATATTGAAAGGGCTGATAAAAAAGGAACAGACTTAAAAGAGTAAAAACTAATTAAACAAATAAAACAAAATTGTCGCCCTGGGTTTGAAAATGATTGTGTTGCATCAGTACAAGTATCACATAATGTTAGGTTGGCAGCGTAGCTGTA
Organism: Trialeurodes vaporariorum; assembly: GCA_011764245.1. NCBI lineage: Eukaryota > Metazoa > Arthropoda > Insecta > Hemiptera > Aleyrodidae > Trialeurodes > Trialeurodes vaporariorum. The sequence continues at coordinate 60,792,314 of VMOF01000002.1, forward strand.
AGACCAAGGAGTTTGGCCAGCGCCAATTTTATATCAGTGAAAAGCTTATCCTTCAGATTATACTCTAAGCTATTGAATGAGCACTTATTGAGTTGAGTAAGTTGAAACAATAATTTTCAAAACCTGTGGCGACACAATTCATGATACTTTTTTTGATCAAATCTCGCTTTAGAAGAAAATCAACAGAAACAAGAAAATTAGTCGAGCAGTCATTTGTTTATTTTTCAATATTCTATGCTTAGCTTTTCATTCCTAGTTTCTGCGTAACAGAGCCAGCTAACAATTCTTTACTGAGCAGGACTTGAATCAGTTTTTGCTTCAACAATTTCGTTGGACCAATGGTCCATTCCAAAAATGAGTACGTCAGGAAGTAAATCCTCCAACTTGAATAGCGCCATTTCAAGGAAGGGACTGTAAGGCAAACCTTCCACATTTATACTCTTTAATGCGTTGCATCTGTATAGAACGCTAATTCCTCTATGAGTAATATTTGGACAGCCTGAAATATCTAAATGTTCAATTGAGGGTAACTTTCCAGAAATGAAATCCAACCACCAGTCATTGGCTTGAGAGCAATGAGAAATGCTCAAATGCGTTAGTTGCGCAAGATCGTTAAAATTCGTAAGAGCCTCAAGCCTTAAATTCAACTTCGAAATATCAACACCGGTCAGGGTGAAACTTTCATCATACTCAAACGGCAAATCCTCTGAAATTTTATACTTTTTAGGGTGATACATCCACTCGCTCTGATGGCTAAATTTAACGCCTCCTCCTCGATACAGAACAAAATGAGCTGCTGATAAATCTGGGCCCAGAGCCGCGTGCCTGATCTTGCACCATAACTGTCCTTTCCTTTCACGTTCAATTCTTGCCTTAGAAAGCTTAGTTACAAGGTCTTCCTTACCAAGGAAGATATTCCTAAGTCGTAAGAAGGCAGGTAGTTCATTATCCGAACTCGCAGTAAATATTCTACGGTAGAGAGATTCTTCTCCGACATCACTTGTTGTATTCCTCAGTTCTTCTTTGAGAATTTCGTTTGATTTGGAGCTGCTTGATTTAAAGCGCTTCAAACTCTGGCACACCGGCAGGATCCTTCGAGATGTGGATTGATGACACACAATAGCTATGAACATTTTGAATTTGAATAAGACAGCAAGGGTTCCAAGCGAAGGGCGTAACTTGGATAAAGTAAGATAGCCTTTAGTCCTGACTGACTAGGCAACTAAAATAATCAGAGAAATACATCACGAAACAATTTGAAAACTTAGACTTCTCAAGTAAGCCGGAAAACATATACAATGCTGCCTTAGCAAACAGACACCTGAGTAGTTTATTGAGAAAAATAAGAGCACTTTAGTTATAATTTTAAGGACAAAAGACCGACGAAATCAGCCTCATTAGCTGAGAAGAGTCTGTTCAATACATACTTCCGTAGGTGCAGACTGCAGGTGATAAGTGATTCTAGAATAGGGTAAACACAAACATAACCTATTAAAAAGAAGAAAATTAGAAGAAGTCTTTTTTGAGAAAAACTGATGTATATCAAAGATTACGTATAAAGACTCAAAACTTATAGGCTTTCGTAATCTTTGGTATCGGATGCCTTGTTATTGTTTTTTTACCGGCCAAACTTCAAACCTAACCTAGAAATTTTTTTTTTTGTTTTTTTCAGAGGTTTTGGATTTCATCGTAAAGGAAGAGATTTCATCTCCTCACTTTGACTTACAGTTATTTATCATGCTCCGGGTGTACTTTTTCCTTTATTGTTGTTTCATGGTTGTGAAAGGCTATGAAGACAGTTTTCATGAAGAATTGCTTTTGAAAAAGTTGACAAATGATGAAGTTTACGCTTACTTCCAGTTCACAACTCTGTGGAGAACACCTATTGACAATGATACTTGTAAGTTCAATTTTTCTCCTTCTGAAACAAAGTTTTGATTGATTTGCCTTTCTCTATTCATCCCAACTCTGTCTTTAGCATCCAACGTGGGTGACAGAGAGTTGTGGATACCGAAATGGACTATGGGTCTGATACAGTTTGAGTATCTGAGCATTTCGGTCTGTAAACTTTCATTTTTCATTTCCAACTTCAGGCTTTGCTACCCTCTTAAGAGAGTAAATTCCGGGGATCTCAAAAATTTTTTTGTAGCCTCATCATATGAAATCAAACAGCTACTTAACGTGACTTCCCTTTTTACCAAAATATGTGGGTTTCTTGCCAGAGATCATTTCTCGGAAGGATTGAAGTGAGAAGAAAAATGATAGATGAAAGAGAGGAGAGTAACATCTATTTCCATCCAAACTGATAAGCTCTGAGACCATCACATTCTGAGTACTGTTGTGCCGGTGCAGTGCCATTTGAATCTGCAGGAGGCGGAGTCTCTCCCCACTCCCGCCTTGTACCGCTTTGGCGTCTTGCTGGGTACTGAAATGCTCCCACCCTCTTTGTTTATCCATCTTGGTCTATATTGGTTTGTTGAAAAGTCCGACTTACTGGAAAAATGGAATGAATTATCAGATTCTTTTTTATCATTATTTTGTTTCAAATTTTCCAGTCGAGCATTGTCACTTATTTCCTCGTTCCTTGGGAGCAATCTTAGGGTTGTACAACGTTCAAGAATTTCACATCACCCTTACTCAAGGTCTGTGGCGTCATCAAAATTGGGGCTATCCAGTAATTGATGCACCCCCAGGAGCGGAACTTTGGGTGTGGTTCAAACCTGATACTGAAAAGTGAGTTTCTTATTGCTAAGGTTTTCTTTACTGAGTGGATTTTCTTTTACAATTAGCACTTAACGATAAGAAAGGGCCTTTCTGAAGTTTTTTTTCTTTTTTTAAACTGCATAGACCGAAAAAGCTTTCCATGTATAGAGGATATCCTACTCCCCTTTTCGGCCATTTTTCAACCATTAGCTTAATATTTTCTTTTTTTTACTCTTACTATTTATTTTATTTGTTACTTATTTTTTTTTTTAATTTTATTAAAAAAAAAAAAAAAAAAAAATCAATATTTTCTACAATATTATAATTTTTATTAAAAAAAAATTTTGTATTTTTTTTATAATTTTTTTAAATATTTTTTATGAATTTTTTAATTAATTTTTCGTTTTTTTTTTTTTTTTGTTTTTTGTTTTAAATTTGTGTAATTTTTTATTAATTGTTTTTAGCGTTTTTGGTCTGATGCATTGTCACTTCTATGTAAATCTATCCCAGTGCATGTGTGATGTGATATCACGTCAAATAAGGTCAAAGAGTCAAAAACATCAATCACCGATTCTTGAAGCACCGAACGGCTCCCCCCAACGATCAGGAGTGGATTTACATAGTTTGAGGCCCTACGCATTATTGAATTTTAGGCCCCATAGAAGAAGAGTGGAATGCGGAGGTGGGTTCTGGGGGCACACCCCCAGAAAGAAAGGGATGGGGGGTAGGGGGGTCCTCCCTCCAAAATATTTAAAAAAAAAATGCACAAAAACAGTTTTAAACTGTTTTGTTAACAAAGTTGTTATTTTTTTCCTTCTGCCTCTTCTACTTTTCCTTTTTCTCTATCTATTATTCTCTCTTCTTCCACCCTTTGTGATATGAGGCCTCCTTAGGTCTGAGGCCCTACGCAGTTGCGTATTTTCAATGATGGTAAATCCGCCCCTGCCGACAATTGCTATTATACCTGTCATTCACCGTTATTCTTGTTGTTTGCAACAGTTTTTTTTGCCTAATTATTTTTTATAAATCTAAAAAAAAAAAAAAAACTATTTGCTGTTAATGGCACACATTCATTCAACCACAGAAGTACAATTGGCATGGAAACTCGCGCACGAGCTTATGGAAACATTCTTTCAGTCTTTACTGTTCAAGATGGTGGATGAATCTCCATCTCTGTCTTCTGCATTGCTTTGTTTAATGATCGTTTTGAACTTTTTAAGATCAGAAAATAATGTTCCAAAATGAAACAAAATTTCTATTATGATTGTAGTATTCTGTGATTTAACCTTTACTGGAGAAAATATTCTCTACTGATGTAAGGTACCAGTTCTGGTTTCATTTTTTTTCTTTTTCAATTCGTTTCAGTTCTCATGAAACTGTTGATTTGCTTCGGTTTGCAGCCCTAAAATTTGTATTTGTAATATCTAAAACGGCATGATTGAACTTCATCGGTACCTCTTTTTTCTTTATCTTTTGCAGTGTGGAAAACCAGTGGAAGTTATTTGCTGGAGCTCTATCTGGGTTGCTTTGTGCTTCTTTAAATTTTATTGAAACATCTAACAGCATGAGTCCTCAGCTCAGTTTTCGGCCAACTGGAATGGTGGACATCAGCAAGCCTGTCAACTCCTCTTACTTACGGTATGCTACATTACCAAGAGAAATTGTTTGCACTGAGAATTTAACTCCTTGGAAGAAGTTACTCCCTTGTGATTCCAAGGTAAGTGCCTCTCTGAGATTCTGGGCAGTATACTTCTTACTCTAAATTTTTGAATCGTCTCTTTTTTCGATTTTTATGAATTGCAGACATTTGCTAACAGATTGTTCTTTTGGATAAAGTTTGACAAATTAATCTGAAACCTCTGCACTATGCAATTTAGGGCTCATGACGCTTATTTGAACCAAACAGCCTGAAATTTTAATAAGTTTTCCTCCAGCTTCTACGGTTCTTCCACAATTTTCTTAGTTTTCGCTTGGTCAATTTGAGGTTAGGATAATTTCTGTTTTCTGAAGTTAATTTGAGTCTGAATGGTACCGTTCTAGAATTCAACCATTTACTGCATCCATGCAAAAAAGATTACGAATAGCAGCACTTTTCAATATACATAGATATACTACATCATAGAATAATGTAATCTTTTTTGCATGGATGCATCAAATGGTTGAATTCTAGAACGCTACCAATGTAAAGCAGAGGCAAAATTTGGATTCATAGTGCTTTTGTTCAAGGCTTAATGCAAAATTTCAATATATTCAGTCCAAAAATTAAGATTTATTGAAGAGTTATGAGTATGGTTTACGGTGAAATTTTGTTTGCAAATGTCTGTAGAGCGGTTCGCTTCTCATTTTCTCCTGAGAAATATTTTCTTGTCAAGGAAAAAATTTAGTGTACTCTTTTCTATTATTCGCTTCTTTTCTGATTAATTTCTCAAACTTTTGATTATTTTAATTTAAGTATTGATAAAACCATGGATAGTTTCTTTAACGTCAAAAATGATGTGGTCATTGGTCAATACAATTGAGGCTATTTTCATTAGGTGTTTTCCTGTCTTTCGAGAACAGGAGGAATTGAATTTTTCCATCAAAGTAGGGTTTTAGAGAAGTCTGACTTTATTTAAGGACCTGATAGCTTTTTGCATTTATCAGCTAGATTATAAGCTAAATCTTGCTCACTGTAAATTAATGACTGAAAAAAATGCAAATTCACGTAGTCCTTTAGAAAGGGAGTTATTAGGCCTTTGCCCTTCATATGCGCTGAAACAGTTTGATCAAACAGTTAGGTTAGCCAACGTGACATTTACAGAATTCAAAAATAAACACGATGAAAGTTGTTGTTTTCGGACTGACGATGATGAAATTGATGATTGCTAAAGTTATAGGAATATTTTTGACTTCAACGTGTAAGTTGCTCACCTTAGTAAGTTGTTTCTGATAAATTTCAGCTCCACAGTTGCTTTGTTTGATCCAACGAGCCATAAATTTATCTAGAGTGGTAGTCTAATGAGTAACCAGCGTAACCATCATGGAAGAATTTTAGGTTAGGTTTAAATTGTAATTTTGTTAATTCATTCTCATGTATTTTGATGCAATGAATAGAGGCATGAACATGTTATGATCCAGTGTGCGTCTGCACTAAAATACATAGGAATAATTGGTAGAAATTACGCCTTAAACCTAACCTAAAAATCCTCCATGGTGGTTACTTACGGTACCAACGAGCCATAGCGATAGAGGGGGCCATGTATTAAAATGTGATGAGTCTTATCTCAAAGTGTGACAGCATGGGCGATCTGACTCTGGTTTGTTTGCCTTACTTTAATCTTAAATCAAAAATTGTAATTAATCCAGTGGAAATTGGTTTTAAACAAAAGTGCAAGTGTTTAAGAGTGGCTATCTGGACACAGAATTTTGACACAACTATCCAGGTGAGAAAATTTAGCTTGTTTCCTCTATGGGTCAGTTTATTTATCGCACCCATCCTTCCAGAAGAAACAGTTACATATATTGATTTCTGTGTCCAGATAGCCATTCTAAAACACTTGCCTTTTTGTTTGTAACCAATGTCAGATGAAATTGTCACAATTTTATTTTTTAAAAATTAGAGGTTAAAAAAAGTGAGGCAAACTAAGCGAGCCTGTATGAGAATGTCCATAAGAGATTTCTATCATGGCTACCTTCATGAAGTTTCAATATCACGTCCAACAAATCCTTTCAATCGCTATAGCTTATTGCACGTTACCCATCAGACTGCTACTTTAGATAAATTTATAGCTCCTTGGTTTGATCAAACAGTTTAAGTGCGTGTGGAGACCTATAGTTTTAGAGCAATTTAAATAGAATTAAATGCCAAATTTTGATATTGAAAAACTGTTAATAGTTTTTTCCCCCACCTCTATGCTCACCTCAATATTTCATGAATCTATTTACCTTCTTTTCAGAAAGGTCTTTCCACTTTATTGAATGCTGGATACATACATAATACCAACTATCATTCGTTGGGATTACATTTTAGAACAATCAGCGCTGTGAGTATCATTGACTTAGTCTTATCAATTCTGTCATCAGGAAATATCTAGGTTATGCTCCAAACAACCTTCAAACCTCAAAAAAATATTTTGAGCTTGTATTGTGAAAGTGAGAAAATATCTAAGTAATTGTAACTATTTTTGGAGACTTGTCTTCATTTGTATGAGACTACCATTTTCAATACTTGGTCAAAACCCTCCAAATATCCTAGAAAGACTGTTCCTAAAGTTTCTAGGGGTAGAATAGGGGAGGTTACCCACTTTATAGACAAAAAACAAATAAGCGGCTCTGGGCCTGCTTCAGAAGATAAAGGTCATAGCATTTTTCGATTCACCGATGATCTACCAATTCACCAATTGACCAGAAGATTATACCATTCAGTTTAGTGTACAATTGTAATGTACGAAAATATGTACTCTGATCTGTAATCTTTTCTCAACTGGTGGAGTCTCTACCTCTGACTTTAAAAAAATTGCAGATATTTTGATAATCTAAGAGTGATTCCTCTGATGGAGAGAAGATTATAGATGGTAGTATTTTAGTGCATTACAGACATAAACTGAACTGAGCTGAGTAATCTTTTAATTGGTTGGTGGAATCATCAGTGAATTAAAGTAATGCCATAATGAAGGTTAAACCGCCCTATCTAAACTCACAAACTGGTCTTTAAGGGGAAGACCACAACTCAATCAAACCACACCCTCTTTTTTGAAGACAACGGATGAATTTTAAATGAATAAAATACTGAAAGGGTAGATTTACCGTTCCGCAAAATATGCAACTGCATAGGGCCTCAGACTCAAAGGGGGCCTCGTCTCATGGATAGAAGAAAATCAGAGAAGCAGAAGAAAAGAAAAGCGTAGACAAATGACGGAATGCTGACAAATGGTGCACAGAAGAGCAGTAGGTTCGAGTTCTATTTGTAGCCCTTCGTATAGTAGTTACAACCATCATATTTATAAGACTTTTTAGGCCTCCAGATTTCAACGGCTTAAGGGGGGGGGGGGAATAAGGTAACCTAGTTTGAAGTCTTGAATATGGCCTCCTACGGTCAAAGGGGGAAAAGTTGCCATCACAGAGTCTAGCTCATAGCTTCAAATTCTCTGAAGGGGCAATCACTGGAGCATTGCATAGAGCCTCAATGTATGAAAATCCGCACCTGAAATTATGAATAATTTACCTCAAATGTCAATGTAACTAATTTTAAGTACTGTAGAAACTCGTAACAACGTTTCTGAGAGGGAAAAATTTTTTGAACGTTATAGCCGATAAAAATGTTAAATTGGAAATAACTTTTCAAAACGATATTTCTGATATTACGTTTTAATAAACGCATTTTTCAATTATTTCAACGGAAAATACGGAAAATACTAGAAACTTGTTTAAAGGCGATATTTATTCTTCATTACGAACATATTTGCTACTTTAATTGCAAGTACTTACAGAAATAAACATAAAAAAAAAATTGTTGTAACGCAATTTTTTCATACGGTTTCTTATGGGAGTTCGAACGGAACTCAGAAAAATGAACGTTATTATCGATAAATTGTTAATATGAGAAATGTTATTATGAGTTTCTACTGTAATTGTTTACTTTTATCTTTTCAGAGTAAGACTGTCGGGGAACCAGTTGTTGAACTTAAGCAAACTGTATCTCTTGTTTACGATCTAAGCACAGTAAATCCTATCAACAACGATTGGTCTGTAAGAAAACTATTCGGTTCTGGAATAGGTCCTGGTTGTAGTTTAGCATCATCAAGTTTTATCTACGTTGATTTAAGCTCAAATGAGGTGAAGTAGAAGTCAAATTTTCAAGTTTTTTTTCCTATTTCTTGCTAAATTTCCTCCAATTATTTTTTGTCCGTTGAATTCTGTGGCATTGGTGTTGTGTTGCATATTGCATACCCAGTGGCATTTCGTGCAATGTGGCAACAACAAAGTCTCTCCATGTAAACCTACGTAAAATAATTGATCCTCAGTAGACTCATTGTATCCCTGAAAAATTAATACTTTTGTATAGGAGTATAGGTTCAAATGACAAAAAATATGGTTGCCATACAGCACGAGCCGCCACTTGTAAAATTGAAACAAAAATGTAACATTTCATTCTTTGTCTCATTTAAAAATACCTGCATCATTGTCAGTATTTTTTTCTTTGTTTTTTTTTGTTTTTTTTTTTGTTTTATTTTTTTTGTTTTTGTCTTTTTTTTTTTATTCAGATGCAGTTCACCCCCAACTGGAGTAAAACTGTAAATCATGTTTCTTGCTATTCCAGCAAAGATAGTCTGTTTGCTGGGATAGGGTAGAGTCCCTATTTATGAAAGAGTCTCCCCATACGAGATTCCATCTCTGATTGGCTGTTGAAAAAAAAGAAGAAGAAGGGGTCCATGAAGCCTGGAGGCGCGCCTCTTGTTTACATCTTCATGAAACCATCTTCCCCGCTGCCCAGCTTTGAGGAAACTTTTAGCTTGAAATAATGAAATTTTCTATTGAAATTGATGCAAGTATCTTCAGAACAGAATAAAATCTATGCATTATTCTTCACTGTAAATTAAAATAAGTAGTGAAGCCAACGGGAATTGAAGGTTTAGGTTGACATAACAAAGATTATTTACACACGAATACATGTATAAGTAATCTTTGGCGGGAAGCTCTTTGGATAAAAATGTGAATAAGAGGCACGCCTCCAGGCTCCTCAGACCCCTCCTTCTTCTTCACTACCGTTCACGTGTCTTGACACTTTCATATATACAAACGCTGTTCAAAAAGTACCTGGACTGATGCTGTAACTTTGAAACTAAGCTAGGCTCAGACCTGATCTCGATTTTATGTTAAAGATAATTAGATTTTCTATTGATTGAGACCAAGATCAGCTCATTAACCGTTGAAAATTTAAAAAGTTACTGCAGTTTGATGAAAAAAAAAAGTTGACCCCCTATGGTTTTTAATGAGTATTTTTTTCTTACCAAGAATGCGGTGTTTAATTTTCTTATTCGCTTTCAACCGACTCCTCGAGAGACACCTTTTTCTTTTCAAAGTAATCTCCATTGAGTTTAATGCATTTCCTCATGCGTTCTGGCCATTTCTGCACGAATGTTTTTCTAAACTCCTCTGCAGGAATGGTATTGAGAAACTGTTGAACCGTCTCCATGATTTCTGCTCTTGACTCGAATTTTTGACCGCGTAATCCTTTTTTCAGCAAAGGAAACATCCAAAAATCACATGATGCTACATCAGGGCTGTATGATGGGTGACAGTTTCTATACGGTTTTTGGTCATGAATGCCTTGGTGTAGTTAGAAGTATGGGGTCTCGCATTTCCGCATTGAATAAGGGTTTCAGATACAAATACTAATTTCGGCAAGAACAAATTTTTGAGAAAAAAAAAACCGTAGGGGGTCAACTTTTTTTTTTTTCAGAACTGCAGTAACTTTTTTAATTTTCAGCCAAATGAGCTGATCTTGGTCTCAATTGATAGAAAATTTAATTATCTTTAACATGAAATCAAGATAAGGTCTGTGCCTAGCTTAGTTTCAAAGTTACAGCATAAGTCCGGGTACTTTTTGAACAGCCCTTGTAGGAACTCCAGGATAGGGACAACAGTTAACATTTTAGGTGCAGTGTAAGCTATAAATAGTGCATGGATGTATGCAAATGTATAGTAGGTGTAATAAGTGTAGAACTAGGTAATTTGTATTTATACTGTAGTTAAAAAAAAAAAACAAAAAAAACAAAAAAAACCAAAAAACAAACAATAAACAAACAAAAATGTTTGGGTAAGTGTGCATGTTTGCATTATTTTTGTGGTAACTGTGATTTTATACTATAATCATTCAGTTTTGTTAAATCCAAGTTTACTTTTGACCATTTTTCAGACTGGCGCTCCTTTTCAATTAACACCGGAACCCGATTCTGTAGTTCACAGTTCCAGGGACGGTCATAATTCAACTTTTGCTGTGTATGACATCTCATCGGTGAATAAACTATTCAATATCAATGCTGCGTTTGGGAAAGTCTTAAAGGTTTCCTCCATTTCTCCTCCTCCTCTTCATGTGAATAGATATATTGCAGGTAATCAAGTCTTTATAGATACTTGCATTCTGTTGGAAATTTATTTTTTTATTTCTTTTATTTCCATTTTCTTCATTCATCTATTTATCTATTGGAAATTCTGCGGAAGCAAATGCCCAAGAAATTACACTGGACTGTTTTTCTTGTGCTAACCTTCCTGTGTTAACGCTTAAATTAATAAGATTTTACTACTATTGATCAATGCCTGCATTACAGCATATGTCTTCCCCAACTTCTTAAAAATGGCTAAAGTGACCCCGATGAATTGTTTGTAAACCTTGCTTAGTTAATTATGTACTATTTTGACCTGTACCTTAGCTTCTATTAAGGCTCCGGCTCCATGTACAAGACTTTAAAATAAAAAATAATAAAATTAATTAATATGTGATAAATAATTAATCACAGAAGTGCCAGAAAATAATTTTTTATTCAATCTGTTCACAGGCTATGGTCAAGAAAGAGGTCGCATAGTGTCCAGAATTCACAATGAACTTTATTCCCCGCTCACTATTATTTATCTAGAAAACATTCCTTGGTTCATGCCAATTTACTATCACACGTTGAAGATAGTGGCAAACGGAAAATTGATCGAACCATGTAAGTTGTATATTTGTACTTATTTTTATGTGGTAATGAACTACTGGGCATACCTATTTGCAGGGAGGTGATTACGGAGGATTGGATCATTATCATTATCGAAATCGGATCAAGTACTTTATAACCTTATGGGTGGCTTCACTGATCGAATAGTTTCAAGCTCTTCTTTCAGATGAAAATGGATAAAAAGAGCTGATGCAGAGAGAAATAAAGACCCAGCACACCATATGCTTCTAGAAAAGTGAGGCAACTTTAGTGCGCACGGTTTTGTTTGGGAGTCACCGGCTGCAACGATAAACATAGCCTACTGTTGAGTGGTGGAGCTCAAAAAAAGGCTGTGATTGGTCTGCGGTCCTGGAATAGGAAACAGGTTTTGGCTCATCAGTCAACAGTAGGCTAATGTTGGCTGTTGTTTCGATGAGTTCCGACCAAAATTGAGCCAGAAAAGTGGACACGCCTCGCAAGCTTTGTGCTGGGTCTCTATTTGTCTCTGAGCCAATGAGTCAGGGGCTGTTGTAAGCTCAGTCGTCTGAAGTAAGATGAGGTGAGGAGGAGGTTACCTTTGCGATCAAGTTTCTTTATTTCAGTACAATTATAATGTCCTTTTGCAGGCTCTGTACACTGTCAATGGCTGAAATAGTTACAATATAACACAATTATTTATCATTTCAGTTTTGGTGATTGAGAAATGTTTGCTCAGAGTAATATCCCTAACTTGGTCAGTTGTCTTTCTAGTCTTCTTTTAAATATTCATCATTCTCAGTCTTGTTGTTTGCTGTGAAATACCAGCATAAAGAACACATGGTTTGGGCACCTGGACTTTACTACTACTATTACTACTACTACTTGATTTCACTTTCACTATATCAAATTTTTATCCATCATTGCTTGAAATCAGGGGGCTTTTGAAGTTGTGAGGAAGGAATTGGGGGCGCAGTAAATTGTAGCCCTGCAGGCTGATTCCACTCTTTTGGACGAGCCGAGACGAGATAGTAGGAAGCGATCAATCCCATTGGTTTAAATGATGTCATGTGACTCTGTGAGCACAATTTGGAGTCATTGTTTCAGATCAAGGACTCCGAGTCATGTTTCTATGGTCATATGACGTCATTTAAACCAATGGGATTAATCGATTCTCGCTATCTCGTCTCATCTTGTCCAAAAGAACAGAATCAGCGGTCAGATTGAAAAAAATTAATTTTTAAAAAATTTACTAAAGGAAATTTCAGGGGTGCAGATTGTTCTTAAAGCTGAAAATTAACAATATAATGTGCAGGTGTCTTATAAAAGTGATCTTTGTTTCTATTTTCAAGTGCAAAGAAGATATCACCCCGGTAAGGAACGGCTGAAACCATATTACCTTGAACTAGTTCTTCAGATTCCTGCTAGAACTGCAACTGAAATTCTTATCGAATTTGATTATGTTTTTTTGAAATGGCAAGAATATCCGCCGGATGCAAATCACGGATTTTATGTTGGATCCTCCATCATTACTTGCTTACTTTTTGCTCCACCAAATTCCTCAGGATTGCCACCAGAAGCATCTTTAATATCTGATTTGTAAGTTTAAAGAATTTCATTTTTGTTCAACCTTGTTATTGTTTGCTTTTCATCAGGGAGCTGTTGAAAACTTTTGCTACAGGCACAATAGTTGATTATGGGGTAAAACCCTGTAATTATAACGATTAATGCACTAAAGAATCACAAAATCCACTCTCAAACTCATAAAATGCTTTCAAATGCGAGACCGTAATGGCGACTGTTGCTGCTGATTACATCGGGTTTCTCTATCTCAATTAGCTCCATCCTCACAAGGTGTTTTTGCGACACCACACAAGAAGAAGAAGAAGCATACAATTGCCATGAGATTTAGGCGGCAATGGCTGTCTTTACGGTCTCCCGTTTAAAAGCATTTTATGAGTTTGGAAGTGGATTTCGTGATTATTTAGTGCGCTAATCGTTATAATTACAGGGTTTTACCCCATATTTAACTATTAATAATTAACCTGTAGCAAATGGTTGCAGAAGCTCCATTATGATCAAAATATGTGATTTTTGCCATTACTTATGAATTTGGAGGCGCCATGAGGGGCTCCTGTTTTCAACACCTTGCAGCATCAAAAGCTGTAAGAATCAAACTATAAATTTGGTTTTCAGAGGTCAAATGCAACTTACTTTTTATTTCGATTTGGAGGTCATTTTCTATTGTTAAGAGTGTAAAACGTTTGAAAAAGTGTATACATACATGGATAGTCCTTCTGAGCTTTTGCAGAATTTATTAAAAAACTGAATAATTCATGTGCATACAGAAAACCTTGCAACAGCTCTGTTATTGAAACCAGTTTTATGATTTAGTGGCTTTTCTATCTTCTGATTTGCTAATCTCACAAAGAGGATTTTATTTAATTTAAAGGACGACGCCCGCACCTTATGGAAATGGGCTCCCGGTAGAATTGGCTGAAATTTTGATATGTTGTAGTCTTCGACCTCCTGATCAAAAGTTCTCACGGGCGCGAAAGATTTCTATGTCAAGTTTTCGAGATACAGAGGGTTGAAGTTCTGGATTTTCCAGGAAAAGTGACGTTTTTACCACTGTGCCTGTCGTTCGTTTTCCCCGATTTTGACAGGAAATGATACTTTTTCTCGATAGAACCGTTGAAAACTCATTCTAGGCCAACTTTTTACCTACCGATGCTAGTGCGGAGGGGTAAGGGAGGCCAGGGTCAAAGGGGGGCTCCGACTAAATGTAGTGTACCAATCGTTCCAATCAGTGTCTTTTTTTTAAAAGTTTATTTCATGTGGACGTCACTTCAATCGACGACCAGAGAGCATGCTGTGGGGAGAGTTGGAGGGGACCAATGGGGGCAACCCCCCCCCGTTAAGCCAAAAAAGGGGAAAGAAAGAGAGATAACAAGAAAAGAGGATCACCGGAGGGCGGAAATCCCTAGTTCGCCTCCTCCGTTCGCAAGGGCTGAATCCCCCCCAATGAAAAAAGGTTTGAAGGGGGATTTAAGGGGGGGGTCCAAGGGGGAGGAGTCCCCAATCATATATTGCGTTATAATCGTTCCAAACAGCCTATACAATACAGATTTCTTCAGGTATTTCGAGCGTTATCTGATTTAGCTAATCGCTTAAAGCCAACATTTTGGTTCACCTCAACCCTCAAGGATGTGGGAGGGACACCCCCACCCTCCTAACGACGAAAGCTGTAAGTGATACCTGTCAGAAACCATATATTATAGGCCGTTTGGAACGATTACTACGCGATATTTTGTCGGAACACCCCCCCCCCCTTATCCCTTGACTCCCCACAAGACCCCCTTTTCATAGGTAGATCCAGTTCTCACGAATGGGAGGAGGGGCGAAAATGGGATTTCCGCCCCCCCGTGACCCCTTTTCCTTTTATCTCTTTCTATTCCCTTTCCTGCCCCTCTTTTTCTCTTTTTTTTGCCAAACGGGGGGGGGGGGGAGCTGCCCCCTTGTCCCCTCCAACTCTCCCCACAGCATGCTCTCTGGTCGTCGATTGAAGTGACGTCCTCATGAAATAAACTTTTAAAAAAAAGACACTGATTGGAACGATTGGTACACTACATTTAGTCGGAGCCCCCCTTTGACCCTGGCCTCCCTTACCCCTCCGCACTAGCATCGGTAGGTAAAAAGGTGGCCTAGAATGAGTTTTCAACGGTTCTATCGAGAAAAAGTATCATTTCCTGTCAAATTCGGGGAAAACGAACGACAGGCACAGTGGTAAAAACGTCACTTTTCCTGGAAAATCCAGAACTTCAACCCTCTGTATCTCGAAAACTTGACATAGAAATCTTTCGCGCCCGTGAGAACTTTTGATCAGGAGGTCGAAGACTACAACATATCAAAATTTCAGCCAATTCTACCGGGAGCCCATTTCCATAAGGTGCGGGCGTCGTCCTTTAATAAATTAAATCAGGTATTTTTAAATTATTTTTATTTGATTCATTCATACCATTGCAGATTAGTTCATTAATAAAATTATGATATTTTAAATTAATTTAAATTTAATTGAATAGCTTTTTCAAATTCATTTAATTGTATTAAATTAATTAAATTAGGTATTTTTAGAATAATTTGATTTGATTCAATACATAGCATGATCACAGATTAGTGATCATTAATGAATTTAGGACATTTTAAATTAATTAATTTATATTTAATTTAAATTTAATTAATTAAATTATATTTAATTTAAATTTAATTAATTAAATTATATTTAATTTAAATTTAATTAATTAAATTATATTTAATTTAAATTTAATTAATTAAATTATATTTAATTTAAATTTAATGAATTAAGTTATATTTAATTTAAATTTAATTAATTCAATTATATTTAATTTAAATTTAATTAATTCAATTATATTTAATTTAAATTTAATTAATTCAATTATATTTAATTTAAATTTAATGAATTAAGTTATATTTAATTTAAATTTAATGAATTAATAATTTAATTAAATTTTTATTTTAATTTAATTTAAATTTAGAATTAAATTATATTTAATTTAAATTTAATTAATAATATATTTAATTTAAATTTAATTAACTTAATTATATTAAATTTAAATTTAATAAATTTAATGATATTTAATTTAAATTTAATTGATTTAATTATATTAAATTTAAATTTAATTAGTAAAATTAATTATTTTTAAATTAATGTGATTTGATTCAATTTACACCATGATCACATTTTTGAAACATAATGTTACCATTTTTTGTCGTAAAGTAATGCAATGAACCCTCTGCTTACAGCTGGAATACATCTCAGCAGGGTTACTTAGCTCAATTACGGACAGAGTCTCTGATCGTCACTCTTCCGACTCCAGATTTTAGTATGCCTTACAATGTCATTTGCTTGGCTTGCACTGTTGTTGCTTTAGCTTTCGGACCCCTCCATAATATTACAACAAAAAGGTAAGATCGCTTGAATGTTTATCTAAGGAATTAGCACCAAGGAGTTGCAGCTTTCATTGACCATCTCCCTTTTGTTCTATCATTTTTCAAGATTTGTCTGAATTTACACCTCTTTTCTTGTAATCTTGGCTACTTTGAGCGAATTTTGCTAAGCCAAGAAAGGTCTTGTTAACACCAAATACTACAATCAGACGACATACTTACTCCCATAAGAGCCAATGGAAACAAGATTTTGAATTTATCAGCACAAACTGGAAACGGTGCTTGATCACTTCTCAGGATGGCGGACGTGCTCTTGGAGGTTTTATTTACAATCATGCAGTGGTGTCATTTCAGGTCTTGCCAGAGGGGGGGGGGGGGCAAAAAAATCTGATGACCTTTTTTTTTCTGATTCTCGTGCATTTGGTCCATGAAACTCTGACCTTTGAGGTCTGTGATAAGACCCTATTGAGCGTCACTTACTATCTGGGCAAATTTTGGGAAAAAATACACTGTGCTCTCAATTTTTCAAGAAATTTAAAGCTTGTTTAACCTACTCACTAAATTTGACAACTTTTTTTTTTTTTTTTTTTTTTTTTTTTGCTCCTTGAATTTTCTGTATGAGCCAAAATATCTAGATGTGCCAAACCAAAGAAGGGGGGGAATTTCCCTCCCTTCTGCCTCCCTCAAATGACGCTGCTGCAATCATGGTTGACATGCAACCTGGCCAAATGCCACAGAGTGCCGAAAATGCTAACTTTCCAACGTGGCGGACCCAAAGATACCGAAGAGTCAAAAAATTTTCAAAATGAATTTAAGTTTCCGATCTGATTGCAGTATTCTGTGTTGCTAGTTTTCATTACCGATTCCACCAATTAACGAAAAGATGACATTCTTTGTTCAGTTCAGTGTATGACTGTAATGCACAAAAATACTCCATCTGTAATGTTGACATTTGTTTCACAATCAGTGGAATCACTGGTAAATAAAAATCATCAAAATGTCTGCAAATTTTATAAAATCAGTGGCTCCACCAGCTGAGAAAAGATAACAGACCAGTTGTTTTGTTTTGTTTTCCAGTCATGCACTGAACTGAATAGTCCCTAATCTTTTTGTCAACCTGCAAAATCATTGGTGAATTGCAAAATGCCATTAAGTAAATATTCACAAACAGCAGCTCTGGTTTGAACTATCATTTAAACCTTACAAGACCTTAAGTGCAATGAGAAATTCTCTATCACTCTCTGTTTTCCATTGAAACACATATGTTAGACAAGGACGGACAAGGGAATGAGATCCCCTCTTTCTATCCTTTTCCAACTCATGCATTCAAAGGGGAAATGAGAGAGACAGAAGAGATTCTGGCTGTGTCATTGCTTTAAATTTCAAAAGTATTTTTACGTTTATACCTTTTAAAAATCAACTGTGTCTTCCTATTCTCTGAAATTTATTCAATTTTGACCTAATTCTGTTTCAGATTGCTTCTCACAAATCTTGATAAAGAACCACGTGGTATCAATGCATTCCTAAAGAAGCACATATTCCAGCGAATAATGTCCGTCAAAAATATTTTCAAAGCGCCTAGTGTAATTGTTGCCAGTCAAGATCAATCTGAGGCAACCACGGTCGTTACCAAAGATTCCTAATGTTCATCTCTTGTAATTTGAAAGCAGAGAACTGTTTTGCCAAGCCTTTCATCCTTACAAATCTCTAAGGGTTTTACGGCTAAATTTGTTCAACCCGTTCTGTCACCATGGGTCTTTTAGGACCCATCAACTTTAAACAACTCAATGATTAACGGAGCGAACAACATTGAAATACTGTTGCTTTTAAGGCCCATTCATTATCTTCATAGTCAATGGTCCCTTTTTTTATTTTTTTTTTTCAATTTCAAAAAATTAGCTGAGCGAGAATATGAGTTTAGAATTTTTTTTATTTTTTCTAGAAATGTTAACATAAATGTCTGAATGGGTTAAGACTTCTTGGAGCAATAACTTTTCTTTTGAAATTTATTCTTTTAATTTTTAGGTTTAAGATGATTCCAGGGTCGATTAGTTCAAATTTTGGACACCACGTCGTGCTGCTTGAAAAGTCAGAAGTTTTTGGCTGAAATTGATGAATTTATGCTGAAAACAAAAATATTAGGAACGTCAGCACCTGCGAGCATACTTCAGAAAGATACCCTGAAAGTTTCACGCTGATACATTCAAAAATAAAGCCGGAAATTACGAGGTACAAAAATTTTCGTAAGCCTCAATGAGTGTGAGTGAGGCAGAAAGAGGTATCATCACTTGCACTTATTCTCACTCACTAAGCTTATGGCAAAATAAATTTCAGAATTTACGGCTTTAATTCTAAACCAGTTTTGCTTCTTTGGGCTCATAAATCTGTAAAAAAAATTTGCAGTCGCTGATGTTCCTGGATTTTGCGTTTTTACTTTGTTTTCAATTAAAAATGCCATGAACACGACTTTTCCCCAAAGCAACTAGATTGACCATCCATCCGATTGAAATCTGGAAAAGTTTCGCCTGGAATCACCTTAATCAAAGATGTCGAATAGAATGGCTAATTTCATTATTAAGATAATTTTGCTTTTGATGGTTGATTTTTGTGTAAAATGCCGATAAAATTACCATGAGCACAATGTCATTGCGACGTTTATAGTACATCAGCCAAGATTTAGCTGTTTAATATTGTTGTTTTGCGATGTATTTGGTCAAAATACTGGACCGATTTGCATACTTGCTCGGTCGATTATGGAAAGCAGTGCTGCTAAGCGTTCGGTGCATCATCATTGAATGCATGGTACAAAGAGATAGAGTATGAAGTTGGTGCAAATACTGACAAAAAATTATGGCACAAAGTAGCATTTCCAAACTGCTATATCTTGGTTAATACTCAACGAATCTCAATAGAATTGCGTTCAGTGTGATTTTGTATCCGGTCTCACCTGCTTTCCATCGATCTTCATTCTCAGCTAGGAGAAACTGATAATTTATGTACGACTACCGGCATCGTATTGTATGCAATGTACTATCATGGTTCCCATTTTTCAAATGCTTTTTCTAAGGTAATGAGTGGATTTAGAAACTTTTCAATGTTCCCATTGTCTTGCGTAACTTGACCCCAGAATTAATACTTCATATGTTTGAAGCTTAAGTTTGCAGCTGACTTAAGGAGCTTTAAATTTATCTAGAATGACTATCTAATGGCCGTGTAACCTGCGTAACTGACGGAGAATTTTTAGGTCAGGGTTAAAGATATAATTTTTCCTAAATTTTCCCATGTACTGTTGGTTATTGAGGTAATTATACACCATACACTCTTTCTTTTTTTTTTTAGAGGGACGACTAGAGGTATCTGTATCAATAATTGATATTATAGGTCATTATGTCACACGGTTGTCAAGTCTACATTTGTTACAGTAATTGTCATTGAAATATATGAAAAAGATGAAAGATGTGAAAAACTGTGCTTTGACCCAAGGTAGATTAAGTGAAGTATGTGCAGTTTGGTGTTGTGTTTGGTTTCCGCAAGGGAGATAGTGATCTAACTCGTTGACCAGCCTACATAGCCGTCTTTCTCCCATTTGATAAACATGGGAATTGACCAGCCTACGTCATCGTCCATCAGCGGTCGGAAAGCCCTAGCGGCGAATGACTCAAATTACACATACCTGGTTTTATCTACCTTGGCTTTGACCCTAACGACCTAACTTAAAAATCCTCCTTGGCAGTGAAACAGGTTACCCACTGGACAGCCACCCTAGATAAATGTATTGACTGTTGCACACACCCATTGAAGCATTTTTTTTTAAGTTTGGCCCTAAGATATGAGCACCAGCTTAATTTTCCTATCAAGTTACTATGAGCTTCCCACCTCTGTAAATCTAGTCAATGTATTTTATACTTATCTTTCAGAAATAAAGACATTTTTTTTCTTAAAAAAGAAAAAAAAAAAAAGGGGATTTCATCATTTTATTTCCTCTCAAAAATACATGAGTGCTGCTGCGCCTGTGACCAACTGATAACCCATAAAATATGGAAGTATTAGGATCCTATGTGTCAATGAGTGTAGGCACTATGCACCGTACCTTGACGGTCGACCAGAATTTCAAGCCTCACTGCTGAAAATGTGTTATTAATGTTGGCAATATCAGTCACAGAAATTGCATTATTAAAACCGTTAAAGCTACCGAATGAATGTATATCTTTGACAAAAGTGCTTCTCTTAGCAAGATCAACAAAAGCAAACCGTACAATAATGATACATTGAAAGGATATTGCTTTTGAGGAGTAAACAGGTCATTCTGCTACGTCATTCCACCTGTTTTGACTTTAAAAGGTTTGTACTTTCAACAATTGCTTAGTCAACGGTCCATTATTGTAGAAGTGGCTAGAAGGAATGCCTTTATCAGAATTATTTCTTTCGTAGCTTAAGATGTTTTTATGATGCAGTTTCTACAACATTTTTTGGAGTTTGCGAAAAGCCCTGTTGTCACAGAATTGAACAGGCTCATGCAAAAACATCTGATGTCCAAAATATTTTATATTAAGAAGACAAATATAAAAAAAATTAGCAAATTCAAAAAATAAAAATTTAAAGAAAACTGCCAAGACAAGGGAAATAGGAGCAAAAAGCCGAGGAACAAGTCTGATCAGGACTTACACAGATGCAGCATCTTCTTAAGAGTGATGTACACTCACAAAGTCAAGTATAAAAAAAATGTACGATGGACATTTTCGCACGAGCCTGTTCATTTGCTCAGATAAACATATTAAAAACGATGATAAACGATGGAGTGAGAGAGGGGGGAAAAAAAAACACCAACAAATACAAGTATAAAAAAACAAATAATTTATAATATTGAATAAAATTTTACAATTCTTTCTTTAAACCCAAGACATTAGGAGCACAGAAATGGATGTGTGTGAAGATTAAATACAGTAAAAAAGTTAACTTTCCGAATCAATAACAACTAATAATGCAAGAACCTAAATGCTAAATGCAACCTTTTACTGAGCAGGTAGATTTAAGAGAACACCAGGACCAGTGGGTAAGTATGTAACCTGTCGAGATCTGGAGAGTTGATAGGCAATATCTTCGGCTGCTTCAATGCGCCTCAATTCGACAAGACCTTCACCGGCCTCACCAAAAGATCTTGCTAGTAAAGCGGCAGCTTCGGCGTCTCCTTGCGCCGAAATGACAGCGGCTTGTTTCTGTTGTTCTGCCTATAACCAAAATAGAAACATTGAAACATTGCAAATAATAAGATGGTCTAGACTAAAATATAATTAAAAGGAAATGGAAATAAATTTGTAACACCCAAAACTTGCATTCATCATGATCATGAACTTACGCGATTGAAAGTCCACTTCACAAAAGTTTTACGTTGAAAAATTCAGCCTAAATCAAGCCTAAATCAATTCCATTAAACCCTTCCCGTCTCAGCGTACACATATGTGTACAGGGTTTAACATGGAGTCTAATGAGATTTTGAAAAAATAGGGATGCACGTCAATTTAGATGAGAAAAGTTCAACTAGTTCAATGACGTGGATTCCCAAGATTGATGAGACTACTTTTTCATAATGTGTGTCTCAAAGGGTTAAGGAGATTCCAGGCAAAACTTTTTCAGATTTCAATCCGATGGGTAGCGCCACTAAACACTTTTAGGAAAAGTTGTGTTTTTGGCAATTTAAATTGAAAAGGAAGAAAGAACGCATAACCCAAAAACTATAGCTCCTGCATAGTTTTTTTATGGATTCTTTCAGCCCAAAATTGGTAGAGAATTGCTGCAATATTGGAAATTCATCTTGCTGTAAACTTAGTGAAAGTGAGTGAGAGCAAGTGATACTATGTCTATCTACCTCACTCGCACTCATAGAGGCTTATGGGAATTTTTGTATTTCCAATATCCTGGCTTTATTTTTTAGTGTTTCAGTTTGAAACTTTCAGGGTTTCTTCCTGGAGTATGCTAGCAGGTGCTGACATTCTTCATACTTGTACTTTTAGTGTGAATGCATGAATTTTAAGCAATAACTATTGACTTTTTGAGCAGCGTGACGTGGTGTCTGTGGTTCGAACTAATCGACCCTGGAATCACCATAATAGACCATACACTATCTATCTTGTCAAAGTTAAAATCAGGTGGCAACTTCTTTTTTTTTTGTGTCAACAAAACAATATCAAAGTGGATCATATGGTGACTGATAAATTCCTACATTATTCTGTTGAGTTCCAAAAAAAAAAAAAGTTAACCACCACGCAATTGGCTAGTGCGTGATTTCTCGTACATATTGTCTTTAGTTTTAAAAATACGTACATTTTCCATGAAATTCCCCTATTTCCACAAACAGTCTGGCAATCATGGAATTACACAGAAACAGCGTTGCCAGATTCTACCATAATTGCGGCATTTAATTCAAATAAGGGCATTTAACGCCCTTACTGTGTAAAATTGCTCATTCGCTTCCTTATATCTGAAAGTATATGTGTACCAAGTTTGACTTTCATACGATGATTTTACACTAAATGGCACGCAGATATGTGTGACGTGGACAGGTGAACGTCAGTGACGTTTTTAAACTTTAAACACGTTTTTCTCAACAAGAGCATTTGGCAGAGGCGCCTTTTTTGCATCAACTACCTCAATTACGCTAAACGTCCAATAAATATACAGGCAATTTTCCCCACAATCTGGCAACGCTGCCCATAAAAATGTGGGATTAAGGCCATATTGATTTCAATCTACATTCCGATGTTTGTACACGTATAAACAAGGCTACAGTGCTTGATTTGATGATAATTGGCACAATTCTGATTAAAGATGAATAAAGTTTAACAAAAATGTGAAAAGCCACAATTCATTTCATTACCTTCTCTACGAGGAACCGCGCTCTCTCAGCATCTTGTTGAGCAACCTGCTTCAATTCGACAGCTTGAGTGAATTCTTTTCCAAAAGTTAAATGCGTCTGAAAATTGTAAGAGAAAATGAGACATCAAATTTCAGCTTCGGTAAAAAAGGGCAAAAGGGTGGGTAATTAACAGAAATAAATTTGGTCTAGCACTAGCACATGGCTAGAGCGTGGTCTCTATTTTATGCTGTCTCTAAGGTCATTACAAATAGTTTGAGATCTACCATCCAAAGATCTCGAAATTTGCAGAATAAATAATTTTAAATGGTGATTCAGATGAAGTAAGGCAAGTTAAAGTCTAATTCTTCAGAACTTAATTCTCTCTTTTATCTTATTCTCATTTCTCAGCTTTCATTTTCTTGTTACTTTTACTCTTAACTTTTTGTGAGGGCTTGTCCTGTTTATTTCTTAAATAGGTAGCAGCAGTAGTAGTTCAGTTCAGCTGCCTAAACACAGTGGTTTTTTATGCTGGTGTTTCACAGCTTAGTGACTGGATTGGATAAAAAGAATAAGGATCAGAAACAAAAAATAAATAAATAAAAAAGAGAAATAAATGCAAACTTACAATTGAAATGTCATCTAAAATAACACCGAACTGTGATGCTCTTTCAACAAGGTCTTCACTAACTTTCTGAGATACTAATTCTCTCTGGGTGATTAATTCTCCAGCATCAAACTGGGCCTGAGAAAAAAGAGGAAAACACGCTTTGTTTTTGAAGGCCATCGAATGAGAGAAACAAGAAAACACCAAAAATAAGGCCTGCAAGTGTGCTAACAATTGGGACCAATAGAGGCTATAATACATATATCAGTTATCAGTGTTTCCAAGACAAAGACAGTCTTTTCAGAAACAAACGACTCCCTCAGTTGCAAAGCGTAGGATAAAGCATAGAATAAATATGTGTTCCACATAAAACGGAAACTTCCATTTGATCAACGTTGAAGGATTCAAATGACCTCGCTCTCAGCTGGTGACTGTCCGCCATCTTGTTCCCAGGTAAAGTTAGCATTTTCACAGGTTATTATCATACTGCTGAACTGGACTGCAAAATCTTTTCGACATTCAGTCAAGTGGAATCATCGTTAAATAAAAAATTCTTTTTAGATCAGCAAAACAGCAGCCTTGCTGAAGCCTCTGATAGTGTGTGCTTACAGTTAGAAAAAAGATTGAGTTGGTTCCATGCCACTCTGGAATGCAATTTTAATCCGCTCAATCTGGTGGAAGAACTGATGAATAAGAGAGGACACTCTCAATAATTAGGATTTCAGACTTTCCATCAAGTCTTCAAATGATCAATACGCCAAGAACAAATTGATGTGACTGAGAATTAAGAGGAGGGGGGGGGGAAGACAAAAATTAACATTTACTCACAACTACAGCTTTGAGAACCTCAGTTGTAATAGATGGTAGAACTCTTTCTTCATAGTCTTGACCTAGAATGGTGTAGATTTTTGGTAGTTGATCAGGCACAGGTCTGAACAAAATCCTGAGTGTGATATTTACATTTTGTAAATCTGAAACAAATGATTAGCATTAAAGATTAGAAGAAATTTTCATCATTCCAAGATATGCACTTTTATGAAATTTAATTTCATTAAAGTTCCAGCAATTGCTGAAGCACATGATTATATAAATGAATAAGAATGAGAATAAGGATAATAATAATAATATTAATAAAAATAAGAACCCAGCCACCCCAGCTACTTGCAATGGCTCGTTATACTTACGTTTCAAAGCAAACGACTGGGCTTGGAAGAGAGAAAAATAGGAGACGAAACAGTAGCAGTGAGAGTACAATGGAGCTGTTGCAAACTTTTGCGACATGCTTATAAATGGTTGATGGTGGTTATGGGACATTTCGTCAACGACTTTATGTCCGGATAATAATTCGTCTTGGCGTTTTACGTCCACACATGTATGAAGGCATGAAAAGATAAGTCCATGCGTTTAATTTTGGTCCATATGTTTGATTTTGATGAACGTTTTGAATTTTTGACAACAGTTAAGAACATGTACATGAAAAATAATTATACTGCAAGGAAAAGAAGTTATGGCAACATTGAAAATAAGAAAATGGAAGGTAGATGAAGGTGCTGCTATAGTAACTTCATTTTCGTGCGGTGTAATTCTTAAACTCACCCCAAATTTTCTGTTGCCAAAATGTGTTTAAAATGTCAACATTTTTGGGAACGTACTTGCCAGCAATTAGCAGAAGGTTAAAATTTGACCCTAGCTTACCCGCAGCTGCCGCTCATCTGGCTCCCAACGAATGATCATGTGAGTTTCATCAAAAATTATACCGAAATTATGATAATACAATGTTCGCAATATTTCCTGTATGGAGTTGGAGTTGGTGTTTTTATTTGGACCAGCAAACTTTGGACAGTATTTACTAACAAGGGGAGGTCGCCGACTTGTCACCCTCGATTTTTTTCAAATTTCGCAGATAGGTAGTTCATATGAAACTATTAGACCCATGTTTCAGCGTTTCTTCCAGTTGGCCTTTTAAAGCCCCGAAATTTAAAGTTGAAAATTCGACTTTTTCAGCCGATTTTTTCGTCTCTTTACCGATTCTCGCTCTTAAATGAGGCTATTTCCGTCCATCACATATCGGAGCGGGCGTAGCGTACTGGCGACGCGCTCGCCTCTCACCCGGTGAACCCAGGTTCGATTCCCGCTGCCGACAGTTATTTTTGCACAGTTTTTCTTACCCATTTTATGGGGCAAATTGATTGCGTTAAATACTTTCCATCTTTGAGCTATCGGTTTGCATCGCAACAAACTGATAAGAATTTGGGACTTATGTCTTCCGAGGTTTTAAAGATGAGACAGCTACTGCTACACTGTTAGCATCAAGCGATTCGCAGCGTTACCGCACGTGTGCCGTGTGTTTAACGATAGTTTTTAATTTTTTTTCTTGGTT
Source organism: Trialeurodes vaporariorum (assembly GCA_011764245.1). Classification (NCBI taxonomy): domain Eukaryota; kingdom Metazoa; phylum Arthropoda; class Insecta; order Hemiptera; family Aleyrodidae; genus Trialeurodes; species Trialeurodes vaporariorum. The sequence goes on from VMOF01000002.1 coordinate 60,818,473, forward strand.
ATGGAAACCAATGCGAGCAGGGTTTTTAAAGTTTTTAGAGCTGCCATCGTTATTTTTTTGAGGTTTTTACACCAGTAACAACTGTTAAATCGCGTGTAGCAAAAGTATGCAACAGCTCCATTGGGAATTTTCTCAGCTGGGTATGTTTCCCGGTATATCCCAGACCATTAAAACATTAGTTGGTCAGTAATACCTCAAAGAGTGGGTATAGCAAGCATTTACGTACCTTTACTTCCAGTGATGACAGGAACATTGCGAGGTCTTGACCGAATATCAAATAGAATTGGTCTTTGAACCCACGGTATAAAAAAATGTGTACCCTCTCCAGTGACAATATTTTTGACACCGGTAAATCTGTCGAAAATAACAGCTCTGTGACCGCCATCAACTGTAAAGAAGAATTGAAAATTTACTGTTGACAGACTCCAGAATTTAAAGAAAATTATAACAGCTGTTTGTCCAGACACACACTAAAAACTGCTAAAATCTGACGGAGAGAATTATTTCATTTTCTTTGAAAGATGATTGACTCATGATACAAGCAAGATTTCTTTTACCTGCACAAAATGGACCAGATTGTCTGTAAGAAGAGTCTTTACTCATGTACTGGTGTAAGGTAAACACCTCAGTAGCCGGCACCTCTAAAATTTGCACCAGTACCCAGCACCTATTTTTCACTATGTAAAAAATATTAGTTTAATGGCAATTTAGGTTTTTTGCGTTTTTTTTTTAAGTGTCACACTTAAGGTCTCAGAAAAAAACCACACAAAACACCAGGATTGCCACCAAACTAATACATTTCACATTGTAAAAAATGGGTGCCGGGTGCAAATTTTAGGGATGCCGGCTACTGGGATGTTTATTTTAACTCGGTAGGGCTGATTTCAACATTTCAACACCATATTAACATAAAATGACCGATATTTTTGAAATCTTTAGGCCACTTTCAAGGCAAATTTTTTCCCCATATCATAAAAAAAAAACGGAGCAAATTCTCTCAGTCTCAAAAATTTCCAGATCAGGCACATTTTGCACCCCTGTAACTTACAACATTGAAAATGAAGATTTCTACTGGCTGCGTCAATAAGCTTTAAAGACAACAAAAAAAGTAATTATGGGGTTTAAATAGTCCATTCTTTATTGACAATAAGAGACAAACATAAGAGTTGACAAACCATTGTATAATGCTGAGTTTACAACACCACCAACCAAGGCAACTCCAAGACCAAATTGACCAATTCTATTGAATACCTGAGCCGCCATGATTCAATTTGTGACAAGCTGCTGGAAAGAAAAAAAAGGGTGAAAATAAAGGGTTATTTCCAATTAAAGTCAACAAGGACAAAAAATTAGCCACAGTTTGAGCATACATGATTACATGACAATACTCAACGGTGAGAAGCAACAATAAACAACGCTCCTGATTGACTAAAAACAGTTTTTTGATTTTGACGTTTGGTGTCCCCCAAAAAGTTCCAAACCACAAATCATCACCCGAACCTCAGAATAAAATTTGGTTTAGTTCACCAAACGTTACCATTCAAAACTGTGCTACATTAGAGGGATGTTAATTGTTGATTCCACAAGATTAAAACGTGCCTCATTCCTCATAAAACTGCCCTGTACGTATTTCTGAATAGTACATTGTTTCTAGCAGCCTCTGACTTATTCAGATTGATTTTTAAAAATGTATTCAAACAAAATAATGTTGGAAATTTCTCTTGGTTTTGTTACGTATTTTTTTCAAGTAAAATAAGGTCATCTTTTCGGTTTCATTTTTGATAAAAGGGCAGTTTTGCCCATTTGTACAGTGAATATATATACATAAATAAATAAATAAATAAATAAAAAAATATTCGGAATGGAAGATAGGTGCAGATTTCCCATATGATTTAACGCAATGTAAATTTTTGTGCCAATATCTATTATTTTGAGCATGTTTGCGCGCTGTGGCAACTGCTTTTTTTTTTTTGTGTCTCCACAAGACACCTCAAACATGGATCATACGTTGACTGATGAGCAAAGTTGTTGAGGTTTTTGCCTCATGAGACCAAAGCACCAGAGTTGCATTAGTCAACTTATGACCCATGTTGAATGGTGCTCCCTCATGCTCCCTATGTTAATTCTTGTTGAGTTCCAAAAAAAAAAAGTCAGCCACCGCTCACACGGGTAGTGCGTGGTCTCTATTATATATTGTCTCTGGGTCTTGCACTTGCTAGCGTAACATTGCATGCATTTTACTGGCAACGAGGGACGAATGAAAATCCAGCCCAGGATCTCAAAAGGCATCGGTGAAGATTAGCGCAAAGGAGAAAATTTGATCTGACTCCTGTTCTCTGCCAGGCAGCGATGCAAAGAGTCAGAGATAATTTGACTCTGTTGCATTCGGATGAAAAAGCCTTTGCGTTCCATTTGATATACTGTTCCCTTCACGAGTAGTTCAAATTTCTTGCGTTGCAAGGGTTTCAAATTTCCCATTCACATCAATATACAAGCTATCTTCCCAAGAGGTTGGGGATTCCAACCTCAATTTGACCCTAACAAACTTCCAGTGATACTTACTGTTTCGTGAAGTTCTTGATTTGCTTAGAGGGTGGATATGGAGCAAGCATCAGAGCAAATCAAAATCCAAAGCTATTCACCTACCTTTAGGTGGGTAATAATGGATCTTTTCCAACGATTCACTTTCCTCAATTTCTTCATGCTACACATACCTATTTGATGATTTGCTATCAAAACCAGAGCCCCTCCCCACTCACATCATGAGCCTCTTGTCCATCACTCAACCACTGGAACATCATGTCAGAGAAGAAACGCTCGCAACCTCCACTTATCTATCCTAATTTCATCTACTCACTCAAGTTGAAGATTAGAACCCACAGCATTAAGGAGTGCTCTTAACGTCTGCGGCAAACAATAGCCTATTAACTGGCTGTGTCTTATCCTGAACAGAGATGGAACATGTAGCGATGGAGATGTAGGTTTGAGGTTTATACGACCAGGGTCTATGTCAACAGCAGCTTAGGGAGGCACTCACAAATGGTCTGAATCATATATTAAAGTTGCTGAGACTTTTGAAACAGGTTGCATTCATGACCGTGAGCACCACTCAGGGGATTTCTTTCCCAAATAGGACAACATTCCATCAAATATGAAAGAGACCCCCAAAAGAGCCAATGGCCGTCAACTTCTGGAGATTACCTCGAACCGTGTTCCTACCTGGCTACTGCCTATCGGAAGAGGGTTCCATGAGCGTTGCCATGGAATGCCATGCATTATCATGGTTAGTGCGTTATGCCTTATGCACAAAGGGACCACACAGCCAGTTTACCATACACAAATTGTCGCCGGCAACGCACAATAAGATGTAATAAAATGAAAATTGCATAATTATTGTAAGCGGCATAGGAGGTTAGGGCGCTGAGAAAAGCACATGAGTATAAAAAAATAGGAGTAGGTGAGAGGAAGAACTGTGGGTTTGCTGATACTTACTGGAGACTGAAGATGAAAACACTGAAACACTAATTCGCACTGAAGAAGCTGCTGATATTTTGTAAACAGTGGGCGATGAAAAATTTAAACTAACTAGAAGAGAATTCGTGATTCTTCGATTCTTGAAATAATACCCGGTCGTCACAGTAAAAATTCTGCTTTTTCTGCAGCGTGATAGCGTGATGCAAGAGTATTTTTGTAGTCTTTGGCGTTTATTTGTCATTCGTGACGTCATCTAAGTACAAAAAATAATGGTCTTTGTATCCGTCAATGTCCATCATGATGTTTAGAGAACGTAAACATATTTCCTGTTCACTGTTGACAAATTGATAACCTTACCTCGCCGTCATGTCGCGTCTCATTTTTAGAAAATGTGCCTTGAGACTGAATGTTAAACCCAATAATAATTGGTGTAAAAGTGTGTCACAATGTTCTGTGTCTTTCCTAAGTTCTGAAGGAAGTAAACCATTAACCAACTACTCTGGAAAAAATGTGTAAGTAATCTTTACTAGTTTGCATGGGAAGGTCATTTTGGGGGTCATTTCACCGTTTACCCCCTTTCTTAAATGTCTTGAGGGTACGAAATGGAATTTTTGATACCCTTTTCTATAAAATCACATTACCTTTCAAATTGGTCCTTATATATTTTCTCGCATTTGGTTTAACGCTGGCATGCTTTCATATCATAACCAGAGTATCATAGACACTGTATCTTGGAAATATATTCATCTACTCGCAGAGTTTCCTTTCTCTCCCAAGGTCCGTTTGCATCATGTCAGTCTGGTAGCGCAGGAATCTTTTAGCGCTTCTTGTTTTCAAAGTATAACCTATGCAAATGAAGGGGGGGAGGGTTGATCCAAATCGGAAAATAACATGCTGTTTTACATGTGCTTAAGGATCGAAATTTGAAGATTACATTGCCACTAGACTGACTGGTTATTAATGTACCTTGCTTCTTATCAATCTCAGTGCTCGAAAAATAATTTATTTCCTGTGACGCAAGGTCTTGTCTCCGTTGATATGCAACTGTTTGACGAACGTTCAAACCATGTAACTTCTGTGTCCTCATGTATATGCTGTTTTGTATAGTAGCAGAGGTCGTTTCATGAAAGATGGTTGATGACAGCTCACCCGGTACCCTGTATAGTAAGTTCATTCGCGCTTCTGAGCATTGAAGTCAGTGCGCTAAAACACGAACTCCCCCACTGCGCAGTAGACAAGCTGATCTGTCATCTCCCAACTCTTGTGAAACGACCTCTATATTTAATACAACGGAAGTAATTTGAGTTCTATTAAGCAGCTGTACCTGCGCCTGAAATGCATTAAAACGTATCACTGATCAGTTGGTTAACAACAAGTCAAAACTCTTTGCTAACCAACCGTTCACTGATGTGTTTTAGTGTGTTTTCAGTAGCTTAACTCTACTTGTCGGGACTCTCTATTTAAATACCTCTGTTTTACTGAGTTGCATTATTATGAATATTACTGACAGGTTATAATATTGAACTATCAATTGATTGATTAAAAATTCAGAATATGTAACGTTCACTTATCGTCTTTGGTTGTCAGTGGTCTTTGGTGGTATGTTGTCAGTTGTGGTGGTTAAAAATGGACCTTATGACGCAAACAGCTGTTTGCTGTTCCGTGTCTTTGACGTTGTACATTTTAACACTCATTAAGGTGGTTCCTCATCACTCTGTAAGTAGTCAGATTTTAATCTGCTTAATAGTGCCACCTGTCTCCTTGAAAGATTTTGACTTTGGTGGCGAATAAATTTTTTCGGAGACAGAAGTTAAAAAAATTGGGCCCTTTGGATGCGCTAATTTTTTTGCTTGTTAATTGAGCTCAGACTCAACAAAATTGATTGTGATCCAAGAAAGTTGTGGTTGAACCCAAAAATTGTACCAAATTCTAGTCAGTAGTTGATGCTCGTTCAAAAGCTTCAAAAGCAAAACTTTTGTTCAACCACAACTTGAAATAGTGCAAATAATTTTGTTGAGACTAAGCTCAAAAAATTGAGCAAAAAGGCAATAATTTGTGTTAGCTTGAAGCTTAAAAGAATTGAGAGAAAATTATGCGAGTCTGTTCAATTTTCCAATTTTTGGTCTCAGATATCATAAGAGACTGGTGGCGCTTTGTAGCAGAGTAAAGTATCTCTGTGGAAAGGTGAGGAGCCACCTTAAACCATTCAACAAAAATCAGTTTTACTGAACAGTCATGCAATTATTTGTTGAATGCTTTACAGCAGAGACAATGCCTATCTTCCTTACAGAATCAATTTCTACAAATATTAATAGCAGGTGGTTTCTTTTTCTCGCTCAGTACACCTATATTCTTTGAGCTCAATTTTGTAAATGTTGATAATGGATAACATAAGGTGTCCAAGGGTTAAACTGACAATTCGTCCGAGTCAATTCTTCAGATGCAAATAAGCTTTTTTCCCCTGAAAATATGGGTCTAAAAATAACCCCCTTATTAAAGGTTTGACAAATTATTGGGCTTTTTGGAATGGCGTCCACATTCATGGACCAAATGTACTTACTTATGGAACATTTGCCTTTTATTATTTTTACTTGTTAACTTCATACATGACCTTGAAAAAATCAGATAAGAATTGAGTCTGACCGTGCCTTTTAGATAATCTTGTTCTTGAAAAAAAAGAAAAAAAATTGAGTCAGGAATAAATTTTTGAAAATAAGTGTAAGTACTAAGCTGATGGAAAACACATTCAGAAAGATTTTTGATCTCTTGCATTTTTTGAAGACATCGTGTGTTAATGGGAATAATTGCCGCGTAAGGGGTAAGTGTTATCTTTCTTATAGTGCATTGTATCATGAAAATGCTTGGAATCAAAAATCCGTCTTAAGGTTTTTTCCATGTGACTAATATAATTTTCAAATAATGTTATCCGAAACATATAATTTTTTGTCAAAGATACAAGATTATCTTAAAAGCACAGTTGCACTCTATTTCTAAAAATTTTCAAAGTCATGTACTTATGAATTTTACGTGTGAAAATATTGGAAACTGACTAACTTTCAGTTATTTAGCTTAAATTTGGCTGACCCAAGAAAAAAAAGCAGTAATTTTTCAAAACTTTAGGGGCTCTTGCTCTTAATGAGCCAGTTTTTGGACCAATGTTTACAAGAAGAAAACAAATTTTTTTGGTCTTAAGAATTGTCCCTGAAAGTTTGGACGGTTTTACCCTGAGACATCCTGTAGAGAACCCTACAACCCTTCTCAACCTCAGTGGTGTAATATCGCGAGGTTGCATCCCCATGCAAGTCAAAATTTTGTGCCTTCTTTATTCAATCTCTAACTCTCTCCTACTCCTCCAGGAGCCTCTGGCCTGCATGTGGGTGGATCGGAAGAATCAACATTTTGAGTAAAACCGACTCATTACAGAAAAAAAGTTTTGAATTTGATTAATAATGTAGATACCGAAAAAAATTAGACCCCCTTCAACAACCCGAGACCTTCCTGCTGAGGCACCGTTTACTCATCATGAGTTTAGTCAAATTTTGAATGCATAGCTTCAAGTTCAAAATAGTCTTCAAAAATTGCAACTTTTAGTGCAGAAGAAGTCTAGAAAAAAATTTGGTTCACTTTTGACTCATTATCATACGATCAACAGCAAATTAAATTTTACCAATTTCCCCAGAAATTTCGGAGAAAGTTGTAAAACTTCATGACGTAGCAATTTCGAGGGTGTGAATGTATAGTAATAAGTAAAAACTGACCAATATTTTCGTCCAGTGTAGGCTCAAAGTTGCAATTTTTCAGTTGAATAGGCTATTTTGAAATTCCAGCAACGCATTTGAAAATGTCTGATGATCTTGAGTGAAATTACACCGCCTTGGTGGGAGGATCTTGGGTGATCGGAAGGGTCCCAAATTTTTTAGGGATTATCGGTAGTCATTTTCACAACTTGCATAAGAAAATTAAACTAATGATGTAATGTTCTACGGGGAGAAAGTTTCAGGATTCTGGTTCCAATGTCAAATTTTGTGTACAGTGTGTCATTTCACAACATTTTCTTCACAAAATCGCATTGAATACCTTGATTAATTCATTTTTCTATAAAATTTCACAAAAAATATCTCTGAATACGATACCAGCAATCAGAGTGAGATAGCAGCTTCTTAGGGATACATACATAAGAGTGAGAGAGATAGCTCGGACCGCTCAACAAACTTTTTCACTTGTTTGTGACCGTCTATTTTGGGGAATTTAAGAACACAGTCCAACCCTGTCTTTCCTATTCTTTGCTCTTCATTCTTCTTTCTTGTTTTCAGTGCGGCAGGAGACAATATTTTCAGAGCTGTGGCCCATTCTAGTCCAAACGTTTCTATTCGCGCCTATTCATCAGATGCCGATTTTCCCGAGCACAGTAGGGTTCTTCTTCCGGCCCTATCGCCGACCATGGAAATGGGAACTATCGTCTCATGGGCAAAAAAGGAAGGTAATCAACACATTTCAATTTACAGTCTTGAAAAATTGATACTTGGATAATATATCTCTGAACAGTTTAGATAAGAATCACATTTTTAAGAATGAGTCTTTTTTGTTACCAAAATGAACCAAAAAATCAAAAGCTTAAACAGTGTTTGCTATGATTTCTTACTGTGCCCTTTGTCATTTTTCAGGAGATAAACTCAACGAAGGTGATCTCTTAGCAGAAATTGAAACCGACAAAGCGACAATGGGATTTGAAACCCCAGAGGAAGGTTATCTTGCTAAAATTCTTGTATCTGCAGGAGTGAAGGATGTTCCAATCGGGAAAGTAAGTACCAGTGTGGCTGATTGATGAACAGTGGTCTTATTTCCTTGTCATATGTATCTTACAACTTTCTAACAATTGCTTTAGATAAAAAGGTTGCATCAAATTTCGGAATCTTTGTCACAATTTGAGAGTCTTTATATGAGTTTACAAGAAATGTTGTAATGAGCTAGTATAATAATACCTAAAAATATTGGTTTTTCCAAAACTAGCCATGTTGGACTTTTCTTGAAAAAGAACTAGTTTTTTAGGCCACATTTTTGGTTAAATTTGGCAGCATCGAAGAGATAGGGTAGGTAGTGGTCAGGGGCTAAATAAGTACAGGACGGATGGTAGTTTTGCGTTGAAGATACAAGTGACTTACATCTAGTCCGAATGCTCCGTTACTACCTTACGTCCTCCGTTTCCGCCAGGCAAGAGAACTGTCCGTTCCATACTCTATTTGGCCCTAGGGCTGTTTTACAGTGAAATAAGATGCCCTAAGGGCAGTGTAACCAAAAACACATTTTCAAGATATTTATTTTGAGTTTAGAACCTGTCAGCTGTGGACCACATGGTGAAAGTTTGCTCTGCGCCATAGAAGGGTAAGTTCAAATAACTTTTAACTTTTTTATGTAATTTCTCATTACCATAGACCATTGAGCAAGGCAAAAATATCAGGAAAATAAAGGTTTTGACCAGAATTCTTTCCTGATAAACAATAATTTATATCAAATTGATGATGGATCGATGATAAATCTAAAGAACTACCGGAAAAATTATGTTTTTTTACAAGTTTTAATGAGTTTTACTGGGTCTACGGTAATGACAAAAACATGTTTTTTTTTTTTTTTTTTTTTTTGTCATTACCGTAGACCCTTTGAAAAGCATTAAAACTTGTAAAAAAACATAATTTTTCCGGTAGTTCTTTAGATTTATCATCGATCCATCATCAATTTGATATAAATTATTGTTTATCAGGAAAGAATTCTGGTCAAAACCTTTATTTTCCTGATATTTTTGCCTTGCTCAATGGTCTACGGTAATGAGAAATTACATAAAAAAGTTAAAAGTTATTTGAACTTACCCAGAAATCCATTGAACTGTTCTCATGCAATGTAAGCTTTAAGTTTGAATGAAACACTTAATGAAATGGTTCAAATATAATTTGTTCAAAGTCTTACAGTAAATGCAATTTACACATGACGTTTGTCCTTGTCTTCCTTCAAATGGGGGTGACCCGTAAGCCTCAAATTTCACCAATTCTCAACAGAAAATAGCCTGGTATGCTTCAAATTTCAAATTTCATCCCCCCCCCCCCCCCCAGAAAAACTTACTAGATCTGCCACTGCTTTTAACAATACTAAGTCCAGGCAATAAATATTCTCATCATCCATGTAGTGAATTTACTTCAGAAACATGTTTTCTTGTGGTCTCTATTTATAGGGCGCCTGAAGGAACCTTAACAGCATACATTTGTGTTTGATCAATCTGTGTTCTCTTTGGTGAGTGTGTGAGTGTTTCTCCTCTCAGTTGATTGTTGTTTTCTTTTTTTGCAGCTCGTTTGTATAATTGTTGATGACGAAAGTAAAGTTGCTGCTTTTAAAGACTTCAAAGATGACGGGTCAGCGGCAGCCGCACCACCCCCTCCTGCTCCGGCTCCCTCGACGCCAGCCGCTGCTCCGAAACCATCGACTGTGGCTCCTCCGTCTGCTGCCCCATCTCAACCGGTCTTCTCTCCGTCGTCCGTGCAGTTGTCAACTCCTGGCTCTAGAATTTTTGCCAGTCCTTTAGCCAAGAGATTAGCAGCTGAGAAAGGACTTGATCTTGCTGTAAGTGTCCCTTTCATATCCAAATTTAACATCCTCACTCTCCCCCATCCCTTAAAAAAAAAAAAAAAAAAAAAAAAAAAAAAAAAAAACAGGAAAAATCCTTGGTATTCAGCCTTTTGTGTATTCTTCCTGTGTTACAGTGCCGGATTTAGGCATGGGCCCCATGGGCCATGGCCCAGAGCGGCGTATTTCTGGAGGTGGCAAATTTTTCAAGGCAGTTTTTTTTTTTTTTTTTTTTTTTTTAAATGAGTGCTGTAGCAAGTGAAGCTTTAAAATTTAAAGGACAACTGAGACGATCTTGGACAAGTAAAAAAATAAGTAAGCCTCAGAATTTTAAATTGCATTAGCGAGGGCGCGGGGCGGGCGACTCGGTGACAACGCCCGCGGCGCGTCATATCGTAGCCTTGCGTCTCATTTGAATCAGATTTGTTGCTGATTTTCTTGCTGAAGACAACGCTGTGCATTAACTGCATTATTATCACCACGAAAATCCCAGTAACTTCGGGTATAAAAATTGGGAAATCTCTCTATAAATCACGAAAATCTCCGGGGGTGGACCTCCACTCAAGTCCTGCAGAACCCTCTCCTAGCTGGGCAGGGGTGCGAAATTGCCCGATCGAGCGATACGTGGATTGCTTGAAAGTAAGTTAATTTTTTTTTTTTTTTTATGGCTATGAGTTTTTCCTGGAAAATGGTCTCAAAATCTCAAAAATATTGGTAAATGTGTGTACATACAGTGTTCAAATGTTAAAATAAGAAAAACAGATTATTACTTTTCAAATTTTACTGAGGAAATTTTTGAAAATAATGTGAGAAGAAAGTCCCGAATCACGTGAAACTTCTGGCGTTTTGGAACATTTTGCACCCCTGTAGCTCCCCTCCCCTGACCCTCCTTTAAGCGTTGGCTTGGAGGGGGTGGCTAAAAGTCAAATGGCCCATGGGCGGCAAATTTGTAAATCCGTCTGTGTATGTAAACAGTTCTAGTGCAGCGTTTATGTAATTCAATGGTTAGCTGACAATGCACTCATTGGTTGCAATCATCTGTGACAAAACTCGCACAGCACTTCAAACTATCTCTCTTACTCTTGTGTGACCCTTTTGCATAGTTTTCTCTTTCTAGAGTCAAATTTCTTCTTCGGGGCCTAGTTTCACCAAATTCTCTTCTGCAAATTGCAATAAAAAGACTCAAAAATTTAACTTCTGTCACAGATATGTCTCTGTGCAAGATTTTAGCATTTAGAGGTTTTTTTTTCTTTTTATAACAGTTTATTAGCACGTCTATACAACTTTTATGTACACAAATTGCTTAATTCTTATGGTTAAATAGCCTAGACTATGTACACATTTTGCATTTTTTTGAAACATTATTGGTCAGGTTTTTTCTTACTTATTTTTATGGTTGTATGAAATACAGATGATTATGGTGGTGAGAGTAATAATGATGATTGATGAGAGAGAGGGGGGGATTTAATAAATGAACAATTAAAGGAATAAACAAAAATAAAAAATAAAAAATAAGATGAATCATAAGTGGCGGTAGCCGCCCAGGCCAAGTCAGAAAATGCAACCTGGAGAGCACTGTGAACACTTATTATACACGCACCAGCTCATTTAAGGCATTTTCATGAAACTAATTAAATAAATTAATAAATTAATAATAAAAGTAAAATGGAAGATTGAAAATGGTTGGAGGATGAAAATTGAAAATTCTGAGGATGAAGTAGAGGAGTGGAGAAGAGCACATAGCATAGGACACCATAGTAGGTGGGGTTTCGTGATACATAGCATAGGAGTCACCCGAGAGTAAAAGAGATAGTTGGGAACCATCAACAAACTTTTTTACCCAATGACATCATCACTAAGACCGTTTATTGCATAGCTGTAGCACCTGCCAACTGTATAAAAAACCTGCTTGTAAGTACATGCCTCTCTATCTCTTTCATTATCATTCATTTCTTTCTTGCAGTCTATCGGGCAAGGATCAGGGTTGTTTGGTTCAATCACCACCAAAGATCTTGGTAAAGCCAAAGCCAGCGTAGGAGCTGCAGAAACCGTCAGCGCTTCTGCCAGGATTCCTCCCGCTGGTTCTTATTCAGACCTTCCCACAACCGGTGTGCGAAATGTCATCGCTAAAAGATTATTACAGTCAAAGCAGGTTTGTAAAATCTAAATCTAGGGTGATATTGATAGCTGCTGGTACAATTTCCTTTCAATTAAAGGAGAATTTGCTTAGATCTTAAAAGATACAAGGAATGTTTAACTTGTCAACTCTTAAAGACACGTAAGGTCAACCCTTTTAAATCAGGCGCTCATTTAAATTATTTGGGCAGATAAATATGCCTACACTGGGGTGCTGATTTTGCACACAGACTTGATTGAAGGTGCTCAAGGAAATAGTATTTTTCAAATTTCAACAATTTTGTGTCGCAATAAATGTGAGTATGAAGCTGAAATTGTGATTTTAAAGTTTAAAGTTTAGGGTTTAAAAACTGCAATTTAAAGAATGGCCAAACTGTCCGATTTGAAGGCAACATTTTTATATGAAACCAGTCGCAACAATCTTCCTGGAACTGACAGTACTTTTTACCCGTCTTTTACATCCAAAATGTATGATTTCTGTGGGGTGATACTGATACCACACTAAAGGAATAAAAAAATATTCTATGAAAGCGCATAGCTACTCATCTTTACCCACATAAGGCTGATCAGTGAATTTTGAGTTATCATGTTTAAAATATGTTTTATCTGCAACAAGGCGTATACTCTTCAGTGTCAATCAGTCTTCAATTTTGGAAGATCAAAATTTATTTATTGATCAGAAAACGGGTTTAAACTGGAGAACAAACAATAAAATACGTTAAGAATTACAAGAAACAAATTGAAAACCCAACTTAAAACACTAACAAAAATCATCAAGAGAAAATAAAAACTATCCTTGAGGGAGGGGGGTGATCACGGAGGATCATATTGTAATCATAATCGTTAATCGAATCAAATATGTTAAATTAAATGGGCTTGCTACTGCGCTTCTCATCGCGCAGGTGATCAGTCAAAACCATTTCCTCACCTCTTGATACTACAGTCTACAGAGATTTTGACCAGTCTCTCCTTCCTGGAATCTCTGTCGACTGAAGTCCAAAGAAGTGAGGAAGTGGTTACCTGCGCAATTGAGCTGCGCTGTAGCAAGCCCATTTGATTCAACATATTCGATCCAATTTCAGTTCTGATCACCCTGCAGGATTCGAAAAAATTATGTTTGAAAATCTCTTTTTTTCCTGTTTATCAAAAGTTCTTGATTGTTATGAATTGTTGAAAATACATTTTTGTCACCTGAAAAAAATTTTTACCTTTGTCAATACTTACTTTCATTTTCTCTTCTTTTTTTCTAGACGATCCCCCACTATTACTTGACGATAGACATTTCTTTTGATGAAGTAATGAAATTACGAACGCAAATGAATGCCGCTTTAGAAAAGGAAGGTGCTAAACTTACTGTCAATGATTTCATCATCAAAGCAACTGCTCTAGCTTGTAAAAAAGTACCTGAAGCCAATTCGGCCTGGATGGATACTTTTATTAGGGAGTATGTTTTCATTTTATCGTACAATTTTCCCGTTTAACCCACCATTTTTGGCGTCTAAAATAGTTAAGCCAGTGCTGGCATGGGGGTCTTGAAGACCTCATTTCATTTTGCCAGTATTCAAGCTAGCTCCTCAAGCAGGGCATTCCAATTCCTAAAATCCCTAACAATGAGGAAATTTCTTGTCGTCCAACCTAGTCATCGATCCATTTATTTTGTATATTTAAAAAAAAAAAAAAAAAAAAAGAAAAAAAAAAAAAATTGGAGTTTTACTTTTTAGAGACTCAAAGCAAAAATAGAGAGTGGAGTAATGTTTCATGTGAGAAAAGAGAGAAAAAAATATAATTAGAGTACTTTACCTCCTTGAGTGCTCTAGGTACTTCCCAATTTTGAGAGTCCCTGGCAGATCATCGCCACTCTCCTCTTTCCTAAACTTCGGTTTGAGAATACTTTGATCGTCTTTCCTACCCCTTCTTTTTTATGCAGTCCAGTCGTTTGCTGTGAAATATCAGCATAACGAATCACCATGTTTGAGCGGCTGGACATTACTACTACTACTATTACCACTACTTTTTCTTGCTCACAAGTATGTAACATGTTATGTATGTTGTAGACAAATCGCAAAGTATTCGGACTAATGGCACCATTTTGACAAATCCCAAAATGAATGTTCAATCCATATTTCACAACATTTAACTAAATTAACGGTGAAAGACCCGTATAAGAGCTAAGACTGCAGCTGGGGCGACATTAATTTGAAATGAAGGTGAAAGTGTTACGGCGAGGTTGTCTGGACACAAAAATTTATATTACCCCTGTGTATTTTTTTCGGAAGGATGAGATAAGATGAAGAAACTGATATGTAACGATATATTCACCTGCATGGTGATAGTGAAATTCTGCGTTCAAATAGCCACTCTAAAACACTTGCACCTTTGTTCAAAACCAGTTTCAGTTTAATTAATTACAAGTTTTGTTTTAAGGTTAAAAAATGTCACACATAGAAACTGTCTGTCCATGCTTGCCTCACATTGGGATAAGACTTCACCTCAATGACCCCTTTCACCCTTATGGCATCACCCCTATATAGTCATGGCTCGATATTTTTCCCTATTCAAAGATGTTTATTTGTTTTATTCGTTATCTAATTAATTTCTTCCTTGTTTTGCTTTTTTCAAATCCTACTAGGTATCATTCAGTAGATGTTAGCGTAGCTGTAAGCACTAACAATGGTCTAATCACTCCAATTGTGTTTGAAGCAGAGAAAAAAGGTCTACTAGAAATCAGCAATGAAGTTAAATATTTAGCAAATAAAGCAAGAGAAGGCAAACTTCAACCTCATGAATTCCAGGTTAGACTTCTTTAATTATGAATAGAGATCCACAAATTTTGCAATTTTAGTTTCATCCCTTCCTAGGTAGTTAAGTAGTTAACTCACCGTTTTTTATCTACAGCCTGATTGAATTAATAAATTGCCACAAAAACTTTAATCAAAATGATTAAAGTAAAAAAGCTGGCCAAGCAAAAAAGTGTCTCCCAACTCCGCTTCTCCTTCCTTTCTCTTCTCTCCCCCAATTTATTTTATATTACAAGCTGGTTCATTTGACTTTACACTCCTTGCTAAAATCCAAATTTCCGAGATTATGGCTCTCTTTTTTAGCGCCAAAAGGCACTGAAATCAGGGAGCCAAGTTTACTTTCTTTCTTTCTAACTCCGTGCCAGTATGCAATCTGTGATACCGCGCACACTTTTAACCAACGAGGCGGGAGGCTGGCTGGCTGAGTTGACTGATTAGTCGACGCCGCTAACGCGGCGCGACTGCTGGGTTGCGATTGTTTTCTTCGATTAATCGCACAAATATTGCTGATATAACACGGAAGTCAAGGAATCTGCGGTGAAGAAATTATTACCACTGCCGTCTCTACAAATCAACGAAGAGAGAGGGGGAGGGGAGAGGGAGAGAAAGATAAAGAAAGCGGGGTAGTCACAATTTATTTCAAGAAATAATTGGAAGAAAAAATTGAAAATGAAGGAGGAACTTCAGACTTTGGCCGGGGGTTTTTTTTTTTGGGGGTATTGGTGAAATGACTGTCGGATACTTGGAGACGTTTTCTGAGAATTTGAATGGGAAAAAACCCCCGGCCAAAGTCTGAAGTTCCTCCTTCATTTTCAATTTTTTCTTCCAATTATTTCTTGAAATAAATTGTGACTACCCCGCTTTCTTTCTCTTTCTCTCCCTCTCCCCTCCCCCTCTCTCTTCGTTGATTTGTAGAGACGGCAGTGGTAATAATTTCTTCACCGCAGATTCCTTGACTTCCGTGTTATATCAGCAATATTTGTGCGATTAATCGAAGAAAACAATCGCAACCCAGCAGTCGCGCCGCGTTAGCGGCGTCGACTAATCAGTCAACTCAGCCAGCCAGCCTCCCGCCTCGTTGGTTAAAAGTGTGCGCGGTATCACAGATTGCATACTGGCACGGAGTTAGAAAGAAAGAAAGTAAACTTGGCTCCCTGATTTCAGTGCCTTTTGGCGCTAAAAAAGAGAGCCATAATCTCGGAAATTTGGATTTTAGCAAGGAGTGTAAAGTCAAATGAACCAGCTTGCAATATAAAATAAATTGGGGGAGAGAAGAGAAAGGAAGGAGAAGCGGAGTTGGGAGACACTTTTTTGCTTGGCCAGCTTTTTTACTTTAATCATTTTGATTAAAGTTTTTGTGGCAATATCAGTGCCCGTTTTGGGAGACACTTGGATGATTCTGGCTTGACCAAAAAGCTGAGTTCAACTGCAAATAGTTGGTGGTTGATAATACAAATCAAATGTTACCAATCTCTGATTGCATTGGGTTGTTTTTTGTTTGCTTTTTATTTGTTTGTTTTTTGTTTGTTTTTTTGTTTTTTTGTTTTTATTTTTTTTTTTTGTTTTTTTTTTTTTTTTATGAGCAAAGTTTTTATAACCTGACCTTTTAAAGGCTCTGTGTGAGATTCTCCAGCATGTCTCTTGAATAGTATTAGAGTGTGGCATACCCACTAAAACCTCCGCCGCTCGAGTTCACTATGTACATGAATCATCGAACCGAGCTTAAAAATGGCAATTGTTGAAATTTAAACAAACCTGCTAGGTGTGCAGACACGCAAGAATGTTGGCATGAATTAATTGCCATTGAGTCCATCTTTCTTAAAATGGTTTGGTTCAATTTAGTTATTCGTCGCAATTATTCCACCTTACAATAGAACAGCAAGTAGGCATCCTTGGTCCCCTCGGGTCATCGACACTCAGAAATGTTTTGGTCATTTGCTCAAATATTTTTATCATACTCCAAGCGCACAACAACCGTGTAGTGACCCGAATCTGTCACTGTTCCATATGATGGAACATCCCTGAATGCAACCTGAAGAGACTACCATTAACAGTAAGATCAGATGAACGGAGATCATCTAGTTGAAAATTTGTTATTTTGACACTTTGTCCATTTTCCCACTTATTCAATAATAATTGGATAGTGAGCATTTTCCTGTATTACTGATAAAAGTGCATTTTTTCTTATTGCCGCATCAACAAAGTTCACACTTTAAACCCTCGGGATAGTTCCACGAAGAATAATTTTGATCATGTTGGTGATACTCTGTTCATTTAAGCTTACAGGCAGTTGCAAAATTCTGCTGAGATTAGAATTTCTATTTACATGTCCGCAATGATCACACTTAATCTCATGAAATTCATAAAACTCAATTTCCTCCTGTAGTTGGGAATTTTTGCGGATCAAGGCATTCACAAACTCTGGTGCATCATGTTGCCTTTCTTTCTGCAAATCTAGCTACTTCCTGGTGTACACTGAATGCAGAGAGAGGATTTTTAGAACAAGAGAACTGATCAGCTACACTTTTATGGGCCGGGGTGCTTGCAGATGAGCTTAAATCTGTTCTCAAAGGTTCAAAGCTTAAAAGACATTGCTGACTTGCATTGGCACAGCATGACACAGCATCATGATTGTAAAATTAGAGCAACAGTTTGACGCAGGATTAGTCCGCGGTTGAAGTATCTAATCAAACTCTGTCTGAAACATGAATAATCTTTGCTCTCAACCTCTCACTCTCTCTCTCCCTCCCTCCCTCTCTCTCCCTCTCCCTCTCCCTCCCTCCCTCCCTCCCTCCTGAAACGACCTCTAGTACATGTTTCTGTGTATCATTTGATATGAAGTTACAGCATACAGAAACAATGTAAGAAAAAAATTCATGGAGTGCAGAAAGCTGGAGAAGAGCTACGGTAGTAAGTAAATGTGTTTAAGATGGGTAAACAAGCAGTCAGTTGATGTGGTTCTCTACCAAATATACCATTAAATACACTATCTTCTCATCAAATAATCAGAAGGGTTGAGGTTGTTCAGCTTAGTATAGATTACAGTTTGATTTTGCCTACAGTTGGTCCCAAAGTGATGTCGCAGCGCATCAAAAAATAGGCAGAAGCACCAGCTTATCAATTGCTCAGAGAGCAGTTCAAGCTGTCAACTGCCATCTCATGTAAGACCACGCATACCAAGTTAATCGAATCACCCTCACAATCAACAGAAAAGCTTCCGCCCATTATTTACTACTTACTACTAGTCTGGGATTGTTATAGAAGTATAACCAAAGTGAACAAGCATAGAGACACATTCTGGTCTGGTAAAGAATAGCTGAGAGAGGTTATTACTAGGTTGAGGAATTTTACCTTCGTGAATGCTTTATTACACACTACTTCCTCTAGTAGAGATATGATCAGGCTGCATATCCTTCTGCTGAATTAGCTAACTGTCGGCGCAAAGATTTCTGGGTCAGGGTTTTTTTTCACAACCCTCGGATACGAGAAATACTTGACTAACAGCACAGACTTAAGGTGACTACATGTATGACTGGATCTACATGCAGTATCATCCATTATGATGGCAGCTCAGATACAATGGGGAAAGGTGACCCGAGACTGACGAACTGAGTAGAGGGGGCCGAGCAGGCTTCATTTGCGACAGAAAGAATGAGCAACCCAGCCCAGAATCAAGGAACACACTGACCACAATAAATGCGAGATATTATTAAATATACAGAGTTCAGTGAGCAAATTCAATGGTTGCATGACACGACACCAATAACAAATAGTATGGTTAGGTAGGGTTAGGTACTTAATAGGTAGGCATGACGGTAGCCTCAGAGACAAAAGCTAGAAGCACCCGTAGGTTACCGAATTCCACAGCGAAGTTATCTGAAACTATTTTGTTAGTTAAGAACTCGGTCACGGCACTACATACTAGATAATAGATGAATTGTTATTCACGTTAAACAGTCCAGGTGAAAGAGTTGCACCTCCGCAATGACTCCGACTAAAAACAACACTGATTTCTGATTTACCGAGCAAAGTTGGAGGATAAAACACAGAATCCATCAGGCGAGCAAGGAGTAAAGAATGAAGTGAATGGTGGCCGCAAACACTTTCATTTTAAAGAAAGCCAATAATTCGAATACAGTCGTAACCGAATCGATCAACACGACGAGCAAAACAAAATCACCCGAATGAAAACAAATAAACAACAAAAACATGTCATCATCGAACGCTACCGGTTTGTTTGACAGTCGGTCGACTGGAGGTTGGCGCCATCTGGTGGGCGACGGTTACAACAACTGATAATTAAAACGATTCTCTTGTCTCTTATTCTATGACTGACATGTATTCAATTGAAGATTTCTCCCTTAATATTGCTCGGATCGTTAAAATGTTGACAAAAGCACGCACACGGAAGCAATACGGACATTTCTGTACCAAGTTTTCTTCGATCCGTGCCACCGTTTACCCTGTAGGACTTTCCGATTAATTGCTCTGAAATGCTTCTGAAACGGAACAACCGTCAAGTATTTTGACGATTTCTCCGAGCACTGAAGTCGGATTGGTCTCAAAATTGAAAGCAACTTACACTAGAACATTACAAATCTAACGGTACCAAGTTTTAATGATTTGGAGCAATGGTTCTCTCGCAATCGTCCGTGTAAAATTCATGATGACCAAACGTGCAGTTTTAGAGGCTTAAATTAGCTGTTTTTTCTTAATATCTTTCTTATAAATTGTCCGATTGATTTGAAATTTTAGAATCATCATCTCGAGCGCGTGGCAAATCGATCGATATGGGGTGATATGGGGTTTTGATTAGCGGCTTAACTGGAATCGATGATTAACGATCCCAAAACGCCGAAATCGCGAAATTTGCTCTGTTGCGTGTATATAAGTGTCGGTGCCCCGACCGCGTCTCTTGGCATCTGTGTTCTGTTCTTGTTCTTACTTTTTTTTCTTTCTTTTTTTTTTTACTTGGCCGGGGGCTACCGCCCCTTATGATAAATAGATAAATAAAAAGTAGTTTGGTTCAAATGGTGAGTTAACTAGGCAAATCACATAAATGGAGAGAAAAATGTTCATCAACACTAATGACTAGGGTTGCACTGGATATCCGACTGGATTTTACGGTATCCGGCGGAGCCGGATAAGCCTGATATTTCGAAAATTGATGGGAAAACCTTAGTTTTCCATTAAAAAACAGAAAAAAATGGCACAAATGTAAGAAGACTCAAAAGTAAATCCATATTAATTGCTGAGTGATTCCAGATAACCCGTAATTAAATGCAGAAAGAGAGACAAAGACAAACTCTTGTGTAGAGCGCACCCCACCGTTGCTACCAATTCCCTTTATGGTGCCTATGGCCTATGTGTTGTCTCATTTGCCTGATGTCCAAACAAGAAAGGGGGTGGGGCGCTTTCTGTTTCCAATTATCGTTCGATAGTGCATTATCGCAGGATTTGAGAGTGATTGATAAGGTTTTGTGTTGAATGTGGAAGAAAACTCGCGACTTTAAAAAAAAAAAAAAAATCACGAAAATATCCGGCCGGGAATTTGTGAATTGTCAAAATCGAAAAATTGTCAATTGTTGTGCTCCGCTAAATCCCAATTATTTGGCATAATATCCGGCACCACTAACCGGCTGGTATCGGGCGTTTCTGCTATCCGGTCAATATCCGGTATCCGGGTATCCGGCAAAATCATTATCCCGGTGCAACCCTAC
Source organism: Trialeurodes vaporariorum (assembly GCA_011764245.1). Classification (NCBI taxonomy): domain Eukaryota; kingdom Metazoa; phylum Arthropoda; class Insecta; order Hemiptera; family Aleyrodidae; genus Trialeurodes; species Trialeurodes vaporariorum. The sequence continues at coordinate 60,839,213 of VMOF01000002.1, forward strand.
TAATGACTAAAAATACTGTGAAATGATGATTTGTTGAAAATATTAGGTCTGTGGGCAGGTTTGAGCCCCACTATTATCAAAAATGAATTCAGCAACCCAAAAACCCCCCCTACTCCAAGTTTGAATGAATTGGATCAATTATTGGTGGAGTAAGTAATTTTTTTGTAGTATCGAAAGTCCGCAGAACCCTATTTTTGGCTTGATTTGAAACTTTAGGCAGTCATAACTCTTTACGAAAAGTTTCCCGGTATCGCAGTTCACGCCATTCAAAAGCTTATAAAATCAGCTTTTCACACAATAGTTTTTTGTTAAGATATCTACCTTGCACATGTTTTTCAAACTCTAAAGACAGTGTTTTGGAAATTTAAAAAAACGGCGAAAACAGGCCTAAATATTTTTTAACCAACCATTGTAGCACATTAATCAATAGATCTTTTAAAGACGCATCTTTTGGCGCAAAGTTGGCGTCGTTATCTCTTTTTGTTTAAAAGAACTGTAACTTTACAGCGCATTGAAGTTTTTGACTTTGACCCCCTGCCCACCCGTTCCTAGTTGACCAAATTAAAAAAACTGCCCATATTCTGAAAGCTGACACTTAGATCTATCATTCCTGAAAGTTTCATTTATTTGTGAACTTAAGACACTCCTTATGGTAGCTGGACGGGCCCCTTAGACAATTAGACGAAATATCAATGGAAGATTTAATAGATGGGCAATTTTACAATGGATGATTTTTTGTACGAAAAGTATTTTAGGCAAATTATGGTTAGACGGAATCTCTTGTAACCCTTGTCTACTCAACCCACCTATTGATCTCCTCTGTTTGATATTTTAAATTCCATTGATGTTCTACTTCTACTTCTTATTTGTTTTTTTCAGGGTGGTACGATCTCTATCTCGAATTTAGGAATGTTTGGTATCCGAACGTGTAGCTCTATCATCAATCCTCCACAATCGTGTATTTTAGCTGTTGGAGCTCCTCAAAAACGCCTTGTTCCTGATAGCAATTCTCCGACGGGGTGAGCCAAGTTTCTTATTCTTTATTTTTTGTAATTATATTGACGATAGCCATAAGATAATTTTTTTAATCGGAACACAACTAATTACAATGAACCATAAAAAACTGTTAATCGGAACACAACTAACTACAATGAACCACAACAAATTGCGATAGAACTGAGTGGCATACTCCCACTTTTTTACTGTGGTTGGCTGTTAACTGTTCCCTCCAAACAAAACGGAACTTTCCAACCGCCCTGACATGTGGGTCCAACGATTGCTGTTACTTTTCTTCCAATGCGATGTAACCTGAAATCCTTTGAATCTTGAGTTCTATGATCCAATGACTTGTTTACAGCACTAGTTTTATTTCAGAAAGTGAATTAACCCTTACCGGTCCAATGTCGGATAGATCCAACAGCGTAAAAATCCCGTTCAGGTCCAATGTCGGATATATTCAACACGAAAGTTTGACTTCTGGTAGGGTTCAATGTCGGCTATATTCGACTCGTCCATCGAGTGGCGAGCTCTGGTGGACATTTGGGGAACTTGTTTCTCAATTGGCGCGCAACCGAGGCCGCAGACCTGCCGGAAACGGCCGAGGACTGGTAAGGTTTAAGAGAGCTTCTCTTCGTAAAATGGCACAGAAAATGGTTAAATATTGCATTTCAGGAAGGTAAACAAAGATGGAGAAGGAGAATTTGGATAAAGTTTGTTTTTTTTAACATCGGAACGTTTGAAAAACTAAACTCATCCAAGAGTGACTTAGAGCAGAGCTGCCGTTCTGCGGACCATTTAGGGAATTCCTAAAATCAAGTATGATTTCACCGGTGGTTGAAAAGACTACAGATTTGACTGATTCCTTGAAATGCTGTGGTATATTTCTATTCAGCTATAGAATCTTTTTATTGGTGAAATCATCAGTGGACATAGGAATTCTCTAAATTATCCGGTGAACGGCAGTCCTGACCTAGAGTAACCAAGAGTAACCTGTTCTGTTGTGTTCCATCAAGTTTCATGATTAAAAAAATTAGCCTTGTAGGTGCTTGTGTTATGCAAATGTACTACGGCTTTCAAAAGAAAGTATCCTGATAGGAATTTTCATTATTTCATTTCTCAACCAATTTGCGAATTTTGACGGTTTTCTGGTATTTCACCGTTTTCTAGTATTTCACGGTTTTCTGGTATTTCACGGTTTTCTAGTATTTCACAGTTTTCAGGTATTTTAGAGTCTCTCTTTATTGCCACTTGTGACATTACACCTCAAAAAATTTTAAACTATGGAAAATAAAAAAAAAAAATTCATCAAGAACAATTATAAGAGGACTTTCTTTTGAAAGTCATAGTACCCAATGAAGATTCAAACAGTGAATGATTTTGTACCCTAAAGTACTCAACTTGTATTTCAGTCAATGTTTAACGCTTCCCCGTTTCTTGATTTCAGCTCCCGCCCATCAAATATTCTCTGTGTAACCCTAAGTTGCGATCACAGAACTGTAGATGGCGCAGTCGGTGCCCAGTGGTTAACAGCATTCAGGCAGTTAATCGAAAAGCCGTCAAACATGTTGCTTTGAAAATCCCAGCTTTAATCGATCACCCATAATGATTCAGGGAAACTTCAAACTGTAAGTATGTCAAAACTCCGTTTGAAATTTATTTAATCAGGCGAATGTTGACTGAACAAATCAGGGATGTTTACCTGTTGTTGAATGGTGACATTCGGTTGACTTAGGGGGACAGGCTGAACATGAAGGGGGGGACTTTGGAAGTGTACCACCCCCCCCCCCCCCCCCCCCCGGTGACCCCTCTGTCTTTTTTCTCTCTTTCTTTCTCCCTTCCTTCCCCCTCTATTTCCCCTTTTTTTGCCACAGGGGGGGGGAGATGATTGTCCCCTATGCGCTTTCTCTAAATCAGAGCGCTGTTGACCGTTGAGCTGCCAAGTCTGCGAGAATAAAGAGCGAATTTTAACATTCAGTTTGGGTAAAAATCTTCACTCAAACCAATGGTTGTGCATTTTTTTTTTTTACTGTGTTCAAACTGTTTGTTTGGCACGAATGCAGCATTCAAACTTCAGAATTTACCTGTCCCGTAAGGTGGAGGCAATTAGAGTAACTCAACAGTGAGAGACAGCTCTAAACAAAGCTCCTGATTGGCTAGAATTGGTTTTGTGTAACAATATTTGTTAACTCTGGCTTTTGTGTCCCCTGAAAAATTAATCTCAAACCTTCACCGGCGGGTCGATGTGTAAAATCCTTAGATAAGGCCGGTAGACTGGATGAATAAAGGACTGCTATTGGCCCCTTTAAAGTGTTTATCAAAATGAAGAGCTCTTTAACCAAGTATTCCTCCGCTGCAATCAATAAGCTATCAGCTTTTATCGCCTTGTTTCAAGCAGCCCATAGCTTATCGAATGAAGGGGAGGGATACTCGGTTAAAGAGCTTTTCTTTTTGATGAACTCTTTAAAAGGACCAATGGCAGCCTACAATTTATCCAGTTTACCAGCCTTATCTAATGATTTCAAAGATTGGCCCGCAAAACCAAATGGTAAAAAATGCCTATAGTGTGCCTCTGCAGCAGCCGTTCAGTGCACTCTCTCTGATAAGCTATGGGCTGCTTGAAACAAGCCGATAAAAACTGATAGCTTATCGAATGAAGCGAAGGGATACTTGGTTAAAGAGCTTTTCTTTTTGATGAACTCTTTAAAAGGACCAATGGCAGCCTACAATTTATCCAGTCTACCAGCCTTATCTAATGATTTCAAAGATTGGCCCGCAAAACCAAATGGTAAAATATGCCTTTAGTATGCCTCTGCAGCAGCCGTTCACTGCACTTTCTCTATTTGTCTCTGAAAATTCATTGGCCTATGGCCTGCCAGACTTAAATGATAAGAAGCGTGGGACATGTGAGGGCTGTAAAGTGTGAATAGTCCGTATCCGGTGTACATCGTAACATGGTACATATAGCGGTATATCTGAGCACATTAGGATATTACTCTGAGCAAGAATTTCTTTATCACCAAAACTAAAATGATAAATAATCTTGCTATGTTGTTACTATTTAAGCCATTGACAGTGTACAGAGCCTGCATAAGGACTTTATAATTGTACTGAAATAAATAAATAAATAAATAAATACATAAATAAATGAACCGAAAAAGAAAAATTGAAATTTTTGGGGGCCCATTAATCATTATTCTTGCTTTTATATTTTTTGAATTTTACCCTTATTCTTGCCCCCATCTTCTGTAATGAAAAAACAAGAAACCAAATTATACAAAATTCTTAATATAAAGCCAATCTTGTAATTAAATTAAAACTTACAAAAGAAGCCATAGGCTTTTCAATCCTAGGCAGTGGCGTCACGTGCAATTTGGCAACAATGTATTCCATCCATTTAAACTCATGTAAAATATCGAATTCAGGGGGTGCACAGTGCACAAGGAAAATTCGATATATTTAATGAGTTTAGATGGAGCAGTTGCATTGTTGCTAGATGGCACGCGACACCACTGATCCTAGGTCATCATTATATTGATTATGATTTCATTTTGTTTCTCGTTTTATCTTTCAATCCAATACATCTAGTTCTTCGCAATGTTTCATTCTTTTGTAATGGGTTGAATGTAGTTTTCATCTTTTATTTTCTTTGTTGATTCAGGCCATGTTTGTTCAATGCTCAGTGGATGGATGAGACGAGGAAGCTAATTACTAATCAGGTGTCTCACTTCTCAGGATCCATCGATATTTGGGTGTCGTGATTTTCTCGCTTTCTTTCAGGGAATGCTCAGTAACTTCCAAACATTCGAAGCTTTAGGTTACTTCTGCTTGAACAATTCTGATTCTTAAAGGTATCTGATTAAATTTAAAGGTCTCAGATTTTTGAAAAATTTGAGTAGAGTCTCCAAAAAGTTATATTTTTATCTTCATTCTTTCAAGGTTTTTGAGGCGTTTAAACCTTGTTAGCTCAAGGTTGACCAATGCTTGGTACCAAGGAGGGGTCTATATAGACCTCCAAACAGTTTTTTATTGTATAGGCTTAGTTTTTTATTTTCTTGCTCTCCCCCCCCCTCCCCCCTACAAGGAGAGAAAATATTGTCACTGTGAAAAATTTGGAAGTTGGGGGTCTTTCCATTTCTTGGCATTGCATGTCCCACTGATTTTTAATATTCAACTTTAAGTATTTTGAAAGATTGAGTACAGCGTACTGAATGTTTTAAGACCTTTTTTTTATCATATTATTTTTTGATATTTATGGTTATTTTTTTAAAATGACAGTTTTGAGAAACTTGCTACAAATTTTCAAAGATTATTTATTTATTTGTATATGTATATGTTGTTAGCTATTAAAGTATGAAGACTGAAACTACTGATCCTATGAAGACGTACAGTTTCCTATAAAACCTTTAATTGAACCGGTTTCCATTTATAAGTTAGAAGTCTAATTAGCCTAAAAAGTCTTTAAAAGCACTGAAAGCCTAATAACATCCACAATTTTTGTCCATGAAACATAAAAATGACCGTCAACTGTATCTTTACTTTGGATGTCATGATGTTCCAAAATTTAATTAGATAAGTTAATCAGAAAAAATTAGAGTCGTGCAAAGAAAACTTGCTTGGGTTGTTTTGGACCCCTCCTTGGGCTTGCAAGTGTTGATGACACCATGAGTTTTTTTTTTTTTTTTCATTAATATCTTTATTCTCGTCGTTCTAAAAGAACCGTTTGGATCACAGCAATAATTTTGGGGAAAAGAAGATAATTTTGTTATTTTCTCTATCCAGTTTTTGGTCCATTATGGTGCGTTTTTTTATTCACCGGAATCCGCACCGGTGCGATAACCCCAAGCTTTTGGAGCTGCAACAAAGCTGTATGGTGCAGCACCGGAAGCTCCGTAGTTTCAGCTCCAGTGCATTGGTCTTCAACTCCGCTGCACTGGAGCTTGCACCGGAGCAGCACCAGATGCATTGCATTGCTACTGAAAAAACACTCCGGTGCAATCCGAGACTGGGGCAGTGGAGCTGCACTGGTGCGTGCACCGGTGAATAAAACCATTAGCACCATTAGTCTGTTTTTGTTTTCTTGCTGTCTGCTACATTTTGCTTTATTGTTTGTATACCCACACTGATGACGATTATTCTCTTCCTTGTTCTCATCACTTCTCTGTAAATCTTGCTGAAAATGTTTTTTTTTTCTTTCTTTTTTTTACTTATTTTTATTGTTTTTCAAAAATTCAATATTACGGTTATTTCTTATTTTTGACATGTTTTAGTCGTAGGGTTAATGTGTTGACATCCACTGCCCATCCAAAAAACCGCTCACTCAAGTGTTTGTAAATTGCTGCCAGAGGAAAATACGTGAAGTGCAATAGGATTCAAATAGTCTTATCTCATAACTAAGGTTGTCAGAGGTGTAGCGTGCAATTTAATAACGCTGGACTTTCTCCGTTTAGAAAAATATTGATCCATTGAGTGTTTCGCAAACACCCTCGAATTTGTCATACATAGGTTTAAATGGTGCAACGTTGCCAAATTTTACCCTATGCCACTATCGGTTGTGCATTATTGATCCTGCTATTTTTTTCGGTATTGACGATATTTGTGATCACAGTCTCTTAAAGAGTGAAACTGGTTAAAATGTCATGAATACCAAAAGTCGGTTGCAAACTGACTACTGAGAGCATCAAAGTATTGATACATAGCATTTCTGTATCATAGTACCTTTATGTTACCTTTAAGTTATGCAAATTACCAAATAATAAGCTAGTTGGGAATTTTTTATAACCTGAAGGTATTATGGCCCAGAAATTTTATAAATCAACTACTCTGATGATTTCGTAGTATTTATTTGGCCTCTGGATTTTGTTATTAACGGCAGATTTACCATTTATTCTTTCAGAGGCCATAATCGCTGGCACTCCAAAAGTCCAAAAGTAATATTTCACATCCCAATTTATAATGCTCAAGAAAAAATTCTAGAATTACTCAATTCAAATTCATCGTATCTTTGAATCTAATCATTTGAAGCTCACTCTGTCCTATCATTAATTTTAAGGGCGTTGGAGAACGTTCTTACACACCTTCTCAATCAAGTACTTTTGCTTGGTGGATTGCAGAAAAGTTTACTGCTTCTCATTTTCACTAAAATTGAATGAGCAATGACAAAAAAAGGAGCTATTTATTGTATCAAACACCTCAGATTCTATTTTTTAATTTTTTGGGTCTTATAATTTTTGCCAAATCTAACGTTTCAGGGCTCATTTTTGACCCGAAAATCGATCTCTTATATGTATTGGCCCCATGAATACCAAGAGGATTTAAGGTATTTTTATTTATTTATTCTATTTATGACACTTCGGACATACCTACACAGAAAAAACACTACGGTCTTTATTCTATATAGGTTTACCAAGGCACTCCCGATCTTGAAGCCTGCTACTTTCTGTGATGGAGTCCATAATTACAGGTTGCACTGCTGAAAATTAACGGCGTCACAACCAGAGTGCCTCGGTAAACCTATACAGTCCGTTATGTATGGTGTCCAAGAATGCATCGTTTTTTCAAAGTAAAGCCGTTTAATAGACTGTGTTTTGTGGCACTCAAATAGACGGAAAAGATGTGAGTAATTAATAGTTATAGGTGTTACAAAAATAACTCATCAAGAGAGTAAACGGCTTAACTAATATTTACAATATTTACAATATTTACGAAGAGCATTTTTTAAATTGCTAATATTATTTACTATGAAGTCCTTCCTAAATGATGAAGGGAGTTTGTTTAGCATTTTAATTGCTGCATAAGACACATTTTGCTTAGATTATTTAAGTCTAACCAGATTATTTTTATTATAAGGTTTCAATGTAAGAGTGTTTGATTTTGTATCGTGTTTTTTTTTCCAGTCAAAGTCTTTCGATTTTTCTATGGATGGAAAGGCGCTGTGACAAAACAGACATCTGCATTTAATGGCAGCGGCGGCTCGTGAAATTTGGCAGCAGTGTTCGCCTCTCATTAGACCAATGTAAAAGAATAGATTCTTTTACCTAAGTTTAAATGGAAAAATTGCATAGTTGCCAAATAGCACAAGCCGCCACTGCTTAATGGTCAGATAAAATTATGACTTTAGTCCCTATCATCGGTTTGTAAAAATTTTTAGAGACATTGATAAAAAAGAAGTCTGAGGTATTCAATGATGCTGTATTTTGTTCTTTTTTCTCATTGCTGGTTCAATTTTTGCAGGGCTGAGGTGCTCGATAAACGTCTCTAGGATGCATAAAGAGAAATTGGATTTTCTAAGGTTATAAAAGAACTGTCTCCCTAGCACTTAAAATTAATGATAAAAGAAAGTGAGCCCTAAGAGGTTGAATGAGAAAATGCAAGGAATCTGAATCTATTTTAGGAATGCTAAAAGCATTTTGCCTGAGTTGTGTAGATTTATCCTTGTTTGTTTTTTTTGGCATTTTCAAGAGGTAATTTTTAATTTACCAAGTGGACGGTTTTTTCGATGGGCTATGTTGTTGATTAAATCAACAAGATCAAGATTTTAAAGGTTGTTATTTAGTTTTAATTCCTTTCTGATTTGAAGCAAACACATCTAAAACAAGCAAATTCCGGTTAGATCTAGTGGTCACTACTTATTAGGTACATTTTATTTTTTCAAATGTTATTGTGGCTTAATCAGCTCTACTTGTCCCCTTAATAATTCTGTCCTTTCTCAATATTGTGGCAGGCCTGTCATTTGGGAGGGAGTATCTCTCCCTCCCAGGTTTTTGACTGAACACTGGTTATGATTTATTTAAAATGGATTTCGGGGGATAGAAATGGAATGTCAAGGGGAAATCTTTCTAATTTGTGTAAAAGATTGTCGTGAGGAGAGGGGAGGAAGGGGTGTCATAAAATGTTGCGCCCCCTCCTCCAAAAAAATTTGAATGTTGAGTAAAATGTAATAAACTTCTAATTTGGCGTGACGGACCAAAAAAGGTCATTAGGGTTTTCCTTTTCCTGTCCCCCTTTCCAAGAGAGTAGTGAAATGATCTGTCTTTTGTGTGAATTATCAGATAATTTGTGGCTTCGTCTGTTTCTTTCAAGCAGCTATTACAATTAGGTACTTACCCAATCCTTTACTCAAATGGCTTTCATTTTGTGAGTGTCATCAGAGTTTGCCAGTCATTGCCAGTTTCTTGTATAATCGAGTAAATAAACTGATTTGAAAACAATTATGCACATTATTTATACAAAGTGCTGGAATCAAAGTGGACACTTGTTTGAAAACCTACCGAAATGAGGTTTAGATTTTATGGTAATATCCTGGCAACTGGGTAATCTTGTTTGCCAACATAGTAATTGTTCCTGTCTAGTGTCTAATCCGTTATTGAGATTCTGATAGTTTGACAAAATATATTTTTTTGAGTTCATAGTGACTGAACAAAATTACTCTAAGTATCTTCTCCGTTTTGTATTATTCTGTGTTACCTCTACTATTTTGGAAACTGTTTTTTTACAGTTAAGCAATTGGCAAAGTTGAGCTTAGAAATATGCTGATTAAGTCAAGGTTTTTTTTCTTTCTTTTCTTTTTTTCTTTTTTTTTACAGAACAGTGCAATTATAATTAAACTCTATGATTTTCTAAGAAAGTTTTTCTTCAGCTATCATTTATTGAATTTCCTCTGGGAAAACTTTGCTGTCTGTTGAGAGTAAATGCATGTCTGTTTCTATCAAAGTTTCTTCTCGAATATGTAGATGCACTGCTAATTTCAATAATCAATCAATCATGATATGTATCAGAACTGGGCACTTCAGCTTACCTATACATTGATCAAACGTCTATCGATTTTATCATCCTCGCCAGTTTGGCGCCATTACTAACATTTTTAAATTTGTTTAGCCTTGACCTTCAACTCGTTGTTACCTTTTTTTTTTCCATCAGAGAAAAAGTTTTTTAAGTTTTGGTTGTTACTATCGGTTTTCTTGTGACATTTTACTATAGAATCAATTATTTCTGCCTTTATTGCAAAAAATTGCAACAGACCCATTACACGATATTTTTTTGAGATTTGCTGGCCAGTGATCCTACTGCATCACAATGTAAACAAATTGTATCCAGAAGATCAATGAGAATTAGATTCATTGATCACATAAAACCAGATTTTCTTCCGATCTAGCCTCAACCATGATCTAATTGTTGAAGTTAGCAACGCATCTTATCATTCTACTGTTTTGGTCTGTATCGACCCGTAAAGTACAAACCTCATCTAAAGCCCTTCCCTGTCTCAACTTAGTCTATGAACAAAGTGAATAAGCAATCAAAAGGCTCTCAAAAAACCGGTCATAAGTAGTACTTACTTGCAGAGGTTCTGATTTTACAATCTCATTTATTGATCTTCGTGGTTCCCAGATGATATGGCCACAGCCTTCATGTACTTTTTCTTCCAAAATTTTATTAGTCCAGTTTTATTTTTGTCCAATGTCATTTTGTCCAAACGTCCTAGTGTCCAATGAATTACAATGTCAGCGAATAAAAAGTCCATGTCCAAAAAAATGTCATAAGGTTCATTTTTAATGAACAGAAGTATTCCAGTACAGTTTTTGTATTCTTGTATTCTTTACAAAGCTTAAAATAAATCTTCCTGTGAAATTCATCAGATGATTTGAAAAAAGTACCTACCTGTTGATTAACCTACTAGTTGACACTTATCTGAGGGCAATCAGCTACCGGCTTGAATTAAAAGTGCATTCTCTCGGGGAATTGGGTGATGATAATGGTGTGCACTGTGCATACTGTCCGTCCAATCTTTCAGTAAGTAACTGTTCTGATACATTTGCATATTGATTGCTCGCAAATTTCATTTGCCCCTTAAACTTTCCACATTTTCGGACTATATTTTATGGACTTAAAATCCCTGAACATTTTAATATTTGCCTTTTCTCCTTTTTGACGTTCCCTCTTTGGACCTAATTTTTGAACTTTAATGTTTTGGACATTAATTTGGACTTAACAGTATTGGACATTTCATCTGTGTATTAGATTTGTTTTTTTGTTTCCTTTACTATCAGCTCATGCTTTCTTCGGTTGTCGATTCTCTCCCTAATTTTCTAGAATAATTAACGGAATCAAAGAAATTTTGATAGAGTTCATTTTGAGTTGATCCCTTTGATGTTGCTTTATATTGACTTTGCTATGTATTTCATGTCTTGTAACATTCCGTCTCTTTTCAATGTAGTTTCTTGCTCGACGAAATGTTGCCAGCTTTTTTGATTCATTATTCTCAGTTTTCTACAACAAGGGTCGTTCTATAAATAACACCCACCCACCCATGACATGTGAAAGAGTCAAGGGGAAAAAAAACTACCCTATAAAATAAGGACCTAGCACATTCCTTACAGGAAATGGTTCTTGATAGATTTTTGATGTAATCGGCATCTTTTGATTCAGCAGATTGAGCTGAGAAAAAGTTTCTACGCACCAACTCAGTCGTATGATAAGCTTTTGAGATATTCGCAATTGACGTTCGCGTTTTATCAGTATAATGGAGCAGAGTATAGAGCATGAACGACTGCCAAGTTAGAGCGTTTTACTCAAGAATACCAAGTACCTACTCAGTTCTCCCGGCTTAACCCTCCTTTTCTTGGCGAATTTTGTTTGTATGCGTAAAAAAGCTGGGACACCGACAAAGTGAATTTGCGGTCGGTGGGCTGCCAAGGAAAGGAGGGTCAAGCCAGGAGAAGTGAGCAAATTCTTGGGATTCTCAAATAAAACTCTTGGACTCGGCAGATGATCATGCTTTACATGTAGCCTCATTAGACTGATAAAACTCGAATTTCAATCGCGAATATCTCGGAAACCTATCATACAATTGAGCTAGTGCCACGAGAGGTTTTTCTCAGGTTGATCTGCTGAATCAAATGATGTCAATTACATCAAAAACCTATCGGTAACCATTTCCGGTGAGGAGTGCACGGTTCTTTAGGAGTAAAGGCTCTTATTCACAGGAAGAAAAATTTACCCGCCAGAAAAGGAAAGAACATGATTTTCGCATCGATAATAGAGGGTGTTACCAGAGGCCCAAGTTTTGCCAGTTGTCTTAAATTGGCCAAAGGGAAGCTGTACTGTCCAACTTCAGTCAGAACATGTTTCAGGCTATGGTTTTTGAATAGAAAGATAATTTGAGAGGCAGATTTTCAAGCCAACTGTCAAGGAAGAGCTTTTATTGCATGTATAAAATATTAAGCTCCAAATAAAATTTTATTCTTGGTAAAATTTTGATTGTTAATATTTTAATAATTCAGGCTTTGGCAAGTGCTTATTGTTCATTTCAATTTTTTTTACAATGCATTCAAACACAGTGGAATTGTCAAAATGTCATTTTTAATTTTTATAGAAAATCAGAAGTATGTTGTTCGCGGTGAAAGACCCGCATAAGAGCTAAGACTGCAGCTGGGCGACAGACGGATTCTATCTATCTTTCTATCTATCTATCATTTTAACCCCCCTAAAAAACCGGAAAATGGTTATTATTTTATCATATCTTTATAGAAGCTCAATTTTGCACTGATTAAATAAAAGCTCTAGTTTTGCTCAATTTAAAAAAAAAAAAAAAAAAACTGCGGCTCCTTAGCTTACTATGTTCAAAAGTTCATTGAAACTTGTTCTGACTTTGAAATGTGAAAAAGCGGCTTCCTGTGAACCAATTTCTCCAAATTGGCCAAAAGCAGACCTCTGGTAACGCCCTCTATCATCTCTGAAAAATCATGTTTTTTTATTTAAACACATCTATACCTCCTGTGCATACAGCCCTTTGATACACTTTTATCTCATAATTACATTTCACCTCAAAACCAATATTTCCAACCGTGCATTTCTCAAGTCATTGGACCTATGTATCTCCATATTGCGTTGGAAAAAGAGAAACTGTGTGATACTCATTAAATCCAGGGGTATATCCAGGGAGAGGTTTCTAGGGGTATTTTCTCGCTCAAAAGAAATTATTGAGTCTGAGTGTTTAAATTATTTAAAGTAAGTACTACCTTGCTACCTCTGCTCCAGGGAGAATGAAAGTAAATATAAAGGTACGGAAATAAAAAAAATTATAATTTACCTTCAAAACAAAGACACCATAAGAAATGAATGTCAAAGAAAAAAAACAGGACTATTAATTATTAATAATCAACAGAAGAAGGAAGGGGGTGCACTCATCAATGCATTATTAAAGCTAAAAGAGTAAAATTTGAAACTATAACCTTTGACCCAAATGACACAATGAAGTGAAAAAATCTCACAGTGAACAAAGTGTATCCTAATCATACGAGGGTTGTCCGTAAATTAAAGTCTTCATAGCTGTTTCACATAGAAAAATCATTTTTCTGAAAAAACAAGTCTAGATTCTGAAAGCTTAAACTCTTAGCTATTTTTCTACGTAGGTAGTCACCATTACGATCAATACTTCTGGAGTCGCTCAGGAAGTTTTTTCTTACCCGGGACATCCCACTCTCCCACCAACTCGCATACAGAGGAATTGGCAGTTTCTTCGAGCTCCTCAAGCCTCCCAAGTGTTGTTTCAAGTTGGGGAACAAATAATAGTCACTTGGGGCCAAATCAGGACTATAGGGGTGATAGTCGATGGTTTCCCTCCCGAATTTGGCGATGGGATCTGTCGTGACGCGGACATTGCGACGTGAAAGCGGGCGTTGTCATGGAGTAAACGGACTCCTTTGTAAACCGACCTCTCTTTTTGTTCTGTATGGGCCAGCGCAGTTTGGTTGGTGTCTCGCAGTACCTTTCCGCGTTGACTGTCGTACCTCTTCCGAGGTAGTCAACCAGCAGAACGCCTTCTTTGTCCAAGAATACAGGCCACGCCACAGGACCTCACAGAACAAAAGGAGAGGTCGGCTTACCAAAGGAGTCCGTTTACACCATGACACCGGGTGGGAAACCGTCGACTACCCTCCTTATAGTCCTAATTTGGCCCCCAAGTGACTATTATTTGTTCCCCAACTTGAACCAACACTTGGGGGGCTTGAGGAGCTCGAAGAAGCTGTCAATTCCTCTCTATACGAGTTGGTGGGAGAGTGGTGACGCGGGTATGAAAAAGCTTCCCGGAGCGACTCCAAAAGTGTAGTATTGATCGTTATGGTGACTATGTAGAAAAATAGCCATGAGTTCAAGCATTCAGAATCTGTTCTTGTTTTTTCTATAAAATAATTTTTTCTATGTGAAACAGGCTGTGGAGACCCTAATTTATGGACAACCCTCGTAGAATAGGAAGGGGAACGGAAACTTCAGCCCGATTTGCGTCGCGCTGTCGGCCTTGATAAGGTGGTTAGTACATACTTAGTGGTCCGTCAGCATGTCATTGGTTTCAGTCATTCCCTTGATCGAAAAATAGCGAATCAAACGGCTTTGTGTAAACGCTTTTCAAAATGGTCCTCCACGCGTACTTATGGGAGTTTCGCTTCTGTTCGGCCCCTTCTTATTCTATGTCCTGATTACCCTGAAGTCGACCATTGATTTGATCATGATAGAGCAGAGTTGCCAGGTCTGAGCCGCCGCCAGGCTACACCACCAGCCAGGTCACGCTTTTGCCAGCAAATGGGGAGTGTGGACACTTAGACAGTTCTGCCCACATTCGGCAACACCGAATACTATAGTCCGTTTCATTTAAATAGAAGCTTGAGTTCGACTCTTTCCCCTACGAGTTGTACCCTCACTCTCGTATCTGCGATGGCTCGAGACCCGTCCCGTCGGTCGGGGATACCGCCCCGAAACAAAAGACTGTTCTTTGGATAGCTGACTCTGCTGACTGTCCATTGTGACGGACGGAATCCCCGATCAATAGGACAGGTCTCGAGTCATCGCAGGTACGAGATTGAGGGTATATATATAAAACTCATAGGGGAAAGAGTCGAGCTCAAGCTTCTATTTAAATGAAACAGACTATAGTGCGTAATTTGTGGGTGACGGGGGGACCGGATAAAAGACGTGCTACATGCAGTCATGCTTATTAGTGTTCTAGCGTTACGCTTTCTAAACGTAGGTATGCGATTACATTTAACCTTTTTGCTCCATAGTCCCATTTACAGGGTGACTGAATAAAGGCCCCACCCTGAATATCTCGAAATCAACGAAATATTTCGAAAAGCACTGAAATCCGTGTCGAATTATTTTAAGAGGGGCATCTTTTTAGTTTTTAGCGGATCGGAACTCTCCCATCTTCTCAGAGGAACAAGGAGGAGGACCCCCAAAAATCGTATTACTCTTATGAGGCCCTTAGTTTCTCGTTGCATTTCCAAAAAGAACGCCAAAAAAAAAAAAAAAAAAAAAAAAAATTGTTGGCGCGAACAGGACGTACACCACACCGTTTATTCGTTCTCAAATGGCAAGCGGTCCAAGTATGAAGTAGACTCTTTTTCTAATATTCACAACTTCACAATGAAAGGGCCGGCAGACTTCTACTTGGCGTCCAGAGATGTCAAATTGTAATTCTTTTTTAGAAAAAAAAAAATAAGACATAGGTACATTATTTTTTCTTTGGTTGCCACGAAAATTACTTTTTTTTACTGCAATTTTTCCGAGGTGGGATGGTTGCCGCACGAGAAAATTAAGGGGCTTTGTATTTTCGATGAACGATTCCAACACAAGCGTTCAACAAAATCGACCAGCCCTGAAATATATACCGACGTCATTTTGACGATCAACGGTCACTTTTGTCATCAAGTTATTATTGCAAGCTCATGTTTGAAACGTTCCTCGGAATAAAAAAGCCCCTTCAATTTTCTCGTGCAGCAACCGTCCCAACTCGAAAAAATTACAAGTTAAAAAAGTTTAATTTTCGTGGACACCAAGGAAAAACAATGTAGGTATGTCTCATTTTTTTTCTAAAAAGAAATAACAATTCGACATATCTTGAAGGAAAGTAGAAGTCTATAGGCCCTTTCATCGTGAAGTTATGACTTCTTGAAAAAGGGTCTATTTTTTACTTTGACCGCTTGCCATTTGAGAACGGATAAACAGATAGATGTTCGGTTTGCGTCAAAAATGTATTTTTTACCCACTCTTTGAAAATGCAATAAGAAAATAGGGTTCTTTATAATTAAATATGATTTTTGGGGTCCACCACCCTCTCCTTGTCCCCCCCCCCCCCCGAGGGGATGGGAAAATTCCGACCCCTTTAAAAGATGTTCCCCTTAAAATAATAACTGAACACATGTTTTAACGATCTTCGAAATTTTTCGTTGATTTCGAGGTTAGTATTCAAGGGTTTTTTTTTTTTTTTTTTTTATAAATACTGTCATTCTGTAGAGGCGTTCTGTTACCTAGGATTCTCATGAAACTCATGAATTTTTACTTGCAAGTTTAGATAAATTATACATTATTTGAGAAAAATTCATTCGAATTACTAGGAAAGGTCTAAGATTTGTGAAACCACTTTGTCGTAATGCAGCACTGGAAGGTTTAAAAGGCAGCGCTGATAGTGCCTAACAGATTTATGGAGGATCGCTAATATTTATAGTGAGAAACGATTCTCGAACCTGAAATTTACAATTTGTCTATTTTTTGGACGTTTGTTGGGTTTCCTAGGGGGCAAATTTGATGTAGGTACAGGTGAATAAAGTTAAGAAGCTCCTTTAAAAAACAAAGACAGCCTATTTCTAACTGCCAATGAGTTGAATCCCAATGTGTAAGAAGTAGTGGTTCGTCAAAAAAAAGTTAAATTTTTGATCGGTTTTTCGGTTTAAAACTTTCGTCTGCGTGCAGACATAAGTATTTGAGTCCCTGTAAATTAAAGAGTCTCAGCACGTGAAGAAGAAGGCGAAGGAGGCGTCCACTCAGATTAATTGGGTTCACCAAGGAGGCGTGTACGTCTCTTCGTAGGGGTTTTCCAACGGTCATCTTATGGGGAGAAGCACAGAACGCCTCCTTGATCTCCGTGACAGCCTAAACCCCAGCAGCCAATCAGAACCTATACCCCGTATGGTGAGACTCTTTCATTTACAGGGACTCCAGTAGGTATCATTTAAAAAAATAATGCTAAAATCGAATTGAAAGCCACTTGAGGAGAAGCACAGCATAGAGTAAGGTTTGAATGGATTTCAGTAGTAGGTAACAGTCATAACTATCGAACGAACAGCTGGAACCAAATAATGTTAGGTCCCGAACGTAACTTATGCACGGTCACGTAACTCGCGTAGGCTCTCGGATTGGTCGAAACAGCTCCCACTTTAACTTGCGCTCACTGCCTGGACCATGCATTTTTTGGTTCCTGGGCAATCACCACTACCTGTCACCAAGAGGCAAGAAGTTAGAATATCTGTGACCCAAGAGGCAGTGTGATTCCTATCTGCGAGCCAATATTACATTCGAGCGACTGCATTATTACTAACGTTACATGTTTAGTACCGCCACTTGTTTATTCAGGGTTACAGGAATTTTTTTTCTTGTTGTGTCGATCAATTTATGTATAGGTACAGATAAGTCTTAATACGCTTTGAACTTAAAGTGAAAATTGATGAAAAGATCGAATGGTTGTACCAGTGTGCTAAAACTACAATGATTGGCGTCATTAACTCTTATCTCCAAGAGCCATCCTTAAATGGTGTCATAACTTGTTGTCATAAAGTTAATCTGTAAGTTCGCTATCCTGTTATTTAGTTTGTAGGTTGGTCACACTGTCTCCAGTTGGATTCCGCATTGGGAATCTCCACTTGTAACTCGTGTCTCATGTCTCGTATAACTTTCGTGTAAGTTCATACAAGTCTGTGAACCCTTTGTATAATTGATCTCTTTTAAATTATCATTTCTTCTCATTCGGTTGTTTTAGTTCTCATTATCTAGTCAAGCATCCTGCTGTTGATTCAGTAACACAGCATTACTGATAACATCAATAGAGGATGCAATTTTTAGGCACCTTCGCGTAGTTTACTCACAATATCATTCGTAGCTGTATATTTACTGAACATATCATTCGAAACTGTATAAACTACTGAAGATCTAGCTGATGATTGGTAACTGTTGATGGACTGGCTGCGACTGTAGCTCTTGTCACTTTTCATTCTCAACTCCATTTGAATTTCCAGGAGCGACTTCCCTTTGGTTTCGATGAAGAAGTACTTTGCGTAATACAGTGCAAACACTGACGTTAAAGCGAATAAAAAGAAGTTTATGTACATGCCTATGTAGCTGGCACAAATAGCAAATAAAGTTGTGTTGATGATCGATGCGAACGCCGAAAATATTGCTGTCACCGTCGATGCACGAGCCTTGATGTTAGAGGGCAAAACTTCCCCTTGGTATAACGACGCGATAGGCCCCACTCCAACACAAAAAGACACTCCGTAAGCAAGGATGCCAAAAAACGGTATATACGTGGTGCTTTTAAGATCTAGATTCGAGTGAACATCTAGGAAATACCAAGTTCCGGTGATTGTCATGCTGATGATTATACCTATGTTAGAAAAAATAAAGAGTGGCTTTCTTCCTACCCGATCGACCAAAGAAGACGATATAAAATTCGCGAGGAACAGAGCTACGCCAGTGATTAAAGTGCACGTTTCGGCCGACAACGGCCCTACCTGACTCGGTATAATTAAAGTCAGGTACGCTAAAACAGTAAAGAGTCCAGTAAGTTTCTGTATGATATAAATGCACTGAACGTTAATGAAAGCCCTGCGGTAGTCTTCGTTCAACCAAAGTTCTTTAAACCGTCCTTTACGACACATGAAATTTTTAACATACGAACGAATAGCCTCCAACTCTGTGCTCACGTCGCCATCACCTCTCAGCCATTTTAAAGACGCCTCAGCCTTCTTTTTCTTGCCTTTCATCATGTAGTAGTGTGGTGTTTCTGGCACCAATGAAAAGGTTGTGGCGAATACCAAACACAAAGCTCCGGAGGATATTCCGAAGAAAAAATAACTAACGTAAGGACCTATGATGTACTCGTACAAATTTCCACCGAAGTACATCACCATGTAAAGAGTGCCAAGTGATCCACGGATTTCGGGCTGCAGTATTTCAGAGAGGTACGCTGGCACGATTGTGTTGACACTGCCTGCCCAGATCCCTGCACAAAACCTGGCGAGATAAAGCATGTGTTCGTGTTGAGCGAAAGTGACCAGCGTCCAGTTTGTTATGGCAAAAATACTGAAGAAGAGGAGGGTGGACTTTCGGCCAACCACGTCCATCATGATCCCGGCTGGATGGGGGCTCAGCATGATGCCAATGTAAAATGCGTTTATGACCCATGCTTCTTGGAAAAGTGACAAACGGAACTCCAGCTCGTTTCTTCTGATTTTTGGGAAAGCTGCCGCCGACCATCCCGCTATAGCTCCGATTGTCATGCCCGCGATACAACCTGCACAAATCAAAAAATTGAATCAGTAAAGTCCATACTCAGCTTCTCAAACTATACCTATATTAGGCGTTGTGAAGATCAAGATTAAGTACCTACTCAATTCTCACTACTACAGAGTGTTAAAAAAAAACTGTTCGCGAACCTTTTAAGGGCGTATTCTACAGGTCAAAATAATGCATTTTCTTCAAATAAGCATGTGTCCCAAAATGCACCCCTTCCGAGTTACAGCGTTGCAAAGTTTCCAAAAAAAAGTTTGAAAATGGAGCTTTCGCAGAAATCATTCAAAGTTCACGGAAATTGGGATACTCGAGTATTTTTACGCGTTGTTTTCATTTATGAGCTCAAAATAACTCCATCGCGAAAATTATTCATTGGCTTTCATATGGAGGATATTACGGCCGCCAGAGCGAGTATTTTGTGCCGCACGAATTGCCAACATCCAGACGCAACATAGCACGTTGATTTTTTTTCCATCCGATTTATCGCGAAAGGGATGCATTCTGGAAAAATTTGAGTAGTGCCTTTTCTGCGTAATTTTTAACGTTCTTTCACTTGTTTACATCAACATTCTAAAATTTTTACCAGTAAAAAAGTTATGAGCCTCTGAAAATGTGTCCCCCCTCCCCCCAGCGCTTCTCAGAGAGGCGATGGAGTTATTTTGAGCTCATAAACGAAAAAACGCGTAAAAATACTCGGGTACACCAATTTCTGTGAATTTTAAACGATTTCCACGAAATTGAGTTTTCAAACTTTTTTTCCGGAAACTTTGCCACGCTGTAACTTAGAAGGGGTCGCATTTTTGGACACATGTTTAAAAAAAAGGATTATTTTGACCTGTAGAGTACGCCTTTAAAAGGTTCGCGAACAGTTTTTCAATACCCTGTATAACCTAAACCACTCCCCAGTGCATCAAAATATTCCAGACATACATATATGTCACCTTATAAATAGATGGTATACATTATTTATGTGTTAATGGTATATGAGCTGGCGAATTCTAAGCGTAATAACTTAAGCCTTTCTAAGCAGAAGTCCTGCTCATAGGAATGAAACTTCAGCTCATATGAAGAAAATATCAGCTTGTCTCTGCTCATCGTTTGCCAGGGACCAGGATATGCACTTAGATACATACCTACATTAGTAAGAGCCTATTCAAGATGATCGCTGGCACGCTTTAAGGAAAGCCTTGAACAACAATCTTAAGTGATTAGAAAGGTTGACTGGAACCTTAGTGGTTGCAATAAAATTGAAGTTTGTAACTACAATTCTCTTAAGAAGCAAAATAAAGAACACGCGTGTTGTAAACTGAAAAAAAATTGTGGTTAAAGTAACCTAACATCAAGTCGATCAAATTAATATCCTTCAATAGATCATTGAGTATGGTCGGCCAGTTTAACCAAATTCTTTTGGGTCAGAGTGACTAAATTTGTTGGCTTCATGAACAAAATTGTTGGTTAGTTCGCTGATTCAATTTTCTTGGTCAATATAACTTTTTATTTGGGTGAATTATTCTAACCAAAAACTGTCGCTGCATTGATTTATTGTGCGCACTGGGCGAGAAAAATGTGAATCTCTATCTAGGTCTCAAGGATATCTTCTATTAACTATCTGCAGCCCGTTTGATTTTTACACTCTTTAGAACATGTTGAATACAAAGAACACAATTTTCACGTTAACTTAGACACGAGCTAGCTTGTTTCATATTTTAAATCAGAATATCTTATGAGGCGTGAGTTTTAACTCTTCGGGAGGTTTAATGTAGATTTCTTTTTTGTCTTTGTGCACGATGTCTGGAAGGACATCTAAATGCTGTATTTCTAAATAATTGCAAACAGCCAATGCAAATTATAATTGGAAGGTAGAATATATTACGATTGGTGGAAAGGCCAGTTTCTTGTGATTGATAATTTTTCGTTGGGCCTAACCTTTCTCAACAAGTCCTACCGTAAAGTGTTTATTCGCGTTCTAGTCTTATTCGATTTTGAAGATCCGTCTGTCGTCTATCAACTGTATGTTGCTTTATGAACAAGTTCCTAAAAGTTATTTTCATCAAAGGCTTGTATTTTTCAGATGATTGCCCCTCTCCATAGTTTACTATCAGATCCACCTTATGTTATAGGTAGGTCCCGTTTCGTTGGTTAAATCTTTAAAAGTTAAATCATTCAAGTTACTTACAGGTATCTTTAAGTAGTCTTGCGTCTTTGGGCTGGTTTCCCGACGACTGTAGATGGGAGAAGGAGCTTGAGTCAATGAATTTTGCTTATCCGCAAATAGCTCAGGTATCATACAATGAATCAGTTTTGAGTCTATTGCAAGTGAGTCATAGGAGCAATATTGACTTGATCTTCTGTCTGAGGTCTCTGATCTCAGGTCTTTTCTTAACGAATTTTAAGGAATGTTTCGAAGGAAACGGGTCTCTGATTTTTCCTCAGGAGTAGCCTCAAAATGTAAAGGTAGGTCTTTTTGATGCTGATCATCTTGCTGAGATGAAGGGAGACTTAAAGTCGCAACATTGAACTTGAAAATTTCCTTGAAAACTACCGTCGACAACATTTACAGGTCACATTTATTAAATGGCTACCGGTTAGTGAGCTAAAACTTCCTGCACACCCGATAAACTATCGGGTCTCAGCTGATCCAGTTCCTGTAGTTCTTGAAAAATATCCCTGAAGGAGAATGGTGTCTCATCAAAACTTTCATCACGCTACCTTTACAAACTTGGATCTTTCTGGGCCAATTAGCTTGTATGTTCCCAGCTGATACCCACGAGGTGCCTTTGGATCTAGTTTGGTTCATTTCCCTTTCGCGATGTGAGAGTTACTACTTTTAGCAGTAAATTTCGAAAATTTCTTAAATAGCTGAGATTTACTGGTTTATCCGACAATTTCTCCTCCGGTTGAAAATTAATACTTGCGTCCCAGTGGAGGATCTTTTTTTGACGTATGCGGCGAACTTTTCTGTTTGCTGCCAAAAAACTCTTGAGATGTTCCTACCAAACCATGCTGCGAAAGGCAACGATTACGTATTTGATTTACTCTTTTGGCAATGCCAATCTGCTCAGGAGGATAAGCTACAATTGTTCAGCGACAAATCCCTTCTGACTTGGAAAGTCTATTGCGAAGAAAATTGTAGTATTCTTTATAATTTTCACTGCAGACCCCGCTTTTATCTTGTGACTTTTTTGATTTTGAGCAAACTCTTAGGATTCTAAAAAACTTTTCAGATACTTCATCCACCGTTTTTAGGTGCTGTCGCGTAGCGCAAGCACCTTATGCTATCGTCGCTGTCCGTATGTATGTACCTATGTATGTATGTATGTGACACTCGTTGTTCTCGTTTTGTGCAGTCGAAAAGTGGTAGTAAATATCAATCGATTTTTTGAAGAATAGATGAAAATATTTTCCTGGTGTAATCGTAAATGAAGGTTAGCAATTATTTAGCAACATTTTATAATGACGTTGGTATGGGACCACACTCAACGCTATTAATAACTAACTCGTCCAATCAACTGGTAGCTCTGGATGGTCTTGCCGAAAGAAGATTTCGGCACTGTAGGTATAGGTATTCAATTTGGCAATGTCATCTAGAATACTAGGTTTTGCAATGACTTCGCCCTCGATTGCAAAGCCGTTGTGCTGAATTTTGCACCTTTTGGTTGTAAAAGTTTCGAACAAACCTTTTTTGACCAACTGACCGACGGATAGTAGATTTACCTACAACCGTTGGCACTCAACAGGAGTGTTCTCACTTTGTCCTACTAGTAACTAGGTAGTAACTAGGTACTGTAAGAAATCGACACAAACAGATGGTGCTGGGCACTGGGCAGGTGTCCACTTCTGTGATTTTTTAAGAGCACAACGCTGCTAAATATCAACTTCAAACTTTTTTCACCAGTCTAGCCAACCTATGAAAAACACTTATCCCACTCTAAAATTAGTCTGCTAAAGTAGGCTTATTTTAAAGAATAAATGGTTAGGGTGGCGGTAATTGGGATAGGTGGCGGTAATTGGGACATCTACCTTATTAATAACGCTATTAAATATTATTATATCCCTCCAGGAAAATCTTTGAGTTTAGTGGCACATATATCTTGAACGAGCAAACCTAGTTTGTATAAAGTTCTGTCTTGTTAACTTCGGTCGAGTACACTACAAGGAGAGGGGTGAAGAAGACGAGGAAAGAGATCGAAAACTAAGACAACACCTGAAAGGATTAATGCTTAAAATTCTACACATTAAAGTAAAGGTAACTCTAACTACACTTTTTTGATACGTACAACAAATGGCCGAAATGAGCTGTCTCAGCACACATTTTGACATTTTAAACATTTTTCTTTCTCAGCATCGACAGCGGTGACTTGTGTGGTTGAAAAATTTGAAATAAAGTTGCCTGCATCAAACTCGCGAGACACCTATTTTTTTCCGAACTCGGACTCTGAACCGTGTCAATCTTTCAATAATTAATTTATCAAAGGACACTGTTTCTGAAAAACAGTCTGCGCAACTAATTATTTTAAAGGGCATCTTAGGCCGATGTTATTAGTTTGAACGTAAAAATGAAACATTTTTTCTGAAATCCCTTAAAAATGAAAAAGACGTTTAAAAGTCGACCGTGGAAAACAATAGGAAAACAAAGAATGGATTGCAAATTCGAATATCAAAGTTCTAGTGTAAGCAGTTTTCCCCGATCCGCTCTCACAGATTGATTGAAAGTTGTATCGAAAAGTGTGGCTTATCTTATCTCCCGTTCATCCGCACTTCTCTTCGTACGGGTGGTTTTTACCACAGATGGAGCCCTATGTCATATTTTGTCTAACTGTAATACTACTTATGTCTATTATGAAAAATAATTGTCTCAATTAGTGTTACACCCGTCGACGCCGTGGGCAATTACTTAAGTATTAACATCAAGAGGAATCCAAAGATAGCGCACCATATATGTAACTCGAAATTGTTACAGACTGTAGGGAACATCTAATATTTGTGTCTATCTTTCCTCTCAAGCATTATCTCAAAAGAGTATAATTTCTTGCTGTGGGGGGGGGGGAGCTTTTGTTTGTCTACAACAAGTGATTGAAATATCCGGTTAATCTTGCCTTGATTTTTGATTCTCTGCTTGTTGGTTTTCGGATTCTGATTTTAGTGCCCCCTTGAAAAATAATTCGGCAACACACGTAGGTACTCGAAGGTCTCACATACTTCTTTGTTATTTTCTTTATCTTATGTTCTTGTAGCTTTTGTCAATGCGTTTTCGATAGGTTTGATCTCTGATAACAGACCACTCGAGCCGATAATTGAACAGGCTCATGCGAAAACGTCCGTTGTCCATTTTTTTTTTATACTTGAGTTTTTATACTTTTTTTGTGAGCGTACATCACACTCTTAACAAGACGCTGCATCTGATCAGACTTGTACCTCGGCTTCTTGCTCCTATCTCCCTTCTAGGCAGTTTTCTATATTTTTTATTTTTTCATTTGCTAATTTTATTTTTTATTTTTGTCCTCTCAATAAAAATATTTTGGCCGTCGGACGTTCTCGCATAAGCCTGTTCCATTTTACTCAAGAGCAGCTGATCGCGGTGTGGTTGGGGGTTGAGTCACCCATTCACAAAAATAAGTAAGTCCAAAAATTAGAGATACATAGCTAAAAGAAAATATTTGAAGAAACGATGGCGTTGACCTTAGGTTGCAGGAAAACTTCGATCAAAAGTTACGGCTGATTAAAATTATACCGGACTTTATTCTCAAAAAAAGTGCATGGAAACCAAACCACCCCCTGGATTTCTTAATCGTGTACGTTGACTTGGCCGTAAAGACCATGATTTATGCTGTGGCTTGCGGTTTGCGCTACCTTTTTTCTATTTGAAGATTTTTGAAGCCACTCATTTTTTTAAGTTTATCCTAACCAACCCCCCCCCCCCCAACTTTGGAAGAATTGAGCGTTTTGACTTCACCATGGAAAGCTCACTTTCATTTTCTAAAATACCTTTCAAAGGATGTGTCACAGGTTAGACAATTATGGTTCGAAACGCTATATCAATAAAATGTCCTAGATTTGAACTTATCGAACCCTTTTATAGTTTCTTCCTCAATTCTAATTAAGGTGGTCACAGCGATCGATCGAAAATCGTCTCGGACCTCGTTCAAGATCATGTGGATTGGGGTGGGGGTTTAGGTATTTAAAAGCAAAAAGTATCAGACATTGCTAGTTGTAGGTTTTAATTGCTTGTTAAAAGTGTTCTCTGTCATTTAAAGTTTATGAATGATAATTGATGAGAAATTTTCTTTCTGGTTTTTGACCACTCTTTAATAGTCTCAGACTAGACTAGTTGTGCACGGTGTGCACCAAGATCTATTAATACCAGGTCTACCCAGTAGCAACGAGGCCTCAACATAGGGTAACATTCCTTCCAAAAATCGATAACTGATAAGTCGCGATGCAACCCCCTCCGTCCCAAATCATGTCCACTTATTCAATCACGAAGGGGTCAGCATTTCTTTAAATTGTTTATATGAGTGGCAGTAACAGAGCTGTTCTGGTGAACGTAAAATTGATCATTGTCAAAACTAAACTCATCATTTGCCAAGAGTTGTCGAGAGCCCTTCAGGCCTTCAGCCCTTTGCCGCGTTAGCGTTTAGAAATCTGCAAAGTGAACAGGTTAATGTAAGTCCATTTTTCTATTTAATATGACAATCGCAATGTCCCAGAGGAGCCTGGGCGTCATGAATGATGATACCGCCCTTTTGGCGAGGAGAAGTCTGCAATGTGAACAGGTAGGTTCGTAAGTCTATTTCCCATTGCAAAAACGCTGACGACTCCCTGGCAGAGCAGAGGAGACGTTTTATTAGAGTCTTCCGACTTCCGCCTCACTGCTTTCTGAAGTTTGCGAAGTGAACTGGTGCGGTCTGTTCGTAAGTGTATTTCCCATTTGTATCTAAATAACGTTAGCGATGCCTCGGAAGAGCAGAGGGATTGTTTTGCGTCTTCCTCTCCCGCCAGATTGGCGTCAAAAACTCTGCGAGGTGGACAGGTCTGCTCGAAAAAGTATTTCCCCGTCTGAATCAACATTGGCGATGCCTCGGAAGAACATAGGGTTTGAGTCTTCCGCCAGATTAGCGTCAAAAAGTCTGCGAAGTGGACAGGTCTGCCTGAAGAAGTATTTCCCCGTCTGAATCAACATTGGCGATGTCTCGGAAGAACGTAGGGTTTGAGTCTTCCGCCAGATTGGCGTCAAGAAGTCTGTGAAGTGATCATGACTGGGCGTCTGGCTCGCGAAAGTATTTCCCCATCCAAATTAACATTGGCATCTGGCGATGCCTCGGAAGAGCAGAGGGGTTTTTTTGCGTTCTCCGTAAGATTGGCGTGAATAAGTCTGCGAAGTGAAGCGGGTCTGCTCGTAGGTCTATTTTGGTATATTCAATAATATTGCCGAATCCGCAGAAGAGCAGACGGGACGTTTTATGGCCTCCAGGACTTTTAATACGTACAGGGTGTCCCAGACCTACCGTACCAGGCCTTTTTCTCGGCCGCTTGAAAATTGGTATACCTGGGTAAGTAGACGAGACAAATTCAAATTTTGGGGTTTCAAAACCCCCCAACTATTTTATGTGGGAGGGTTTTGGGGGGTAGACCCTTTTTCGGCAGCGGAGATTCCCGCTTTAAAAGCGAGATAAGTTCAAAAATGGAGTCAAATCGGTACTCCCAATACCTTGATACGCGATGACCTTTCGTTCGACAACCGCAAATCATTTTTGGGCCCCTAATCCCCCTCAAAAAGCCCCCAAGCATAAATAACCAATTGGTGCAAGAACTGTCGTAAAATCTCCGGAAAAATTTCTTAGTAGAGGGAATTTAGGCGAAAGAGCTCAAATTTGATGGTTTGAAAGCCCCCCGACTATTATTTTGGGTTTGGGGGGGTCATTCCCTATTTGGTATCGGAGGACCCCCTCCTTTAGAAACGAAAATAGTTCAAAAATTTAGTCAAAGTGGTACTCCTAATCTTATAACGCATAGTAACATTTGGTTCGATGACTGAGAATAATTTTTTTGGTCCTCGACCCCCCTTAAAATAGCCCCCAAGCACAAAAACCCCAATTTACGCACGAATGGTCGTTAAATCTTCGGAATAATTTTTGAACAGGGGTATTGAAGGTCAAAAAGCTCAAATTTGACGGTGTCAGGAGCCCCCGCTAACGGGACAGGGGAGAAATCTTTCTGGATATTTTCCGACTATTTTTTCATAAATTGGGTTTTTTGGCCCTTAGAGGCTATATTGAGGGGGGTTGGAGGCCTAAAGATGATTTTCAGCTGACAAACTGTTTGTTATTATGTGTTATAAGAATAGGAGTACTATTCTGACTCAATTTTTGAACTTTTTTGTCTCTACAGGAGGGGAGGGGGTCCCCCAATACCGAAGAGAGGGTGACCCCCCAAACCCCCCATTAAATAGTCGGGGGGCTTAGGAGCCGTCAAATTTGAGCTGTTTGACCTAAATCACTCCTGCTCAGAAATTTTTTCGGATATTTTACGACAATTCTTGCACCAATTGGTTATTTATGCTCGGGGGCTTTTTTTGGGGGGGGGGATTAGAGGCCTAAAAATGATTTTCGGCTGTCGAACGAAAGGTCATCTTGTATTGATACATCAGGAGTAAGTACCAATTTAATTTGACTCAATTTTTAAACTTCTTTCGCTTTTAAAGTTGGGATCCCCTCTACCGAAAAAAGGGTCGATCCCCCTGAGCCCCCAAAAATATTCGGGGGGCTTTGAAACCCTAAAGTTTGAATTTTTCTCGTCAAAACACGCACCTATGTTCACCAATTGCCAGCTTTTTATGTCGAATAGCGGCCGAGATAAAGGCCTGGGGGGTGATCACGGAGGATCGTTTCGTTTCGGTATCGTTATCGTTATCGTTTGCATTAAATCAAATGGGCTTGCTTCTGCGCAACTCGATCGCGCAGGTGATCCCCTCCTCACCTCTTCCTACTTCAAACGATCGACTAAACGACAGCCTCCAACTCATCGCTTCCTTTCGACCGTTTCAATCACTTGGTTTCAATCGTTACGAGAGGCTCAAAACGATTCGATCAGTTGAGCCACCCATAAGGTTACACGTAAACGATAACGATAACGAAAACGAAACGAAACGATCCTCCGTGATCACCCCCCTGGTACGGTAAGTCTGGGACACCCTGTACATATTTAGAATCATTTCATTTGTCTTATAGAGTCTCTGTATATGTCCACTGTATATTTAATTTACAGGGACTCCAATTTGTCTCTGTTTGAAATCTTTGAATGAATCTGGCAGCACCAGCGCGACTGTCGGCGGAACACGGAACAGCAAGTAAACGTAAACCAAAAAGACAACATACATGATTTCAGAGTTAGGTTAGGTTATTATTCTCGGTGTAATTAGGCCGTGTTCGGTCCTCTGAGTTTGTTTGGCCCAAAAGTATTCTATTCTGTGCTGCTATAGTTTTTTTTCGCATTTTTTTCTCGCTCGAGAGTGTTTTATCTTTATTACCCAGCGATTTCATTACAGTAAAAATTCGACCCATGTGTAATCGCCAATCGGGGAAGAACGAGAGTGACGAATCGGCATTGCGCTTTCCACTGATCAGTCAGATCAGTGTTAGTTATTTCCTCTTGTTAAAATGAGTTTCTCTCGTTTGAAAGACACCATCGAGGAAGGTGATACCGTTATTCTTCACTTGAATCCCTTCAATCTTCACTCTATTGTAGTCAAACCTGAAATTGCCAATAAACATGATGAATTCGTAGAAAACGTTTTTCAAACAAAATATGGTGCCCTGCGCATCAAAACTCTCATCGGTCGAAAATTTGGCTCTAAAATCAGTCTGTCCAAAGGCTGGGCATATGTGCTCCATCCAACTCCTGAACTGTGGACTGTAACTTTACCGCATCGGACACAGATAATTTACAATGCAGACATCAGTTTAATTATATTCCAACTTGATCTGAAGCCTGGCAGCATAGTCATAGAATCAGGTAAGTTCTTATATCTTTCTCGGGACATAGCTATGAGCTGGTGTCAACGCTAATTGGAAGTTTTGTTGGTGTACTTCATGGACTTGCTCAAAATGAAGCGAGTAGGGAAAGAAACGATCCAATGGCCTTAGACTCGTCAGTTCAAACTCTCCGAGTTAAGAGCTCTTAATCATACAGAAAAGTCTTTCGACATGCTGTCACCCGTAAAATAATGGTCGTGACCATTGCCTTAAACTCAATTATGTTATGATGGTTTGTAACCAGCTTTCAGAATTTTAGTGTCATTCATGTTCTCATATTTAATTTACCTCCGTTAAAATTCTAGTAATTTCAATGTGATGGTTGAAGATTCCTGAAATATTAATTTTTTTGTCTCTAAATCCTGCGGAGCCAAAGTCTAATTGATACGTTTGTGAGATAAGGAAGATGAAGGGATTAATGAGGGTATTTACAGAATTGAAGAAAAGTGAAAGAGATGGAAGGCAATCAGGGAAGGAATAGCCTCCGTTTTCTTTTAGGTTTTATGCAAGTAAGTAATCTGAAGCCAACCTTGACCATACAGTCCTTGATGTATGATGTGTCCTTTGTACCTTTTCACAGTCAACACCTCTAATTCGTAAATAAGAACTTTGTAACCAGAGGCAATATAAAATAGAGACCACGCACTATCTATCTTGCCCATGTTTGCGCGTGCTGGCAACATTTTTTTTTGGGGTCTCAACAGAACACCATCCATGGACCATACGTTGACTGATGAGAAACGTCGTTGAGATTTTTGCCTAGTGAATTTGAATCACCGAAAATTGCATCAGTCTACGTATGGTCCATTTTGGATGGTGACCCTTCATGAATGACCAAAACTTTCTTGCAGCTGTTAGTCTTTAATTTCACCATTGAAGCGTCTTCTCCAAGCAATGAGCACTCACTCACTGTTTTTTTTTACTTTGTCTTCAGGTACTGGAAGTGGCTCTTTGACGCATGCTTTAGCAAGGAGTGTTTCGCCTGACGGAACTGTACACACTTTCGATTTTCATAAGCAAAGAACAGATCTAGCAGAAGCAGAATTCGCAGCCCACGGGATTGGCAATGTTGTCAAATCATTTCACCAAGATGTATGTCAACATGGGTTCGGACCTGAGCTAGATTCAACAGCGGATGCAGTATTTTTAGACCTCCCGCATCCATGGTTAGTCGTGCTGCATGCTGTGAAAGCCCTCAAGAAAACTGGTAAGGCAGTTTCAAATTAAAGTATCTTGTAATCCACTTTGTCAGGAATCTTCAATGATGCCTGTGTAGCGCTGCCATCTCTGCTCTCAAATAGCAGAGCCATGCAGGAGCCATGGAGGATCCCTGTCTAATTTGTCACTCTCACTCTATAAACACACAGAGGAAATCCTCAAATGGGGCTCTTGCAAACTTTTGCTACAGGCGATTGAAGAATTGATTCTTGCATAAAAACCTGTAAAAATGAGGATGAGTACACGAAAAAACCCCAAAACTCACTCTCAGAATCGGGCTTCGTGGCGGAAGGACGCAGGTATTATGAGAGATTTCTATCTATATTCAGATATATCTGTGTCTTTCCGTAGAGAAAGTGACAAATAATCTCCCGTGATACCTGCGTTGAACTGCCATTACGATTTTGCCGTTATAGCAGTTTTGTGAGTTTATTACTTAATTTCAGAATTATTTACTGTGATTTTCCTGATTTTCGCTGGTTTTTACATCAGATTGGACTATTCTTTTGCTCCCAGCAAAATTTTGCAAGAGCTCCATTAGATAGAAATTTCCCATGGTACCTGTGGAACTTTGCCATTGCTTCTGAAACTTTTAAGTCATTTTGTGAGTCTGTGAGTGAATTTTGTAATTTTTTAGTGTGCTCATCGCTTTTTTTGCTGAATTTTACTCAAGAACTATCTATTCTTTTGCCTATGGCAAAACTTCGCAAGAGCCTCATTGATTTATTGTTACTTATTTATCTGCTTGTCCATTGTTTTGTTCGATTGCATTGATTAATTTGTTGATTGATGTTTGGTCAGTTTAATTACTTTAATCAAGGGAATTATCTATTGTTTTAGGCGGTAGGTTTTGTTCCTTCTCACCTTGTATTGAACAAGTTCAAAGGACTTGTCAGGAATTGCATGAACACGGGTTTAAAGAAATTGCAACCATGGAGTGTTTGCAGAGGGAATTAGCTGTCCGAAGTCGAACTATTTCAACGTTGGATTCTGGGAAAGTAAGTGTTTTCAATATTGTTCAGAAACTACTTCTTGAACTTGGTGATGGTTTTTTCAGCAGGATTTTTGCAGGCAATGGCACAAAAATGTGTTTTCAATTTATGACCCTCCTTTATTTTTTCACAATATTTTGGCAAAAAATCCATTCCTACTAGCTAATTTAAGGTAAAGTTAGGATGTTTTACCGACTGTTTCCAACATTGATAAAATAAAACAGAAGGGCTGATAACATAAAAGGCGTATGGAATTTCACAAAGAATGTACTTTTATACTGAAGTCATTTTGCTTAAGATGCAACTGCTGTGAAGAGTCTTGCAAAATGGTAATTGTTGTCCCAAGCAATTAAACATCCTTTTTGTGAGAACAACCATGTTTGTAAATAAGTTAAGCCAGCTCATTTTCTGAGTCCGTAACAAAAATAAACCTAATTGAGGGGGGCGGGGGGGTTAGGCTCGAGTTGCTCAGAAGAGCACACTGGTTGCTGGTACTTACATCTCCCAAACGGTAATAGCTGAGAAGCTATATGATCAGTGATCACAAATCTTCCGAGTGAATTTTGAGCTTGAAGGCCACCATAATCACTCTATTGAAAATTGCTTTCGAAGGGGGTAAGATTAATTTACAGCACCACATTACAAACCCAAACTTTGAAAACACAACATGAACTCAAACAACCAAAAAAGTCAATGAAGGAAGAGAAGACATTGTTCTGCTGGGTCCTAACCCTGCTCACCAGGTGGCAGCACATTGGATATTCCTGGTCGGGCAATGCTGATTATGATACTTGGTCCTTTAGCGGAAAAGGTTGGATGATCGACGACCTTCCACTAGTTAAAATTGAGGGCTTTATTTCTACAACACTTATAGGCAAATTTCATCTGACCTGCGGGCTGATCGTTTCCTTTTTTGTTAAACCACTAGCATTGGTGCTTTGTCTATGAGTGACGCTATTGGTTGAACGTTGTAGGACTTCACTGCTGCTATGGTAACCATAGTTCCTGGTAGTATTGTAAAGGCTACTATTTGGTTGCTTTTAAAATACTATGGGGAATGGGACTTTTAACTATGGTTACGATAGCAGTGGCAAAGTCCTACAATGCTCAACCAATAGCGCCACTCATTGACAGTCTTTACTATTGGTTTAGTAAAAAAATTAAACGATCGGCCCACGGGTGTGTAGTTAAATGTCTAAAATTTAAAATGGGTCTAATTGGAATTGATCGCTGGACTTGTTCAGTTTTTACTGACTTTCACTGACATTGATCTTTTGACTCTCCGATCATGGGTAATAGGAATCATTTTCTTTGTTGCTACTCCCTATCTCATTAACTTGAATTGGAATGCTGGTAATGGAAGAACGACTATCAAGCGGTACCACTAATATACCAGACAATACTATTTCTGACACAATGGTTTATACTACCTCCGCTGCTTCAATGCTGGTGACAGCGCTATCTCTGCGAAAAGTTGTCAGATAAAGTGTCAACGATGCGTTTGCTTTGCTGCGCGCAATAGAGGTCAGGCATCTTTTAAAGAGAAGGAGTGGACAGAGATGTGGGATATGCTTGATGCTACAAGCCTGGAAATGTTTGGAAAATTGTCTTTTTTTGTAGACATTTTCAAAATCATACATTTTGTTTTGTTTTATTCTCTCAATCTGGATCGGGCTGTAAAGGTTTTCTGAAGATATTGATTCCGACTTTAATAGAGAAATATTTTTTTTTAGTATTTTCAATAAACTGTCAAAAAAAGTAATTTCCCCTTTTACTTCGGGTATCACAGTAGATTAATGGCCTTGTTAGTTGTCACAGAGATATTGTTGCTGTAACTATTATCTGTTTGTCAGTACAGAGAAAGTGTCAAAATCAAGATAGGAATCCCTTGTGGTACTTGTGTAACAATGTCTTTTTTGTAGCGCATTTATTAATGCTTTTAACTTTTATTAATGTGGTTCCTGACCTCTCTGTAGTGAGATTCTAATCAGCTAGATTGCACCACCGGTCTCTTTTTATAGGTTTTGACTTTAATGCCTTATAATTTTTCTGAGATCAGAAGTAATAAAAAGGAGCCCATGGGATTGGCATACATTTTTGCTTGAGTTTTTGAGCTCAATCTTAACAAAATAGGTTGCAATTTGTAAAAATGACTGTGCTTGAACAAAAATTTGGCCAAATTCAAAGCGATAGTTTGCGCGCTTTGAAGAGTTTAGAATTTGGAAAAAAGTTTTTTCAACCACAATTTTTGAATCATAAATCATAATCAATTTTGTTAGAAGTAAGCGTAAACAATTTACGCATGTCCCAAGGGCTTGGTAACTTGGAAGCATGAGAGATTGAGAGCAGTGGCGGCTCGTGACTGGAAAATTAGGTGTAGTTGTGGGGGTCCAACTAAATTTTCGAAAATTTGACCTGCCTCAGATTTAATTTTAAGCTAGTTTTAACTATTTCGTGACACGAAAGTTCTCCTGCGACGATATAGTAAAATCAACCCCCCCCCCCCCCCCCCCTTAATAACTTAAAAAAAGGGAAAAAATTAAAAACGTAAGTAAATTTCCGAGCAAAACCTGCAATAAAAACATCTTTTTTTAAGCCTTAAAGACCAACATTTATTTAAATATCAAAATAAAAAATTGAAAAACATGAAAACGTTAAGAAACTTTGTTTTTACAAGAGTTTTAATAAGTTCAATAAGTTCTCCGAAATCCCAATCATTTTTAGTCAAAAGCGACCATTATCTTTGAAAATTTGAAAAGAAAAAGAAAAAAAAAACCTTGAAAAAGTAGGTGTAGTGCCACTACACTAACTACACCTGACGAGCCGCCACTGATTGAGAGCCCTCAGGAACATAGCCGAGGGGGGGGGGTGGTTGAACCTCAATGAAAGGTCTAGGAGACCACCACGAAGTGATAGGCAGGATGGCAGGTCTGCAGGAGGAACACCTCCGCCCCGCCACCCCCACAGACACAACAAAAAGAAGAAAATATAATTTTTCTTCCGTATGGTACACTTATAAGCTATAGTTATATCAATCAATAATAATAATTTTGATGAGTTTGATATTATAAATAAAGTAACAACTTCCGCGACGAGGCGGTGAAATTTGCTGACAGTCGGAATTCCAGGGAGGCAAGTGCCCCTCGCTGCGGGCGCCTATATGTGGTAGTTTTTAGTGTCATCATTTTCATTTTATATCTGGTTTTTCCGCGCGGAAGTTTTGCATCTGATGCAACTACTTATAAACCATACTATCCTATGATAGAACTCCCCCTCCCCCTTAGCATGCCCATCAGTTTTGACTCTGGATGCATTTTTCATGAAAAAAATGCCCATTTACTTACGCGAACGAGACCTTTCCCGTAGAAACGCCCTTGAACCTTGAACTCTTCGATTCCGGATCTCTCGAGCGAGGAATTCAGAGCTGCCGTTTTGCGTATAATTAATGACATTTTTCAAATCACCGATGAGTCCACCGGCTGAGAAAAGATTACACAGTTCAATTCAATGTATGACTGAAATGCACGAAAATGCTCGCATCTGTAATCTTCTCTCAATCGGTGGAAACTCCGGTAGGTAATTAATCAAAATATCCGCAAGTTTTTTCAAGACATCGACGATTCCACCGTTTGAGAAAAGATGACAGATACGAGTATTTTCGTGCATTACAGTCATACACTGAACTGAACTGTGTAATCTTTTCTCAACCGGTGGAATCATCGGTGAATTGAAAAATGCCATTAATGATACGCAATACGGCAGCTCTGGAAGAATCTGAGGAAGACCTACTCGGGATAGTCAGTTTGCCGTCATCGTCACCTTGGCAGACCCATCCCGATCAGCGTTGCCAGCAGTAGTGGCGTAGGGTGCAAGTCGGCGACGGTGTACTGTGTCTATTAAAACCCATGTAAGAAGTCGAAATCGAAGGTGTTCACCGAACACCCAATATTTCGATCTTTTTCATGGGTTTAAATGGACGAACTGCAACATTGCCAAATTGCATGCTACTCCTCGCCACTGGTTGCCAGCAGTGGCCAATTGATTGTTGTTTTAGTGAAATCCGGAAATCCAAAATTGACCAATCAGATGTCGGTTTCGCGTTTATATAAAGCATGTCTAAGCCAATCAGATTCCTAGATTTTGAATTTCCCATCTTCTTATTTGTTACTAAAACAATATAGGCCACACTGCCCACAGTGATTTCCCAACCGTTTTGTGTTGGTACTCTTCTTTTTTCTTTGAGAGGTTCTGGAATGCCAATAGACTGTTTTAGTGGATCGATATATCGTATAGATATGCCGTCTGAGTACCTACCTCTAGTTCCAAACAAACTCTAATTCAATGTATTTTCCTCAAAAGCGTATTTTTGAACGGACATTTTAGGCTGTATTAAATCAATCAATGGGGCTCTTGCAAACTATTGCTACAGGTGATTGAGAAGTTGATTCTTCCATAAAAACCTATAAAAATGACAATGAGTACACTAGAAACTTACAAAATTCACTCTCAGAATCGGGCTTAATTTTGGAGAGACGCAGGTATCATGGAAGATTCCTACTTAAATTGAGACATACCTCTGCGTTTCCGTTGAGAAAGTGACGGAGTAGATAGGGATCTCTCATGATACCTGCGTTGAACCGCCTTTACGAACTTGCCATTTTAGCAGTTATGTGAGTTTATTACTAAATTTTAGACTTTCTTAGTGTGATTTTCGTGATTTTCGCTAGTTTTTACATCAGATTGTATTATTTATTTGCTCACAGCAAAAGTTTCCAAGAGCCCCATCAATACGACCTTTTTGCGATTATGTCTGGTTGCACGACGAAAACTGCCAAAATCAAGAAGATATTACTTACGTACCTATTAAACGATGCATTTTTTAAGTTCACCCAAAGTCTTGCCGGATTCCCACCCATTCCGAAACAGCAATAACAATTAGGCGATTCCAACCATCAGATGCATCGTTTACTATGTAATATCTTATTGTTGATTTCGGCAGTTTTAGTCGTAGAACCAGTATTGCAGCAGTAAGCCTACTTGGCGCCCTAGGCCTTGTTTATATGCTCTCTGCTCCCTCTCCAGCGGCAATTTCCCTCTCCCCCCACCCCACCGACCGAATGCAGCCGTTTTTATACCAGAAAGGAGTGTATGGTTAAAATCAATGTTTTGCTCTTTTATTTCTAACCCCCCCCCCCCACTTATTTTGAAATGAAATGTTCGTTTCATTGCATTTATGAAAAATCATGCTAATTTCGTTCACCTATCATGCGGGGCGTAAATCATGTGGACGATTATCGTTTGGGTGAGCTCTAAAAATCGTTTCGTATGGGCGAGTGGAGGGGAATCGAAACAGGAGAAAATCGCATATCGTTTGGGCGAGCGTATGCGTAGTGTTTTCTCATAGACATGTCATTTTATGGATAATCGAAATGAATAGAGTAACTAAGAGTCAGATATAATATTTTACCTGTATTGAGACAGATTTATAATAAGATGAAATGATAGAACAAATAAATGAGGATAAGAGGAATCCAATCGATTCCTTTGACATAGTGATTCTCCAATAGTGAATGGAGAGAGGAACAGAAGGTAGGTTTCTCTAACACTGGTAGAAACTGAAGGAAGGAACAAAACATAGATTCCTTTAACACGGATATAAACTGAAAGAAGGAACAAAACATAGATTCCTTCGGCACAAATACGTATGAATAAACAAGGAATAGAAATTAGATTCCCTTTAGTTTAGATGAACCCTTGAGGATATGATATTGATGGCTGCGCAGCGTTCTACGTCACTCAAGTAACTGTCACTGCTTTTCCAGAGATTGAGAGAAGAAGACTATCCAACTGGACCTCCAAAACGTCTCATTAGGCCGAGCTAAAGGAGTGACTTCGTCCGTCACTATGGTTACTGTATTTGTCGTAACACGCAGTATGTGTCAGAAGTTCTGACCACCCCCCTGTCTCTCGAGAACGGTGCGAAATTTTTTAAATCTGTAAAAACCGAACATAGGGTGTTTGGGGGGTGAACTTTCACGTGAGAGGGTCCATTTTCCTCTAACCCCCCCCCCCCCCCCAAATTTAGGGGTTTTTATCCCCCAAACTCACAATTTTCAAAGCATGACCTCTACCTTGTGATACATCGTTCAAAAGAACGTAAAAATTGATTGTGAGTATTTTGGCGAAAACCGGAGGTCAACATCGTTTTTAGTTTTCGAGATATCGAAGGCTGAAGTTCGTTTTGGACCCATTTTCAAAAAGCATTAATTAAAGCATTTAAAAAAAAAAAAAAAAAAAAAAAAAAAAAAAAAAAAAAAAAAAAAAAAAAAATATTCGTCCAAAATACTCTAAAAAGCAAGTACTTTTTAGAAAAAATACAACCATGACAAAAATTTGGCCAAAAGTTCGTTTTAGAGCCCCCAAAAATTGTTAACGTTTTTACCCCCACAGGGGGTATCTCAAAATTTCCGAAGGACGGCCTCTGATCGAGTGGTACATCGATCAAACAGACAAAAAAAAAACTGAGCATTTTGGAGCAAACCGGAGGTCGATATCGGTTTTCAAATTCGATTTATCGAATGTCCAAGTTAGATTTACAAAGTTCGGTATCTCGAATTTGAAAACCGATATCGACCTCCTGAATTCATAATCCCAAAAAGGTTGCACCAATTGTTTGCTTTAATAGCCTAAATTTCCGTTCAAAATTGCTCTCATGGGGAAAATTCTTTGAATCATGGTTTGTTTGGAACTGAAGTCCCTATTGGAACCAGAGGTCCTCGGACGGCAATACATGCAATATATCGCTCTTCTAAAACGGTCTATCGATACGACTTATCTATGAACTAAAACAGTCGATCACCTTTGTCTAGTATTTTATCCAGTGCGTTTGTCCTATTTGTAGTTGTTGTTGTATCAGCTAAACTTCCTTCCGATTTGTTTTGCCAATGTCCTTGCAATATTTGCATCCCTGTTTCAGGAAAATGAAAGTGATCTAGACAAGTTCACTTTCAACTCGGCGCTTCCCGCGGCAGTCGTTCCTGGACACACTGGATACCTAACGTTTGCAACGTTGTCTCCGTGTCTCAACGATTAGGCGTCATTTCAATTTTTTCGCCTCGGGTAACTATCGCATCATCTGCTCGCGCTAGACTTTCCACTACCTATTCCGGCTCGATTTTTCCGACAGCAGTTCGTACGTATTTCAGGATGTCGAGAACTTATCAAATTTTTGGATGCCCTCCTCAGTGAGACATTGTTCAATAAACAACACAATATGGACGTGTTGGTCCTCCTTTTTTTTTCTTTTCTTGTCGCCTTGTGGAGGTTAAATTGTAATGCATGAAGAATCCTCGTATTCTATGTCCACGTTTACCGTGGATAAGGAGGCACACTGCGCAGAGACAATATGTATACAATTATGTTTTCTATACCCGCTTGTTAGTGAGAGTGAGCTTTTTAACAAATGTTGAGCTTTTTCAGGAATTTTAGGCCACAAACGACCATTCTCCGTCTACGAGAGCCTTCTCTTACTGTAGATATCGTTTTAGAAGTGTCGGCGGACCCCAACCGATAATATTTAGAATTTTTCTGGCGTTTCTTCTCAGAAACCATTAAAAATGAATTTGAGCCTTCTGAACTGTCAAAAAGTCAAATAGTGAGGCGCGTTTTGTTTTGATTAGGAGGTAATAAAATGGAAAATTTGCCAAAGATTATCGGTAAGCTTCACTACACTTTTGAAACGAGCTCTACCTACCTGACAACTGTAGTGATAAAAACTGTGGAATTTGTATTTTCTTGATATTTTCTCTAAAATTGTCTGGTACAGCTCGTTTCAAAATTTTAGGCGGATAACACCGATTATCTTTGGAAAATTTTCCTCAAAATAATAATACTACTTGTTGAAAAATTCAAATCATCGGAACTACACACGATTCCTTTTTATTGAGCGGCATCATATCATCGCTGTCAGGTCTAGGAATCAGATTTTAGAAAAAAATTGTTGAATAAAGCTAAGTGTCTATCTGTGAATTTAAAATTAGGACCACAAAAAACCAAAAAAATTGTTGAATAAAGCTAAGTGCCTATCTGTGAATTTAAAATTAGAACCACCTCCTTCCCTTGTTATATCCTCTTTAGCGAGATGCATTGAATTGGTTGTCTCGATTTTGAGAGGGTGTCTGCCTTTGTTAGATAAAATTCAGGTTGTATTCGAAAATACACGTTCTACTGCTGCACTGGAGTGTGGAAGAGTCAAAGCACCTTCAACGAACTTTTTAAGTTTTGGAAACTGTTCT
This sequence comes from Trialeurodes vaporariorum, assembly GCA_011764245.1. Classification (NCBI taxonomy): domain Eukaryota; kingdom Metazoa; phylum Arthropoda; class Insecta; order Hemiptera; family Aleyrodidae; genus Trialeurodes; species Trialeurodes vaporariorum. The sequence continues at coordinate 60,879,083 of VMOF01000002.1, forward strand.
GAATCATCACCCTTTTTTGTTGCTAAAACAGATCGCCAAAACTCTTGAACATCATTTGTCTTCGGAAGATCAATATGACGGAGCTTTCGCCATTCTAAATCTAGAGCAATGTACTCATTATTTCAAATAAATCTGAAAGTTGGTCAAAGCAGTAACAGATCGAATTTTGCGACTCCTCACATTTCTTGGACCTAAAAACTCCAATTTCTTCAAATCCTGCAACTCACGAAACGGGAATCTTTCATAGATTTTGGTAGCTGCTTCTTGATAAAATTCGAGGCATCTACTCCGGAAATAGCATTTTGATCCAAAGGAAAGTTTTCCTTAGCTAACTCTGATTCTACTAAACCAGCGTTTCTCAACCTTTTGAGCTCTCGGACCCCCTAGGACTTGATTGGCCGGCTCGCGGACCCCCTGCCGAACCGATGACCTTTTTTTTTTTTTTTTTTTTTTTTACTCTTAAAAATAAAAGGTACCTAGATAGATAAATTAAACGAACCAGGAGGTTAATGGGAGGGTTGTGCTTGCATGTTTTTGCACAAATGGTAAATACAGCAATGAGTCCAAGTTGCGTTCGGTGCGACAGTTCGCAATCGACCAGCTATTCCTTTAACTTTTCCCGCCATGGCACCGGCTCCATCGGTTGTCATCCCTACTAATTTTGACCAGGGTAGTTTTTCAGCAGTCAAAACTTTTTCCAGTTCACCAAATATTTCCTCACCAGTAGTATGAATCAGGTCAGAAACAAACAGTAAATCTTCAAAAATTCTTCCCTCATGAATGTATCGGACGTAGCACAATAAAACTGCATTATTTGTAACATCCGTTGTTTCATCCATTTGCAGAGCAAACATGGTAGATGCGAGTCGTTCTTTTAATTTTTTTGAGGTTGAAGGACTACCAACGGGATTCGGGCATGTCTCAATAGGCGTTTCGGTTGTCGGATCGTCACTCGATTCGCACCTCTTTCTTTTTGCACCTCTGTTCAGCCAATTCAACATGGTTTTTTTTTTTTTTTTAAATAAACAAAACAGTAAAAAACAAATGAAATTAAATTAATTTCGGACAAAAATTTTGAAACTTGACGAAAATTTTGAATATTTTGGTTATGAAAGAAAAATTGCTTGAGGAGTAGCAGCATGCGTTACTAAGGTGACGTTGCTTTTTGTCGAGCAGCGACACGTCTTGCGATCGTTTCTGTCCGTCTATCAGGCAGACTCTATCTTTTTGCGTTTTGCGCATTCGGATCTTCGGATCCATTTTTCGCACCTACGCTTCGCGGACCCCAGGTTGAGAACCGCTGTACTAAACCACCCAGTGCGATTTCGTGTAGAGGTAAATAATGTGATTGCTCCTTAAAGTCTATATCAATCACATCCTTGTTCTTCAATGATGGTTTGATAGAACAGTCCAAGAAACTTTTGAACAGCTCTTCAATTTTTCTATAGAGCGAGTGAATTTTTGGCTTTTCTGCCTGCATTTCGATTCTTAAATCATTAAAAAAAGTTAGCACGAAAGATAAGATTTCTAAGTGAAGGCAAAAAGAGGATTCTCATAAATATTGTAAAATAGTCTCCGCTGATAAGATCCTGTCTTCTAAAACTGCACCTTGGAAGAACAGAACCAGAGCATTATATTGCTCAAGGATGCGATTGACTACAGCTTGAAGAGAGAGCCACCTAGTTTGCGCTGGATGTAACATGGAATGTGGTTGCACAGAGGCAAACTCTTGAAACTCTTTCAGGGCTTCAATCCTCCAGGGTTTTAAGTAACCTATACTCTCGGTATTGTTTAATTGATATGACTATCTTTTTTCCACTACTATATTTAGTAATTATAACAAGCATTTATTAAATCTGAAGTCTTTGGTCAAAGCAGTAACAGATCGAATTTTGCGACTCCTCACATTTCTTGGATCTAAAAACTCCAATTTCTTCAAATCCTGCAACTCACGAAACGGGAATCTTTCATAGATTTTGGTAGCTGCTTCGTGATAAAATTCGAGGCATCTACTCCGGAAATAGCATTTTGATCCAAAGGAAAGTTTTCCTTAGCTAACTCTGATTCTACTAAACCACCCAGTGCGATTTCGTGCTGAGGTAAATAATGTGATTGCTCCTTAAAGTCTATATCAATCACATCCTTGTTCTCAATGATGGTTTGATAGAACAGTCCAAGAAACTTTTGAACAGCTCTTCAATTTTTCTATAGAGCGAGTGAATTTTTGGCTTTTCTGCCTGCATTTCGATTTTTAAATTATTAAAAAAAGTTAGCACGAAAGATAAGAATTCTAAGTAAAGGCAAAAAGAGGATTCTCATAAATATTGTAAATAAGTCTCCGCTGATAAGATCCTATCTTCTAAAACTGCACCTTGGAAGAACAGAACCAGAGCATTCTATTGCTCAAGGATGCGATTGGCTACAGCTTGAAGAGAGAGCCACCTAGTTTGCGCTGGATGTAACATGACATGTGGTTGCACAGAGGCAAACTCTTGAAACTCTTTCAGGGCTTCAATCCTCCAGGGTTTTAAGTAACATACTCTCGGTATTGTTTAATTGATAAGACTATCTTTTTTCCACGACTATATTTAGTAATTATAACAAGCATTTACTCATTAGGTAAAAAAAAAACACACCAAACATTTTTGCCCTTCATTTTTTTGCGTCTATCTTTGGAAATTGATAACGATAGCATGCGGCGAGAAATTTATCTCTTACGAATTACTCATAACATGAACATAATTTACTGTCGTTAGCACAAAGTTTTATCATTATTTCCTTTCGCTTGTCATTTTAGCCGCCAAACCTGTATTTATCATGAATCCATTGAAATATACCATTTTATATATTACACTATCTACCACCTACAATTTGACAAGAATCGTTGCTTTATGCTTACCATTTTAGGTTTTACTCACCGCCTGCTTCACGCGCGACATTGTCTTTGTAACTTCTTTGACATATTTTTCTACTTGAGCCACTTTTTGGCGCTTATTGGGTGGAACTTGTTGTGCCGCGGCGCCTTTCGGACTAATAACAATATTTTTGTTAGGCCCTGGCTTTGGAACAGCAAGCAAGTTGTCATCTACAAAAATGCCAAGAAAATTTTCGTTATTATAAATCACCATTGATAGCGCTTCTGCTATGATCATGTACTGTGCAGGAGCACTACAATTAAAATAATTAGCAATCGACACATTATTTTTTGCATTCCAGCAATGAGGGGGGAGGGGGTGGGGCGAAGGGAGGGGTAGGGGGTCTTTATCATAGCATACATACAACAGGCCCATAGATACATGTGTGCACACGGTTTAATGTTTTACGTACTTTGATTAGGGATTGAAAGAACAAAATTATGGCAAAAGACAACTAATGCCCCTTCATTTGCCTGAATAGGCAACAAAAACGCTTGAAACGAAGCCGAAATTTCGCACAACTAATCTCACAAAGTTTATAAGTCCAAATATCACTTTGATCGATAACATAGAAAATAACATTCTGCACTTTACAGCACTGTCCCAATTTTGGGACGCTGGGCGTTTTAGGTAGGAGCACAAGTCCGGGCGTTCTAGTGTTAAGAAATACAGATAAAGTCCGTGCGCCAAAGAAAGTAGTTCTTCATTATCCACGTTCTGTGGATCAAGAACGATTCTAGTGGCAACTAATAAGGTGATGAAATTGTTAACGTTGAATCCCTTACTAATATGGCGTAACTTGTTGCGTCATGCCAAATCTCAGCTGAAACTATGTTGACGTTCTTATTTAAAATTCCTTGTTGGAGGTCATTTAGTGTTGCACTGTTTAGAGTTGTCGCATATCAGAGCCTTCCTTTGCGATGAAAACTCATGATAGGACTGTCTCTATTTTCAAAAACGGTTTTAGCTCCATCTTGTGTCACAATCTTGTAGCCTCCCTCTTCTATGGCGCCTTCGCTGATAAGGTTATCTTTTATATTAGGCACATACAATACATCATGAAACTGAATGTTCAAACCCTCTGACTCCTCTAAAAAACGGAATTTTACTGTACCTCTGCCTTTAATTTCTAAAGTTGCATCATCACCTACTCTGGCATCACCAGTCATCTGGACAAAAGTTTTCATCAAGTCTTTTCTATTTGTCATGTGGTCTAATGCGCCACTACCAATCAGCGAGATACCTGCATTTCTGCCTTCTTTCCTCGTCATTTGAACTGCTCTAAATTCTCTAGTTACAATTTTGGCTTTCGCACCACTACTCTGTTCCGACTTGGTTTCGGTTTTCTGTTTCCTCTCGAACTTTTTTCACAGGGGGCACTCACGAGTGGCATGACCTGCTACATTGCATGCATAACACGAGGTAAATCGTGACTTTGGCCTACATTTTTTTTTTAATTGTGCCTCTTACCTTGATGCTGATTATCTTGAGTGCTTTTCTGATATTCGGTGTTCAATCTGTTAAACTTTGTCTTCACCTTGGAGATCAATGCAGTAGCACCAGTGGAGTCTTCTTTATTTTTCGTGCGCTCTTCTTCCGCTGTGACCCAGGATTTTACATTCCTAGTCCTTAGCTTGGTTGGATCTGTGTCTAAGAGACGCACGCAGTCTCTGAAGTCCTCTGGGAGATTTTCAATGATCATTCCGGCTAGTGGTGAACTCGTAGCCTCCTTTCTCTCCAAATACCCTTCGAACCGACCAGAAAAGTATTCCTTCCCTTGACTCGTTTGTAACTCTTTGATCCTACTTGACTGAACATTCTCCTTTTTCTCTTTAAATATTTGAAATTGGTGGAACGCATCACTTTTCTGCGAAAAAGGAACAATAGTGATATATCTGCTTGTTTCGTCAGTGAACGTTACAGCAAAACGTTTTCGCCCAACTTTGGTGGTTTTTTCCATTTCCCACACGAAGTCTCAGAACAAAGCACTGCGTCTTGTTTATCATTAGTGACGAGAAGATTTTCTGGCTCATCAAAACGCTTTAACAGTGATCTGACATAAAGATGTAGCACTCTTAACATAATATTAAAACACAAATACACATAATAGCGGTGAAAAACAAAAAACAACACTTCATAACATTTAAATAGAGCATTTAGAGCATAGCTTTTGGCAGAAATGAGAACAAACACTAACCACATAAGAGAATGAACGCAACTAAACTAGACTGGTTCTGAGTAGGACTGAACCTATCAATGCAAAACAAAACTGCTAGCAATTTCTGCTAGATAATGTGGTCTATGGGTATCAATTGGTGCATATAGTGTGCATACAAAAAATGAAAATTGTTCAGCACAGCTGCTCTTTAAAATAGTGCAGAAGTGCACCTCCAATGCTCCAGCCAGGATAGAGATTTTTCTAAAAAACTAAATCGTTCATCTTCGAGATTAGAAAAAGGTAGTGCTAGATCTAAACGTTGTTTGACATCTGCCAACTTGCTTTTGATATTGACAATGGTCCGCCACTTTAAAATCAGTTGGACAAAAAGAATGGTGCCATGATCCGCATCGATATCTGCAGTTTGCAGAGTAGCTAATGTTGTTGGGTGGAAAATTTTGTTTGCTAATGAAACTTTTTGTCGCTCCAGCTTGCTCGGAAAGCACGTTTTATAATTTAATTTTGGTGCTTTCTTCACCAGCTGGCTACTTTCATGCCTCTACAATTTAATAACATCACAAAATTGAGCAATGTGCAGCGGTTCCTTCGGGTCAATCACCTCGGGATCATCATAAAATTTAAAATCCGGTAGAATGAACCGTTGCATCTCAACATTCAACCACTTGTTACGAATATTTTTAAAAATGTGCACTGTATGATACATATGCGGATACTTTTTAAATAGCTGGAACATGTTTTGATTAACTCTGTTGTTATTAGAGATCAATACAAAAATGGTGAAACCTACTTTCTCCAACATGGCACTTACAAAGTTAGTCAATTCATAAAGCACCTCGCCATCTAACTTTTTCACCGGAAATAAGGCTGCGACTTCCCGAGTGTGGCCAAAAGCAGAAGAAATAAACGCTTGTACCGTTTTAGCATTAGACCGAACATCGTTAACAGCAAAACCTGTAATTGTGCCACCGACATAATTTACCTTCGGCGCAACGTATATTTCATCTAATTGAAGAATAATAATAAATCTTCTCAATTTCTGTCAATGTATCAGCAATGGTTTTCAAAAAGAGCCGATTTGTCACTTCCTTAGCAGCAGGGATATCAAACTTAGCACTTAATTGCTGCAAATATATAGGATGTGGCAAAGTTAAAATATTGTGTCGCAACGCATCATACGTTTTTGAGTTATACTTTTTATAGTTCAGCTCAAATAGCCTACATAAAATTTTTGGTATCATTTTGATGAGTATTGAGGACGGAAGATTATTGAATCTAAAATTAAAAGCATAGCTGATATATTTAATTCCGTGACAGTTATTAAATGTTTAATTTTCAGTGGTCACTCAATCATTGAATCAAATTTTGGATAATAATAATTATATGGTATAATTCATAGGTTTATACTTACAGATCTTGATCACTGATGGTCGGTTTCTCATTAATACTTGGAGTCAATTGAATTGGAGATCTCACTGATAATTTTTCAGTTTGTTTTTTTTTCGGTCGGTGACCTTTTGCTTTTTTTCTACGTTATCAGGATTCTGGCATCTGTGAAAGAATAGTCAGTCATAATTTATTAGTTATGAATGAAAGCTTTTAATAATATATGTGTATTGCTAAAGTTATAAATTGATAGTCCGTAAGTATACAGATATTATACTATTATTAATAATGTTGAAATTTATAAAGTATCGTTTAAAATAGTGTATTACGCCCAATATTTTTCATTCTTTAATGTTCAAAATGTAACGTTGATGAACGAGAAACGCATGGAGGATGGTGTTTGCTGAATATTCTTTTTTCCTCACGAAACATAATTTCATCTGCTCAATAAAAAAATCTTAATTCCTCAAAAATTGTCACATCCATTCCTTCTTCCTGTTGCAGCAAGATTTTTTCTAAATGTTCTAAACGGTCTAGGAAGGATGTAGAAACATTAATGATACATGTGTCTGGCTCGTAGTAGCGATCAAGAATATTTTCTAATTGCGACCGTTGTTCAAGAGATTTATTGTTGGTAACAATCCATGCCAAATCAGCAGGCGTTACCAAATTACCTCGGATACATACTTTAATATTAAAATTCTTATCAATAATACTACTTCTGATTCTAGGGATTTCAGACAGGTTTTCTAGGCAATTTAAGGCAAAATCTGTCCTCACTCCTACCACCCAACTTTTCTTAAGAGTTTGGACAAATTTTTGCGTTTCTTTGCAAAAAGTATCCCAGTCGGGAATTTGGTCTTTTTCCAAACAATCCTGGTCCTTGTTGAAACTTTCTACACATTGCTCTTTTCTAAGGGTTGGATCTTTCCACTCACTGATGGAAGGTTTGTTATGATATTCAGGCACATTCTGAAAATTTCGAGGCACAGCATTGGGTTTTAAAAGCGGGCGAAATTTCGCAATTTTTTTTTACCCTTCCATCAGGATTTGACCCTACATCGTAGGAATCAATATCTTTCTCTTCAAAGTGCTTTATGCACACCGCGTGATGTTTAGAGGGAGTCCACTTTTTATGGGGAGTATTTTTAATCCACAGCTTTCTCTGTTCATCATCGGTCGGAACTTTAAAAATAGAAGTATAATTAGATGGTTGTTCACTGTTAGAATTATCTGCGAGTTATGAATCGTAGTTGCCACTGCAGTCAGGAACACAGTTAACGTCGTGGCATCTGCAAAAAAAAAAAAAATAAAATAAACTTGAATCAAAGTTTGATCAAAGAGTAGGTTGAGAGGTACTTTGTTGATGTTATTACTTATAATAACTTCTATAACAGAAAATGATTTAATTATGTTATTCCAATAATCTCTCAACACCATATTTTGCTTGATGTGAATTGGACTGACTACTGCAATTCCCACCTATTCTCACCTGCGCTTGCTTGTCACTCTTCTAGTACCCTCTAGCGACCAAATTCTCTTCATTTTCTTGTGTATTGCTAATGCTGGCTTGGCTTGTTCAAGAGGTGCAATAATGCAAGTTCATCGACATCATTAGCGAATAGATTGCTCTTGCATCCATCAGCGTTATCCATGCTGGGCGTCAAAAATCAACCAACCTGGGGCCCAAGCGAGATGAAAGTCGACCTAGATTGGCCGAGGAGCACCAATCAATCTCAAATAAAGCTTCAGCCACACTAAAGCTTGACTTGAGGGACATCGATGCCGTTCGGTGAGTCAAGAGTGAGGTTATGCTGGATCAATTCAAGTTCGACAGTCGCCAACTTGATTCAGCTCCTGATAAAACAAACAGTGAAAAATAGTTATCTTTCTTTAGTGAAATACAGTTCTGAATGTGAGAACAGGACAACAGGACAGCAAAAACTTGCGCTGCACCGGAAGCACTCACAAAACAAACTACATTTGAGCCACTCTCTACGGATGTTAAAAAATAACTTTGAAAATTACTTTATCACCAACCACAGCAGGTACTCAAGTCCCTGCAAATAAAAAGAAAGAAAAACGATGCCACGGTCGATACAATCACCGTAATTTTGTATCAGCCGTTGCGATTCACGAACTGCACTTGGGTGCAGTGAAATCCACAACAAATTTCAAGGATGTAAGAACAACAAAAGACAAATGATCGTTGAAAACACACCACAAAACTCCTGAAACATGTAAAATTGGTCTAAAGGCTACCAAAAATACTTCATGTTTACATTAAACTCATAATTTTTTACGAAACATGACTCTGATAACACCAAAAATAACCGGTATCACAACGGTAGTATTCAAAACACTGGTCCAGACTCCCACCCAGTGTTGCCGTTGTTACCAATATTCCAGCCTGTAATTGTGTCGGCCGTGCCCGTGTTAATTTCTATGAGACCTAAAACAGTTTGGACCCACGATTACAGCCAATCAGAGGCCAGCCCGCGTTTCCGATCTTTTATCTGCGTTGACCAAGCAGGCCTTCCATTCAATTATGCGACTCTTGTTTACTCTTTGCGTCGCGCTTTCTTGTGCCGAAGTGATTAGTCATAGAAACCCAGTCAAAGTTAGATACTGCGCTAGATATCTGTTCACAACTTTAACGGTTTGCGAACACAATATGCTCACGTTTAGTCAGGAGCAGAGCATGGTGATTGGTAAGTGGACTCAGTGGAGACCTGGAGAGTGGAGATGGAGGGAAAACTCTAGCTTAGGACCTTAGGTGGCACCGTCGAATTGCTGACTAACTCACCCACGTCACGTCCCCACGGAGTGTTTGGAGGGACATCTTGCTGGATTTTTCTCAAGCATCCATTCGTTTATGAAATGTCACGATTGAGACACAACCGACTTGAACGTCGCACTACAGTCCGAATGGCCATGCTAGTTGGCACTACGTCGTAACCTGTGATTGAAAAATGTCAATGTATAAAATTTTGGTACCTAATACTTTCTTCAAAGAGTAAACAAGAGTCGCAATGGGGCAGTTGCAAGGGTTTTAAATGTTGTATTTTTCATAAAGAAAACGAAAGTACTTGACGAGCTGAGAACAATGGTGCCTTTGGTTTTTTCCTAAGTGTCTCGGTTTTGAAGATACACACGTGTAAAGTTGTAAAAAATCCCGAGCGTAGTGACGTCACTACGCGGAATTCCCATTTAAAACAATTGATTTGCCAAAATCTCATGTCCGGAACAATGGGACTTAATTAGAAACCAAAGGCATCTTTGTTCTCAGCTCATCTAGTACTTTCATTTTCTTCATAAAAAACACAACATTTGAGACCCTTGCAACTGCCCCATTGCATCGAGAGCTAGCGTGGTCAATGCTGATAAGAGTCGGCTTCTGATTAGCTGGAAATAGAGGGAAATGCGTGGGTCTAGTTTGCCCCTATGGAAATTAACATTGGGTTTTCGTTCCAGGCCGTTTATTTCGAAACCTGTGCAAAATTGCCTTTGCGCAATTGATACGAGTCAATTTAGCAGAATTTTCCGAACAAATTGACAATTGTCACAAGTACCACTTTATAGAAAATTCGAAGACACTGTCTCAGTTGAAAAATACACACAAAAGTGAGTTAGTCAACACACGGTCACACGCCAAGCATGAAAACACATCACTATTTTTGTACTTTTCAACTGAGACAGTCTTGAGTCTTCTCGAATTTGCAATAAAATGGCACTTATGACCTATCAATTTTTTTCGGAAAATTCTGCTAAATCGACTCGTATTAATTGCGTAGAGGCATTTTTGCAGAGGTTTCGAGATAAACGGCCCGGAACGAAAACCCCGTGTTAATTTCCATAAGGCCAAAAACAGTCTGGACCCTCGATTACAGCCAATCAGAAGCCAGCCCGCGTTTCCGATCGTTTATCTGCGTTGACCTCGCAGGCCTTCTATTCAATTGCGACTCTTGTTTACTCTTTGACTTTCTCATTATTTACATTATACTCTTCAACGCGATTTAACCAATTTTTGTCGCGCCAAAGGCCTCGCATTTGGCCCAATTTTGCTTTCGACAACCCCCATCTTGCACAGAAAAAAATGTGAATATATGTTAAAATAGCAATACATTGCTCAAACCAAGAATAGATTTTACTTTACAAAAATTGCGATTTTTGAGTTGCTACTTTACCAATAACTATTGCTAATTTTGCAATTTTTTGTTTTTGTTTTATTTTTAATTGGCATTTTTCGAATTGTTTTTGGCAATGTAAAATGTATTCCCGATTTGTAGAAATCTTTTGCCATTTGTACATTCATATTTTTTTCTGTGTGTGACACATCAATTAAAAGCTTGCAAAATATAAACAAGTTTGGCGTAAAACCGAAGCTCTTCATCTGCATTCGCAGTGAAGTTACGACAGACCAAAGTTCAACTGTATGCTCCTGAAGTTAAATTTTGACCTGTCATGACTTCATTTGAGATGTAAATATAGAGAGCTCCGATTTGCGTCAAAATTCCTCTTTTTGGCAATCCTTCGATTGCTGTCTCGAAAGATGGGGGTTGCGGTGATAGCAAAATTTGGGTCGAGGGGGATGAAGGACCTCATCAGCGGGGCCCCAGGAGTGTCAGAAATTGGTTTTATTAGATTGGAAAGTAAAATCTAATCGATGAGAAGGTATTCCTAAAGTTGAACCCATGTGCCATTTTTTAGTCATAGTGACGAATTAATACCTGCTAGAATGGTCTTTTGGACCATAGAGCGTCGCCGCACTATGGTCTGAGATTGAAAAAAAGTGGCAAAAAATCCAGTAAAAAATAGTCATCAAAAATCATAGTTTTCGACCTTTTAAGGTTAATTTAAGACTTTATGGTGACACTTTCAAGTTTAAATTACTTGTTAAAAGTGTTCTCTGTAATTGAATTTGGCATTAAAAGTTTTTAAATGATGAATTTATGGGAAATTCACTTTCTGATTTTTGGCCTCTTTTTGACGATCTCAGACCATAGTGCGCCGGTCGCGTCGATTCACTCACTATAGTCTCTTGAAAGGAAGAAAAAATAGAGCATCCTGATTTTTTTTTTTTTTTTTAAACCTGTGTATTTCATTCCATCACCAAGATTCTTGTGTCCTTTGAAATAAATGTTTCTTATTTTTTCACAGTTCGAAATTTCTTTTCTGCACCGTTACATACTTGATTATTCATGAATGCTTCATGTCGGGGCATGCCACTGCCCCCCCCCCCCCTTTCCCCCCTGTAAAAGGCTTTTTGTGGAATTTAGTGGCGTTGTTTTTGTCTGAATTTGAATCTATGTGCAACAATCGATTGAGGATGAAGCGCCGCTTCACTATCAAATCGATTGTTTTATATAGATTCAAATGAAGGAAAAACATCGTTGTCATATTGCACGAGTTGCCACTTACAATTAGTCTCCCTTTCCTAGATCCGCCCTTGGCCCACCACTTGATTCTTTGGAGGCTACCAGAGGACGTTTCAGAAGAGTTTGCCGTTCACAGCTTTTTTACACTTGTGTTTAAGGTGCGTATTTTCGTCTTTTGCGAAGTTTGTCGTGACCAAAATCTTTGTAGAGTGCACATTAAATGTTTCCTCGGTGGATGTGTTAATGGCAATTTACGCAGAAGACGGACATGCACCCTTCCGCACGCATGTGGACTATGACATTCCAAAGAAAGTACTCTTTTAAATCTTGGCAACCTTTAAACAATTTTGCGGGTTTCGAGTGTTCAAGGACTATTCAGAACGCCCCATTAAAGTAGGTACTTCATGAAAAATCGATAGTTTCATTGAAAATAAAGGACACATTAACAGAGTAAGAATTTTGGCCCGGGTACTTTCTTTTGAAAATCATACTACAAAGAGCTGTGAACTTAACATTTGAACCCATGAAAAATATCGAACTACTAGGTGTTTGGTGAACACCTTCGCAATCGACCTTTTATATTAATTTAAATGGACATAATACAACTTTGCCACATTGCACGGTACGCCACTGCTGTGAACGGCAAACTCTTTTGAATGACTTCTATTTTACCACGGATAACAAAATGCCAGTTTGCTATGACGGAATGAGTCATTCCCAATGACTATGACCATTCTGCCAGGCCATTCCACCTGTTTTCTCATTAATAAAGCTATATCATCTCAACGATTCATCTTTACGGCCCATTATTAAAGACATACTGAAAGAATCAAAGAAACATCTTTCACCGAAATATTTATTCATTTCTTAGCTTTAGACAATTTTAATGCAGTTGCAGAGCTGCCGTTTTGTTTCTATTAAATTCACCGATAATTCCACCGGTTGATCGAAAGATTATACACAGTTGGGTTTAGCGTATGACTGTAATGCGCACGAAAATAGTCTGGTCTGTAACCTTTTTTAACCGGTGGAGTTGTCCCTGGCTTTAAAAAAAAATAGGCGGTTATTTGGATAACTTAAACGTGATTCTACTGATTGAATAGCGATTATAGTCGCGAGTATTTCCGTGCGTTGCTGAAGAAAAGAAAAGAAAAAAAAAGAGCTGAAGCGTGTAATCTTTTGGTCAATCGGTGGAATTATCGGTGGATTAAAAAATTGCAATAAAAATACACAAAACGGCAGCTCTTTTATGCAATCAGCGGCGCACTATGGTTCAGATGGCTATTCTAGCTTGTATAAACTCATAACTTATGATTGGAAAATGCCACAGGAATGAAACTTTGAGAATACCTTCTCAATAATTAGACTTTACTTTTTCACGCGATGTACCCAATTTTTGACGTCCCTGGGGCCCCGGCGGGGGCCTTAAACCCCTCAATCCAAATTTCACTATCGGCAACCCCCATCTTGTGATACAGCAATCAAAAGCTTGTAAAAAATGAAGAATTTTAACGCAAACCATAGCTCTTTATGTGCTTTTGCACTGGAGTTAGGACAGGTCGAAGTATGACTTTGTCGGAATTTATGACTGTCATAACTTCAGTGCGAATGCACATAAAGAGCTCTCTGGTTTGCGTTAAAATTCCTCATTTTTTACAAGCTTCCGATTGATGTATCACAATATGGGGGTGGCCAATAGAAAAATTTGGATTGAGGGGGTTTAAAGCCCTCACCGGGGCCCCAGGGGCGTCAAAAACTGGGTTCATCGTGTAGAAAAGTAAAATCTAACTATTGAGAAAGTATTCACAAAGTTTCATTCCTGTGGCATTATCCAGTAATAAGATAGGAGCTTATACAAGCTAGAATAGCCATCCGGACAGTGGCGTAGCGTGCGATTTGGCAACGTTGTATTGTATCCATTTAAACCCACGGAAAGGTCGAATTCGAAGGTGTTCACCGAACACCCACTAGTTCGATCTTTTTCATGGGTTCAAATGAAGGAACTGCAACGTTGCCAAATTGCACGCTACGCCACTGCATCCGGACCATAGTGCGGCGGCTCGTGCAATATGGCAACAATATTTTCCCTCCTTTTAAATTTATGTACAACAATCGATTGCAAGCAAAGCGGCGCTGCACTATCGGAACGATTGTTTTGCCTGGAATCAAATGGAGGAAACACATTGTTGCTTTATCGATCGAGTCGTCGCTGGATGCGCAATTTGGATGACATTACTCGACGTCAGCGTCAAGTCCTGATACCGTGGAATTACCCATAATCCCATACGCACACAATGTAGGGTCCACGAGTAATCGAAAATTGTAATCGATTAAAAGACCCCGCGCGCCCAACCACGACGCATGATGTATGGATTTGTTCCAACGTCCCAGCTCGGTTGGCAATGAAAGGATGCCAAAGTAAGCAACGTGGGCGTGAAGACTGGTACAGAACAAGTCTCAGAAAAATACTCTGAAAAGGCTTCAAAAAATGATTTCCGACCTAAACACCGGGTATATTGAGATATTTTCAAATAACCCGCGCTAGCGGGGGAGGGCCGAGTGACGGAGGACTGCATACCAAGAGGAATGGGGTATGGCGAGGGGGGAGGGAGGGGGAAGAAAGGAGACAGAGCGGAGACCAAATTGAGTCCAGTAATAACACTTAATTATAAGCCACTAGAGGGGGCTTGAACGACAATTATACTTAATTGTAGTTCGGACTATGTGACGTACTGGCTGCTCAATACATCAACTAAAGTTTTGATTGGAAGTTATAGACGTAGACCTCTCTCTCTCTCTCTCTCTCTCTCTCTCTCTCTCTCTCTCTCTCTCTCTCTCTCTCTCTCTCTCTCTCTCTCTCTCTCTCTCTCTCCTCTCTCTCTCTCTCTCTCTCTCTCTCTCTCTCTCTCTCTCCCCTCTCCCTCTCTCTTCTTGGGATGAGCATGGAGGAGCATAAGACAAGTACTGTAGACTCTCACTCTCACTCTCTCGTAGAAAACATTCTGGTCGGAAAATCAAATTATCAGGTTTTGTCCCACGCTATCAATCGCCTATTTAATTGGCATCGAGCAGCCAACGTTATTACTGTATTCTTCATATTTCAATCCTCCGCGATGGCATGGCATGGCGATGCCCCCCGCTCTAGCGTTGCGTTACCATTATCCACGCACGTGCAAGTGCGTAACGTGATTTGTGCGCCTCCGACAACACCCCCCCCCCCCCCTCCTCGTCGCGCAGCGCTGCCTGGACTGATTGCAGAGTCAGGGATACAAGGACTTTAAAAATAAAAAGTGGGCCAACGCAAATTTTTGGAGCTTGATTCATGATTGTGAATCTTTAACAAAAAACAAAAAACAAAATGGGGGGGAAAAAACTGTAAAATCATGTCGAATTATATATGTACTATGGGTATCATTCCACGTCGACGGGAATTTTCGCAGACTCCGAAAAATATCATAGAAACTGCATCATAAAAATGTTTAAGCTCCCAAATGATGGAACAATTCTGTTCACCCCTAGCTCAAAATCAAAACTCTCTTATTGCATTAATATTTGCCTTAAGAATATATTATCATCAGACAAAAAATTCGGTCAGAAATCGGAAAAAAAAATAAAATAAAATAAAATAAAAATAAAAATAAAAGAATAAAAATATAAAAAAATAAAATAAAAATAAATTCCTCCCTCAAATGATGATTTTCACTGACCCTTACTTTACAAAATGCAATGGGGCACTTGCAAGTATCTGAAAGTTTGCGTTTTGTATCAAGAAAATGATAGTACTTGATGAGCTGAGAACAATGGTGCCTTTGGTTTTCTCCTTAGAGGCCCGGTTTTGAAGATACGCACGTGTAAAACTGTAAAAAATCGTGGGCCTAGTGACTCCACTACGCCGCGGAATTCCCATTTAAAACAATGTATTTTTGCCAAAATCTCATCTCCGGAACAATGGGACTTAATTAGAAATCAAAGGCATCTTTGTTCTCAGCTCATTAAGTTCGTTAATTTATTTCTTGATAAAAAACACAACATTTCAGACCCTTTCAACTGCCCATTACCCCATTGATTCAAAATATCTATTCCCCATGGACATTATGCTTTAAACATACTCTATGTATTGCTGCAGTAGTTAAATGTTTATTAAGTTTTGATGTACATGCATACGGTAGGTTGCGGTAAGTCCCTTTTTTGCTTTTTTTCTCCCGTTTGTTTTATGATGACCCATTCTCTCTGAAATAAAACGTTGATTCTGTTGCAAATTTCATTACTTGTCCTCCAGATTATAGTTTCTTTGAAGACATAATTGTAGAGAATAAAGTAGTAATACTGGGTGTAGTAAATTATTTTGGTCGGGAAGAGTGGAGTCATTTTAGAAATTCGTGTTAAAATGAAACTATACCGCATTGGTGCACCTGAAAAAGTATAACCGTGCATTTGAAGGCGATTCATCAGCAATCTGTCGACCTATCATGTGAAGACTCTATTAGTTATCAAACGCGCCTTCAAAATGAGAGCAATGCAATTAGCGTGCTCTCTTAGTATGTTAACTCCTCTTCACCTGAAGCTTGATGCTATTCTCGGTGGCGCGGAGCACAATGGATCGGGACATATATTTTGCCGAAAAAGAAGAAGAAAACAAAACGGGGTTTCCCGCTTGCTAACTCATCATGTACGCCAACTTGGTCGTTGTGCTAGTTTTTGAGCAAATATCAGTCAAGTTGGACCAACATGACTCCAAAACCAATTTTGGGAGTTCTTAGAGCTCTTTTAAATTCAGCTGCACCAAAAAATGTTTATTTTGTTTGTTTTTGTTTTATTTTATCGTGTTTTTTAGTACCCAGATTTTGTCCATTGAGAAAAACACCTGAAAATGTCTAATAATTCTGGGCATATTTGAGTTGAAAACGTTTTAGGTGCGCTGCAAAACCGTGTTAGTTGATTCACATTAATCTCTATACAATACATGGATAATTTCACACATTTTCAAATTATCTTGCCACTTATTATTCAAAACCTTGATTTTTAGTCGTAAAATCATGTCCTAAAAAGCCCATGTTTCGATTCACTTTGCGGCGGTCCGTGCAATGCGATGTACCGAAGTCTCCCCCATATAAATCTATGGGAAATAATTGATTCTGAGGGGGGACAATGAACCTTCTAGAAATCGATACTTTTTATAAATTTAAATGGCAGACATTTTATTGAATGTTCACGAGCTGCCTGCGTTGTTGGCTTCTCCGCACTTTCCTGAAAGTCCTTTTTCAAGCCAAAAGTCGGTGTAATTTTGCGCGGTTATAGAATAGGTATATGATTTTAGGACGAAGTATTTTGCAAGCACAATTTTTGATACTTCAATTTTTCATTTCATATCCCATTTTTTTTTTTTTTTTTTTTTTTTTTTTTTTTTTTTTTTTTTTTTTTTTTTTTAAACAAAGGCGAATTCAGCAATCTGGTCTGTGGATTATTTCCATTTGAATTCAAGAGAAACAATCGATTATTAACCAGGCCATGGCCCCCTATCATGAGAATCGATTGTTTCTCATACGTATTACGTTCAAACGGGATGAATTCATAGTTGCCAACTTGCTGCATCCGCCCTAGCTTTATAAGTTTTATTAACCTTTTCAGTACCCGCGCACAAAGTCGTCGATCACAGCGCGCTCCTTCAAATGAAAATGAGTCCATAAATATTTCTACTCCTCCGTAATCGTTTTTGCCTACTTAAGCAATTGAAGGCGCTTAGAAAAGCATCATTCCAAATCCTCTATTTAAGCGTTCTTTTATTTTCTATCTTTCAATTCAACCCCATTGTGAATCCAGTAAAATCATGTGAGACAGGAGTATTTAGGAAACGAATATGTAAGAGATTGGCACCTAAAGGCTGAAACCTTAACATTGTGATTTCAAAATGATTCCAGGCGAAACTTTGCTAGATTTCAATCCGCCTGATTGCGACAATATTTTGAAATGACACAATTTTGCATTTTTATTTAAAACCCGAGAGAAAAGCGCAAAATTCAAGATCGTTGGCTCTTGCTTAATATTTCATATGGAAATCGGTTAAGTATTAAAGTCTTAATACTTTCGCATACGAGAATTTTGTCGGAAGCGTTTTGAGTTCAGTTGAAACTGAATAGCCATCTGTCTCACTCTCATTTATTGGGGCTTATGAAAATATTCTATTACGTATATCTTGGCTTTATCCTTGAGTATATCAGCTTAGAAACAGGGAATCTACGTATGGAGTAAGCTCGCAAGTGCCGACGATCCTTAGATCTATGCAGGGCCAGATTTAGGTCCCCTGTAGGCAGAAGCATCTTTGCCGCGCTCTCGTAATTGAAGTTACCTAAGTGTGGTGGGGGGGGGGGGGGTTAGAGGGAGCATCTCCGAAAAGGAGGGGTCCGGGGCCCCCGGAAAAGTTTTGAACAATCAACCCCATGTAAACGTAAATTTAAGCTGTTTTATTTCAAAAACTCATCAAAACTATGTGTTCCAAAGTAGCCGCAAACCTTTTTTTAAGAATTTAATTAAAATAATTTAAAACCCTTACTAATTTAAAAGTACCGAGTTAAGTAATTTGAAGGAGAAGTAATCTTTCAATATTGTTGGTCACAACCGTTTGTACTCCTATAAGGGAAAAGGAGGACAACATTTGCAGCCTCCCCCCCCCCCCCCCCCCCCAATTTGCCGCTGTAGGCACGTGCCGTGCATACTGTGCCTCTAGTGGCGTTTCGTGCAATTTGACAACGTTGTATTAAGTGTATTTAAACCCACGTAAAAGGTCGAATATGAATGTGTTCACCGAACTCCCAATAGCTCGATATTTTTAATAGGTTTAAATGAACGAACTGCAACGTTGTCAAATTGGACGCTATGCTTCTTGCGCGCATGAATCAATCTCACAACCAGACAAGAACTCTTGACTTTTTGAGCAGCGTGACGTTACGCTAATATTTGGAACTCGTTGACACCGGCATCATCTTAAAGCGTTCTCTGAAGTAAAATCAAAGCTCACAGTTTCATTTTCATTCAATTTCATCATGCCATGTCAAAATTAACGTGAAGAAATTCCAAAGATTATCAACCCTCACTTCTGGAACGAGGTCTAGTGGTTTGGATCAATGCACGCTGCTTCGATCGAAAAGATCCAGCTCGGATAGTATACATGCCAGTAGCGCACCGAGAGTTTCTTCATCTCTCTCTTTTCTCCATTAAGAAACGTATGTTAGACAAGGATGGACAAGGGGATAAAACCCCCTCCTTCTGTCCTTTTCCTACTCATACATTCAAATGGGAAATGAGAGAGATGGAAGATATCCTGGTTGCGCCAGTGATACATGCATACATTATGGAAGGTTCGGCTTTGCCGCGGGGGGGGGGGGGGGAGGCGGACTACGGAGCCCCCTAGAAGTTTTTGGAACAGTAATGTTTGACCGTGAAATTGATCATTATCGGTTGTTATATTAAAAATAACGAAATAATGGTTAATAATTCCCTTTAATTTTTACATTCATCGAGAAAATAGGAGAAAGGTGGAAACACGTGAATGAATAATATGGTTTAATTTAGCTCCCAGTTAAATTTTGGCCGTATCGATGAAGTGATGAGCCAACTCTATAATCCAAGCTCAAGAAATACTGTACCTGTTTCCCACAGAAACTACCGTTTCTAACCAAAACTTTGCCATCAGGTGTACAGTTCCCAAATAGCAGATTGAAGGACCGGATGTTTTAAAAAAATTATCCTCTATCTAGAAATTGTATATGTATATGTGCAGCGTGCACCGCAGTGGCGGCGAGTGCTATCTGGCTATGTTAAATTTCGTCCATCTGAACCCCTGTAAAGTATCGATTTGAGGAAGTGCACTATGTGCACCCCCAATATGTCGATCTTTTTCATAACTTTAAATGGACTAAATCCAACGTTGCCAAATCGTACGCGCCGCCACTAATGCAGTGTTGAAATGAACCGCTTTTGTTCACGTTTAACTAAGGTTTAAATAAAGAGGAAATAAACTTAAATAAGTTCTAACTGTAAGATGGATTTTATGTGAGGCATTTAGCTGAATAGGAGGATTTGAAGAAATAAAAAAATTAGCATCATGACTTTTCCCACCTCCAAAATATGATTCATAACATTTTTATGACAATTTATGCAAATTCATGCATTTTTAAAAAGGAAACTTTCTTTCTAACCTTTAAATAACGATATTAAAATTATTCAACCAATAATATGCAAGATTCAAGTTTTTAAGGTAAACATCCCCCTACCCCATCCGGCACCCTTAAAATTTGCACTATAGTACCCAGCATGTAGTTTTCACAATGTGGAAAATTTTAGTTTAGAGGTAATTTTGTGGTGTTTTGCGTATTTATTTTTTAATATTTTACACTTGAGGTCTCAGAAAAAAGCCACAAAAAACACCAGTATTTCCACCAAACGAATACTTTTCACATTGTAAAAAATGGGTGCCGGGTACTGGTGCAAAGTTTTGGGGCGCTGGCTACTGGGGTGTTGACCTTAATGACTTTTTATGCTTCTAAGGTTACATTCGACGAATTAAACATTTTCAGACGCAAGGCTGCAAATGATTACATTGGCCAGCCTAAATATTACTCAGTCCATAGTTTAGCAGTATGGCTCTAACGCACGAACGTCCTAAATCGATATTTTTTAAGCAAGCTTTTGGGCAGGTGGGAAAGATTTTGGCAAGATCGCACATGTTTTTAAAGTACAGCCTAAGTCTTGCTTCATATCTGGGAATCCTTTCGTGGGACACAAAAAGCAGCGTTTGTAGCGGAATTGCCATGCACTATTTTATTTCCTTTATAGTTACTTAATCTACACTAATAAAATATGGAATAAATCTTAAGGACGATAGGTGCAATAAACCAACTGCAGCCGGTCGCTCGGCTCAATTTCTGATTTTCCAAGACGGCGGCGGTGCTCTGACCACAAAAGCATTTCGCGGGCGGTCGTGAGGGCATTTGTTTGCTTAGGTACTGGTTATTAGCAGTAAATACAAACTGGTCTCCACGCAAACAACAAAAAGACCGTTGCAAAGTTTAATCAAAAGATGATTGAGAAATCGCGTCGCTCGGAGAGCGGAGAGGAACAAATATTTCACCCGACACCGGCACTAAGAGGAGACAGGAAAAACTCAAAAAATTTATATTCCCGCCGGGGAAAAGCACATGGCGCCCAACCTTGGGACGGAAAAAAAAATCGAAAAAGAAAGGGATAAAGTAGGGCAAGAATCAGTCGCGAGACGATCGCGATGGAACAAGTAAAAGTTTGAGGAAATGGAGAATAGACGAAGAGGAGAGAAGAGAGGGAGAGAGTGAGGAGGATGAGGGAGAAGGAGAGATTTATGGAGAGAAGGCGGAAGAGGCGAGGGGGGTGGTAGGGGGCGGGGGAGGAGAGAACTGCGGCATAGATATCCTGCTAAAAGCGTTGTAGGTGGGTTGGTTACTAGCAGCTAGGAGCCCTCGGGGCCTCTAGAGGTCGAGCACCCATAATAACAACGAGATCACTATTATAAATAGTTAGAACCGACGGGCATCCAAGCTAACATGTTATTAAAAAAAAAAAAAAAAACTCTAAGGAATACTCTCTGGGACCCTGATTCTGGATTGCGGAGTTTGAGTTGATAGTGGATGCTATGGCTTGGTGCTTGCTTGGTGCTGGGACTATCCGATCTGTCCGTCCATCCGTACGCTGCGGCCGGCCGCGGCCACCGCGCCAGCCATGCAGCCGAGCCGCCGCAATCCGCATCGAAAGGAGACCCGGGAGTGGGGCATTGTGGGGGGGGGGATTTAGGGGGAGAGAAGAATTCATCCGCCCGCTATATTACACACATCGGCTACATTCATCAATCTAAGGAAACAGTGCCATCCTGATCCTGGCCAAACGTGCATCCCCATAGATCTCCTTGCCGCCGCCGCACCGCGCCACTACCGCGGCCGAAATGAGCCAGCCGCTGTGTATATGCAGTATTCCGGTATGCTCTATGTGCTTTAAGGCCCACCACCGATCCTCCTCCTATATACTCTTCTGGTCTCGCGTCTTGCGTCTCGCGCTCCAGAACGGCCGCGGTTTTGCGTCTGAACGAGTGGTGAGGGGTGGGGGGGTTGAGTGCGGGAGGCGAAAGACGCCGGCCGAGCGCCGAAGTGCGATCGTAAACTCTAACAAGCGCGTCTTCCGCGCCAAACAATAAAACTGTCAGTTGCATCACTGGGCCCGCGCGGCGCGGCGCGCGGGTCCGATCGATGCGATGGACCTTGCCTCGATTTTTCCTCGAGTAGCCACTTTTTGTTTTGTTTCTTATTTTTTCCTATTCCTGCGACAAGTACCTAAAGAACGAAAATATGTTTCATCGCTTTTCTTTTACTGACGCGACTACTAGACTGCTGCGTATCAAAATTTGTCACTCTTATTTGGGCTGTTGTTTTGCGGATCTTTAGTAGAATTTTTTAGGTGACGGTTTTAGTGATAACGTTTCTCATTGGCTCAGCGAGTCTTTGTTGTGAATTATAAGCACGTTCGATGCACTGAGAGAAATCACTTCTTTAAAAATAAGGAAACGCGTTTACTCGTGACAGTTTTCCTTGAGCGAAGTAAAGTTCTGTTGCGTGAAGGAGAATCACTATCACGAGAAGGAATCTTTTACTTGTAGCAGCAGACATTTTCCTTGGGTCAAAGGAGTCAATATTTCACTGTGCAGTTTCTTTAACACAAACGGAATACGCCTTGGATTAAAAAAAGAATTCTCTCAGTGTGGGAGCTTTGAAGTATTCGGTTTTTTGACGAGAATACCCAGAATTCTATTTTAACCGTGGATCTAGCTCCTAGTCCCGTGTGAAAATTATTTAAAATTCTAGGAATTCTAAAAGATTTGTCTTTGTTTATAGGTCCTAATATCTCTATATTTTTTTCCGTGTGTAAAGCAACAGAAAACTCTTTCTGTGTCGGCAATGGGGCAAGCGTATTGTATGTACTAGCGTAACGCAGCATACTTGCAAAAGCGCCGCAAATAAATGGAGCGATTGTGAGATAACTGTTCTTACACGACGGCACCGTTTTCGCATAATCCGTGAATTGAAGGCGCATTATATCACCTCTGACGAAGTTGGTCTACAAGGCATAGTAACCCTGGCACATTCGTTGCACCCTACGCTCCTCCCTCCTCCCCACTCTCTCTCTATCTCGCATACACACACACACACACTCTCTCACACTCACACTCACGCTCACTTTCACTCTCTCCCACTCTCTCTTTATTTTCCCGTTTCAATGCTTGCGTTTAGAGTCCCTATATGTAGAGAGTTAAGACAATCGAAACCATGGGCGCCGCCGTCAGATGCGATTTTTTTAATTTGTTAACATTCTAAAGACCTTTTGTTGTGTTTTGGTCCACTGCAAAGATTACAGAGCAGCAGCGTTTCTAACAATGCAATCTTTCACTGATTTTGTTGATCGACATCTATGTACGCTTTTAAAGGTTCTTTTGAGAATTATAGACATTCTTGTGGTGCATCATGATTAAAATTAACAAGTTCATCGACAATGAACCCTTTTATCCGTAAAATACCGTTGCTCCTTCGTTTGTAAACAAGAGTATGTAAACAAGGGTGTAAATCGCATCCATTGGCGGCGTCCGTAGAGCCTAAAACTCGTTAACCAATCAGAGGTTGACTACTTTCTTGTCTTAATTCTCTACTGACAGGGACTCTACTTGCGTTAGATCAGGATGGAGAGAGAAGTCACGTGATGACCCCTTCGGCATTTTCTTTTTTTAAAACAAAACCGATCGCGATAGCAAGTTTTGAGGGAAATGTGGGAATTTGTATCACGGGTTGTTTTTGTTGTAAACTTTATTGATATGGGCTTACAAAAGAAAAATAATTTGAGAGGTGACTTTTTTACTGAAGGGGAGGGGGGGGGGGGTCGAAGAGTATCAAACTTTTAAATCGGAGAGTGTCGGAATCAGACGGAGATATTATCAAAATAAAGAATTTCGCTCTCAAAAAATATTTTTGATTGGATTCTTCCTGAGCGAAATAATCAATTCGAAAGTTGAATAGGCACGAGCGCGAAAGCCCGACTATTGCCAGCGGCGGGGGGCATGTCTTGCGAGCCGATGCGACGCGTGTACTCGTCACACAGTAGGGTAGAGCTCAAGAATTCACCGGTTGATTGCATCAGTGAAGAAGAAAGATTATAGAGCTCTGAGTTGTAGCATATCCAAATTTATAATTATTAAAAGTATATCACATCAGTCCAAATATAATTCAAACAGCTATATTTATATGTACGCTGAAAATATCTATTTATGTAATTTTTTCAGCACCGGTAAAACTCTGAGTCTTTCTTGACGCAAAACGCGCGTGCGCCACTTGACCGCATTTATCGCGCCTCTGGCTTTTTTTTTATGTATACAAAGAGTGCTGAAAAGAAAATCGATTTAATGCGTGCCTTGATTTTTTAATGTGTTTATTCGACCGCTGCTCACTGCACAGTGCTTTCTTTTGAGCTACCAAGCGATGACAACAGGGTCCAGGGTGTTGAACCGGCCAATAAAAAAAGGTTCAGGTTCGGTTCGGGTTCAGACAGTTTTCAAAATTTCGGTTCGCTCGGAGTTTTAGTTTGTGACTCGGTTTAGCAGAATTTAAGGTTCGTGAACCGTTTCGGAGGCATGAAATGCCTTATTTTAAAGGCGGCGTTAAGTTTGCTCGGCTTCAAAAGTCGGTGTGATCGTGGAGCTAACAAAGTTTCGGGGGATCCGGGCGTGTAGATCAGTGGCGGCTCGTGATATTTGAGGCAACCTCGACTTTCCGTCGTTTGAATCTATGCAAAAATATCGATTTCTCGGGTATAAGTGAATCCCTTGAAGATCGATTAATTTACATTGGTTTAAATGCAGAGAATCCGTTGGGTTTGCTTCGACAGATTGGAAATGAAGACTCACAGAAAAATAGTGAAAAATAGACTCCGAGCTTGCGATGTGTGTCCAATTTTCCAGCTCGATTTTAATCGCGGGACTCATCGAAATGACAGCGAACAAGTTGCCCTCTGTTGAGCGATGGACAAATGTTCGATTTTTTCATGTTTTGAATTAGTGTTTTTTGTTTTTGTTTTCTTGTTTTGTCTTTCGTTTTTTGTTGTTTCTTTTTTTTCTTTTCTTTTTTTTACAGAAGAACGGTTTTTGAAGAATTATTTCAAATTCTTATATTCCTTAATTAATTGGAATGTTGTCTTCGAAGCAAAATATTAGGTAGGTTTCGATTAGTGCAATATATTCACTACTCAACAGTTGACGACTGTTAGCTGTTGTTTCGTTCAACCCTCAAACACACATGAACCCATTTTTTGCCTTACTTTCATAACACGCGGGAAGCATATAGCATGCGCTGGGTCTCTATATGTATGTCTCGGTAAGGACTACAAGGAAATATTTTTTTTTTTTTTCCTATGGCTCACTTAAAAAGAGAGGAGAGAGAGAAACATAGGAACTTTTGAAGACAAGCAAGACAAAGTTTCTAATATTTCTTTATTTTTAATATATTTTTTTGAGTGAGGCACATGAAGGCAAAAAAGTAACAATTTTGCGACCTTTTTGACAGACGTGTTCTTGAAACCAATCTCGATGGCTCGACAGTTCGATTTTTTCGAAAAGTCATTTAATTTACAAATCAGTGGCGCAGCATGCAGTTTGGCAGCTTTGCACTATGCCCATTTACACCCATGTAAAAGGTAGAATGCGAAAGTGTTCACCAAACACCCAATAGTTCGATATTTTTCATGGGGTTTAAATTTACGGGTGGTCCATATAGTCTCCAATTAGGAATTTTCAAGAATGTCATCCAGAGAGTCGAACCGAACTCGCAAGCTCGGAGTCAGGGGTCTATTTTTCTGTGAGTCTTCATTTCCAATCTGTCGAAGCAAACCTAACGGATTCTCTGCATTTAAACCAATGTAAATTAATCGATCTTCAAGGGATTCACTTATACCCGAGAAATCGATATTTTTGCATAGATTCAAACGACGGAAAGTCGAGGTTGCCTCAAATATCACGAGCCGCCACTGATTTACACGCCCGGATCCCCCGAAACTTTGTTAGCTCCACGATCACTCCGACTTTTGAAGCCGAGCAAACTTAACGCCGTCTTTACCTATGTGTATACATATATTCTCTCTCGGGTGATCGTATGGTGTAAAACCACACGTATCCTTACGTTCGAACTCACGCATAAATAAATTGAGTGTTATGATAAATGCTTAACACAATAGATTAAATTAACCGGAACATCGTAAACCATCCAGGCTGCCCGGACGGAGTGACGGTGCGCTGGGGGTAATTTGAGACGTCACACAAACGCTGCTCTGGCGAGACTTACGGCGCATGCGCAGAAGAAGGAAAATAAACAAGCTCGCGCACAGCTCTGGCGGATCCAGTGGATTGCCCTGCTCTCCCCCCTCTCTCTCTCTCTCTGTCCATTTGAAGGCGTGTGTTAGAAAAGGATGAAAGATTAGGCGAAAGTCACGTGACTACCCCTAATCTATCCTTTTTTAACACGCGCGATCAAATGTGAAAAGAGAGAGAGAGGGAAAAATTCCTTGATCCGCTAGTGGCGCACAGTTGCTTGAAGCTTGAAACTAAGATGTGACGAATAAAGTCACAATCGGTAGTTACGAAGCGAATGATTTTCTTCTTCTTCTTTTCTTTTTCTTCCTTTTCTTCTTCTTTTTTCTTTCTTATCTTTTTTCTTACAACAAAGACCTTGACCGGGGCACTGGAACCCGCGACAACCATTCCTTAAACCGCGATGACTACTGGGTAAGGCCCCCAGCGCCTCAGCTCTCGCCGCTCGGTGCAGGAATTTGTCTTTCTCTCTCTCCTCCTGTTTGAACACATGTGGTAGAAAAAGATAGCAGAGGGGGGCCACCACGTGACTGCAGCCCCTGTCTCCTTCCTTTTCTAACTCTTGCTTTTAAATCAGAGGAGAGAGAGAAAGACAAATGCCTGTATCCGCTCATGGCTTGGTATAGGTTATAACCAAGGGCAGTGGCCACCAGGATAGCGAAGCCTTCCTCCTTTTTTCCCCTATCAAAACGAAAACAGACAATACTTACATATATATTACGTGCAAGCTACTGTGTTTTTTCTTGTGTCATTCTAGTAGCCAGCCAGCCATATAGCAAGCAAGCAGCCGGGGCTAACAACGAACGGCGGGCTTGACCTATTCTGCATATTCTTATATAGTGGTGTATTCAGTGGTCAATAAAATATATCACTCGGGCTTGCCACCAGTTCGCCACATTGTAACCGTGGAGTCTTTTCTGTGCCCACCTCTACCCTCCACCCTCGCCTTCAACTCCGTCCCTCCGCAACCCGCCAGCCATTTCTCGAAAGCGCTTTATGGTATCGGAATCTGCGAGTTTTAGGATCTGTTATCTAGTAACTTCTACCGTATTCTGTGTAAATCGTCTATTACGAATATGACCCCATACCCACCCCCTCTCGTTCCCGCTTTCCCCATCTCTCACCTACCCCCTTCCCCCCTTCCCCCCTCTTCACTTTGTTTCCCTTGCTATATTACACAGTGAGCGCTTTTAATGTAAGTCAGTAGTCAGTAGTCCTCTTCATCCGAGTTGCTGCTCGGAACAATACGGTTGCTAAATGCGAGCTTAAAGGAAGATAAAGAAAGAAAGAAAAAAAGGAAGAATTAAAACAAATGGCGAAAAGAAAAAAAAAAGAAATATAAAGGAGAGAGGAAACAAAAATAAATAAATAAACAAATAAAAGTACAAACCATGTTCTAAAAGAGCTTAATAAAATATTCGATTTTTTCGTTATTGTCTTTCGGTAGCAACCGAGTGTGGAATACAGGAATAATTTATAAAGAATTCTCGATCCCTTGGGAATGTTGTAACAGACGACGAAATATTTATGAGAAGGAAAGAGTGCTCGTCCAAGTTACTTCGATGTTTTTCTAAAAAAAAAAAAAAAAAAAAAAAAAAAAAGAAAAAAAAACAGAGTTGCGAGGAGGTCGAGACGGAAAACAATTGAGAATTTTGCTTTGATGACCAGGTCAAGTGTCGTTGGTCTTAGATCGACCTTATGTTTGAATTTCTGGCGAATCAAAGGCCTTTTTTCCCCACTGCAGGCCGATTATTAAGGATCGTATCGAGTTGCTATCGAGTGCGTGTTATTCTTATATGGGTGGTTCATCTCACGAGTTGTCTTTCCAATTTTTTGTAGAAGTTCTTTGAGAACTCCTGAGCTGTGTCGTAAGCTCATCTTACAAATTGAATGATTCGAAAGATGAACCAACAAGCTATAGCAACAGTGAGGATTTATGGGACGTGAATTTGAATTTTCCATGTGGTAGCCATATGGAATTACCTTATGAACATTTTGCACGGGCTTGGTTTGTTTGTCTCATTTTTTTTTACCTTAAAAAAAAGTTATCACAAATCCACTTGATATTGGTTTTAAACGGAATTGCAACTGCTTGAGAGTGGTGGCTCTCTGGAGTCCAGAGCTGCCGATTTGCGTAGATTTAATGACATTTAGAAATTCACCGAAGATTCCACCGGTTGAGAAAAGATTACAGAGTTTAGTTCAGTGTATGACTGTAACGCACGAAAATACAAGCGTCTTTTATCTTTTCTCAACCGGTATTATTTAATTAATTAACGGCGTTTCAACCGATTGAAAAAATATTACAGATCAGAGTATTTTCGTGCATTACAGTCATACACTGAATTGAACTCTGTAATCTTTTCTCAACCGGTGGAATCATCGGTGAATTTAAAAATGTCATTAAATCTACGCAAATCGGCAGCTCTGCTCTGGACACTGAAATCGATAAAACTGTTTCGTTTGGAAGGATTTGCATGATAAAGAAGCTCACATAACAGAAACAAGCCAAATTTTTCACCTGTAGGGATGAGAACCGAAATTAATTTTAGAACCTGTTCCGGTTCCGGTTCCTTGAGAGCACGAATTCCGGTTCCAGGTTCTGGTTCCGGTTCCTTGACAGGATGAATTTCGGTTCCGGTTCCGGTTCCGGTTCCATGGCATCCATGATTTTAGGTTCCGGTTCCGGTTTCGGTTCTGGAACCGGTTCTTTATCGGTTCTTTAATATTTTTAATGATACGGATGATAGTGAAGAAAAAAAAAATAGGAAAATAGAAGAAATTCAATCTCTTGACAAAAATATGTATTTTTGATCATTTTTATTTGTCAAAAAATAATCTATCCGTATTCAGGCCTTGTAATATAGGATCAATTATTCGATGAAAGGCGGGGTCATCCATGAGATTTAAAGTACGGCCGTTCATAATTAAATCTACACATGCATCTTGAAGACTTTTTAAATCCATTTTAATGATGAGTTCTCTGAACATAGATTTTTTTAAAGTTGTTTGAACTTGCCCTTTTTGTTTTTTAGATGATGTCGCTTCTTCATCCAGTTCTTTTTTTGCGTTTGAGGTTATTTTCTTTCTCAAATTCTTTGAATTGATTTGGGTGCTTCGTTTTTACATGCTTTGAAAGATTTGTCGCGTGATTTCCTTTTATTTTTGCTTTGCACAATATACACGTTGATGTATCGTTCAATTCATCATATTCATAGAATTTTCTTATATTATTTTCTTTTCTTCGACCCGCCATTTTCCAGAACTGAAGATTTTGCTTCAAAAGAAGTTTGCGGTTTATTCGCGGGTCTATGGAAACGAAGCGTCACTCCAAAATAGTACAGCAAAAGTTAGGAATAGAGAAGGAGAGAAAAAAATCTCAGCTGATAAGAACCGAAATGGAACCGCTGTACACTTTCGGTTCTTGGAACCTTACCTGGGGTTCCGGTTCCGGTTCCGGTTTTTTAATCAGATGAATTTCGGTTCCAGGTTCCGGTTCCGGTTCCTTGACAGGATGAATTTCGGTTCTAGGTTCCGATTCCGGTTCCTGGAATAATTTCGGTTCTACCGGTTCTAGGTTCCGGTTCCGATTCCGGTTCGCATCCCTATTCACCTGCATAGTTATTGTATTAAAACTCAGTATGCAGATAGCTACTTTTAAACACTTGCAATTTCGTTGAAAACCATTTTCCACTGGATTAATTACAATTTTTGATTTAAGGTAGTAAAATATGAGTTGAAATACTCATATCGTCCTTGCTGTCACACTTTGTGATTGGACTTATAACATTATAGCTCGTTGAACTCAATGCTTGAACCCAACACTTCCCCCTATGTATTCGAGCAAGCGTAATGGTAGCGTAGGGCAGTAATAATGGGGGATTCCTATCTCAATTTCGTCACTCTCTCTAAGGAATATTCACAGAATAATAATTAGACACCACAGATTTGTAATCCTTATCCGATTAACCCCTTATGGGCCAAGCCCGAGTTTACTCGTTTTTCTCCTCCAGTCTATTTCACATTGTTTTAGTCTTCATTCCGGGGAAACGCAATTATAGATCAAAACACTACAATAGATAAGGTCTCGTCGTGCGCCTTCGATTTGTCGGATAGGCAATTCCAACTCCACCGAGTACGAACAGTTACCTACCTTCCCTCTAGAAACGGAAGATTGGTATTCTCTTGAATTAACCTGGTCTTTAAAGGGTTAATGGTACCGTGACACCTGGTGACACCCAATGAGCTATAACTTTAGAGTGGTACATCAAGGAACGTTCCGCTGGTTCATTGTTGTCACCTAGGGCGCCGCCATCTTGCCGCAAAAATCGATTTTGAGGTTAAATTTTGTAGGTTGTTTCCGGTCGTTTCGGAAACAAACTCGGGCATCGCCGGAAGAAAGAAACGACCTGTAAAATTTAACCTCAAACCTTGAAATCTTCCGTCCAAATTCCCGCCAATTTCCGAACGACCTACAAAATTTAACCTCAAACCTTGGAATCTGCCGTCCAAATTCCGCTTTTTCCCGGGATTCCTTCTACCCGGTGTGGCACAAGGTGGACCAGCCCGCTGCCACTCTAAAGTTATAGCTTATTGGTGACACCGCGGTGTCAAAGGAAAGTCGTCTCATCTTGGTCAGTTTTTAACGGAGTTACAGTATTATTAGATGGGAATCTCCCATTATTATACTGCCGTATGCAACTATTGCGATCACGCAAATAAAAGCGTTTGTTGAGTGTGAAGTCTAGGAGTGGATTTCGGAAGTTTTTAGTGCTACCATTGTTATTTTTTGAGGTTTTTACAGCAGAATGGACTATTAAAGCGCTTTTAGCAAAAGTGTGCAACAGACCCATCTGAACTTACTGATATGAGCTGTGGCGCCGACGCGACCGCGACGTCAGTATTGTTGGAGGCCAATTTGCCATGGGAAAGGGATCGAATGCAAACAAAGAAATACATAAATTTAAAGAAATTTGTTTTCATGCAAGCTTACAGATTATTATTACCGGGCCTCGTTGTCCGAGCGTCGGCAGCATCAAAGAGGAGCAGAGATCGGCCGCAACGAGGGCATCGAGAACCGAGATTCCCGGTGTTCGTCTTCTTCTTTCAGATAAGCTTCGACTCTTCGAGAGCTAGATGCTTGCGCTGACAGGGAGAGCACGCGTAGTCGCGTACCGCCAAAGCTGGATCTGCGAAAACATTTGTAACATGCTCTCAAACGCTAGACTCTTTTCCCTCCTTTTATCCTTCACCCCTTTCTCCCCCCCTCTCTCTCGCGGGGGGGGGGGTGTATCCCCGGGCTAATCCGGCACTTGCCGCCCGATGAAATGTTCTCACAAAGTCTTGACCTTGAAGGCAAAACACGCTCGATTTAAGTTCTTTTGACCCTTCTAGTAGGGGGGTGGGGTATATCGAATTTACCCCCAATTTTCTTTTCGAAAATTGAAGGGTAGCCGAAAAAAAACAAAAAAACCAAGACATAGATTGCCAACCAAGGAGCTGTACCAATAGAGAGGATTTATTGGACATGCTTTTTGAAACGTCAAGGATGCAAGTCCTGATGGAAATTTCTTTTAGACATTTTCACTTGGGCTCGTTTTTTTTTTTTTTTTTTTTTTTTGCCTCATTTCCTTTATTCTTAAAAATTAAAAAAAAAAAAGAGTTTTAACTAATACGTTTAAAATTGGTACGAATACAACAAGAAACTACAAGTGTTTGAGAGTGGCTATCTGAAGACAGAAATAAAAAAAAAAAAATGTTTCTTTTGGAAAGATTTGCTCGATAAAGTAAGAGAAACTGACACATAACAGAAACAAGCAACTTTTTTTACTCAATGTGTCCAGATAGCCACTCTAAAAACTTGCACTTTCATTTGAAACCAATTTTCACTGAATTAATTACATTTTTTATTTAACCCTTTAAGGACCAGGTTAGTTCAAGAGAATACCACTCTTCCGTTTCTACAGGGAAGGTAGTTAACTGTTCGTACTTGATGGAGTTGGGATTGCCTATCCGACGGATTGAAGGCGCCCAACGAGACCTTATCTAATTGTAGTGTTTTCATCTATGTTAGGTTAGTTTATCCAAAATGAAGACGGAATCAATGTGAAATAGACTAGTGGAGAAAAACGAGTATACTTGGGCTGGGTTTATAAGGAGTTAAGGTGCAAAAATGTGAGGCAACCAAACCAGAATCGAATCGTCTATGCTATCACTCTTTGGGATAGGACTTATAACATGTATTAGCCCCTCCTCTCTACAAGTATATAGCTCGTTTAGTGCAATTCAGAAACTTTCCTTGGGATCTTCTTAATGGCTAGGCTTAGACTTGGACCGTCCTCCACATTTAGTCTGCAATGGGGCTGTTGCAAGGGTCAGACATTTTCTGTTTTTTACAACGAAAATGATAGTACTTGATGGTTAGCTGAGAATAATGGTGTGTTTGGTTTTTTCCTAAGTACCCCGTTTTTGGAGATACACACGTGTAAAGTTGCAAAAAATCGCGTAGTGACGTCACTACCCAGAATTCCCATTTAAAACTCAATTTATTTTGGGCCAAAATCTCATCTCCTAAACAATTGGACTAATTTAAAAACCAATGGCATCTTTGTTCTCAGCTCATCAAGTCCTTTTTTTCTTCATAAAAAACACAACATTTAAGACCCTTGCGACAGCCCCATTCAGAATAAACACGCCGTGAGCTGAAATGCCTTACGCGATTTCTCGAGGAATAGTTTTTCAAGGGATTTTCACTCAAAAATTGGCACAAATTGGCAATTTAGAGTTGCGCACACTTAAAAATAAAACACGGGTTTTCACTGAAGACAAGTCCCAAAAAGATGATTTAAAGGTAGTTTCCTTGACAATATCTCCTTGGGACTTATCTCGAGTGAAATACCGTGTAATTCCTCTGGCGAAGCACTTTTTTTTAGATTAAAAGTGCACTTTTAAGGCTATGCAACCGTCTACCTTGCCCTTCGGATCAAGATTTGAAAAGGTTAATAGCCCTACAGTAAATTAGATTCTGGAGCATACGAAAAGTCCAATCCTGTATGAGGACTATTTTTATAATTGTTTTTTTTCTTGCAAATTATGAAAATTTGACTCCTTTTTTTGCGAATTTTCGAGCGGCTGTTTTCAACTATCGCGAAGTGGACGATTTTTGTTTGTTTTGTTTTTGTTGCTTTTCTTCATTTTTGTTTGTTTTCTTCTTTTACGGCCAGTGTCTTAGTTATTTTTTGCGATATTTGGGGAAAGAAAAATCCGACAAAAATGCTTGGAGACCTTATTGAGAACGTATAGAGTGCCGTGCGATTGATGAAAGGTAAAATGTCATTGTGTGCCCTCATTTTGGAGATGCTGCGGAAATCCAATTTTTGGGTCCTTTGACCCTTCCCCAATCCCCCCTCCATCCTGCAAGGAAATTTACGGAGGTGGTCGGTCTCGATGGAGACTTTTTGTAAGTTACAGCCAGGGACAAACAAATTGTCAAACGACTTCTGGAGGACTCGCAATTCTTATCTCAATGAATTTAAGTACCGCAGGTGGCCTCCCTTCGGTGTTGCCATTTTTCGGATAGTTTTCCAATTTTTCCCGTTTGACTTGACGTAAAATTTGATAATTTTTAGGAAAATGTGGCAACACTGCCTCCCTCAGCTAAAATCTGAAGAGTCGTCTGACATTCTTTTTGTCATCGACTGTACATGGAGAGACCTTAATTTCACCAAAAATTAGCTTGTGACTAAATTTAATGCGGTCCCAAATCGGCCGTGTATTTGTCTTGTAATAATGTCTGGATCGGGTAATTTGTTTTCAATACCGTGTTCATTTAAATCGAAGTCGCTAATTCAGATTCCTCTGTTATGGTCGCTCGGTTGAAAACGCGACCGATTTCATTTCAATGAGCATGTTTCCCAAGCCGATAAATGTCTCATAATCTGATGATATGAGCACATACTTTCTACCCATCAGCGAGCTCGTACACTCGAACAAAATGCGCTCTTTTTATGCTAATTCTCTGCACCCCGCCCCCTCACCCGCTCCACCATCCCCCCTCTCGCCCCCCCCCCATCTCTCAACTCATCTCTCCTCGTCATCACCAGGATACAATTCATTTAAAATCCTTCATTTGTATATATGTATGTGCTCGAATGTATTTCTCATCCACACAATTTGACGCTAATGTGCCCAAATCGTTTTTTTACGCCACGCGCACTCGACCGCTTTCAAAGACTCCCCGCTATTTATCCTTTCTTCTCCCCCCTCTCTCTTTCTCTCTCCTCCTCCTCCTCCCCCCTCTCCCTCCCCTTCGGACATTCCCGTGAATCAATGCAAGTGTTTGCATTAAGATTTTGTAACTTAAAGTAGTTTTTCATTTCGTCGGGTTCCAGTTGCAGAAACTCTCTTCTTATCCCAAATAATTTGTGTGCGATTGCTAATTTCAGGCTGCTTAAACAAAAATGTGTGATTGTTTCTTGTTTTTTTTTTTTTTTTTTTTTTTTTTTTTTTTTTTTTTTTTTTTGTTTCAACGAAAGATCATTTCACTCTAATTTTAAATACTTTGCCTTTTTCTCGCTCTAATTTGTATTCTCAATTATACTGCCGCGGTATCTTCTCACCCGCATACTCCTTGTTTTATGAAAAATGGCCGTTCTAAAATTGCTTACGAAATTGAAGGCAAATTGATCATGCTTTTATACATTTAATGCCCCCCTCCCTTTCTCCCCCTTTTAAACAAAATGAGGGATAAGACAAAAATATCTGATGCACTGACAACATAAAAGAAATTTAAATTTGGAGTTTATACTTCTTATTATAGGTGACATTCCCTCCCCTCAATCTTTCTTTCTTTATTTTTAGAGTAATGATCCCACACGTTGTAATACGTCCTACAAAACTTTAACTCATTAATAATCTAGGGTCGTCGCATAGTGGGTGGAAGTTTCCTTTTTAGCGGCCAAAGATCAGCAAGTTTAAATCACTATAAATTATTTTAAGTTAAAATCACCATAAGTAATTTTAAGTTAAAATCACTGTAAATAATCATCATTTGAAAGCTTAGCTGATCCTAGGCTCTCTGTATGCCTATATTTTCCAGATAGAATCATGTGTTACAATTAGTTCAAGTGAGGATTTAGTCTTGGAAAGCTTTTGAAATATAAGTTTGGGAAATTTTAATGTTAAGATTTTTGCCGGCCAAATTGGTAATTATTTCCCACCGTACGTTGGCACGTATGAACGAGGGCAATGAGGTTAGACACTTTTTTTGAGATATTTTTCATTGACTTGTTTCTGAAGCATAAAGCTCTTAAAAACTGCGAAATGTTTTCGAAGACTTAAATCGCAAAACTTACAAATTGACAGAAACAAGCTGTTCGATAAATGATAAGTGTCCGTGGACGCCACCTTTCTTGCTGGGGGGGTTTGGACTTGGCCTGTTGGCTACCGCCACTTTTATGATAAATTATTGATCCATTATGAACAGGGTAATGTTGCTGAATTTTCTATTGGGGGGGGGGTTACCTCGAAATTAGATACTCTCATAGAAAGTGCCCCCTACATTGTTCGATAAACCTGAAGACAGCTTCGAATCTCTGGAAAGGGGATACAAATTCTAGGAACCATTTGTGCGTACCTTCCATTGAAACCTCTTGGAGGTTTGAAGGGGCATTATTCAGAATACGAGGGAATTGAGCGGTCCTCCCATGGAAAATGTTGATCATTTAGTTTGTCAATGTTGCAATTTGTTTCAGCATATCAATTAATTCGAAATGAAAAGCTCACCATCAGTTCGAATCTTGAAATTCCCAACTTTTGGACGGACTGAGGATGAAAAAGGAAAATGGTAGTTGGTAGAGATGAGTCACGTGATTGCCAAGTCTAATCAATGTACGGAATTTATCAAATTGGTTATCGGACATCTGATAACCATAATCTAATCTGTTCCTTGTTTCAATTAGACTTGGCAGCCACGTGACTCGTCTCCACCAATCACAGCTTTCCATTATCATCCAGTCTATCTAAGAGTTGGAAATTTCATTGATCGGCCAGCTGAAGCGTGCGAGAAATAATCACCAGAAAAAATCTGAAAAGCTTTTTCTATTAAATCAACGACTGATGTGCGAAACAAGGAAATTCACAATTCTTTCTGCTTTATTTATGGCTCGTAGCAGTAAATGATACAGCCTACACCCTCCTTCTAAATCAATCCCTCTAGCCGGTTCGATTGATTTAAAAAGGAAAAAAAAAGAATCATGCTGGACAAGTAAAATGGACGACAGACAGCTCGAGGAAGTTAAGATCTTAAATCTAAGGCAGCTAATTTTTTTTTTCAAGAAACAGAAAAAAACAGACTTGAACTTTTGATTCATCCTTTATATTTTCTGGTATTTTGATTTTTGAGAGAGTATCATAAAAACAAAATATCTAAATTTGACAACTTTCTTCTTTTATACATTGAGAAACTTAATAATATTATTCTATAAATATTGCAAAAGAATTAATTATCTACTCATTCGTTACACGTCTAAAGAAAAGAAAAATTAAGAATATTTACAGCTTTGCCTTAAAAGTAATATATGATGAAACACGATGATGATGACAGTAGCGCAACTAGCAAATCTTTCTTAAAGGGGTTTCACCCCAAAATTGGCTACTAACTCAACTTTGGGGGGGGGGAGGCAAGTTGAGGTAAAAATTACCGAAAACTTACCATTTTCTTGTAAAAGAATAAAATAAATGGTCTGAGTCAAAGGGATAAGCCGCCAACCCCCCTTCTGCCCATAATGTCGCGCTACTGATGATAAGGATATTAAAAATAAATAAATTATTTCTTACACTTCGCTTATCCTATACAGAAGTCATTGGCGGCTCGTGAAATTTGGCAAAATCGAATGTTCTCCATTTAAACCTATGTTAAATAATCGATTCTAGGTAAGCTGACATGCCTTACCTAGAATCGATTATTTCTCATAGAATTTAATTGTAAAAAAACACGGTTTCCAGATTACTCGAGCCGCTACTGACAGAAGAACACACGGATGGATGATTCCGAGACAAAAATCAATGACGCTTAGCATTGGCGGATCTAGTAATCTGGCAACAGTGTATTCTTCCTGTTTGATTGTAAGAGAAATAATTGATTAGTCACGGAGCTATAGCCCCTTCAAGAATCGATGGTTTATCATACATTCAAATGGGAAGAATGCGCAGTTGCCAGATTACTTGATCCGTCTATGACGCGGAATAAGGAACGGGTCTGGAATCAGGGCTACGAATATACGAGACCTCTCCTTCTTTTGCGAAGCAAAGAGGGTGATGACTGAATTTAAGCTCCAAAATTTTTGGACTTTTGAACGAAAATTGGTCACTTGGTTGTAACTCTAAGCAACCTCGGGGAATCGAAATATTCGACGGGTTAAGGTCACTAGAAAGAAGTAGATACTCGCATCCCATTTCTCTTTAAAAGAGCTGGTAAGGGAACCTACGTCTACGTTTTTAGACGAGCCAATCAGGAACAAGCTAAATGACACCATACAATCCTCTTGAGGGATCAGGTGCCCGTGAAAAACAATAATAAAATAAACTAGTAAAAAGAAACTAAGTAACAAAGTAAGTATCCAAATAACAAACGAACGGATAGTGATGATATTAATAATCAGTTAAATATTTAATCAACCTCCCCCCTCCTTTCTCCCAAGCATCAATTGGTGCAATGTGTGACGTATACACTGTTCACATACATTTCGAAATAATCGTAAGTCGTGAGTCTTGTGCTCCAATGTAGAATCAAGGATTATTTAAAAAAGCTAATTTCCCTCCACAGCTCTGAGTTGGTATTAAGATAACTTGACTGGCGAGAAGTTAAAAGGGTTCAGTTAATGGTAAAGCAATTGGATGATAACTTTGCCTCGGACAATTGAAAAGCTCTTCTCACATTATAAACACCTTTTCAGTCATGAATTATGAAAGAGAATATTAACCGCTCTGAGATTGAAACAGACGAATGAAGTCAGTCATCATTTTTTTTCGAAATTCAGTACGACTTCATATTAATCTTGTCACCATATCTGGGCATTGGTGACTGAAAGGGTTAAATACATAAGTAATAAATTCAAACGTCCCGTTACTCGAGGGACCATCAAAACACGAGACGTGAGCAGTGAAACGAGACGTGAGCAGTGAGCACCCTCTTTCTCTAGTGACCCTAAGACTGGCGAATCCTACCTCGAGAGCAATTAATTGATGTCCGCACGCTTCACAAGGCTAGGTGTAAAAAATATATCTCGAGGCGATTGAAGGAAATGAAGAGAATTCACCTCACGTTGGAAATACTTGAGAGGCAGCCAGAGCCGAGATCTGAGGTCCGGATCTGCGTGGTCTCGTTTACATAACCCTCTTCGAGCGCAATTTGACTTTCCTTGGGTTGCATAGGTTGAAAAGTGTTGTAAGTACGAAGACTAGATGAAAATTCGAATGTACAAATGAATATATTTTACAAAATTTTTGAATTAATCGAACCCTTGTTTATATTTGAACGGCGCTCACGCATTTGTATCCTTTTTTCGAGGGTATTAGTACTCTTCCTACATAAGGCTTTTCTGAATTTATCTTCCACCCTCCCCCCCCGTTTTTTCTTGCGGTCAAGCTATCCGAAGTATAAAATCCTCTCACTTGCAGTTAAGGCGTCTAATAAATGGTTATCCCTATTTTTCAGCCTTTATGTAGTTTGTGTTGATCAAATGGAAAGTTAAAAAAAAAATCAAGATTTTCCGATACGATACTTTTATTTAAATCAAGATACTTCACCCGAAAAGTACAATACAACGCGCGCTTGTTGGAGAAGCAGAGTAGGGGTTCCCCCTGCTCCTTGCACGATCTGACTTTCTTGGCTAACGTTCAGCTCGATTAAGCTCTTATCCGGCATTGAAGATTATTCCTCTTGGGTTCTTCCATATTTCACAGTCTCGTGACCTGTTTGCTATTCGCTAGCATGGTTTTTTTCCTTGTGAAAAGCATGGAGCTTTTTTAACTGTGGCAAGATACTTTGTCCAATTTATTCTATCCAAAATTTAAAGTCCTTATGCAATTTTGCCCATTTATTTAGATCGAAACTCTAGAGTTTATCGTCCGATATACGGTTTTGTCCAACATCAATTCTGTCCTGCGAGCTTTTTGTTCCGATAAATGTTATACTGTCCTATCACGTGAGAAACGGTAACTGATTATCACGTTTACTAATCCGATGGTTAGTGTTTTCTTTCTCGGCGATGGACGACTCTTTTTCGTTTCCTAGGTGTGATTATTCCAACGCAATATTTTCGTAAAAAATATGCAAGAAAGTCAAAAGACGCGTTCAGTGTGCAAGTACTTACAAATTTTTCACCGAAAAAGATTCGAAACATACCGCAGCGAGAGGTTTTTGTCCGTCGAATAGCTGGACCGAAGCACGAGGCTGGAGGAAGAGAGTAAAACAGGAAGTATCAACATAATCGACAAAATACATTAATCATTCGACGCCTTCAATATTATTGACATTATTAAAATTCGTAGACTATACTCACGACTAATGCCGGGGCCATTTTCGGATTTACTGTTAGTTCTTTACGACATTGTAACGCGAAGAATCGGATCGAACGATGCAAAAACGATGTAATAAATAACTTTTCCGAAGACCGGACCAAATCAAACAAGACCAGATCAAATTATTTCAAGGATTATAAATTCTCATAACAGCTCAAGGTATTTCAATGACAAAAAGAACGAATAACACTGAGCAACAATTTTACGGCATTGCTTTGTTTCAAGTCGAAATCGATTTCTATGTGTCACTTGGACCTAGTTCTGAGTGCATCAACATTTACCCTCCGGTCAGGATGGGAAATGCTACAATAGACTTCAGTCGTCGAACCGGTCTAGTTTGGTCACTCTGACCGACTAACCACTGACCTGTCTTCTGCATACATATACCTACGTAAATAAAAGCTCACCGCAAAAACAAAAGTAAAATTAACAAATTAACTCTTAGCACCTGAAATTTTCTATTGTTGGTTTCATTTGTTATCACTTCTTTGTTTTATTTCTGAGTAGGGATTTGTCAAAAAAAAATCCACGATAGATTTGCACTTAGAACCGACTTTTTGGTGTTATTATTCTCATAGTGTAAACATGTAATTTAGAGACTTTACTCGACCTAACTCGAACTTGAAAAGTCCTCCAGATTCACTTTGCAATTCAGAAGCAAGCCTTGAACCAAAACGCCTCGAGATTTCTCGAAGAAGTTTTCAAGGATTAGTTGTGCCGCAATAGTCTCTTTTAGTTATTTAAATGGCAGCTCGCGACCTTGACTCCGGATTCAGTCGTGGCGTCAGCTGTTGAGATGGCACATGACTACATAAAATCTACCACTATTAAGGAGTGCTTCAAGGAATGTGTGATGTAGTAGAGGCTCATTTTATGTCAATCAAAACGCGCCAAATTATTTCAGAAATTATGGAATTTTAAAATCTATGAATCTTTTTACAATTTAGAATTCTTGATTCAAAGCAGAGCTTCGCTGCGAAAGCAGATTTCTCAAAACAGCGCCCCCCTTATCAGAAATGTCAAGGTCAGGGCCAATAGCACAGCTTTTCCTTTTAAACTAGGCCCAACTGACCAAAGAAACCGATCTCGATTTAACCTTAAAAGAGCTGTTCTGTTGTGTTGTTCATCACACCTAATATTCACAAATTTTCTTAAATTAGGGGTTCGACAGAAACAAATATCATCGAAGATAACACTTAAGATTAAATATCTACACTTAAAATCACAGTTGTTGACTCAAAATATTTTCATCACATTTTTCAATTTCAAGGCTATTAAGACCCGTCATTTCATAAAATTTCTACCCTTTGCATTCGGTAAGAGGTAGGACATAAGGCCAGAGACAGCGTCGATGTAATTCCTTGATAGTAGGTGAACCACAAAGACAAGTTGGACCATAACTGCAACTCCCTGCAATTGTTCAACGACTTAAATGGGCTATACAGTAATTGTTCAACAATTTTCTAAAAACAATTGTCTCTAATGTATGGTAAATTTATACACACTCGTTCTACTAGGATTGTAATTTTAATTGAGTTGCCTGTTTTATCACAGTATTATGTGAATCTAAAAAGATTCACCATAGTGACGGCTCTTGCAATCTGGCAACTGTGCTATTGCGACAATTATTTCTATAAAAAAAAGATCGATACTAAGTGAGACACGGTGTCTCATGAAACAATCGATTAAATCTACATAATTTTAAATGAACGGAAATAATTTTTCCGTATTGCTCATTTGCACAAGCCGCCACTAATTCACAATACATGCTAAGAAAGTGAAGTCAATTTGACTTCACCTTTATTTAATGACATAAGGGTTTTACATCTCCTGATGGAATATTCAACTTTGCATTATTTGAGATGCAAGGCATTTTTATGAAAGCCATAAACAATCAACTATTATCAAATCTGCGACGAGTATACAGTCTATCGAGGAAATGTACTGTCCCTAGACTTTTACTTACGACACGAGTAAGTTTAAAGACCGTGGTGGCCTAATTGGACGGAGTACTGAGTGTGTGCAAAACAATATAGCTAGATGTCAATTGAAGATTATACGCTAAAGAGTTGAATCAATAGGAGTTTGAAAGATGCTAGTACGATTACCGAGTCTCATGAATTGCTGTCACCCAATTCTCCAGAATCTGTAACAAAAATGAAATCTTTTTTAGGACTCAAGGTAACATTGTTGTAAATTCTATTTTAAATCGTAGAGGATGATGAGGACATTAGATTTTTATAAAAGCGTTTCTTCTATTTTTATTTTAGCTGTACAGTTCTTATCCTGTTAATGAAAGCAATTATAGTGCTGTTCGCAAAATGAATGAAGTTTTATAGGCGCTTGAGTAAAATTATGACTTCGGTGTTACTCAAATTAAACCTGATATCATTGAAATTAGCTACGGCTGCTTAGCATAATGTACGCATTTAAAGCTCAAAAGTCCTAAAGAACATAAGGGATGCTTTTTGACCTAAATCAGCATTCCTTTTTTGTAGCTAATTTCAAGAGAATATGGCATGTCTGATGTTTTTTTAGGCCCCTTGTGTTCAAAGCGCCTCAATTGTTGGTGATAGCGCAGATAAGATACTCGGCAAAGATTAATCATATGTCCGTAAGAAAGGAGTAATTATTTTAAGTTTGAAAACTAAACATAACTTGGAAAATTTTATTCTCGAGAAGTTAAAAAAAAAATCCTTGAAAGTTTGGATTTTTTAATATTATGTTGATGGAAAGTAAAGATTCAAGAAAATTGAAGTCCTTTAAAATTTAAATAATTTTTTTAAGCTATTTGAATTTTTCTTTGAACCAATTTTTCTGAAGTTAACTTCTCAACATTACTAAAATGATTGAAAATTCTCCCTGGATAAATTCCACATTATTTAACTGAGAAGGAGTGAAGAGCATCTATCAGATAAGCCAAGCGGGAGGATATAAGAAACCTCGACCCCCGACCTTTCCTCGCTCACTTGATCTCCTCGCTGCTCGAGTCTATGCTACGTTGTCATTTACTTGTTTTTAACCAAAAACTGACCACCGCTTGAACTATCATTGTTCGTGGTGCTTAATGCAAGAGTCGGTAAACGGCCTTGATCTGTCTGCTCTTTCGCTTTATGGACTTACTCTCCGAAAACC
This sequence comes from Trialeurodes vaporariorum, assembly GCA_011764245.1. NCBI lineage: Eukaryota > Metazoa > Arthropoda > Insecta > Hemiptera > Aleyrodidae > Trialeurodes > Trialeurodes vaporariorum. Next base: position 60,922,076 of record VMOF01000002.1, read on the forward strand.
CATTATACAGTCATAAAAAAAGAAAGAAAATGGTAACAAATCCACATCAATTAGCCAATCTAGCTTTCTCATATAGCTTTTCAAATGTTTCACACCATGCTTTTCCAATTGGTTTACGTTTATATAATTTTTATTGTTTTTTACTTTTATACGTTTCAATATTATTTCAAGCCACTGAAGATGATCTAAAATTAAAAAGATTATGACTATAAGTATAAGTTTAATCACTACGAGATTGGCAAATTGATAAGAATTTGTTTTCATTTTTATATTTGCCCCTTAATTCCTAATATTCCTGTACATCTTGTTATTTGCAATGTTTCAATTTATCATGAAGTCCATCTGCTTCGAAGGTTGTTACTAGAGGGTATCTATTCCAGAAAAAAACTTGGATTCGTCAGGGATTTTGATTTTATCAAGAAAAACAGTTAATGATTAGGAACTTTGATTAAAAGCCTGCCTTATCATGAAAGATTCGTAGATAGGACCATTGCAAGGGTTTGAAGGAGCCTAACTCCTTTTTACGAAGCAAATGGAAATACTTTGGTGAGCTGAAAGTAAGGTTGTTGTTGGTTTCTAACTAGGTTTCGCAGTTCCGGGGATGGGATTTCGGCTCAAAATACATTGTTTTAAATGGAAATTCCGCGTTTTGACTTCACAGCACACACAATATTTTGCATCATTACACAAGAATATCTCCGGAACTGGGACACTAAGAAAAAAAAAAAAGAAACCAAATTCACCTTGGTTATCACCTCATTTTCTTTAAGAAAAACGCGAAATTTCAGATCCTTTCATCTGCTTCATTGGAATACTCAATCAATGTCTGTAATTTTCTCCAAAAGGTTCCAAATTGATGAAATATTCCTCAAAAATGTTTAGGTACATTTTAGCAGGTAGGTGATCCTATTCATCATGGAAAAACTAGGGAGTTTGAAAAGACAAATTGCTAGACACCCTATAATGCTGCCTTCTCACGAATGAAATGAAAATTATTTGGATTCTTACCTTTAATTTGAACTTGATGACGGTCTAATAGTTCTGAATCAAGTCGGACTATCAACGATGGCCTAACTACTGCTGGTGGTAGTTGTAGAGGGAAGAGCCGGTGCTCAGAGCTCCAGGGAAAAGAAGTGATAAGGGCTGGTGGGTAGTGCTCCTCGTCCATAGAGGAGGCGGCCGTTTCACTCTGAGCGCTCGGCACGTACTGCTCGCTGGACCAATCAAAAGAGAATGCCGAATGCGTTGCGGGTTGCAGGGATGAAGGCGTCGGTGGGGTTGTAGTTACATAAGGGCTAACGATGTCCGGAACTTTTTGTACTGCACTATCCGACCACGGAGGACTAGGATTCCACTGCTCCATAAATTCAGCCGGATCCGGGGCTGCTCCGACCTTGACTAAAACTCTCGATCTTCTCAGATTCATCGCCGTTGTCATGACGACCGTTCCACCGCCGCCTCCATCATGGCTCCTGTCCAGATCGACTATGACTTCGGACGAGGGTGAACTTTGAGGCGAGAACTCGGTTTTTAAGGCCAAGGGTATTTCCTGTTTGATGAGAGATCTTCCGTTTAGCGCCACACTCGCTGCCGTTTCCTCTTGCGGCGAGTGAAGGGAATAGTCGACGGGTTCGGACTCTGTCCTCTTCCCGGCGTAGCGGAAATTCGAATCTATGCTATGTGGTAGTGTGGTGCTTTGGTGATGGCTATGCGTTTGAGATGGTAATGAGGGAGAGATCTGGTGATAGGAACCCGAGTGATCGTGGTAAGGTGACATGGCTGTCGGTGCCGCGTGCGGATGCTGGTAATAGGCTACCGCTGCTGGCACTCGAGCCGTTTCGTAAGCTAACCCGTATTGTAATTTACTTTGCACTAAGTAGTAGTGATACAGCCAACTGTTGGCTCTCAGCACGCCTGCTTCTTGCTCACTAGAACAAAACAAAATGATGCGAATCCGTAAGTATGTGTTATCTTTAGTGTGTTAACGGCCAAGAATATTCTCATTCAGGAAAATGTTGAGTACAGTTCCAATTGAAAATATTCCTGGTTTTGTTTTCTCTTGCTTCGAGTCGAAGTTTAACCCGTTAATCGACTTTTCCTTGAAATTGTCCCGACTTCAAAATTGCCGTTTGAAATACAAGGAAAATGAAAGGAAAATGGGGAACAACTGGAAGAAGATCTGAGAAAAATGATTGGTATTGTAAAATATTGGATCTCGGAACTGATGAAATTCATTGAGGAAAGGTTACATTGATTGTAATGTAATGAACATCTTTCTAGGATTTTTAAACTTGAGGTTGGAAAATGTTAGGATTTGGAGGAAATCTCAGGGTTGGTCTAGACTAGCCTTAAGATCTCCTTTAGATCAATATTTTCCAATACGCATTTATTTCATATTTATTAATTTAACCTTTTCTCGATACTTTCCATCAATTTCATAAGGCAATATTTTACAATGCCCAATTTATCTTGTTCTCCTCAAAGCTTCCTTCAGTTGATCTTCATCCTCCATGTATTTCAAATGACACTTTCTCAGTAGCGGAAGTTTTCTAGGAAGAGTACAGTGGCGAGGCGTGAAATTCGGCAACATAGTAGTTTCTTTCTCCATTTAAATTCAACAAAAGAGTAAAACGCTTCAGTCATCGGCGATGACCAAGAATTTCGATCTTTCTAATGTGTTTAAATGAGAAAAAGCAACGTTGCCGAATCGCACGCCTCGCCACTGGAATGTTTTAAAATGTGGCCCTTTGCCTCTATAACCAGTAACTTTTCTCTCAAGTCTTTTTCTATTATAGTGTGAAAATAAATGAAAAATATCAATCTGCTTTTCTTTAAAAACCGATATTCTTAGAGGAACGAGACATTTCTGAAGAATTTGATTTATTAGTGTGGAGAGGCGCAGGATTGAGAGACATGATGAGCAAATTCTTTCTTAACAATTCAACATAGTCATTCATTTAAAAACTTCGCTAGTAACAAGCAATTAAAAACAACAGTCTATTATACAGATGTTAAGAAAAAAATTGAAAGCAGGATTTAATTTTACATTTAGGAGAGTAAACTCCCAATCGGGAACATTTTCAGGAATATTCTCAAAGCATAAATTCCTAGGAATTCAAAATCAATGGTTAATCTATTTATTCTGCTTGTGAGTGTGGGGGAAAAAAAAAAAAAAAAAAAAAAAAAAAAATTGTTTCGTTGGTGAAAGATGACGCGTTTTGTTCCTCCTCACTTTTGCAATCGGAATCGGTCGATCAGTTCTCACTGATTTCGATTGAAACGTTCCCCTCATTTCTCTCGCTTTATTGATGAACCCAATCTAAAATCGCCAACGACTAGTCTCCGCAAGTCTATTAAATGATTGCAGATTGGATCGACTAGGAAAGTAAAAACAATAAACAAGCACATCTAATTGAAGTAGTGAAAAAGAGAAGGAATTAACCTCCTCGGCATTGCCCCTCCCCCCTTTTATTCTCACTTGCTCCGTCGAGTACTGGATACTGTAACGGGTTAGGTATGTGAGCTATCAATACCATCATGCGATAAAAGTAACGATGTTACTCGTACCAGTAATGGATATAATAGTGGGTATTTTGCAAACTTTTCCACAGCAATGTGGAGCATGAATTCTCAAGGATTTGAAAAAAAAAAAAAAAAAAAAAAAAAAATAGGTAGAGCTCGTTTCAGAAATGTAGGCGCACTTAAACCATAATCTTTGGCGACTTTTCAATTTCCATTTCTTTAAAACTAAACAAAACTGCTCTTCGACTTTGAACTTTTAATTTTAAAGTGTTCCTCAATGAAAAGCCAACGCTCAAAGTTATTGGTCTGGGTGCGCTCACACTTCTGAAAACACGTCTCTACAATGAGTATCTTCCGATGGATTACAACTTCTGGATACGGCATTCCCGGAACCGCTTACGACCGAGTACCTTTTCCTTTTCTCTCTTTAGTAGGTGGCACTGGTGGATACAGGAAGTTTTCGTCCTCTTTTTTCTCCCATTTTAACTTGTGCGTTAGAATAGGACGGAGATAAGGGCTAAATTCATGTGATGGTCCCATCTGCTGTCCTTTTCTATTGCTTGTATTCAAATTACCGGAGAGAGAGAAAGACGCATTACTTTATTCGCCCATTTTAAGCATAGTAGGGCCGCTGGAGGTGATAAGCTGTGACAGACGGAGAAGGAAGAAGTAAACTAGGCATGGGCGGGCACATGGATTTGCCTTCCTCTCTCTCTGGCCACTTGCACACATGTGTTAGAACAGGATAGCTTAAGGGGCCATCACGTGATTTTAGCCCCTATCTCTATTCTTTTCTAACATATGTGTTCAAATGGGATGAGAGAGAGAAGAGATAGACAAATTTCTGTATCCGCCCGTGAAACTAGGTGTATTTCAAAGAAAGATGGAAGCGTTCCTCCAGCTTTTAATTTAATGTTCTTTATTTGACCGATGATTCGACAGAACCCGTCCGCGATTTCTTCGATGTACCTCGTATAAGTGATCGCTTTATACTCAAAGATTTGATGGCCATTAAAATCGGAGACTGAAGGAACTGATTAACAATTTTCGGTTTCTGTTTACTCACCGTACAATTCCTTCGTGAGTTTGATTTTGTTTCGTTCCGAGAATGGTATCGCGAATACTCCGGGGAAGGGGGGAGGGGGGGGAAGGGGGTTCAACTGACCTTTTTCACGCGTTCCTCCGTTTAACGATCGACATTCGACTTCGCCAGAAAAAAAGATTTTATTTTCTCCTCTCATCGGGATCCATCGCGAAGCCGCCTAATAAATGGGAATTTTATTGGTAAATTAAGGAAATGAGGAGCACTCTTCCAAGTGTCTGTCTGGTGGTGTGGGAGGGTTGTAGGAAGGTTGGGGGAGGGAGGGAGGGAGAGAGGGGGAGATGACCTCTCGCATCACGCTCGCGCCCGAGTTCCTACTATACGAAATATATATAACGCTCAAATTATAACCGGTTTTACTTACGGGCCTTAACACTATAAAGCCTAATTACTACATACCCCCGACAGTAAAAAACCGCTCATCCAAACTAATAGTCCGATTCATTCATAATTCGTCGGAACACCCATTAGATTGAAATTAAATGATTCTTGGCTTGATTCCCTTGTTCACTACATTAATGTGTACACAGAACGTGGTATCATAACTTTTGGATCTTCTTGCTTTACCTCCCCAGAGCGTACTTTTACCGCATTTCCGTCGTTTTTCCTCTGGCTCCGTCCGTAGGTATGGCTTGGCGAAGGCTCGTGACAAATTTGCTCAAAAAAAAAAAAAAAAAAAAAAAAAAAGAAGAAGTAAGGAAAAGAGGATTAACGAGAACGGGAAGAATGGAGCGAGGAAAATACTGCTAGATGGGAATTTTCGTTACACTTACTTTTAGCTCTTAAAAAAACCCTCGAAAAAAAATAATAATAATAGTGGCAATGAAAATCAATGAATCCAACAAAATAAAAGTTTTAACGGTAAAACTGTACAAATCGTCATTGTTTTCACAAAGACTTTAACTCAATTCAATATTTCTAAATCTCTATCACCACCAACTCCTAAAGTCGTGATTTCATTCTGCCTGTCTTCCATTGCACATTAAAAGCTTTCAGATTTGATTTTTGTTTCTCTAAAAATGCACACGACTTTTGAGTGCTTTCTTCCATTTAAATTTTAAATTACGAACTATAGCAATACAAAACGGTGTTCATATCCTGAGTGACTCAAACTCAAAAGGATGTGCATTCCTTAGTAATTTAAAAATTAGCAAGGCAGTTTTATGGGATTTTGGAAAAGTGTAAATTTCCTTCAAAATTCACGATAGTTATTCGCTAATTCATATCGTAAATTAATTTGATTGACTGTCGAAAGAGATCCCGGTAATTTATTTGCTTCGATAACATTTTCAACAACTCTAGCCCCCCCCCCTTCTCCTCTTCCCTCTCCAACCCGAATAACTAAACTGAGTAAAGAAGTACCTGGCTATAACCTATCTCTACGGGCCTGTTGCGTACTTTTGCTACAGCAATATTACACATTGATTATAACGTAAAATTCGGCGAAGATTACAAACTTTCACAAAACCACTCATTTACTCATGAGCTTAGTTCCATTTTAAACAACCCGCGCTACACTTGACACTGTTATCACCGATGTACAACTACAGAGATGAAACCAAACTACACTACACTACACCGAGTTTAAGTAAACATCAACACAACTTCCAAACATTTGAATGTTTTGTTTAGTTGCATACAATTTTTGTTTTATTTTGTATAAGCTTTGATAAGCCAGAAACGAGGAAAGACCAGGCGGCAAATGCAGACAATATTTCATGTATTTAGAAAGAAATTTCATCATTTTGTAGTCACGCGATGTCACGTATATAGTAGTATGACGGTGCAAATAGTGTCTGGTGTAGCGCGGGCTATTTGAAATTGAAGTGATTTCCTGGGTTAATGAGTGGTTTTTGAACATTTTCAATGTGCGAATGTTATTTTTGTCGACTTTTACGTAAGAATCGAGGTTCTATATTGCTGTAGCAGGAGTACGCAACAGACCCATTACCACCAAGTTCATCAGTTTTTCAAAATAATTTTGAAGAATGTTTCTTTTTATAGTTAGTTCAAGGTCACAATGACCCTTGTCGTTGATGATTTTTTTCTTCTTTTTTTATGAGCCAGTATCAGCCAATCGCTTGGGTATAAGCCAGAGCTGTCGTTTTGCGTTTAATTAATTGCATTTTTCAATTAATCGATGATTCCACCGGTGGAGAAAGAATTACACACTTCAGTTCAGTGTATGACTGAAATGCACGAAAATATTCTGTTCTGTAATCTTTTCTCAATCGGTGGAAACTCCGTTAATTAATGAAACAATTCGCAAGTTTTTTAAAGTCATCTACGACTCCACCGGTTGAGAAAAGATTACAGGTGCGAACATTTTCGTACATTACAGCCATACACTGAACTGAACTGTGTAATCTTTTCTCAACCGGTTAAATCATCAGTTAGTTGAAAAATGCCATTAATTATACGCATTTCGGCAGCTCTGGTATAAGCTGCTTGGGAAATTGAATAAACCAATTTTAAGTAGAGCCTATGAATCGAATCGGAGACCCAATCAAAAATTGCGCTATAAATGAATGAATTCGTTCTCGTTAGACCGTCTACATTCTACAAATACTCTACGATGAGCTTGAATCATGAATGAAGTAGTTTTTTTTATTTCGGATCCTGCGTAAATCATAGCCGTAGAAAAAAAAGTAAAAAAAGTGTGCGCGCGCACGCGAGTCCTGAAGTTGTCGCCAGGCCACCGCATACTCAGTTGCTTTGCGGTTGACGCCGCGCCGCCCGCGTCTATGAAAAGTTGGAATGGTTTTACAGTTAATGGGAGGGAAGTCACCTAAGTAGTGCTCGCCGGTAAAACTCGGGTTTCGAGTTAGCCCTGCGCTTTAATTTAAAAAAATAACCTCTAATCGCTTCTAAATGACCTATTTAGTTTCAAGCATGTCTTGCGAGACGATTTTTCCTCTATTCCACAGTTCCTCTCTCTATTTTTTTCCGTTTTATCAATCTTTTATTTCTTTGTTTTTTCATTTTCTTCTTGCCAACTTTTTCTTCTGCAATATTTTTACAACCTGTCGCCTTTTAAAAGCCACCGCTCGTGTGCGACACACATCCTACACTCGAGTTGTACCGTTAATCAAGTTTACTCCTTAAGACAATGTTTCAATCAATAGTACAATAAATTAATAGATTCGCTTGTCTTGAACAGATAAAATTGATCAATCTTGGAGGAGGTCAATTTTTCTCTTTTCATGTATATTGGAACGAATCGATGATCGATCATTACGCCATGCCTAAAGAAGCTCAAACCCTTTAAAGACCAGGTTAGTTCAAGAGAACACCACTCCTCCGTTTCTATAGGGAAGGTAGTTAACTGTTCGTACTCGGTGGAGTTGGAATTGCCTATTCGACGAATTGAAGGCGCCAGACGAGACCTTATATACCTTACTGTTTTCATCTATATTTGCGTTTATTCGGAAAGAAGGCTATAAAACAATGTGAAATAGACTCGAGAAGAAATACGAGTA